>CM064341.1:11442500-12127500 GCA_032595735.1 Pelochelys cantorii
TACCTCTCCCCCTAGCTTAGTGTCATCTGCAAACTTGCTGAGGGTGCAGTCCATCCCCTCATCCAGATCATTAATAAAGATGTTGCACAAAACTGGGCCTAGAACCGATCTTTGGAGCACTCCATTTGAAACCGACTGCCAACCTGACATCAAGCCGTTGATCACTACCCGTTGGGCCCAACAATCCAGCCAGCTTTCTATTCACCTTACAGTCCATTTATCCAATCCATACTTCCTTATCTTGGTGGCAAGAATATCGTATAGTACATGTATATTATTGTAATAGAAACCATAAATAATGACAAAAATCTGATATTTATGTAATACACATTTATAGGGTGTGTATTATGATGTGATTATATCATGACATAAGATTGAACCTACTTGTTTAATAACATGAGAAATTAAAAAAGTGAGTTATTCGCTGCAGAAGCCTTCTGAGTGTAAAGTACTTAGTGGTCCCTTAAGTGATGTAGGAGCCCCATTAAGAAGCCTCCTCTGTGCTAACATATGAATATGATTTAATTGCAACTGCAGGCAGCAGACTAGTCTACTGTCTGCAGTTGCAATGAAAACTGACACCATGATTCAAACAGTGTCTGGAAAGCCGGCAGTCTGCAGAGCCAATGAACAGCTCCTGCAGCTGGGAAGAAAGTGCCAAATCAGCATTTTTTTTAAATTGAAAGGATCTTGTTATTTGTACTGAGATTAACCATGAAAAGGGATTTTGTAAGAAGCCTTTTGTGCTATAAATGTCTTTAAACTCTTTGGAGTCAATGCTTGGGCTCTGCCAAGCCTATGATGCCTTAGGATACTTGGAGGGAAGACCTCTCAAGATTTCTCCTCACACATATTCCCTTCAGTTATGTTTGAGGCATATCCCCAAAGAATCATGCTCAGGAACATTCCCTAGAATCCCTAAGCCTTCTCTATGCAGAGTAGTATGATAAAATATGGTTATGTTTGGAGAGAGGTTTTCAGGCTCAGTTTTGCAGGCTCTGTCAAAACAGCTAAAGCCAGCTCTGAGCTCTGCACTCACAGCAGCACCTACTTCCAAAGGGGATGCCCAGCTGCAGGTTATGTGCTCATGCTTAATGTATATGATGTAATAACCTCTCTTCCCTCCCAGATGGGTGCTAGTAGGATTTGGATTTAGACTCTTCAATAGCTTAACAAAACTCTTTTAGCTCAAGTGGCAGAAGTGTATCTCCTTGTCTTTTATAAATAATATGCTTTTGTCCTCTAGTGGAATGCAAAACTTGCTTTACCAGTGTGTTACATACAGTGCACCGTGACTAGAAAACAGTTCTGTCCCTTTTATGGTCTCTTGAAGGAGTCCTTCTCAAAGTACATTTGCTGCTACTATTGCCTGCCAGATGATCGAAAGCCAAGTGTGTTTGATATAAATGAGTTGCTCTCTCTGACTGATCTGACGAAGATGTACTTCAGTACCGGTAGGTTTCCTGAATTCATTTTGCCTTCCTGTTGACTTTTGAACTGATTCTTTGGGAAATTTTCAGAGTTATTTTCCTTGTCCACTTTCACAGGGTGGAGCTCAATGAGGTTGAGTCAGCTTAGAGCACTCTCCCAATTCCAGTTATGTTTGTAATTGCAGGTACAAGTAATTGAATTTCTTCAAAGTGCTTTTTCAATGAAACACTATACAAATCACTTTCTGGACTCAAATAATCAGTTTCTGAAACTGAATTGCTTCCAAAATCCTCTAAATAATACTCTGCTGCAATGTCCTAGAAGTTCCAAATCTTGTTGTTGGATATGGTTCCATTGGTTTCCCTCACTATGGGACTTCCTACAAGGTCCTGTTACATTCCTAAGTGGGGTGTCATGAGCATAAGTTCTGAAAACAGCGGTCTGGAAAATGGGATTTTCATCCTGCAGGAAGGTCTGTTTTGACATTTGGAAGTGGCACATCCAGATTGGTACAACATAGCAAAAGTTTTTGAGGATAAAAAAATCTGAACATTTTTGATTGGGAAATGTCAATGTTTTGTTCTGGATCAACATTAATCTCTGTGTCTGAACTGCCATGATGTCCTGTGGGGATTGTAGTTCTAGGTCCCTCATGCCCTCCTTCACCTATATGGGCCTTGCTCTGTGACTGCAGTATATCTCCCATGATGCACTGTGGTCTCTCTGTGACTGAAATATACCATTCCACAGCTGCCCCTTCCACACAATCCATGCCATCCTAAGTCTTGTTAGTTTTAGCATTAGTAACTACTCTACAGTATCTGGGGAAACTCCATTAGTTTCCATTGGATGAGTCTTCAGCTCCCAGAGAGTTGGCTTCCATAGGGAGCTGCTTGTAAAGGAAATATGTAGAAAGAAACTGAGAATCTGGCAGTTGATAACAGAGCAGCTGTATTTGCTATTTGCAAATGACAAAACATATAGCAGGGTAACTTTGAAAAGATGCACAGGCTGAACAAACTTTAAAAGCAGAGAGGCAGGGTATAACAGCATTGCTGCCCACACAACGTTGAAACAGTAGGTAATATTTTTGTACATATTTAAGCTGAATATATTAAACTTTACTTGAAAATCAGAGGAGATCTGAGCCATAGTATACTACATAAAGAAGACATTTTGCATTGACTCCAATGGGCTCTCTGCTTGGTGACTTTTCAGCTGAAGATAATTTTTGGAAAGAATGAGAATAACTAAGAATGGCCAGCTAGTATGATGTCACAGGCCTACTGTGATTGGGGAAGAATTTTGACTGAACAGTTTTCTGTTCTCTACGTATATAGTAAACCATGTTCACAAAAGTATCCTGGGCCAGATCCTCAGCTGATTAAATTGGTAGCTTCATGGACTTCAATTGAGTTAAACCAGTTAAGGATCTAGCTCTCATGCATAAAATACAGGCACTTAAGCAAGGCGTGGTATCCTGCATGAACTGGAACCATCAAAGTATCTGAGCACCTCCAAATGTTCAATGTGTTTATTCTCACAACACCCTTATAACGCAGGAAGTGAGGTGAGCCACAGAGTGACTTACCCAATGCCACATACAGAGTCTGGGGCAGAGCTGAGATGAACCTCAGGCTTCTGAGTCCTAGATAAGCACCCTATCCACTGGGCCATCTTTCCTCTGGTCAGCCTCTTTTAATACACTTTATGTGAATGCTCTTGAAATTCACACTAATTTGCTTCTGTCCTTGGAAAGTATTCATCGGTAGTGCTCCTGAATGGCTCTGTGACTGAGATTGCGGGACTACAGACTCAGTGGCAGTTCCAGTTACTAAAGTAATCCTCCCCCAAGTGTCTTTGTGAATTGTCCAAAAATATGTCATGAATAAAACACAAACCTGGTGGGAACAGATGAAAGGCAAGCTATTTGTATGAGTTGCCTGACTTTGGTTAGAGGCATGAGTGTAGCCTGGGCTGAGTAGTCTGCATCCCACTCAAATCTGAGCAGAGGTATTAGTGCCAGAGCATCACTCCAGCACTTGTAATCCAGGATGGAGCTATGCAGCCACCCTGCAGAAAGCTCTGCTTTGGCAGCTCTGCTTTGTCATTTTCTGAGCCACAGGCCAGAGGATCCGCCCCCATTCAGCAGCAAAAACAA
The DNA here is from genome assembly GCA_032595735.1 of Pelochelys cantorii. Classification (NCBI taxonomy): domain Eukaryota; kingdom Metazoa; phylum Chordata; order Testudines; family Trionychidae; genus Pelochelys; species Pelochelys cantorii. The sequence goes on from CM064341.1 coordinate 11,446,093, forward strand.
TGAAATGGTGAGGGTAGGGTTGCCAACCTAACACCCTAGCCCTGCCCCTTCCCTGAGGCTCTGCCGCAACTCACTACATTCCCTCTCCCTCAATTACTGTCACTTTCAGTGGGCTGGGGCAGGGAGTTGGGGTATGTGAGGGGTGAGGGCTCTAAATGGGGGTTCAAGCTCCAGGTAGGGAGGTGGGGCCAAGGTATTCGGAATGCAGGAGGGGGGCTCTGGGTTGAGGCTGGGGTTGGGCAGCGGGAGAAGGTGAGGGCTCTGGGGTGTGGGCCAAGGATAAGGGATTCAGGGTGTGGGAGAGGGTTCTGGGCTGGGGGTTGAGATACTGGGGCTAGGAGGTGAAAGCTCAGGGCTGGGCATGTGGACTCTTGGGTGGGCTCAGGGATGTGAGGTTTGGGATGCAAGAGTGGGCTCCATGTTTGGGGAGGGGCTCAGGCCTGGAAGTTGGGGTGTAGAAGGGGCTAGAAGCTCAAGGCTGGGGATATGGGCTTTGGAGTGGGATGCCTAGACATGCAGGATTTGAGGTGCAGGAGGGGAGTCTCTGGGTTTTGTGGGGTTGGGGTTGAGGCTTGGGCTGACCTTGGATGGCTTTCGGTCAGCAGCTCTAAGACAGGCCTGTTCTGGAGCACCACACTGAGCCCTGGAAGCAGCCAGCAGGTGCGGCTCCTAGGTGGGTGTGGGGAAAGGAGGCCCCCCTTGACACACTGCTGTTGTCCACAAGTGCTACCCCCCAGTTCCCATTGACCAGGAACCAGCCAATGGGAGTGTGGAGCCAGTGCAGAGGGAGTAGAGCATGGAATCCTGTGCCCCCCCCCCTTTCCTGGGAACTGGACCTGCTGGTCTCTTTCAGGCTGTAGTGTGGTGCCTCAGACTTTTAATAGTCTGGTCAGCAGTGCTGACTGGAGCCTCTAGCCAGGGGTGGGGAATCTACAGTCTGCAAGCTGGATCCAGACTGCGGCTTACTTGGCTCTGGTCTACTGTGAGGCTCAGGGCTTCTCCCTGCAGTGGGGCAAGGTGAGTCAGTAAGTTTTGGGTTTTTTTATGTTTTTTTGTATGTGTCCCCCCAACTGATTTTTTTGTAGGTCAGTAGCCTCTGACTGAAAAAAGGTTCCCCACCCCGGCCTAAGTGAAGAACAGCATCACAGACGCACATTAGCACCCCAGTTGTTCTGCCACCTCACACCCTTCTGCCAGGCTCTACCATCTGGCTGCTAACTCAGGGGAGGGGTGAAAGATTGAAAAGGAGAGTGGGGCCTGAGCCCTCTTTCATGCAGAATGCACTATGGGCCATTTGTGCTAGGAAATCAGCCCAGTGAGGGGTGGCCAATGTGGCTCTCCCCTACTGCTGAGGGGAAATGGTTAGGACCCCTGACAGCTCCTCTGAGGGGAGAGGTTAGCAGGCATATTGAGGAACTGTGTTGGGTCCCTGCCAGATTCAGTAATGTGCAGGGCCCCATCAGGCCCCATGAGTGTGGGGCAAGGAAAAGGCACCACAGCTGCCCCCAGGAGAGGTGAGCTGAGTTCGGCAGAGAAGGAATGTCCACTCCTTGCTATGCCACTGCTTAGAGGTAATGAAGACACACAATTGACTCAAGCCTCCACCTCAGTTGTCCTGCCTCAGAGTGGAATGATCCTCTAAATCAGGGGTGGGGAACATTTTGGGTCAGGGACCACACGTGAGAATCAAAAAAACCCCAGACAACACTCCCCTGAGTGAGAAGGGGAAAGACACTCCCCACATACCTATCCTACACCAGAGCCTAGGGGGGCCCAGCCTAGTAGATTTCTGTGCTCCAGCTCTGTGTTGGGGCAGCAGGGAGGCTGGAGTGCCAGCACAGGCTCCCCAGTGCAGGTAAGGGGGGCTCTGAGCCTTGGGGGCTGGATCCAGGCAAGCCAGGAGCCACATTTGGCCCCGGGACCTGAGGTTCCCCGCCCCTGCTCTAAATCATGGAAACAAAGGTGCTTAGCAGTGGAAAATAGGCTATATCCCTTGAAGTCAAGATTGTTAATGTGCAGAGTGAGGGGAAAAGAATCTCCCTTTTTCCATCTCTCCTTCCACATGTGCTCATGGCCAGAGCCTCATCTGGTGTGAATCCAACATAGCTCCCTTCAAGTTGAGCAGAGGATCAGGCCCATACTGTCTTATTTATACTGCTGTGGCTGCGTATAGACTGGCATGATTTTCCGCAAATGCTTTTAATGGAAAAGTTTTTCCGTTAAAAGCATTTGCGGAAAAGAGCGTCTAGATTGGCACGGACGCTTTTGCGCAAAAGCACTTTTTGCGGAAAAGCATCCGTACCACTCTAGACGTGGTTTGCGCAAGAAAGCCCCGATCGCCATTTTCGCCATCGGGGCTTTTTTGCGCAAAACAGTCCTCCCTTGTCTACACTGGCCCTCTTGCGCAAATACATTTGCACAAGAGGGCTTTTTCCCGAACGGGAGCATCATAGTATTTGCGCAAGAACACTGATGATCATACATTAGATCGTCAGTGTTCTTGCGCAAATTCAAGCGGTCAGTCTAGACAGCTGGGAAGTTTTTCCGCAAAAGCAGCTGCTTTTGCGGAAAAACTTGCCAGTCTAGACACAGCCCTGTGTGTCTATCTGCAGACAAAGGAAACCTGTATAATTCTTATCTATAGATCTAGCTGTATATTTTGCTTCTGCCTGTCTCATCTGTGTCTGTGTATGCTATAGCATTATAGGCCATGCCACTAGTTTTCACCCAGCCTTTTCAGTAGCAATGTGAAATAAGAAATAACAATGAAGTCTGAACCAGTTTCATGTTTCTTTTGTTTCCTGGGTAGTTGGAGACCTCCTCAGTCGAATTACATTGATACTAGGCATATATGGATCGTTGGCAATGTTTCTCACCATGGTACCTTTCAGCCTCTCAGAACTATTCTGGTAAGAATTCATAAAAATCAGGAGAAACTTATGTTTTCCCCCCTCAACAGTGGCTCCAACTTAAATTGGGCACCCTTTGAGAAGCCACTGAAAACCAAGAGCTGACTTGGGATCACTTGGCAGCAGACTGGTGTCAAGTCTTCATGGGGCAAAGACTGCATGGAGTAATGGGACAGGCAGGGAAGTGGATATTTAAAGAGATATCAAATAGAAAACTGTAAAAAGGAAACTCACCACAGCTGCCAGGAGTGGGGCGAATTGCCCGTGGCTCCTGGCAGCCATGGGGAACTCACAGCAGCTCCAGACAGCCTCAGAAGACAGGAAGCAGCGAGCCCTGTGGTTCCTGTCCCCTACCATCCTCTCCTCCCACCATGAATACATGGAACCGCAAATAGCGATTCCACGAATCCACTGTATTGAATCTAGCTTGAGGTTATTCACATGACTGAGCTGGTAATATGCTTTCAGGTATAGCTGCTAAGGTTAGGAATTGCCAAGACAGCTAACTTCAGGAACAATGGTTAGCGTATTCCTTTCTGCAGAAGTTGAAGTTTATCCCATCCATGACTACACTTCAATCAAAATGTAAAGCTCATCTTTTACACTGGTCTTGTCATAATAATAAATTTAAAGCAACTATGAATTCTGGTGACTAGGAAGAAATGCTCAGATCACTTGTTGGCTTTAGGGAATTTTGATAAGAGACCCTGAAACTGGGCTGATAAGCAAGATCTAGACCCTAGAGCTGTATTGTACATTTTTAAGAACTCCCAATTGATTTTAATGAGGAGCTCTGCTTAATAACTGAGGTGATGATATGTCCCCTAGCTAGGTAAACACAAATATAAGTAATTAAAGGTTACATTCTAACTTTGAGCACCACGTGTGACTGTTAGACTTGGCAAAGACTGTTTTTAATTCTCCTTACTCATTCATCATGTTGCAGAGTGAGTTGGAGCTTAAATTAGATTCACCCCCCCACCAAAAAAAAATTTAGCCAATGAGCATGCACAGATTTTTAATTCCTTAAAACATTTTGATTGTCCTTCCCACACCATCTTCCCATAGAATCATAGAGCTGGAAGAGACTTCAGGAGGTCATCAAGTCCAGCCCCCTGCCCAAGGCAGGACCAATCCCAACTAAATCAACCCAGCCAGGGCTTTGTCAAGCCGAGACTTAAAAACCTCTAGGGATGGAGATTTCACCACCTCCCTAGGTAACCCATTCCAGTGCTTCACCACCCTCCTAGTGAAATAGTTTTTCCTAATGTCCAACCTAGACCTCTCCCACTGTAACTTGAGACTATTGCTCCTTGTTCTGCCATCTGTCACTACTGTGAACAGCCTCTCTCCATCCTCTTTGGAACCTTCCTTCAGGAAATTGAAGGCTGCTACCTAATTTCCCCTCACTCTTCTCTTCTGCAGACTAAACAAACCCAAATCCCTCAGTCTCTCCTCATAGGTCATGTGCCCCAGCCCCCTAATCATTTTGGTTGCCCTCCGCTGGACCCTCTCCAACGCGTCCACATCCTTTCTATAGTGGGGGGCCCAGAACTGGACACAATCTTCCAAGTGTGGCCTCACCAGAGCTGAATAAAGGGGAATAATCTCTTCTCTAGATCTGCTGGCAATGTTCCTCCTAATGTACCCTAATATTCCATTAGCCTTCTTGGCTACAAGGGCACACTGTTGACTCATATCCAGCTTCTCATCCACTGTAATAATCCCAGCTCCTTTTCTGCAGAACTGCTATTTAGCCATTCAGTCCCCAGCCTGTAACAATGCTTGGGATTCTTCCATCCCAAGTGCAGGACTCTACACTTGTCCTTGTTGAACTTCATCAGATTTCTTTTGGCCCAATCCTCTAATCTGTCCAGGTCACTCTGGACCCTATCCCTGCTTCCAGCATATCTACCTCTCCCCCTAGCTTAGTGTCATCTCAAACTTGCTGAGGGTGCAGTCCATCCCCTCATCCAGGTCATTAATAAAAATGTTGAACAAAACCGGCCCTAGAACCAATCCTTGGGGCACTCTGCTAGAAACCAACCGCCAACCTGACATCGAGCCGTTGATCACTACCCATTGGGCCTGACAGTTTAGCCAGCTTTCTATCCATCTTACAGTCCATTTATCCAATCCATACTTCCTTAACTTGCTGGCAAGAATATTGTGGGAGACAGTATCAAAAGCTTTGCTGAAGTCAAGGTATATCACATCCACTGACTTTCCCATATCCACAGAGCCAGTTACCTCATCATAGAAGCTAATCAGATTGGTCAGGCACGACTTGCCCTTCATAAATCCATACTGACTATTCCTGATCACTTTCCCCTCTTCCAAGTGCCTCAAAATGGATTCCTTGAGGATTCCCTCCATGACTGTTTATAAGCAAAGTCTCAGTTTGTTCACATAGTTTACTTTTGATCTGTCTGTCTATGGCAGGGCTGGGCAAAATACGGCCCAGGGGCTGGATCTGGCCCGCCAAGCCACCGGATGTGGCCCGCAGACCACCCTGCTGGTATCCTCAGGCATGCAGCTGCTACAGTTTAAAGCACAGCCCTGTGACTCTCTGCTCTGCAGGGAGGGGGAGGCTTTGTGTGATCTCCCGGCCCCTATCCCAATCCTCAGCTCCTATAGGCCGGAAACAACTGGCCAATAGGAATTGATCCCAGCCAATCTCTCAGCTTCTATTGGCTGGAAACAACCTGCGAATAGGAGCTGAGAGATTGGTCTAAGGGGATTGGGCAGCACAAGCCTCTCCCCCTTCTGGGAACTGAGAGCCACATGCAGGGAGCAAGCCTGCAGTTTAAAGTGGCCTGGGGCTGCAGTAGGATGGAGTCCAGCCTGCCTTTGGGTTGCTTCTGGCTTAGGTAAGTGCCTCCCAATCACAGCTGGCACCCCTGTCATATCCCAACTCCCTCCCCCAGGTCACCATCCAAACCCTCTGCACCTCTCTGGCTCAGGTCACTATTCCCTTCCAGCCCCTCTACCCCTCCTACACCCCTCCCCCAGGCCAGAATCCTCTCCTGCACCCATACTCCCTCCCTGACCCTACACTCCACCCCCTGACCTAGGTCACAACCCCCTCCTTCACCCAAACTTCCCCTCAGACCTCACACCATCTCCTGCACCCCAGTCCCTTACCCCATGCACCCAACCTCCACAGAAAAGTGTGGCCCTTGACCACTTTCCAAAATCTTGGAGTGCCCCCCCCAATTGCCCATCCTTGGTCTACAGTAACTAGCTTATATATAGCATCACAATTCCAGCTGTTCAAATATCATGAGAGAAGCCACCACAAAATTACAAGATATAAAATGCAAACATTTTAGGACTTTTATTTGTCTTATGAGTGTTGACAAGTATTTTCAAGTATTTATCTGCAACTGTGAGAGCTAAACACTTTTTTAAAGATAAAAGCTGAGGTTCTCACATAATAAAATGACTCCTAGAAGTTAGGATTTGTGGAAATCCCCTAACTATTGTGATACATAAATAAAATTCAGGGAGTTGTTGCTCATTTCCATAGTATCTGAATGTCTCATAAGTAGGGCCTACCAATTTCGCAGCTGCGACAAATGCATCACAGGCTGTGAAATCTGGTCTTTTGTGTACTTTTACCTTATTCTACAAGGTGAACATACACAAAAGTACAAAGCATTTCTCAAACTGGGTGTCCTGACCCAAAAGAGGGTTGCAAGCCTATTGTAGGGGGCTCATGATATTGCCACCCTTCTGCACTATGTCAGAGCTGGATGGCTGGAGTGGCTGCTGGACAGGAAGCCGACTGACATCACCAGGTGTATTCTTCAGAAATGAGTGAATGTTTGAAAAAGATCTTATGACAGAAAATGTATTATAGCTTCCCTTCAGCTTTTGCTGCCAGTGAAGGGTAAAAATGTGGCTAAGTCTCTGTTTGTGTGATCATACTGACTAATGGTGAATGTGTTAGAATATGGGTCAGCAATAATTCGAGCATAGTGAACTTCTGCATCGATTTCAGCCTCATTGCTGACCTCGTAATGACTTTAGGTTCCACTCAATGATTTTTACATCAAAAAATTCAGGCGATGGCTACAGTGCTAGTAACAGCCAGAGTTGTTTGTGGTGCTCAAAGAGGAAAATCCATGGCCCGCGGTACTTAGAGGTGTGCTCTTTAAACCCTTTTATCATTTGAGTCCACCTTACTGTCCCAGCCCAAATAATACTTTGTCTGGAATACAAGTTAAAAAACACAGTACATATTTGATCCCCATGAACCATTTTCAAGTATTCTTTATTAATGATGCATGCTTTTTCTCATTATAGTCTGCAGCTGGGTGGGGGCAGCTACCTTTGTAAACCATTTTCAAAACCTGCTCATTTCTCTAGTGTAGAAGGGCATTAAAATAAAGTGGCTCTTTCTTTGGGTTGTGAAGTGAGAAGGAAAGAAACCCTGAGTTTGAAAAGAGAAGTGAATTCTAGGCCTCTCACTGTGGAATGGTGTGTTCTTTTTATGATGTCATCTTATTCTTCTCTTAAGCAGCAGAGGGCAGTGGTGCTTCAGCAATAATTTTTGTATTTCTGCGGTTGGCTGAGTTATGCCTTGCAGAGAATTTGGTTTCCATCCTGCAAAATGCTGTAGGCAACTTGAATTGAGGGTGCTCAGTTCCTTTCAGGATCAGGTGCTTTGTTTGGACTGGCATGGGGAATGCAAGGACTTCCAATTCCTTCACAATCAGGGGGAGTATGATACTTGTGCTGGCTCAGCTGCAACTCAGCACAACATCCTGCAACCCTTCAGGATAACCACAGGGCACTTCTCTGGTTCAGTCTTTTTTCTGCTTGCCTACTTATGCCATGGTGTGGTCTGACAAAATCAGGAATACTGTATCACAGCTTCGCTAGTCGGTTGTTCCATGGGTGCTAGAATTGGGTGGCAGAGAGGAAGGGGCCTTGCCCCCACTTTTAAAAATGGAAGGGCTATTCCCACCCACTTTTTAACATGGCACAGTTTGGGGGGGTAGGTAGTTGACCTCCTCTCCCCCAAAGGGCACTTCTCAGATAGACACGGAACAGCACAGGTAGGGACTGCGCAGCACAGTAGAGGCGCTCATAGTTTCCCTGACACAAAGTGCAGTCCCTGCCCATGGTGCCAGTCTCTTCTCGGTGGGTGAGCTGAGGTGTCCCCTTGCCATAATGCCCAGTCTCTCTGTAACCCCATCCCTGCTCATTCACCCTAAGGCCTCAGCCCCAGCATGGCCAATAGCGGAGCAGGGCTGTAATAAGAACCCTGAATAGGGGCTCGGGTGTCTGAGAGCAGCATCCAGCCCATGCCCCTCCCCCTGGGGCATGCTGTCCAGGAGAAATGGAGGTTTTAGGGTTCCCCATAGTAGCCTAGTGTCCCTGGGTGGCTCTGACCATAGCCTGGCACCAATTTCTTGCTTGGCTGGGGGCGGAGCCTCAGGGGAAGAAGAGGAGCAGTGTGTGGAGCCAAAGAGAAGCGTGGGGTTTTGGGAAAAGCTGAGGGGTAGTGGAAAAGGGCAGCAGTCACAGAATCATAGAATACTAGGACTGGAAGGGACCTTGAGAGGTCATTGAGTCCAGTCCCCTGCCCTCATGGCAGGACCAAGTACTGTCTAGACCATCCTTGATAGACATTTATCTAACCTACTCTTAAATATCTCCACAGATGTATATTCCACAACCTTCCTGGGCAATTTATTCCAGTGTTTAACCACCCTGACAGTTAGGAACTTTTTCCTAACATCCAACCTAAACCTCCCTTGCTTCAGTTTAAGCCCATTGCTTCTTGTTCTATCCTCAGAGGCCAAGATGAACAAGTTTTCTCCCTCCTCCTTATGACACCCTTTTAGATACCTGAAAACCGCTATCATGTCCCCCCTCAATCTTCTCTTTTCTAAACTAAACAAACCCAATTCTTTCAGCCTTCCTTCATAGGTCATGTTCTCTCGACCTTTAATAATTTTTGTTGCTGTTCTCTGGACCCTCTCCAATTTTTCCACATCTTTCTTGAAATGCGGTGCCCAGAACTGGACACAATACTCCAACTCAGGCCTAACTAGTGCAGAGTAGAGTGGAAGAATGACTTCTCGTGTCTTGCTCACAACACACTTTTTAATGCATCCCAGAATCATGTTTGCTTTTTTTGCAACAGCATCACACTGCTGACTCATATTCAGCTTGTGGTCCACTATAACCCCTAGATCCCTTTCTGCTGTACTCCTTCCTAGACAGTCGCTTCCCATTCTGTACGTGTGAAACTGATTGTTCCTTCCTAAGTGGAGCACTTTGCATTTGTCTTTATTAAACTTCATCCTGTTTACCTGAGACCATTTCTCCAATTTGTCCAGATCATTTTGAATTATGACCCTATAGCAGTTGCAACCCCTCCCAGCTTCGTATCATCTGCAGACTTAATAAGTGTACTTTCAATGCCAATATCTAAATCGTTGATGAAGATATTGAAGAGAGCCAGTCCCAAAACAGACCCCTGCGGAACCCCACTTGTTATACCTTTCCAGCAGGATTGAGAACCATTAATAACTACTTTCTGAGTATGGTTATCCAGCCAGTTATGCACCCACCTTATAGTAGCCCCATCTAAGTTGTATTTGCCTAGTTTATTGATAAGAATATCATGCGAGACCTTATCAAATGCCTTACTAAAGTCTAAGTATACCACATCCACTGCTTCTCCCTTATCCACAAAACTCATTATCCTATCAAAGAATGCTATCAGATTGGTTTGACATGTTTGTTCTTTACAAATCCATGCTGGCTGTTCCCTATCACCTTATTATCTTCCAAGTGTTTGCAGATGATTTCCTTAATTACTTGCTCCATTATCTTTCCTGGCACAGAAGTTAAACTAACTTGGTCTGTAGTTTCCTGGGTTGTTCTTATTTCCCTTTTTATAGATGGGCACTATATTTGCCCTTTTCCAGTCTTCTGGAATCTCTCCTGTCTCCCATGATTTTCCAAAGATGATAGCTAGAGGCTCAGATACCTCCTCTATCAGCTCCTTGGGTATTCTAGGATGCATTTCATCAGGCCCTGGTGACTTGCAGGCATCTAACTTTTCTAAGTGATTTTTAACTTGTTCTTTTTTTATTTTATATTCTAAACCTACTTCCTTCCCACTAGCATTCACTATGTTAGGCATTCCTTCATCAGACTTCTCGGTGAAGATCGGAACAAAGAAGTCATTAAGCATCTCTGCCATTTCCAAGTTTCCTGTTACTGTTTCTCCCTTCTCACTGACCAGTGGGCCTACCTTGTCCTTGGTCTTCCTCTTGCTTCTAATGTATTTATAAAAAGTCTTCTTGTTTCCCTTTATTCCTGTAGCTAGTTTGAGCTCATTTTGTGCCTTTGCCTTTCTAATCTTGCCCCTGCATTCCTGTGTTGTTTGCCTGTATTCATCCTTTGTAATTTGTCCTAGTTTCCATTTTTTATATGACTCCTTTTTTACTTTTAGATCATGCAAGATCTCGTGGTTAATCCAAGGTGGTCTTTTGCCATATTTTCTATCTTTCCTCCACAGTGGAATAGCTTGCTTTTGGGCCCTTAACAATGTCCCTTTGAAAAACTGCTAACTCTCCTCAGTTGTTTTTCCCCTCAGTCTTGATTCCCATGGGACCTTACCTATCAGCTCTCTGAGCTTACCAAAATCCACCTTCCTGAAATCCATTGTCTCTATTTTGCTGTTCTCCCTTATACCCTTCCTTAGAATTGTGAACTCTATGATTTCATGATCACTTTCACCCAAGCTGCCTTCCACTTTCAACCAGTTCCTCCCTATTTGTTAAAATAGAATCATAGAATCATAGAACTGGAAGAGACCTCAGGAGGTCCTCAAGTCCATTCCCCCGCCCAAGGCAGGACCAATCCCAACTAAATCAACCCAGCCAGGGCTTTGTTAAGCTGAGACTTAAAAACCTCTAGGGATTGAGATTCCACTACCTCCCTAGGTAACCCATTCCAGTGCTTCACCACATTCCTAGTGAAGTAATTTTTCCTAATATCCAAACTAGACATCTCCCACTGTAACTTGAGACCATTGCTTCTTGTTCTGCCACCCGTTACCACTGTGAACAGCCTTTCTCCATTCTCTTTGGAACCTCCCTTCAGGAAATTGAAGGCTGCTATCTAATCTCCCCTCACTCTTCTCTTCTGCAGACTAAACAAACCCAAATCCCTCAGTCTCTCCTCATAGGTCATGCGCTCCAGCCCCAGTCATTTTGGTTGCCCTCCACTGGACCCTGTCCAATGTGTCCACATCCTTTCTATAGTCGGGGAGAGGCCCAGAACTGGACACAATATTCCAGATGTGGCCTCACCAGAGCCGAATAAAGGGGAATAATGACATCTCTGGATCTGCTGGCAATGCTCCTCCTAATGCACCCTAAGATGTCATTAGCCTTCTTGGCTACAAGGGCACACTGTTGACTCATATCCAGCTTCTCATCCACTGTAATAATCCCAGCTCCTTTTCTGCAGAACTGCTATTTAGCCATTCAGTCCCCAGCCTGTAACAATGCTTGGGATTCTTCCATCCCAAGTGCAGGACTCTACACTTGTCCTTGTTGAACTTCATCAGATTTCTTTTGGCCCAATCCTCTAATCTGTCCAGGTCACTCTGGACCCTCTCCCTGCTCTCCAGTGTATCTACCTCTCCGCCTAGCTTAGTGTCATCTGCAAACTTGCTGAGGGTGCAATGCATCTCCTCATCCAGGTCATTAATAAAGATGTTGAACAAAACCGGTCGAAGAACAGATCCTTGGGGCATTCCACTAGAAACCGACTGCCAACCTGACATCAAGCCATTGTTCACTACCCGCTGGGCCCGACAGTCTAGCCAGCTTTCTATCCATCTTACAGTCCATTTATCCAGTCCCTATTCCTTTAACTTTCTGGCAAGAATATTGTGGGAGACCGTATCAAAAGCTTTGTTAAGGCAAGGTATATCACATCCACTGACTTTCCCATATCCACAGAGCCAGTTACCTCATCATAGAAGCTAATCAGATTGGTCAGGCACAACTTGCCCTTCATGAATCCATATTGACTATTCCTGATCACTTTCCCCTCTTCCAAGTGCTTCAAAATGGATTCCTTGAGGATCTCCTCCATGATTTTTCCGGGGCCTGGGGTAAGGCTGACTGGTCTGTAGTTCCCTGGATTATCCTCTTTTTTCCTTTTTCAAAGATTGGCACTACATTTGCCTTTTTCCAATCATCCAGGCTCTCTCTCGATCTCCACGAGTTTTCAAAGATAAAGGCCAAAGGCTCTGCAATGACATTTCCCAACTCCCTCAGTACCCTCGGATGCATTAAATCCGGGCCCATGGATTTGTGTATGTTTAGCTTTTCTTAATAGTTCCTAACTTGTTCTTTCCCCACCAAGGGCTGTCCACCTCCTTCCCATACTGCATTGCCTAGTGCATTTGTCTGGGAGCTGACCTTGTCCCTGAAGACAGAGGCAAAGAAAGCATTGAGTACTTCAGCTTTTCCCACGTCATCTGGCACTAGGTTACCTCCCTCATCCAGTAAGGGCCCCACATCCTCTCTGATCACCCTCTTATTGCTAACATGCCTGTAGAAACCTTTCTTGTTATCCTTCACATCCTTTGCTAGCTGCAATTCCAATTGTGCTTTCGCCTTCCCGATAACTCCCCTGCATTCTTGAGCAATATATTTATACTCCTCCCTAGTCATCTGTCCAAGTTTCCACTTCTTGCAAGCTTCCTTTTTGTGTTTAAGCTCACCAAGGATGTCCCCGGTAAGCCAATCTGGTCGCTTACCATATTTGCTTTTCTTGCTGCGCATCGGGATGGTGTGCCTTTAATATGGCTTCTTTAAAATACTGCCAGCTCTCCTGGACTCCTTTCCCCTTTATGTAAGCATCCCAGGGAATCCTGCCCATCATTCTCTGAGGGAGTCAAAGTGTGCTTTTCTGAAGTTCAGGGTGTGTATTTTGCTACTCTCCTTTCTTTCTTTGGTTGGGATCCTGAAATCTACCATCTCATGTTCACTGCTTCCCAGGTTGTCACCCACCTCTACTTTCCTTACTAGTTCCTCCCTGTTTGTGAGCAGCAGGTCAATCTGCGCATGGCCCCTGGTCGGTTCCTTCAGCACTTGTACCAAGAAGTTATCCCCGACATTCTCCAAAAACTTCCTGGATTGTCTGTGTACTGCTGTATTGGTCTCCCAACAGATGTCAGGGTGATTAAAGTCCCCCAGGAGAACCAGGGCGTGCGATCTGGAAGCTTCTCTCAATTGTCCAAAGAAAGCCTCGTCTACCTCATCCACCTGATCTGGTGGTCTATAGCAGACCCCAACCACAGCATCACGCCTGTTGCTTCCACCTCTAAACTTAAACCATAGACTCTCAACAGTCTTTTCTCCCTCTAAATACTGGAGCTCTGAGCAATCATACTGCTCTCCTACATAAAATGCATTTCCTCCTCCTTTTCTCCCCTGCCTGTTCTTCCTGAACAGTTTATACCCTTCCATGACAGTGCTCCAGTCACGCGAGTCATCCCACCAAGTCTCCATTATTCCAATCAAATCATAGTTCTTCGACTGGGCCAGGGCTTCTAATTCTTCCTGTTTGTTTCCCAGGCTTCTTGCATTTGTGTACAAACGCCTTAGATAACCAGTTGATCGCCCTACCTTCTCCATTTGAATCAGGGATCCTACTTTGTTCATCCTTGTGATTCTTCCTGGTGTCTGACTTCCTCACTTGCCTCAGGGCTTCGGTCACCGTCCCCCAACGAACCTAGTTTAAAGCCCTCGTCACTAGGTTTGCAAGCCTGCCCGCGAAGATGCTCTTTCCTCTCTTGGTTAGGTGCATCCCATCTCTTCCTAACAATCCTTGTGCCCAGAACAGAGTCCCATGGTTGAAGAAACCAAAGCTGTCTCTCTAACACCGCCTGTGTAACCACGCATTTACTTCCTCAATTCGACGATCCCTACCCGGACCTTTTCCTTCAACCGGAAGGATGGACGAGAACACCACTTGTGCTTCAAATTCCTTGATCCTTCTTTCCAGTGCTACATTATCTGCTGTGACCCACTCAAGGTCATTCTTGGCAGTATCATTGGTTCCTACATGGAGAAGCAGGAAGGGGTAGCAATCTGAAGGTTTAATCAATTTCAGAAGACTCTCGGTCACATCCTGAATGCGAGCGCCTGGTAAGCAGCACACTTCTGGGCTGCTCCTTTTGGCTTGAAGCTTGTAGAAGTGTGGCACAGTCTGATCCATCACACAGCAAGGGTGCTGGAACAGTTTATATAGTGGAGGTTCTGGAGCCACTCAATCCAGCTGTAAACTCTGCACATAAGGTAAACACTTCAAGCTAGTGGGTATGGCAGCACTACCAGAAACTGGAGCTCCAGCACCTATGTCACACACCAATACCCATCTTAGACTTGAGTTATGACAAACTTCAAGAGAAGGGCAGGGCTTTGAAGTTATTATGACTTTCTCACTGAAAACTGGAGAATAAAGATTTTGGATCCTCAGCTAGCATAAATTAGTGTAGTCAATGAAGTTACAGGAGTGGAATTATTTATGTTGTTCCACTAGCTGAGGGGCTAGCCCTTGCAGCCCATAGAGCTAGATTTAGCATTTCATTTTACGTAGCAATAATGCAAGGAACCTACAGGCCTGTATCATGTAAGGCCTTTGCTGAAGCAGTTAGCATAAAGCATGAAGCCTGTGAACTTTGGCATAGATAAATAGTCACCCTGAGTTTTGGGGACTTGGGGATAGTGTGCTTAAGGGTGGCAATTTGTTCAAAATGACACCAAGTAGCCGCAAAATGTTGAACTGACACTAGCCTTGAATATTTAGGATAGAAATCTGGAGATGATTAACCACGAACTTGCGTTGCCAACAAATTGATGCATATGGTAATGAGCTAAAAGTATTAATAAGCTAACCTACAGAATAAAGGCACCTCAACATTATTAGGGTAAGGAAGGTAGATATAGACAAAAGAGTCTGGGCATCTGAATGAATATTCATGACAGACCCTAGCTCCTATAATAGGCCAGGCCACCACATGAGAAGGAACTGATCTGACCTGGATCTGGGCCATCAGACTTGCTTGGCATGCCAAGGACAAGGCAGGACCTTGGTCTCTTACCACAAGATCCCTAAGGAGGTTGTGACTATGTGCAAGAAAAAGAACAAGAAACAACATTAACTCTTTATTACTGCAGTATCTTTATATGGTTTGGAACTTTTCTGTCTTTACTTGTGCTAATAGAAGTGGTTAAAGCTTTGCTGTGCTTTCATTTTGAGTGTCATCACTGTGCACACCGGGGTTCACGACCCACTATTAAACTGGATAATCTTGATTCTCTTGTGCCTGATTCTGGGACTAGAATCCTATCATCTTTAAATCAGTATTAACTGGAAATCTAGAACAATCATTAACCACTGCAGA
Organism: Pelochelys cantorii; assembly: GCA_032595735.1. Classification (NCBI taxonomy): domain Eukaryota; kingdom Metazoa; phylum Chordata; order Testudines; family Trionychidae; genus Pelochelys; species Pelochelys cantorii. The sequence goes on from CM064341.1 coordinate 11,461,456, forward strand.
ACTGAGCAGCATTACAGTCAGTCAGAACTTTCCGAGGTCCTTAGCCCTGTTTACTTGTGAGCCACAGGTTGGATACTATGGAAGACACAGAATACAAAAAGCAAATATATGAGTTAAGGCTGATTTTTTTTCCCAAAGGGGCTGAAGGAAGTAAGTTTCTCAAAACATACAATAAGTCACTGGGGATGCCTGCCTAATTACTATAGTCCATTTTGAAACTCCCTCCCCCTTATGTTGAAGCCTGTTAAGAATTTAAAGTGTAGAATGGATGAAAGAGAGGCATGAATGACTGTGACAAATTACAAATCAAAAGAAAAACTACTGGGACCCACTGGAGATAATAACAGCTTAAAATGACTATTGTAGTGTAAGTCTCTGCTGAGGGAGAAGTTGAGGGTGACCCCTGTGTTCTGCATCTGTCTTGCCAGACATCACTTTGCTGTCTGAAAAATAGCTGCCTAACCAGCTCTTAGACTGCCCTAAGTTGCCCTTCTCCAACACTCAAACTAGGAACAGCTCCTCAGTTTTGCCTCTGTTGAGTTTTAACTTGCTTTTTCTCCACCACTTGGACAGTGTGGTAGCCAAGAGACCATCCTGAATGGGATGACTGAGGAGGAAAGGGTAGAGTTTTATATCACCAGCCTGGAAGTTATTCTGCTCAAGATAATTCAGTCTAAAACAGACTTCAGAAGAAGAGCACCAAAAGGATCTCAGAAAACTAGATTACTGGGCAGCAAAATGGCAGATTAATGTTAATGTTTATAAAGGCAAAGTAATGCATATTAGAAAACATAATCCCAATTATATGTACAAAATGATGGGGACTAATTTAGCTATAACCACTCAAGAGAGAGATCTTGGAGTTATTGTGGATAGTTCTCTGAAAACATCCACTCAGTGTGCAACGGCAGTCAAAAAAGAAAACAATGTTAGAAATAATTAAAAAGAGTATAGAGAATAAGTCAGATAATATCTTAGAGTATGTCTAGACTACATGGCTCCGTCGACGGAGCCATGTAAACTAGTTTACCCAACGTAGTCAATGAAGCGCGGATTTAAATAATCCCCCCTTCATTAAAATAAAAATGGCCACCGTACTGTGCCGACAATCAGATCAGTTGACAAGGGAAGCCTTTGTCAAACACTCCCTTATGCCTCGCTTCCCTTGTCGACCGATCTGTGTCTAGACTGCCGTGCTGTGCCGGATCAGCTGATTGTCGGCACAGCACGGTGGCCATTTTTATTTTAATGAAGCGGGGATTATTTAAATCCCTGCTTCATTGACTATGTTGGGTAAACTAGTTTACATGGCTCTGTCGACGGAGCCACGTAGTCTAGACATACCCTTATTGTCTCTTTGTAAATCCATGGAATGCCCACATCTTGAATACTGTGTATAGATGCGGTCACCTCATCTCAAAAAAGATATCTTGTCATTGTAAAAAGATCAGAAATGGCCAACAAAATGATTAGGGGTTTGGAACAGCTGCCATAGAGTAGAGATTAATAAAACTGGGACTTTTCATTTTAGAAAAGAGACTAAGGGGGAAGGGGTATATGATAGAGCTCTATAAAATCATGACTGGTGTGGAGAAAGTAATTAAAGAAAAGTGATTTACATGTTCTCATAACACAAGAACTAGGGGTTACCAAATGAAACAGGTTTAAAACAAACAAAAAGAAGTATTTCTTCACACAACTCACAACCAACCTGTGGAACTCCTGGCCAGAAGATGTTGTGAAGACCAGGAATTTAACAGGGTTCAAAAAGAACTAGATACATTAGATATGTGAAAGACTAGTTGACTAGTCACTCTCCCCCCTCCCCCCCTGCTGCCTCTATCAGAAAGAGGCAGCAAGTGGGGGAAAGAGGCGAAGTACTTCAAAGCAACAGTGCTGCGTGGAACCTGGGGCCAGCTGGGGTGTCCCCAGGCTGCACGCGGCATTTCAAAGCAGCAGTGCCGCATGGAGCCTGTGGTCAGTGGGAGAGTCCCCAGCTGATCCCGGGTTCCACGTGGCACTGCTGCTTTGAAACACGGCGAGGAGCCTGACTCCAGGAGCCTGATTCCAGGCTCCATGCAGCGCTTTCACCTTTGAAGTGTAGCAACAGCCTTAGTGTAGCAAAAGGCTTAACAGTCAAAATGCATTGACTATTCGATTAATCAATTGCTTGCAATTTAACATCCCTAAGATAAATTCAGGAGGTTAGGTCCATCAATGGCTATTGGCCATGATGGGCAGCAATGGTGCCCATAGCCTCTGTTTGTCAGAAGCTGGAAATGGATGACGGGTGGGATCACTTGATGATTGTCTGTGCTGTTCATTCCCTTTGGGGCAGCTGGCATTGGCCACTGTCAGCAGACAAGATACTGGGCTAGACGGACCTTTGGTCTGACCCAGTATGGCCGTTCTTATATTATTACTGCAGCCCCCAGTGCTCTGTGGTCTACCCCATTGGCCTCATGTAACTGTTAATGGACACAGATCGGATATTGGAAATGGTAATACACAGAAACCTGTTGGGGAACATTTTAACTTGCCTGAGCACTCATTAGTAGATTTAAAAGTGGCTATCCTCTTGCAAAGCAATTTCAGGAACCAACTAGAGAGGGAGACTGCAGAACTAGCTTTCATATGCAAATTTGATACATTTAGCCAGGGACTGAACAAAGACATTTCTTGGATGGGCCATTATATTCAACCCCCAAATTATATCAGAAGCTAAGTATTGGGCACATACAGGCCACACTATTAGCCTCATATCTCACAGACACTCTAATTGACTAGTTTTACTTTTTTCTTTCCCTCCTCCTCTCCCCTCTTTTTCTGCTATTTATTTGTACCTCTGGATCCCTTGCTCGACTCATCTGACTCATCACGAAAGCTCATGATACTATCTGTATTTTTTGTTAGTCTCTTGGGGCACGGCTAGACTACCCTCGGCTTCCGAAAGAAGATATGCAAATTTGGCACGAATTTGCATATCTTCTTCTGATCCCTTTTTCGGAAGTTTTTTTCAAAAAAAAGAAAAGCAGTCTAGATGGGGTGTTTCGAAAGAACCCTGTAAACCTAATTTTTTTGAGGAATAAGTGTTCTTTAGAAAAGGGGGGAGTTTGAGTGAAAAACCCTATCCAAACTGGCTAATAATATTCCTCAGCCAGTCAGAATACAGAAAGTTGTGAAGCGAAGGATTATTAAGTGACCTGAAAAAGACAAAATTGGGTTTGTATGTTTCCTCCTTTGTGACATATAAAGAAAACCCGAGTATCACTTTTTCCAGCTTTTTTCATTCATAAGAAATCCAGGTATTGTCATGGTAGATTCCATGGACAACTGGAGGGTTATGGCAATTTGCAAAATAAAACAAGTTAAATTGCCGAAGGAAGAGATTTATAGTCAGACTGTGACTCTTATTTAAGCTTTACGCCCTTAGTACTTTGGCAATGTAAAAAGGGCCTTAATACGACTGAGACTGAGGCACTTTGTTTTTTCTTGTTTGCTAGCTCTTGTTTAATTCTAATACCAATTAAGCGCTTGCAAGTAAAAGGTACAACACATCCACCATGAGATTTATGGGTCTAGATACTCACATTCATACTGAGGCTTCAAGTAAAATTAAAGGCCAGGCTTCACAATAGATGAAAAATCAAACAGAACAAGTGTTTTGAAACCAGACTAAAACTTCCAAGCTTTTTTGATCTATACAAAGAAATTTAAAAGCCCAGAAGCCCAGTCTGTGTATGTCTGTGGAAGGCAAGCACAAAAGAGTCATGAACTGAAGGGAATTTGTTTAAAAATGTGAAGAAATGTTAATGGAACATGTTTCTATTATTTACTGCATTTTTGTGCATTCACTTAAAACCCAAAAAGAAGGCTGAGTTTGTGCAGACAGTTTGCCTTTTAAATCTGGTCTCTTTGTATATATAGTATATTTGGCTATCTCATTGTTGCTTAGTTAAACGACTAATGTATCAGACTGGATTTTGACATTGGCCTAAGAGACAGGAAATTCATATTCATTCAGCTTGCTCTCTCCATGGCCCTTCAGTAGAATATCTTCTTATACCTGAGGTTATCCAGCTCTGTGGGGAGTGGGAGGGAGTGGGTGTGTGAGGCAAATGAGTAATGTGTACTAAGTGTGTGCAATGGGTTCTGAGACCTGGCTTCAATAAAAAAACAATGAAAGTGACAGGAATCCAAAGCTAGAGCTAATTCCCCACCTGAAACCAATGAGAACTCTTGGGAGGGATGTTTTCCCCTTGAGCTTTTTGATGTAAGGAATCCTATTAATACTGCTAGTTGTATATACAGGGCCTGATTCTGCAATTGAATCTTTGTGCCCAGGTGAAAATTCCACCCTTGGTTCTAGTTCTCTGCTCTTGATCCCAGAGGGGCTAGGAAGTTAGGGCACATTTGATTTATGGGTTACTGCTGCAGGGGGTGGAAAACAAGAGTCTTGATTGACTATGGCTGAATAAAACTGTTCACCCTCCATCTGCAGGAGGCTTCACCATTGCTCAGTGAGGAAGGTATCAGTGGATTTGCAGCAACAAATCTATCCTTCCTGTACCATTGCTTCCTTAACCTCTCCAGCTAAACACACATGGCATGCACAAACCATGTATAGGCTGCTTTTTTCGCAGTTCAGTGGAACTATCCTTGTTCCACTGCATCCAGGGCCCTGTGTATGACCATGGAAGAGACATCAGGATTTACTCCTAAGAGAGCATCTTCCAAACTCTCTGAAATAACACTGTCACTTACATTTGGTAATATAGCATGAATTGTTCCATAAACCTAGTACACTGAGATGTGACACAGCCTCACCCAGCCACATCTGACTACAGTGCAACTCCACACTGAGGAATTGTTCCATCCCTCCATGGCAGCTAGTCACTTGCTATTCTACCTATCCTTCATGTCATCTGTTGAGGGGCCATCTTTGCTTCACCGTGGACTGAGATTCATTCAGAAGGAAAGCACATGTTCAGGGGCGGCCCTCGACTAGCTGCCAGCAACTGGCACCCGAGGCGACCCATGCAATTGGAGCCCCCACCTCCAAACCCCTCAATGATATTGTACCGCCATTTGGCGCCCCATTTAACTTGGCATCCTAGGCGACCGCTTAGTTCGCCTACATGGACGGGCCGCCCCTGCATGTGTTATTTATTACACTGGGTTTTGAAAGGCCTCCACTTATTTTCAGTGTAGTTCTTTAATAGATGCTGTGCCCTTGATATCTCTGCCAGTGGAAACTAATCTTATCAGCTTGGCTCACTGCTATGATGCCTTTTTCTAGGCTGATGTAATCAACTGGTGGGAATGCTTGCACAGTTCCAGTTTAGAGGAAACACAAAGAGTAGATATTAAATCATATCCATTCCCCTTTCCCTGCCTCCCACATGGAAATTACCACTTATGTTGTCCATATTACTGAACAATTCTGGCACACCGAATTACGGAAGAATTGTGCCATGTAGGCTGGTACCATACACATGTGTTAAATAATCATGACAATCATTTGGGTCCCAGTTCTGCAATGTGATGCATCAAGGCTGATATCAGTGGAGTGCTGCTTAGATGGGGGATCTGCCCACATGTATCCCATTGCAGGATCAGGGCCTTAATGATCCATATTCTGAGCTTATTTTTCTCTCATCTTGCACTTCCTCTTAGTGTATGTCTATTCTGCAAAAAACAAACAAACAAACAAACAAAAAAACCACCATGGCATCAAATCTCAGAGCCCAGGTCAGATGACTTGTGCTAGTAGTCCTTGAACTGGAGCTGGGCTCTGAGACTTCCCCTATTGCCAGGATCCAGGAGGAGCCAGAATGTCTGCACTGCTATTTTTAGCCCCACAGACTAGGCCTCCTCCACTTGAATCAGTTGACCCAACCTTTGGGACTTGATTTGCAGGGGAGACCATACTCTTAGGCTACATCTAGACTGGCATGATTTTCCGCAAATGCTTTTCACGGAAAAGTTTTCCGTGAAAAGCATTTGCGGAAAAGATCGTCTAGATTGGCACGGACGCTCTTCCGCAAAAGCACTTTTTGCGGAAGAGCGTCCGTGTCAATCTAGACGCGCTTTTGTGCAAGAAAGCCCCGATCGCCATTTTAGCCATCGGGGCTTTTTTGCGCAAAACAATTCTGGGTTGTCTACACTGGCCCTCTTGCGCAAAAGCATTTGCGCAAGAGGGCTTTTGCCCGAATGGGAGCGTCATAGTATTTGCTCAAGAACACTGACGATCATACATTAGATCGTCAGTGTTCTTGCGCAAATTCAAGCGGCCAATGTAGACAGCTGGCAAGTTTTTCCGGAAAAGTGGCTGCTTTTGCGGAAAAACTGGCGTCTAGACACAGCCTTAGTGTTTGGTGGGGGTGGGGTATGTGAGCAGCTGTTTGCAATTTAGTTGCTGAATACCAGACCTCTACATGTCTTAAAGTGGCCGCCCAGCTACAGTCATAGCTGCCGTTTTCATAATGTTAGACATGTTCATTGTAGATGATTGGAGGAGCTGCTCTCTGAGACTTTTCCATTGTTTTGTCTGGAAAACTATCATGGGAAATATGTCTGTTCTTTTGTTCTTCGTTCCTAGTTCTCTTAGTGGTCAGTCAGAGGGAGGATAGGGATGTCATGGAGTTACTCCTGCCTGAATAATATTTCCATTGCTATATTTCAGTGAATTAGTGGAATGTGTGCACTGGCGGATGTGATGTGACTGCCTTTGTTGTACTGCTAGGTGGTTATCCTGGGTAGAGATTTAAAAATCGTCATGTATGGATAGAGTCTCAGCCTACTTCAAACAGCTCTGGAAGTGACAGGATTCAGGCATAAATCTGTGCCTCATATTCTTCTTGTAATACAGTGATACTTGATAGACTGAATGTAGTAATGATACCAATTAGGACCACATTTTTTATAAAAGGGGCAATTGATTTTTGAGTGCCTCAGTGTATGAGTGCCAAACTCAGGTCCAAAGTTTGAAGCATGCAAGATCCGTGACAATTCGGTTGAAAGCGAACTTTGACAATAGCCTAAAAAATAAGGTAGGCAAGTATTTCTTTTTAAGGATGCATACATATTCAGGGCCAAACTAAAAAGGCTCTCATCTCATCATACAAGCTGTTTGAGAGCACTGCTCATTCAGTCACAGGAGTATTTTAGTGCTTTAAAAAAATTGCCAGAAAACATCTGCAGTCTGCAAAGAGCTGTTCCAAAAAGCATCTTGTCCGCATTAGTCTGTGATGCATCCCCAAAGGATTTATTACCTATGGTTGGCTGACTCTCAGCAAATCCCCCTTCTTTCATCTAGATGGCACTCTAGAGTCTGGAAAAGCCTTTTACAGATTGCTGGGGAGTGCGGACATTTTAGGAATGACTGCAAACCATCTGGCTCTTAAATTAACTTTAGTCAAACTTATTGTGCATGAATGGGGAGGAGAGAAGAAGCATAAAGGAGGAACAATAGGATATCAATGCTGCTTCTAAAATTTTAGAAGCTAAATGAACATGGAGAAATACTGTCTGTGGCTGAAGCAAATGCTAGTACCTTTTTGGTGTGCATATGTAAGAAAGGAAGACCAGTGATTTGTTCAGAGGCATTTTGATATTGGCGTCTTCTCCTTAAAGAACAACAACCAAGTATAAAGTCCCATTTCTCAAGCACATTTCTTGTTTCCTTTCCTATTTTTGATTCTTTCCTCAGCTTGTCTGCTGAATGTTCAGTCTCTGACTTGTTCATTGTATATATTCCCCAGGTCCATATAATGATAGCAAGTAAATAGGGGAATTTGGGGAACTGGCAAAGGAAGATCCCTAAAAGCAGGGTGGGGTTAAAAATACCTGGAGTCATGATGGTCAGTTGCTGAGGATTCAGAAGACTTCCAGATGACCAGCTCCTGACAAATACTTAACAGGGTGGGCCACAAATCTGGATGAGAGAGACCTCCTAGGCTTTACCAGGTTATAATTAATATAGTTGGAAAATTTGTTGGTGAAAATTAAAATATTTTGATTCTGAAATGCGACTTGGTCACCTTATGGGAGATTTAAATTGAGGGTCAGATGCTCCTGTTCTCCTTTCAAGGCACCACATCATCATAGCTTCCCTTTTGTTGAAAGAGGTAAGTGCAACATAGCAGTCATGTGGCCACAGTAGGTAATGTGGAAATCTTGTTCTCAGTGATTAGAAAAACAGGGTAGTAATAATAACAACTACAGGAGAGCTGAACTATTAGACAGGAGCAGGGAAGAGGAGGGTACTGGCAGACTGTTCGTGCTTTGCTTTCGAAAGGAATCTCTGGTAGCAGTGAGAAGTATTGTCAGGATCAGGTCTTAGGTCCTATGCGATGGAAAGCCATGGAGTAAGACTGACTCATCTTAGCTGCTGGAGAGCTCCATATGTTTGGCTTCACACATTATAAGCTAGAGTACCCTTTAAAACTGCCATGCTTCTACAAACAGACAAAAGACACTGTATCTTTCTACCTTTTTCAGCAATATCCCTAGCTGCACAGGAGTGAACAATTTCACTGCTAAGCCCTATGAAGAAAACCACTGCTGGGGGCCCATCAGCAGGATTAATGCTTACAGAATTTTTCTGGTGAGAATTTTTGTGGCATTTACTTAATTTATTTAATTCGCTAAAAGCCAGAAGCTATTATATTCAAGGAGTTAGCCATCAGTAATTATTTTCCCCCCTCCTCCTCTTGTGTTTTTTTTCCCTAACAGGCTGGCTTTGTTTTACTGATAGGACCTTTTGTATTTTTCTCCATTCAGAAGAATAAATTTATTCAAATCTTTGCTACCATTGTATCCTTCTCAGGTAAGATGAAATACAGAGCAGCCTTGGGATATTTTCAGGCTGCTGAGTGAGTAGAGTTACTTATCTCTGCAAACAGTAGCTACATTTACAACCTCTAACACCCAAAGCTACACAAGGTTACTTTTAAGGGATTTGTATAATTCATATTTTGCCACTGATGTGTGTGTCTTTCAAATGGCTCCACCCTGCAGGCAGTTTTATATGAAATAATGCTTGTATTTTTAGTGGGGCCTAATTCCTTTGGAAATTTAATAGGAATTGGGCACCTTGCTTTGAAAGCTAAATGCTTGTTAAAGGCTTTGCAGGATGCGGGCCCTGGTTTGTGTTGAGCAAAATAATGAAAAGACACATCTTTAAAAGGGCTTGGTGCCCAGAAGCTTACTGTTTTGCAAGTAAGATTCAGAGCAGCATATATTTATATGGAGCGCAAGAATACTCAGAATTAGAACAGCAGTTACTAAGAAGTGTTTGGTATATGAAAGCTCACGCTTAGTGCTAACTATTATCTAACTATTATGGGCTAAGAGATAATGTCCTGAGGGAGCAGATTGGCCCAGAACTGACTGCCCTGTCTGGAATTTCTTGCATCCTCCTCTGAAGAGTGATGGTCACTGTTAGAGATGAGATACTGGACTAGATGCACTGTGAGTCTGATGAAGGCTGGCAGCTCCTGTGTATAATCTGCTGTTTTCAATGGAAGTTGCTGGATGCTGAACACTTGGAAGAATTTGGTCATTGATAAGGTGCCTGAATTGCAACTGAGCTCTTTTGAAAATCTGGCCTCAATTCTGTTAGCTAAGAACTTTTGAAACGTGTGGCGTAAGGGCCTGATCCAAAGTCTGCTGAAATGAATAGAAGATCTCCAGGATTCTGCTCTCAGCAACTGTGACTCAATGCTAAGGAGATGTCTCAGAATTTGCCTGCAGACACAGAAGAGGGAATCAAGATGGCTTATAAAAATAGTCCTACACCACTGATTATTTTTCCTGCTGCAGTTGTTAAGGTCTTTCTTTCTTTCTTGTAAAAAGGTTGTGGTTATGATACAGGGATGGCAGTAATTTTTGATGGGGAGGGCACTCCAAGAATTTGGTAAATGGTCAAGGGTTGCACTCTTCTATGCTAATAATAGAGGAGGTGTGGGGTCTAGGATGGAGGTTTGGTGCAGGAGGGAGCTCAGGGTGGGGTGTAGGAGGGGCTGCAGAGGTCTGGGAGGGAGGTGTGACTAGGGGAGGGGTGCAGGAGGAGGTGCAAAGGGTTTGGATTGTGATCTAGAGCAGGAGGAGGTTGTGACCTGGGGCAGTGAATTGAGGGGAGTGAGGGGTGGAGTGCCAATGCAGGCACCGGCTGGGAGGCACTTACTATAGCTGGTTCAACAGGACCCTCTGATAGGCTCCCTGCCTGCCATACCACCACACTGCTCAAAGCAGCCAGCTGCTGGGGCCATGTGTGTCTGCACCACATGCCAGTTGGGTGGTCCTCCGCACGCTGCCTGCACCAAAGTACGGCCCAAGCCATTCCCATCAGCAAGTTTTTTGCTGTTTTGAGTGAAGTGTGGGGCCACAGCAAGCAGGGAACCTGTCCAAGAATCCCACTGTACTCCTCATTCACATTATACATGCATTGATACCAGTGTCAGATGGTTGAGCTGAAGCACAGAGAGAGGATTATAATACATCTGAAACATTATTGTCTGCCACACAGATAAATACCCTGCATTTTGGAATTTTGGGGAGGGCTGGAAAACAGACCTGCCTCTTCTCTATAACTGTTGACCTCATTTGTCTGAAGACTGTTTATGAGCTGCTTAAGTTCCATATTTGGTTCATTCTACATACAACTGGCCTTTCCTGTTTGCATTGGCAGCAAAAAGAGAAACATAGTTCTACACATCATTATTACTCTTGTGCTTACAGATGACTGGCATTGTTCTCTGTAAGCTGAGTGCTTGGGTGGCCACCCAGGAGAAATTCAAGTGCTGCCCAGCTGAATAGCAGAGCACCCACAGCCTCCCACAGCTGGCAGCATGTGTTTCTACTGGTGGTACCCATCTACATATACATAGGTGCACTTAACAAAATGTATTCTGCACATGAATGGAAAAAATCAGGAGGAACGCTGACGACTGGATAACATCTTTCTTCATTTATGGGTTAATTAACATCACTTCACATAATGCCATTTTCAGGGGCTGGGTCTCCTACCCCAAATGTTGTATTAAACTTTAGGGGCCAGATTTTCAGCTGCTGTAAATCCTTGTCTCTGAAGGAAAGCTATTCTGATCCTGACATTTGACTTTATATGAATGGGCAGGGAGTGTGGTCTAGTGGCTAGAGCACTCACTGGGAATTCAGGTCAGCAGCTTTTGGGGGATTCCTAGGCTCAGTTGGAGCAGGACATGACTTGTCATACATGGGTGTACTGTATAGGAGCTAAGCATTTCAGAAATATCTGCTTTAAGGACTCTGTCTCTTTCATGGACGTTTTACTTTAGAAAGTTTTAACTTTATTGTAAAGGATTGTTTCCATTTCATTTTTAAAGTTGAGAGGTTATAAACCTTCTGGCTGAGGTTTCATTTTTCTGGATCAAAAAGAGAAGTGAATTGCATGTTTAAATCCCGTGGGGATGCTTGAAGTATTACCTAAGTGTAGAACACATTGTTCCTGAAAGCGGCTCAGCTGCCTGACCTACCTAGAGTGGTGACTCATCCACCTCATCTCTGGCACAGATGGGGATATAAGCATATTCTTTTCATAGCCTCAAGAATTATCACTTGCAGTTTCCATTGTGTTTCAGGGCAGTGCAATGCTGCATATGAAAGCCCCCGTCACACTGGTATGACACAGTGTAACTGCCAAGCTCTGCCTGGGCCAGCTTTCCATACTGTGGTCATGTTGCCATTTGTAGGTTCACTGACATTCTTCAGGAGTAACTTTTATCGGAGTAAATTAAAGTTTAAAAAAAATAGCCACAGCACCAGTGTGACCCAGCATTCAGTGTCTGTTAACCTGCTGCATTTCTGATCTACAAGAGACTACAGCTCCCAGCCATGGAAGTTAACCCTTTCATTCAAGGTGGAGTGAGTCACATGGGAGCTTTGGAGTTCCCAGGTTCACTCCCTGGTGACAACTCAGATGATGATTGTTATGCAAAGAAAATGGGGACAGCAACAAGGTCAAATACTGTTTGATGGTTTCCACATGGACAGTACTCCCTGGGCAACATTGCCATCAATTTTTTCTTTTGCCTGGGGGGTGATTGCACCCAGAGAGCATTTGTATGCAGTCAAGCCCTGTCGAAAGAATGGTTAGTAAATCTAAGAGACAGCTATTTGTTTTTCATTTGTGTTGTAATTTGCTTGTGTTTTCAGTTGTTCAGAGGGACCAAGCAACTTCATTAATTTACTGAATGAGGCTTGTGTTTGTGTCTGCTACAAAGATAATTGGCCTTGGTAGACAGCACTTTTTAAATGAATTCTGAGTAGGCCATGTTGATGGCCAGTTTCTGGAGCAGCAACTGTAAACCCCATGTGGCAGCAGCTTGGGATTGAACATTATAATTTTCTTTAATAGTCAGTATGACTGTGAAGATGCTGATTTTATATATGAATCTAGCTTTCTTCCCCTTGCTCAATCTTCATATGATCTTGCTTTCTAGGGCTACGAGAGCAGGTGGGGCTGGGTTGTTTATGCTGCCTGTGGCTCTACCTTTAAATAAGGGGTATTGATACCTGAGCCAGTCTGGTTAGGATGATAGTGGATTTTATATTCATGTGGCACAACTTGTTTAGACACTCCCTGGTGACCTCATTCCATCATTTTAGTAGATACTGACTCATTTTCATGCCCACTTCCTCCCTCCTTTGGAAATGACAAGTTAAAGTTCTCTAGGAATTGTTTTAACAATGTGATTTTCTCAGAGTCCATTGGTTTTCCAAGGAAACAAAACTCTGTTCTATTAAGATGTTTGCCTAAAATCTGAGCGAGAGAGAGAGAGATTGATTAAAGGAACATGGTGAGTCCAGATTCAATATCTTAGTATATTACATACAGATAAGCAATAGGAAAAATGCTTGTGGCTTAAGCTCTACACTTTATAGTCAGAGGTATTTCAAAGACTTTCCCATCTTTCTATTCAAAAACAAATCTAGCAGAAGGAAAATGGACATCACTTAATATCAGAGGCTTATTATTTGACATTACTCTTATAAAATATTATAAAGTTCTCCACTTTAAATTAAGGCAATCATTTTCTGATATTTTAAGAACATAAGAATGGCCATACTGGGTCAGATCAAAGGTCCATCCAGCCCAGTATCCTGTGTGCCGACAGTGGCCAATGCCAGGTGCCCCAGAGGGAATGAACCAAACAGGTAATGATCAAGCCATCTCTTGGTAGAGAAAAACATATCTTTTTCCTATATTCACCTTTGGGCAATATGGGAACTCACAGAGGGATATTTCATACATAAAGGCATGGAAAACTAAAGTCTGTTTTAAAGAAGCTGATCTGAGGAGATCACTGTTACCTTAAGAGGAAGGATTACCGAGTGGACAAGACAGGAGCCTGGCATTTGGGGAGGGGGAGTGGAGGAGACTGGGTTTGAATTGCTACTCTGCAACAGGCTTCATGTGTGATGTTTGGTAAATCACTTAGGGTAACATTATCAGATGTGCCTCAGCAACATAGAAGCTAACTCCCATTTAAAAATGGGATTTAGGCTCCTCAACCACTCAGGCACTTGGGAAATTTGACATGTTGTCTTTTTCTGCCTAGTTTCCTCAACTGCAAGAGGGGCATAATAACACTGTGTGGTTGTTGTGATGATGTATACATCAGACTGTGAGGTACACAGAGATTTGGTAATGGAGATTAGATGAAATACCTTTGAGAGCAGAAAGGTAACTTGATTGCCATAAATCTCCTTCCCAAGCCTCTCCTGATCAGAGGATTCTATCGGCTGAATTTTTTGTGTACATTTTTAAAAATTAAAGTCTAGGTTGTTTCTGCACAAGCAGAATGACCATTTACTATGCTCTTGCTATTTTGTAGTGCCCATCTCTCTCTTTCCTTTTAACTGAAGCCCAGTGACAGTTCTGGAGCCCAGAAAAACTCTTGGAAACTATCAGTATCCAGGGTCAGTCTTGCTAGGTGGCAATTAGCAGCTGAGTATAAAATGCATGTAAAGAGTTGTTATCAATGGGGCCTTTCTGGTGGCATGTATTGTGCTAGAGGCAAATGTAAATTGAGGCACGGGCACCTTAAGACAAGAGCCAGAAAGACTATCAGATCCCAGGTTGATTTTGTAAGGCTGGCAGGTTGCAGGTAAAATATCATATTACTCAACTTTGGAAGTCCCGGGGCCACAATGATACTCAAATTATATGCTGAGGGGTGCAACTTAAGTGTGGTTGCATGTACATGCAAATATATATGCAAATATATGCAAATAGCTTCTTTCATACTGACTGGGGCCCCATTTAAGTCTGTTCTGCTGATATTAATAAAATTCAATATTTATTCAGTTTCCACCCATATGACAGCACTTTTAACGAGCAATGACAGTCCAGGAATTTAACTACTAAAACACACATCAACAGAAGACCATTATATTGACTACTTTTTTGTTTTGGCTCCCACCCATTGAGCCCCGCATAAACCCAAACTGCACTGCGGGCAGCAAACAAATGGGCCGCGTGTTGAGTAGCCCTGCAGTAGAGTAAACCTGATCAGTGTGTCACACAATGGAAATACATGCAGCGCTGTTTTTGTTAAAAAAAAAAAAGTGTGCCGGTACTCTGTGTTGATGCGTACCACCACAAAAAAAGCACTGAAAACATGGAACCCCATAGTTCCCTTTTTTAAGTCACTTTTCTACCTTCAAGCAAATTTTAACTAAATTCAGCCTGTGGCAAAGAAAACTTTAACCTTGAATCTGACTTTTGTGTAGAAACCCCTTTCCTTCCAGGAACCATTAAGTTTCTAGTTTGCATCCCCTGGTTACTAAATTAGAAACATATTTTGCTTTCAGATGTGTGAGAGCTATTCAGGGTTTTATATTTAGCAATGTTGAAAGCACTGTGAGTGTTCTAAAAGGAGCAATGCCATTTGGATAGCGATCAGCCTTTGCTGATCTACTGAATTCTATTGAGGATTTATTGAGGATGGGTGCATATGGCATATACATGTACAGTGGAAGGTATCTGCAGTGAGCTTTGGTGTAAGGAGACTTTGCTCCTGACTGTACTGGGTTTGGAAGGAAGCCCTTGGTAAAGAGGAATAAAAATCTAGGGTAAAACCCTGGCCTCAGCTAAAGTCAATAGAAATTTTGTCACTTATTTCAGTGGGGCCTGGTTTTCACCCTTTGAGTTGCTTTAGTATAGAGTGGTGTTCAAAACATCATTGCATAGTTAATGGTCCTCTTCTTTTGATGAAGTTTTGTGCAGAAAAGATCAATTCAAACTACAAGGGGTGTGAATTATATATGCATAGGTATTATTTGCTCTGTAGTCTAAAGGTTAACTAAAACAGTCTTGAAGGATAGCTGAACTCCCATGCTAAATCCAAACTTGCTGGTAATTGGAAAAAATTTGGAGAAAAATCAGATGGGACTTTGTATACTTAAATATATAATTCAGCCTAGCTAAATCAAACTGAACATAGCACGTTGTTTATAAATGGCCACTGCACTTAATCAAATCAATGCAGGAAAAGCATATTTTCTGAATTAATTATTCTAAAGCTAAGAAGCTGCTAGCAAGTTTGTAATATGCTGCATGTTTGATTTTATTCATTATATGAATAGGTTGGGAAATGCTGACGGAACAGAAAGACCACAAAATGAAAAATCAAGGTAATTGGCAGCTTGAATTGACCATTTGCCCAACTTATGAGGATTCCAGATCTCTTATAAGTGAAGCGTTTGGTTTTGCAGCTTGATGTAGACCACTGTCAGGAGACTTGGGTTCTGTTTCTGGCTTTGCCTCCGCATGTTGTATTGTTTGTGAATTACTTCTGCCTGAGTTTCCCCATTTGTAAAATTAGGGAAATAATGAGGTTTAGTTCTTGGAGCTCTCTAAATGACTATTATTACTATCAGAGTGAATGTAACTTAGAGTTAGTGTGTTATCCTGCATGTTTTTTCATGGTAACCAAGTTACTGCTACTCTATGCCACAGATGTTGGTCTTTGAGGAACCTACCCCTAACGTCTCACTCACAATAAGTGCTAGCAGTTGCTTCAAGACTACAGTGGATTACAGCATGATCGTTGCAATCAACAATATATTTCCTTACAAACCTAAAAATGTCCTGTTTTGCACACTAAATATCTAGGACTGTGCCCTAATATGAGT
This sequence comes from Pelochelys cantorii, assembly GCA_032595735.1. NCBI lineage: Eukaryota > Metazoa > Chordata > Testudines > Trionychidae > Pelochelys > Pelochelys cantorii. The sequence goes on from CM064341.1 coordinate 11,477,638, forward strand.
CTAAAAATCTATAATCTATGCTAAAATCCCTTCTATAGCAGTTTTGGGTGGTGCTGATGTGAGGAAATTGTGTTCTCAGTGTGTGGAGTCTTATTTTTAACATTGCATTGTGCAAGATGCAATGTTTTGTTTGCTTGTGAGAGTGTAACCTATAGGTAACAGATTCATTGAGGAACTTCATCAGTTAGAATTGTGCTTACTGGTAATAGACTCAGCTTCCAAAAAGAAATGCACCACATCTGATAATAAACATTTATTCAAGATATATAAAAGTTATAGAACTAACTTTAATAGTATCTCTTTATGGCTTCCCATAATGTTTTATGTATAGGGGACAGGTGTGAGCCAATAAAGTTAATAAGAACTTTAACTTAGGCCTGGTATACACTGGGGGTTTAGGTTGAATTTAGCCACATTAGGTTGATTTTCTAAACATTGAGTCCACACCATTCCACTGACTTTAAGGGCTGTTAAAATCTATTTAGCTATTCCTGACTTTCATGGGGGGTAACAGTAAATGTGACCTTGCATGGTCAATTTTAGGTTAGTGCAGATGCAATGCTATGAAAATTGATGCTCTTGGCCTCCAGGAGGTGTCCCACAGAGGCCCATTTGACTGCTCTGGCAAGCACTTTCAACTCTGCTGCCCTACAGGTACGCACAAAAAAGCTTCGGAAAGTTTGAATTTCATTTTCTGTTTGGCCAGCATTGTGAGCAGACCTCAGAGAAGGCAGCACATGTAATCATGAATGCCCAAGGTTGCAAAAGGGCTCCAGCAGAAAGCGTATAGGAGATCCTGGATATCATTGCTGTGTGGCAAGAGGAATCTCTGCAGACAGAACTAGGACTCAGCAAAAGAAAAACTGTAATCTATGCCAAGATTGCATAGGACATGGTGGAAAAATGATATGCCAGGGACACCCTGCAGTGCCACATGAAAGTAAAGAAGATCAGGTAGGCATACCAGAAGACAAAGGAAGCAAACAGATGGTCTGGGTCAGCACTGCAAATGTGCTGCTTCTACGAGCATGGGATTCTGGGGAGGGGAGGGACCTGACCAGTGTTCCAACCCAGTATGTGGTGTTCCCAAGATATTCCTCAGGCAGTCTTGGGCAGCAGGATGGAGGATATGTGGACGAGAAGAGGAGGAGGAGAAAGGTCAGCAGACAAGCGGAGCATCCAATCTCACCGATAGCCAGGACATCTTTATAACTTTGGAGACAATCCCCTCCTTCCAGAAAGTATTACTGCTTGATGGTAGTGAGGGCACTTCTAGTGAGTTTATATTTTTAATCATGCTACAAGTGGATTAAGACAGTTGGGGGTGATCTGTGGCGACCACTCTGCCTACACAACAAGGGCTCCCCGGAACAGTTTGTTAGTGTGTCTGGGAATGGAGTGGGAATCCTCCCTGCACATCTCTGTAAAGCTCTCATAGAGGTTCTCTTTCATCCTTTTCACAAGGTTTCTGGGGAGGCCTGCTTTATTCCATCCTCTACAATAGGACACCTTTCCATGCCAAGCCATCAGTAAGTGGTCTGGCATCAATGCAGCACAAAAAGCATTTCAGAATAAGGTTCAGGTCACATTCAGCCACATTCAGTCAGCATCCACTCTCTATCACTCTGTAAGATTCAGAGAAGACTGATATCATGAATGGCAACCTGGATGAATCAGGGGAAGTTATATATGTAACATACCACAGCAGTACACCTCCGTTTGCTCATCCCCAACAAAGCATTGTTTGAGCCCCTGCCCTGCTGCCACACCCAAACCTCCTCCCTCAGCAGGCTCCTCTGGGAAGGGAAAGTTGCACTGTCCTGGCAAATGGGGTGTGTGTGTGTGCGCGCGCGCGCGCGCGACAGCCAAACACACAATCACCATGTGAGCCCTTGCCCTGCCACCATGCCACTGTGGCCCTCCTTTGCAAATTCAGATGCTTGCATAGCTGCGGGAGCTGCTATTTTCAGCCACTGTGTTGCACATGCTTTCAAAGTGAAAGCAAAAGAGCAATCCCTAACCTATCCTTTGCCGTATCTGCCACCACACTGAGTCCAACTGCTTCCTTAAGATCTCTGTGGTGTACCTGCTCCATAGTGGGCACTTAAAAGCATACATTTGGACTTGTACATAACACATCGCTATTGTCTTGGACAGACGTTCTTTTATGCTAAGAGATTAGGTTTTACGTTCCACAACGTATCTCCTGTATGGTCTGCCCTTCGCTTTGTTTTGCTACAGTGAATGCAACAGTGAGCTTGTTGCCCACTCCCCTGGCTCCTCAAGCTGTTTGGCTAGCACAGATCCGAAGGTGAAAATGTAATTGGAATGACCTGTTCAATGAGCAAATTCAATCCACCTGCACAGATAGGGTGCAGTTAAATACATGGAGGAGAACGATGCTGCAGGAGAAGTGAACGGAGTGTGAGGAAAGGGAGCATGCAGGAAATGTGAACTGAAGACATGGGAGGACATCTTGAGGATCCCAGACGAGACTGGTAGACTCACAGGAGAATCATATGCAGACACACACACCCCCTCTGGCCCATGCAGAACCACATTATCTCCTCACCAAGTTCCATAACCTCTCTCCCAGGTGCTGGGGGCTTACACTCAACCCCCAGGGATGTCTTCTGCAATAAAAGGCTGTCATTCTCACCTGTGTAACTGCTGAACAGGGGGATTTTAATATACCACTTTCCCTTGCCTCTCCCCCAACCCCCCAAAGCTCCCGCCCTGAACTTCTTTTCTGTTCCTGCTTCCTTGTGTTTCCTAAATAAAAATGCATGATTTCTCAACAACAGCATCTTTATTGCTTGTATTGCATAATGTGGGGGAGATTTACTGGCTTTATGGGCAAGCACACTTAACACAGGGTGCATCTTGTGAAGAGCAACATGCATGACTGTCATATCACTGTCTGGCTATTCACAAAGCTGTTTTTTTAAGCTTCTCTGATTTTCAGTGTCCCTCAGTGTGCTCTCCTCATTGCCCCGGTGTCGGTCTCCTCATAACTAGTGGCTAGACACTGTGCCTTGACCCCAACACCATGGCATAAAATTTTCTCCCTTACTGTCATAGATAATATGGATCACACAGCAGATAATATGGATCACACATCAATGGGAATGTTGCTTTTGCTGAGGTCTAACTTTGTCAATAAACTGTGAAACCTTCCCTTTAAATGGTCTAAAGCACATTCTATCACCATTCTGCATTTGCTCATCTGTAGTTGAACTGCTTCTTACTATATTCCAGGCTGCCTGTGTAGAGCTTCAAGAGCCAGATGAGCAAGGGGCAGGCTGGGTCTCTAAGGATCAGTATTGGCATTTTATCGCCTCTGATGGTAATTTTCCAGTCTGGGATGAAAGTTCTATCTTGCAGCTTTTTGAAGAGCCCATAGTTCCTAATGACGTATACGTCATTCACCTTTCCTATCCATCCCATGCTACTGTTGGTAAAATGGCCCTTGTGATCCACTAGCACCTGCAACACCACTGAGAAGTACTCTGTGATTTATGTACTCTTTGGCAGGGTGGTTAAGTGCCAAAATAGGGATGTGCTTTGTATATATCACCGCACCACAGTTAGGGAATCCCATTGTGGCAAAGTCCTCCATTTTGTCCTGTGTTTCTCAGAATCACTACCTTTTGTAGTAGAAGGGTATTGATCGCCTTGGGCTACTTAAATCATAGCAGCCCCCACTATAGATTTACCCACTCCAAATTGATTCCCAACTGATCGATAGCTGTCTGGCATTGTAAGCTTCCCCAGGGCTATTGTCACTTGCTTCTCTGCTGCCACAGTGGGTCTCATTCTGGTATCGCTGAGCTTCAGAGCAGGGGAAAGCAATTTGCAAACTTCCATGAAAGAAGCCTTACACATGTGAAGGTTTTGTAGCCATTGCTGATCAACCCATAGCTGCATGCGGTCCCACCAGTCTGTGCTTGTCTCACAGCACCAGAACTGGCATTCAATAGTGTCAATAGGATTGACTGCCGCCAGCATCTGCCAGTTGCTCCACTCAAGTGTTTCACTCAGGTGTCTATTCATGGCCTTCTGACATTCTTCCTTGCTTCTGCAGGTCCTGGATAGCCTCTGAAAATACCACAGTAGAAGGCGCAAGATGTTTGCTATGATTGCAATACGCACTTTGCTGCTGAATGAGGCCCATGCTTGCCCTGCAATGTTCACGGGGTCCATGCTTCCCCTGCATAAATAACCAGGGGAAAAAAAGGCTCAAACAGATTGTTTTCCATTGTTTTCAAGTGGGAGGAGGGAGAAGATGAGTGCATTATGAGATGCTGATGGCATGTACTAGAACCATTTACTGCACCATTCTTGTTTCCTCAGGCACTGGGAGCCTAACCCAGAATGCCAAAGGGTAGCAGGAACTGTGGGATAGCTATCCACAGTGCATCTCTGTCAACATTGATGGTGGCCACCCTAATGGGGACACACTAACTCAAACTCTTGAGCACAGTGGGGAAGTCTACCTTCGACTTTACAAGACTGGGTGCTAAAAAAATCAACCCTAATAAATGTGACCTTATCTTGTAGTGTAGACAAGGCCTTATACATGTACAAGCCTATGCCGACTCCAGCTATAGTCATGAGTTCTTCAGTGCTGTTTGGGTAATTTATGGACCATTAAAACAGAATGTCACTCCCCTACAAACAGCAGAGGGGACATCGCCTATTAAGGCAAAAGGTGGCATCAATGATACAAATGTCTATGATAGCATTTTCAATGTGATCACCAGTCTACCTGTCTGTCAATATGGATTGCAAACCCTCCATCTGTGAGATCCAAGCAGCCACAAAAAAGATGAAAGACAACAAGACCACAGGCACTGACAGAATCCCCGCCAAGATATTCAAACAGGGAGGTCCATCCCTGCTATTGTGCCTATACTCCGTCATTCTGATAATCTGGAGAGAGTAAACCGTACCCAGTGAGCTCAGAGTCACCATCATAGTGACCATGTTTAAGAAGGGTGACAGGAAACTACTGAGGGATCTCCTTGCTTTCAACCACAGGTTAAATTCTCACCTGAGTCCTTCTGAACTGTCTCCTTCCATTGGCTGAAGAAGTCCTTCTGGTGTCACAATTCAGCTTCTGACCAGGGTAAGGAATGGCCAATATGATCTTTTCTGCCTGCCTAATACAAGAGAAGTGTTGAAAGCGATGTCAGCCTCTGTATATGGTATTTTTCAATTTGACTCAAGCATTTGACTCCTTCAACCATGAAGCCCTCTGGAAGATCCTGCAACACTTTGGCCATTCGCCAAAATGTATCAATATCATATGTCTCTTACACAGCAACATGCAGATTGTGATACTCAACAATGGCAACGCAATTGAACCAATTGACATAAGGACTGCAGTCAAACAAGGGTGTGTGATAGCACCTATGCTATTTAATATCTTTTTCACAGCCATGCTCCAGGTTATTGGAGATGACCTCCCAGATGCAGTCAAAATAACCCACAAGATGGATGGTAGCCTCCTCAATCTGGGCCACTTCAGAGCTAAGACCAAGACTACAATAACATCAGTGGTAGAACTTCAGTATGCTGATGATGCTGAGGTCAGTGTCACCTTGGAAGATGGTCTCCAAGCAGTCATTGATGTTTTTGCCATGTCTGACCTCAGGTTGGGACTATCTCTCAATGCGCGAAAGACCAAGTTTCTCTTTCAGCCACACCCACCATACCGTTACCCGAACCAACCATCACGGCAGCGTACCAAGTGCTGGAGAATGTCAACAACTTCCCCTATCTCAAAAGCTATCTGTCCAGCAATAATGACATTGACGATGAAATCCGCCACCAAATCGCCAGTGCCAGTGTGGCTTATGGACGTTTACATAGGTGAGTCTTCAATAACCATGATGTCAAGACACAGAACAAGACTGACATATTCAATGCCATAGTCATTCTAATGTTGCTACATGGAATTGAAGCCTGGACTCCCTATAGACATGATATTAAAGATCTGGAGAAATTCTGCCAAAGGTACCTGATGAAAATATTGGGCATCACATGGCAGGACAGATGGACCAATGTTAGTGTCCCTGCAGAGGCTGATTCATGCAGCATTAAGGCAGTAATTGCCCACAGGCAGTTACGATGTTCTGATCATGTGGGCAGGATGCCTGACACATTTTTGCCTAAACAGATTTTCTATGATCAGCTGAGGATCAGGGTGAAGAGTCGTGGCAGGTAGAGGAAGCACTATAGAGATGTCCCGAAGAACACCTTGGTAAAGTGCAACTTTGATACTGACACCTGGAAGAGGCAGATGGAACTTCGGGTAACCTGGAGAACCACCATCAAGAATGATGCCCGACACTTTAAGATCAAGCATCATCTCCATGAAAAAGATCAGAGAGCCTGAGCGTGCTCGGTGCCGCTGGTATTGGTGCCAATGGAGATAGAGACCTCACATGCAGCCACTGCCAGAGAGTGTTCCTTGCCAGAATTGGCCTAATTTCTCATCTTCTCATTTATCAGTTATAGGCATCTAAGGGGAAATCTTACTTGATTTTAGGGATCTCAGAGAGATATATGTATATCTTGTAATCCTTAATTAAGAAGTAATATGCTAAAGAAAATCACTGCCATCTGTGATATGTGGGGGGCTGTCTGCATTGTAACCTCGTGTTTCCACCTGACTGTGCTGTGATGTGTGATTCCCAATGACTCACCCCACATGTGTATTGGCCCTAACACCTAAATACTAGCCTGAGCAGTTAACAAGGATCTTCCCAGAGGGAGAAACAAAGGAAGGACAGCGGAGACGGCCACCTCGCCTGGGAGCTAGGCAGTTTTGGCTGAAAGAAGCATGAAGAAAGCAGACTAAGTCCAGGACAGGGGGGTTCAGGGGCCTGTGAACCCCTTTCCCCCAAGAGGTCTAAGGCTATCTGCCCTAGCTCCTATGTCAACATCAAGCCTATGCTGTGCTGTATCTCTGAGTACCAATAAACCTTCTATTCTACTGGCTAGAGGAGAGTCACATCTGGCTACAGATGAGGGTTCAGTGTTGGGTGCTCCCTGATGCGCCGTCACACCATCTAAGAAAGATTTGATGAATTTATGAAAATATCAGGTTGGAAATAGGATTTAAGTGATTTGCTGTTACTCAAGAAGAGATGCTTCATTTATTGAAAATTATTTTTGTTTTTCCTTGAAACTGTTTTAAACTTAATTTACTTGATGCTTTTTTATTGAGACACAGTGATTTTTATACGAATGCTAAATTTTTTAGATAATTTTCTTTGCAAGTAGTTTTCTCCTAGAAAAGATCCCATGTCACAAGCCTCCCTTGATACTGATAATACAATATATTCTTTTGAAGTGCCCGTCTTTATTTCACATTATTCACATCCTTTTTTAAAATCAGATTCCAAGCTTGAATTAAAACTAGTGTTTTGATATTCCCTTCCCGCCTTGTCTCACCACCCTGGAGGCTTGTCTCATTTTTCTTCCCTTTTTGAAATGAGACCACTTGTACAATTTCTATGCTGAAGAGTGCACAGATTTTTGTGTTTTGATAGCTATAGTTTGTTAAGCATAGTAGACATGCTACAGGAGACTGTAGTCCTATATGTATAATTAAGCATAAAGGCCCAACACACCATCCTGCTTCACTAGAACACAATAATCTGACCCCACTGGACCTGCTAATCAAGTGAAAGGAATATATTTTGCTTTCAGTCCTGTGCTTCATTTGAATATGTAGACTCAATCAGCTATATAATGAAGTGGAGTGGCTTTGTGTCTATTAGACCCATGTTACTAGCAGTATTGCTCCCTGTCCCTTCCCCACTCACCTCTGTGACAAGTGTCTTATGGATAAATCATGTACGAAAGCTTTGTTTTCATTTGTACTTTGACCTCTAGACTGTTGGAAGGCTGGGTGTTGGGGAATAGAACAACAACTGCTTCAGTCATGGCTATACCTGTAAGGTGCAGAGCATTTCCATCTCCCATGAGCTGTCCCTATATTACAACATGCCCAGTAGCATGTGCTGTGCTAGGTATAGACCCAGTGGTACCATGTGCTTCTGCCTGTGAATGTCAGGAGAATGGGAGTCACAATGTCTTTCAGTTATAATCTGTCACCTGGGCTATTCTAAGGGCAGCTTAACAATGCTCACAGTAGAGCATATAGTCACTATCTAGTGCTTAATAAGTAGTTGGAGGTCACTGAGCAAAGTAGAGCAGCATTTTCAGCAGCCATAGATGAGTTCCCTATGGGAAATGACTGGCAATTATGAAATCTCTGCTCTTTCCTAGTAGTCTGAGATAGTTAAGTTTACACACTCTAGTGTACATTGCTATTAGATGAATGCAGTCTGTGACTACATAATTGTGAATAATGATGGCTTGTGTCATAAGCAGGTTTCAGTGCAGTTAACTCTTTCAATTTTCTGTACAAATATGTTGTCCCTTATTCAATGAGCTTCATTTATATTTTGACCTTTATTTTCTCCTCTTTGTGTAGGACAATGGCTTCTTTACCTCTGTAGGGGGGTTTTGAGATTCCCTCACTAAGCTGGTTGTGTGTCTACTTGATACCAGGTATAGCTTCAGAAATAATGCTTTTAGACCCAGGCCACTAAATACTATATACAAATCACTGGTATTGTGCAGAATTTCATCCCACTGCAGCTTCTCTATGACAATCGAATGCAACAAACCCACAGTGCGAGCGCTATCATACAACTTTTTCTTCACGTATTGTGGCAGGGTCAGTCCCACTCCTGGGCCCCTGACCCCTGTTCAGCCCACTGTCCCACAGTCTAGGAGTCACAGTATAGGGCTCACTTGCCTTGATTTGGGGTTGGTTGTCTCCCAGTAGTCTTCAACAAGGCCGATGCTGCTCTCTTGGCTCCTCCGGTGTCCCCCCCCCCCCCTCTCTCTCTCTCTCTCTCTCTCTCTCTCTCTCTCTCTCCCTCTCCCTCTCCCTCTCCCTCTCCCTCTCCCTCTCCAACTCCTTCACAGCTCTCCACACTCCTTCTCTCTCTCTCTCCCCTCCCCCCCCCCCATATCACCCACAGGGAGGGTTCTTAAATAGGCCTCCAGGTAGCCCTAATTAGTTTCACCTGGGCCGTAATTGATTTTGCAGCCGCCCTGTCCCAGCTGCCCCTAATTAGCTAGGACTGCTGACACTCTCTGCAAGAGCTGCCCCTTTCCCCTTCCACCAAGCTCTTTCACCTGGGCTACGTCTAGACTACATCCCTTTTTCGGAAAAGGGATGTAAATTAGATGTATCGCAATTGCTAAGGAAGCGGGGATTTAAATCTCCCCCGCTTCATTAGCATAAAAATGGCTGCCGCTTTTTTTCCGCACGGAGCTTTGCCGGAAAAAAGCGCCAGTCTAGACGCTGATCTTGCGGAAAATAAAGCCTTTTCCGAAAGTTCCCTTATCCCTCTCTGAAATAAGGGATAAGGGATCTTTCGGAAAGGTTTTATTTTCCGCAAGATCAGCGTCTAGACTGGCGCTTTTTTTCGGCAAAGCTCCGTGAGGAAAAAAAGCGGCAGCCTTTTTTATTCTAATGAAGCGGGGGAGGATTTAAATCCCCGCTTCATTAGCAATTGCGATACGTCTAATTTACATCCCTTTTCCGAAAAAGGGATGTAGTCTAGACGTAGCCCTGCAGAATCACCCCGGCTCTGTCTTGTGATCTGGAGGTGGAGAGAGGAACCACTCTTCCACTGAGCACAGCAGGCTGCTGGTCTCGGCTTGCTGTGCTTTTTCCTCCCCCGCATCCCTCCCCTTCCCTTTTTGGGAGGGGTGTGTGGGGGGGGCTACTGGAGTTGTGGCAGGCAGGCCCTGGCTACATTCTGGGCCAGGTCCCCTTTTTTTTTCTCTGTTTGCAGGACGCCTTTCCCCCCCCCCCCCCGCACCCCTCAGCTGGCTGCAGGAGCTGCTGAGAGTGTGGGGGTGGATAGGGGGGCCTTTGCTGCCCTCATCCTGGTGGGGGGAGCAGGACCCCCATTTTCCATCTTTTTGGGGACTGCCTGGCCCCTTTTTTCACTGCTGCAGGCCTGGACTTCACCGTTCCTGCAGCTGCTACTCCCTCTGGAGTGGAGGAGGTAAGGGGGCTGCTTTACAGCAACTCCTGGGGTTCTTCCTTCCCCTCCACAAGTTTGTGGGGGGAGAGGGGGGAGTCTTTGTGAGGGGCCTCTTGCCATCTGGGCCCCTAGGTGGCAGCTGGCATAGCTTTTGTGGGGTGCTGCGGCTGGGGGGGGTGGTTCCCTCTGCTCCCTGCTGTCTCCCCTGCATTTCTGCTGCTGCTGTTGCTGTTCCCTCTCCAGCCCCAGGTGCTACAGGGGCCATCTCCATTCTTGGCCCCACTGCTTGCCTCCCCACCCCTCCCTTGCTCTGGTGGGTCCTGCAGCAGGTGCAGTGAGCCTGCCACTCAGGTGCCCATGGGCACACTAGCTTCCTCCCCCCCCTGCAATGTCTTGCTGCCCCCCTGCTTTCTTGAGCAGGCCCCTCCTCACAGCCTGCATTCCCCTCCCCTCTTCTCATGTGCCCATGCCCCCCTCTATCATCTCGTTTGGCGCCTGAGCCTCCCACTCTCCTTTAGTTACCCTCCCCCCATGCACCGCTTCACTTCCCACATACCTTTCAAATAATTGACCCCCTCACATTCCCAGTGCAGCCAGAGGAGCCGCTCTTTCTATCCCGTGCTGGGAGCTGTATTCCTTACTCCTTCCCCTTTCCCCTGTCTGAATTGTCGCCGTCCACCCCACTTCCAGCCTAGTGGGGGGGAGCGGTGAACCTCCTTCCTCCCATCCCTCTCCCACCTTGTTCCCTCCCCTGGTGTTTTTTGGTTCTCCCCTAATTGTTTGTTTTTTTGTTTTTCCTTCCCACCTATGACCACAATGGAGGGGTTGTCCAGCGACACCCCTGCCAGACCTTTCCCTCCCACCCCTAAAAACAACAACCCCTCTGAGGCTGCCGGGCCCCCCGTCACTACGGCAAAGGGGGAGGACATGGACGAGGACACCGGGGCCTCGACCGCCTCTGCCGCGGCACCTCCAGTCTCCTCTAAAGAACTTCCCCTGAAGGGTAGGAAGGGCCGGGGGACCAAGAAGGGCAAGAGCCCCGCCTGGAAGGCAAAACCTCCTGAGGCGAGAGCTCACTTCCCGGCCACGACCCATTTGCTGGCCGTGGCCCCCCCTCCTTCCCGTTCCCCTGTTCCTTCCACCAGCTCTGGGGGCAACGGTGTCCTGGGCCCCAGGGCGTATGCCCAGGTAGCCACCACCCCCCCACCTGCCGCCTCCCGGAATACCATCCCCGGCGGCTGCGGCCCCTTTCCCACCCTGACCAGGAGGCAAGGGGTCCGTTGTCTCCTGGTGGCGGCCTTGCCCCACGTGGAGACCTACGTGTGGGCGTTGGCACCCGTGGTGGGGCCCGCGGCCGTGGTGGCAGCCTCTAAGATGTTCGGGAGGGTGGTATTCTTCCTGGCATCCGAGGCCACTGCCCAGGAGGCGGTGGAAAGGGGTTTGGCGGTGGGGGGAGTCCACGTTCCCCTCGAGCCTTTGGAGGACCTGGGCATACGGGTGGTTTTGTCCTCAGTTCCTCCCTTCCTCCCCAATGCCGCCCTACTGCCTTTCCTCTCCACCCTGGGGAGGCCTCTGTCAGTCCTGAGTCCCCTGCCTCTGGGCTGCAAAGATCCTACCCTCCACCACGTCCTTTCCTTTCACCGGCAGGTACAAATCCAACTACTGCCAGCGGGACGTGGCGGAGAAGCCCTAGAAGGGTCATTTCTGGTGCCCCATCAAGGGGCCCGGTACTGGTTGTACTACACCGTGGGGGAGGCCCGGTGTTTTCTGTCGGTTGACGGGGCATGTCCGAAGGGACTGTCCCCTGGCCCGGTTTGGAGAGGCACCTGGGACCCCCGACGCCTGGGAGGGCACCGGCCATACTATCGCCGGTGGCCCTGATGGTCCGGACCCTGGGGTCACCCCTCCTCCAACCATAACCGTCGTCAATCCCGCTCGGGTTCCGCAGAGCCCAGACGAGCATGTGGGTACTGTTGCTGCCACTGCCAAAAGTGGCAAGGCCGGGCCCGCGGAGGAGAGGGCGGTGGGGTCAGTGACGGGACTCGGGCAGGACCTACCTTAGGGGGAGGCATCCCTTTCCCCTGCTGCCCAGCCCCCATCTACCCTTGCCCTCCCACCACTGCCCTTGTCCCCTGGCTCTTCCTCCATTCAGGCCCAGCCCTCTTCCTCCGAGGGATGGGAGCTTGTAATGGGGAGGCGCCAAAAGCATGCTCGGCGTTCCACCCCGCCCACTCAGGGGGAGGACAACCTCCCTGCACCTATGGGGATGGACACTGGAACCGTCCCACCCGCCAGACCAGTTTGGGGGAGGCTAGGAAGCAGCCTGGGGCAGCGCTGTACTGTCGTCCGTGGGCTGACGCGTTATGGGGTGGGACCCCGTCAGCCGGGTGAGGGCTATTGACCCAAACCCTTAGGGCCTCGGGCTGGGACCCGGTGGAGAGGGAGGGCCTGGGTCCCCCTAGCCACCCATTCACCCCCCCTCGCTTCCTTGGTTCTGCTGAGTGCCACGCACCAGAGCCTTAGCGTACGTGGGCTCGCTGGGCCATAACCCCGCCAAAGGTGGGTTACGTGCTCGCGCCCGAACTAGAAGCCATCACAGACGGAATAGCTTAAAGGCGGCGGGCTCGCTGGGCCATAAGCCCGGCGAGGGTCGGTTACGTGCTCGCGCCCGAACTGGAAGCCGTCACACGCTGAAGGGTGAGATGCATGCTTTCTTGGAAGCCATCCGTGGCTCCAAGAACAAAGTCACTCTCGCCCTTCAGTGCTGGGGAGATTTTAATCTCGTCTTACAAACAATAAGGGACCTCTTGGGGGAGGGTAAAGGGACCGGGAGGCAGGAGGCCATGGCTTACCAGCGGGTCCGCAGCTTCCGTGACGCCCTGCTCACTTTTGGGCACGGGCACGGTTCGCTGCGGGGCCCAATGGGGGCCGCTGGCACTCCTGCCGGCGAGGATCTTCCCCAGCCCTCTCGATGCTGCCGCTCATCTTTACCACTCTGAACACCTTGGGCTGTGGGTCGGGTCTCCGTAGGTGTCAGGTACTCTCCTTCCTCCGGAAGGGGAGGTACTCTGTCGTATTCCTCCAGGAGACCCACACAGCTCCAGCCGCCGAGGCTAGCTGGCAGCTGGAGTGGGGGGACAGGGTTTATTTCAGCCACCTGTCGGCCCGTCAAGCCGGGGTGGCTACCCTGTTCTCCCCGAACCTGCAGCCCGAGGTGCTGGGGACCGCCGAGGTCGTGCAGGGTCGCCTGCTGCATCTCCGGGTTCGGATGGAGGGGCTGACACTAAATCTTGTCAACATCTACGGCCCGTCGTCCGTCTCGGAGAGGCTTCGCTTCTGTCAGCGGGCGTCTGCCTTCCTCGGCTCTCTGGATCCTCGCGAGTGCCTGGTCCTAGGTGGGGACTTCAATTGCACCCTTGAGGACCGGGACCGTAAGGGGCTCAAGCAGTGCCCGGCCGCCGCGGACGTCCTCAGGGAGATAATAGACCATCACTCCCTGGTGGACGTCTGGCGGGACCTCCACCTGGGTGAGGAAACGGTGTTTACCTACGTCCAGGTGGTGGGTTGTCGGTCTTTCCACTCCCGGTTGGACCGCATTTACCTGTCTCATCATCATCTCTTCTGGGCCCACTCCTCCAGCATTTGGCTGGTCCCATTCTCGGACCACCATTTAGTGGCCGTGAAGGCCTCTCTTTCCTCGGAGAGGCTGGGGCCGGCCTACTGGCATTTCAATAACAGCCTGCTGGAGGACATGGGCTTCATAGCATTCTTCCGGGAGTTCTGGCTGGCCTGGCGCGAGTGGCGGTGCGCCTTTCCCTCAGCACGGCGGTGGTGGGATGTGGGGAAGGTGCGCATGCGGCTCTTCTGCCACAACTACACCCGGGGGGGCAGCCGGCGGAGGGACGCGGCAATAGAGGAGTTGGAACGGGAGGTTTTAGAGCTAGAGAGGCGGCTGGACACCGGCCCCAGAGATCCACCCCTCTGCGGAATGTACCAGGAGAAGCGGGAGGAACTTCGGGCCCTTGAGGACCTTCGGGCCCGGGGTGCCTTTGTTCGTTCCCGCATCCACCTCCTTAGGGAGATGGATCGAGGCTCCCGCTTCTTCTATGCCCTGGAGAAAAAGAGGGGGGCGAAAAAGCACATCGTCTGCCTTCTGGCGGAGGATGGCACCCCCCTCTCGGATCTGGTGGAGATGCGTGAGACGGCTTGCGCCTTCTACGCCTCTCTCTTCTCCCCGGATCCGACCGACACCGACGCCCGCAGAGTTCTCTGGAACGAACTCCCGACGGTCAGCGTGGGCGACCGGGACCGGCTAGAGCTGCCTGTCCCCCTGGCCAAGTTCTCGGAAGCCCTTTGTCTCATGCCCACCAATAAATCCCCGGGCATGGACGGGCTGACCGTGGAGTTGTACCGCATGTTCTGGGACGTCTTCGGCCCGGACCTTGCTAGCGTCTGGGCCGAGTCCTTGGAGAGCGGGGTCCTCCCTTTATCGTGCAGGTGAGCAGTGCTCACTTTGCTGCCCAAGAAGGGGGACCTCCGCGATCTGAGGAACTGGCGTCCCGTCTCGCTCCCCAGCACGGACTATAAAATCGTCACCAAAGCCATCTCCCTGAGACTCAAGTCCGTGCTGGCAGACGTGGTCCATCCAGACCAGACCTACACCGTCCTGGGACGTACCATCTTCGACAACCTTTTTCTGGTCCGGAATCTCCTAGAGTTAGGGTGTAGGGATGGTCTGTTGTTCGCACTCCTGTCCTTGGATCAGGAGAAGGCATTCGACCAGATGGACCATGGGTATCTCTTGGGCACTCTGCGGGCCTTCGGCTTCGGGCCCTGCTTTGTGGGCTTTCTCCAGGTGCTGTACGCTTCTGCAGAGTGTTTGGTCAAGCTCAACTGGACCCTGACCGCACCGGTCAGCTTCCGGCGGGGAGTACGTCAAGGCTGCCTGCTGTCAGGCCAGCTGTATGCTCTGGCCATCAAGCCCTTCCTCTGTCTTCTTCGCAAGAGGTTGACGGGGTTGGTGCTCCATGAGCCGGAGATGTGGCTGGTCCTGTCGGCGTACGCTGCCGACGTGCTCCTCGTGGTCCAGGACCCGGGAGACCTGGCGCAGGTGGAGGCCTGCCAAGCCGTTTACTCGGCGGCCTCCTCCGCCCGGGTCAACTGGGTCAAGAGCTCTGGCCTGGTGGTAGGGGCCGGGTGGCAGGTGATCTCCCTCCCACCCGCGCTTCAGGCCATCAGATGGAGCGCGGGTCCGCTGCTCTATCTTGGCGTTTTTCTCTCTGCCACGCATCCCTCTCTGCCGGAGAACTGGCAAGGTTTAGAGTCCAGGGTGGCTGAGCGGTTGCGGAGATGGACAGGACTGCTCCGGTGCCTCTCCCTGTGTGGGAGGGTACTGGTGCTTAACCAACCAGTCCTGTCCATGCTCTGGCACCGTCTCAGCACCCTGGTCCCGCCCCCGGGTTTCCTGGATCAGATCCAGCAGCTGCTGCTGCGGTTCTTCTGGCCAGGACTGCACTGGGTCTCTGCAGGGGTTCTCCATCTTCCCCTGGAGGAGGGAGGGCAGGGCCTGACCTGTTTGCGCATGCGGGTTCGTGTCCTCCGCCTCCGGGCCCTGCAGAGGCTCCTATTTGATGCAGATAGTCCGGTGTGGAGCACACCTGCGCATGCTTTCCTTCGCCGCTTCCGAGGGCTCCGATATGACTGGCAGCTCCTTTATTTGAGAGGTCTTCCGTGAGACCTTTCCGAGCTGCCGGCCTTCTACCAGGACCTCCTCTGGGCCTGGAAGCTGCTAGAGGCGACCAGGTCCTTGGGAGCCACTGTGGGGGCAGACCTCCTAGTGGAGCCCCTGCTACACAATCCCCATCTACATGTGCAGGCGGTGGAGTCCCCCTCGGTGCGCCAGAGGTTGGTCCTGGCAGAAGTCACAAAAATCGGAGACCTCCTGGACTACGACCGGGGAGACTGGGTGGATCCTCGGACGCTCGCCCAGCGCATGGGGCTCTCCACCCTACGTACTCCCCAGTGTGTGCTTCAGGAGGTGAAGGATGCTTTGCCACCCATCGCTCGGGTTTATCTCGACAAGGTCCTGCGAGAGGGTGCACCCTGCCTGCCCCTCACTCCCTGGCCCACCTGATCTATCCATCAGCCCTAAGCCCCGCGTACCTCCCCTACCGCCTCCCCCTCGTCACCCAAGCCGGCTGCACGCATTGCAGCCGGTCCCCTTCCAAGGCGCGCCAAAGAGTCACCTGTACACGCTCATGCTTCACACGCTCCACTTCCCCACCCTCGTGTCCCGCGCAGACACCAAGTGGAGGGACCTCCTACCACCAATAGAGGGTGGGGAGCCCCGGTGGGCCAGTCACTATTCCACCTTGGTTCCACGGCCCACCAGGGACATCAGCTGGAGACTCCTGCACGGAGCTGTGAGCACGGGCACGTATTTGGTGCGGTTCACCCCCATTCCCGACACTTGCCTCTTCGTGGTGAGAGGGAGAACCTGGCTCACGTCTACCTTGAGTGCGCCAGGTTACAGCCCCTCTTTCGGCTCCTCCAAAACCTTTTGCTGAGGTTCTGGCTGCACTTCTCCCCTGACCTGTTCATTTACGCACACCCCAGCCGAGGCCCCACAAAGTCGCGGGACCTTCTGGTCAACCTCCTCCTGGCTATCGCCAAGATGGTAATTTATAAGACCAGGGAGCAGAGGTTGGCCGAGGGAGGGGCCTGTGACTGTGGGGCTTATTTCCGTTCCTGCGTTCACTCACGTATCCGGGCAGAGTTCCACTGGGCGGCGTCCGCTGGCTCTCTCAAGACCTTCGAGGGGCAGTGGGTGCTGTCCGGGGTTCTCTGCTCGGTGTCCCCATCCGGTTCCCTTGTTTTAGCCCTTTGACCCTCACATCCGTCCCTGTTTTCTTTTTATTTGTCCCAAGTAATTACTTGGTTTCCTGGGCTCAGTGGACCCTCCCCATAGGCTGGGGGGAGGTCCTTTAGATGTGGACGGGCTAACGCCCGCCCACTTCCCGGACTCCAATAGGCACACTAGTCTGGGCTTATTTTGTGCCTTTGCCTTTCTAATATTGCCCCTGCATACCTTTATTGTTTGCTTATATACATCCTTTGTAATTTGTCCTAGATTCCACTTTTTATATGACTCCTTTTTTATGTTTCGATCATGCAAGATCTCCTGGTTAAGCCAACGTGGTCTTTTGTCATACTTTCTATCTTTCCGGCTATGTCTAGACTGCAGGCTTCTTTTGGAAGAAGCTTTTCTGGAAGAGATGTTCTGAAACAACTTCTTCTGAAAGGGAGCGTCTACACAGCAAAAGCGCATTGAAAAAGCGATCTGCTTTTTCGGAAGATAGTGTCTACACTGAATGGATGCTATCTCACATTTAAGCTGTGATTACTATGGACGAGTGGCCACCAGGGCACCTGTGCTTTTTCCTCTTCTTTCAAAAGAACTCCCTCTTCCCCGTCCACACACGCCTTTTTCAGAAGCGGGGAGGGGGACCCAGAGTAATCAGAGAATGGAGAGTGAGGGCATTTGTTATCAGTGAGAATAGGCAAATTTAGCATAGAGGAGATTGCCAGATCCTTGTGTTCCTTGTAGCTAATGAGGGGAGTACGCAGGGTGGAGAGCTCTGCTGGCTGTGAGCAAAGTGTCTGCTGTGCTGGTGCTGGAGGAGCAGGGATGGCAGGGTGAGGGGTTGCCCCTGGCAACGGAGGGGGGGGGCGGTGCCGAGTAGCTGCCCTGTGAGGAACTGTGGTGCCGTACAGCTGATGTGAAGGCAATCGGTGCTGTGGTAGGCACTGCGCTATGTGAGGCAGGCACGGCATGGCCTGTTGCCTCTGTGTGGGCAGTCTTTTTTGCACTTTTAGAGTCATTGCACTGCTCGCCTGAGGTATCTGGGCGGTCAAATGTGCTCAGTCTTTTTTTATCAGAGTAATCTGATTTACTTCCCTCAGAGCGCATTTTTGGCGAGTGTTGAAGCAGCAAACTTGCCCTTCTCTTTGAGGGCTTAGGGGACTTATTCCTCTTTGATGTAGTACTCTGTCCCGAGCCCAGGTCAGAGGCATGTTGTTTGCCCTTGTCTGTCAGGAGCATTTTAAGCCGCAGCTCCCTGTCTTTGCGCGTTCGCGTTTTCAGATTTGTGCAATGTGGGCAGTCTTTCTGAGAGTGTGACTGCCCCAGGCACTTGATAAATTTATCATGCCCATCAGAGGCTAGCATTGCATCGTTGCAGAGCACACAGCGAAGTCTTCCTCTTTTTTTGTAACTACAACTAACACTGTCAAATAGTAACAACTATAATGACTAATAAAAACTAATTCCAACTAACTATGAACAATTAAAGTGTGAAGAGAAAGTTCTTTGCAAGAGCACTGAAGAGTTCTGTCTGATGCCAGGCTCAGGACAGAGTACTACATCAAAGAGGGGTAAGTCCCCTAAGCCCTTAAAGAGAAGGGCAAGCTCTTTGCCTCAACACTCGCTAAAAAGGTGCTCTGAGGGAAATAAAACAGATTACTTTGATTAAAAAAAAGTCTGAGCATGTTTGACTGTCCAGGTACCTCGGGCGAGCAGTGCAATAACTCCAAAAGCTCTGAAAGAGGTTTACCAATGTCAGAAAAACTCCTCTGTTCTTTCAATTTTTTTTTCGAAAGAATGCAATAGCAGTGTGGACGTAAGTGAAGTTTTTTCAGAAAAATGGCCGTTTTTCTGAAAAAACTGCAGTGTAACATACCCTCCTACGCAGCGGAATAGCTTGATTTTGGGCCCTTAATAATGTACCTTTGAAAAACTGCCAACTTCCTTCAGTTGTTTTTCCCTTAGTCTTGCTTCCCATGGTACCTTACCAACTAGCTCTCTGAGCTTATCAAAATCTGCAGTTCTGAACTCCATTGTCTCTATTTTGCTGTTTTCCGTTCTGCCATTCCTTGGAATCATGAACTCTATGATTTCATGATCACTTTCACCCAAACTGCCTTCCACTTTCAAATTCTTAACCAGTTCCTCCCTGTTTGTTAAAATCAAATCTAGAACAGCTTCCCCCTAGTAGCTTTTTCAACCTTCTGAAATAAAAAGTTGTTTTCAATGCAGTCCAGAAACTTATTGTATAGTCTGTGCCCCGCTGTGTTAATTTCCCAACTGGATAGTTGAAGTCCCCCTTCACCACCAAGTCCTGCATTTTGGATGATTTTGTTATATGTTTAAAAAAAGCCTCATCCACCTCTTCTACCTGGGTAGGTGGCCTGTAGTAGATCCCTACCATGACATCACCCTTGGTTTTTGTACCCCTTTGAGCCTAACCCAGAGTCTCTCAACACATCTGTCTCCTATGTCTATTTCCACCTCAGTCCAAGTGTATACATTTTTAATATATAAGGCAACATCTCCTCCCTTTTTCCCCACCTATCCTTCCTGAGTAAACTGTACCCTTCTATACCAATATTCCAATCGTATGTATTATCCCACCAAGCCTCTGTGATACCAGCAAAGCCATGGTTGTGTTTATTTATTAGCACTTCAAGTTCTTACTGCTTATTACCCATACTTCTTGCATTTGTATACAGGCATCTAAGATACAGATTTGATTTTGCCTCCCAGTTCTGCCTTGTCCCTCCTTTTCCTCTGCTATTGTAGCCCACTCTCCCTCCCATTTCCAACCCATCTCCCAGGTCTTCATGTTCTTCACTTACCTGTGGGCTTTGGTCACCTGCCCCCGTCAAACCTAGTTTAAAGCCCTCCTCACTAGGTTAGCCAGTCTGCATCCAAATATGGTCTTCCCCTTCCTCGAAAGGTGAACCCCAACCCTGCTTAGCAGTCCTTCTTGGAATAGCATCCCATGGTCGAGGAAGCCAAAGCCCTCCTGGCGACACTGTCTTCGCAGCCAGGTATTCACCTCCAGGATGCACCTGTCTCTACCTGTGATACTCCTCTGGGACATCTGTACCCTGCTGAAAAGTGCCCCCAACTAGGCAACGGATGGCCTTGCTCAAAGCACATCACCATCATCTCAACTGAAACCTTCGTTGTCAGTTCAGAGATTAGGGCTAGGCTTCAAACACAGCATATCCTGTGGTGACAGCCCTTGTAACTTTTCTTTACAGCTGGGCCAGCTGCAAGCTTGGCATGTTCCCCACCTTTCATGCCATGTATCCATCTGAGAGGGATCCACAGGCAGAAATGCACCTGGGAGGAGCTCGTGTGGGAGCAGATGGCCTGCCCGCAGTCTCTCATCCACGGACTCGAGGATGAGCACCAGGAGCAGGCTGTCAACCAGGAGGAGTGCTGGGCCAACCGGGAGGAGCAGCGGGCTGACTGGGAGCAGAGGAGGGCTGCCTGGGACCAGCTGGTGTGGCAACATGATGCCACCTTTGCCTCATTGATGGAGCGCTTGGAACACCATGAAGCAGGCTACCAGCCACCTCCCCGCCCCTCCATGGCTTCCCCTCCAAGGCTCCCCAGGGGCTGCCAGGGCTCCAGAACATGGGGTGGTGGGAACTCTAGGGCAGCCAAAGCCTCCAGACTATCCAGAGGCAGGCGCCATTACTAGCCCCATCCCGAACCCCCTTCCCCACTTCCCCATTCCAGGTTCTTTACCCAGTCCCTCCCCTGTTGTATGTCCCCCCCAATAAACAGTCCTGTTTTTTCAATAAAGATTTCTTTATTGTTTGCTCTGTAGGGGAGGAAGGGGAAGGTAGGAAAAAAGGGAAGGGGAATAGAGGGGTGGGGGATGAAAGGCACACACAGGAAATGCAGGGGCCCCTTGTCGAGAGGCATGTGGAACAGTCTCAGAACTGACCTTGCATGAAACTCTTCTTCAAGGCCTCTCTGATGAGCACAGCCCTTTTAGGTGTTCTATGTATGGCACTGGTGTCTGGCTGCTCAAATTCCCTGGCCAGATATTTAGCCTCAGCACCCCACCCTGGCAGAAAAGTCTCCCCCTTGTTCTCACACAGATTGTGGAGCACAGGACAGGCTGCCACCACAAAGGGGATGTTGTGCTTGCTGAGGTCCAGGCAGGTGAGGAGATTCCTGAACCTCCCCTTTAAATGGCTGAATGCACATTCAATGACCATGTGGCACCTTCCCAGCTTGGTGTTGAACTGCTCCTTGCTGGGGTCCAGGCTTCCTGTGTAGGGCTTCATAAGCCTGGAGAGCCAAAGGTAGGCTGTGTTGCAAAGCCATCCATGATGGTGTCCATGTTGCCCAGAGTGACAACCTTGGCTACCTGCAGGAGAATGGCCCTGACTGTGGATTTCCCCACATTGAACTGGTTCCTGACTGAGTGGTAGCTGTCTGGCGTGGTGAGCTTCCACAAGGTGATGGCGACGTGCTTCTGTACGGGGTTGGTGGGTCTCATGCTGGTGTCTTGTCGCCTGAGGGCAGGGGCGAGCCACTCGCAGAGGTCCAGGAAGGTGGCCTTGTGCATATGGAAGTTCTGCAGCTATTGCTGGTTGTTCCATACCTGCGTGATGGTGTGGTCCCACCAGTCCGAGCTCATCTCCTGACACTAGAAGCGGCATTTCAGAGTGTCCAGGAGATTCAGGGGCATGAACAGGAGTACCGGGACTTTGGCGAGCAGAGTTTGCAGGCCATGCTGGGGTTTGTCGTCCTCATGCTGCTGGAGCAACACGCAGTCAGCATGGAACTACTGTGCCATGAGGTGCAGCATGAGGCCCATGAACCTGGCACTGCTTTGTAGCAGCTCTGTCTCCATGCTGTGAATGGTGTGGCATCTGCAAGGGCAACCAGAGCACAAGAAGGCATGTGCCCACTGCATCCCTTTTTGTGTCCCGCAAGGGGGAGGCAGTGGAGGAGTGGCTTGTGAGAGACAGCTGTAGAGAGTAGCCCCTGAAAGCATGCATCGCTGTTTGCCTGACCAAGCAACCCCAGAAAGTATCCGCCCTCCTGGTGCACTCCTCAGAGTGCTTCCGAGGACTCAAGTCCAAGGCAGGCTCCAATCAATGTGGACACACTATTTCAGACTAATTCTAACTTATTTCGAGGCTTCCCCATAGAGGGGACATGCCATTTTGATTTTGTTAAATTGGGAGTTATTAAATCGGGAGTTATTAAAAAAGGGAGAGAGAATAATATAGAAAGTATCTGAATGCCTCTATATAAAACCATGGTACACCCATATCTTGAATACTGCATACAGATGAGGTCGCCTCATCTCAAAAAAGATATATTGGCATTGGAAAAAGTTCAGAAAAGCACATAAAAAATGATTGGGGGTTTGGAATGGGTCCCATATTAAGAGGGATTAAAAAGACTTGGACTTCTCAGCTTAGAAAAGAGGAGAGTAAGGGGGGATATGATAGAGCTCTATAAAATCATGACTGGTGTGGAAAAAGTGAATAAGGAAAAGTTATTTACTTCTTCCCACAATATAAGAACTAGGGGACACCAAATGAAACTAATAGGCAGCAGATTTAAAACAAACAAAAGGTATTTTTTCTTTACGCAGCGCACAGTCAACCTGTGGAACTCCTTGCCAGAGTATGTGGTGAAGGCTAGGACTTTAACAGGGTTCAAAAAAGAGCTAGATGGATTCAAGGAGGCTAGGTCCATCAATGGCTATTAGCCAGGATGGTTAGGAAGGGTGTCCCTAGCCTCTGTTTCTCTGGAGATAGGTGACAGGGGGGGTATCATGTGAGGATTACCTGTTGTTTTCCCTCCTTCAGGGGCATATGATATTGGCCATTGTCGGCAGACAGGATACTGGGCTGGATGGACTGGTGCTCTGACCCAGTATGGCCATTCTTATGTTCTTATAAATCATTTTTAGTAATTTTGAAATAGTTTCCTAGTGTAGACATGGCCATAGTGGAGGGACTATCTCTTATCCAATTTAAACACTTCAGATCTTAGTAAAATCTAATCAGGAAGGAATAATACAAGAAAGAAAACAAGTGAAATTATAAAATTACTGACTTTGAAGAACTCTGCAGCCAGTTTAAGGGAATAGGATAAAAATTATTTCAAAGGCAGGGTCACAAACCCACCATCTTATTTTGTGGGGAATGGGCAGGAAAGGCAAGGAGTGGGTGAAGCCAAGACTTCACCTTTCTCAACACAGCTAGGCCAGCAAGACAGGGAATTGCAGTCTGCTTCAGCTATTGATGTACTTTACTTCCCTCTTACCTTGGAGCACAGGCCTCAACTGTGACTGGTCAGTGTGATTTCTGATCTCCTGGGGTAGAACAACTGTGGACTGTGCCTTGCTCAGGGATTGTGGAGTTAACCAGGGGAAAATTCTACCCTGTTGAGCCAGATGAACTGAGGGGGAAGTGAGCTGGGAGCCCCACATCCTCTCCTCCCCTAAGTAGCATACTTGCCCAGAAATAGCAAAGGCTGTAACCCAAGTGTTTTCCTCATGATGCCCCGAGTGCATGGGTAGTGTGAGTTATGTGCTGGCTGCAGAATGTTCTCTCCCTTGCATGCTTCCACTATGTGGGAAGAGAAATGCATGCAGTTCCTTCACGAAGATTTGCTAAGCAAACTCACTCCACTCTCCACCCCAGTAGGGCAGGCGTCTCCCCTCTCCTTTTGTTTCACAAGGAAAGGATGTAGAGTTCTCTGCCTCCAGTGTACCAACTGACCATATCGAATGTGTGACTATTTACAGATTTAGATGGTGCTGCTGCACCTTGTATTGAATACAGCTTTACATTATACACTTACCATTACAAGTGAGCAATGCATCTTGGCAATTAGATCTCAGCAGTGGCGACTGTGCCTATGGGAGGAAGGGCTGCAGAGGACCCAAAGAGGCAGAGAGAGGGAACATGGGGACACCCCATTTAGCAATTAAAATGTTGGTGGGGGCACAGAGAGGTAGTACACCTCCCAGTGCTACCACAAGTCACCTACAGATCTCAGCTGAATGTGCAAATGCCCAGTTTCTGGGCTCAAAGGTCTAATAAAATGAAACGTATGAAACACATATTATAATTAATAATGCATATCACCCTGTGCATCCAAGCTCTGTAAATGCTTTTTAAATATTAACAAACTGCCTAACCTGTGGGTGGGTAAGTACTAGCACTCTCTGGCCAAAGGGGCAGCCAGGATGCAGGGATGTTAAGTGGCTTCCCCAAGGTGGCAGAGTGGAACACAGTATAGCCAGCTTCTAGTTTCCTGACAGCTTGGCCCAATGGGAACTGCACACTCCTGGCCCTTGCTTAGAAGTGAGACCTGAGGCCTGGGGAGCATGAGTGAGAATGGCAGCACTTCCGTCCTTTCCCCGGTACTTTAGCAAGGCTCACTCTTAGGCCTTTCTCCGGCACTAGTGACAGCCTTTATTCGTGCTGCTTCATGATCCCTACAGTGTATGAATCTGGTCCTTTCTTTCTTGATGTACTATTTGCCATCCTTTTAATACTTCAGTGTATTGCCTAGAGGGTTCCTAAGTTCTTGCATTCAGCAAGCAGTTATTAAATATGCATTCTACTTTTACTCCTGTGACAAATTGTTATCATAAGCATTCAACCGTGTATCAGCTTAATGGAGGGCTTCGTTGTCACTGAGGCATAAAATCCAAACAAAACAGTGTTCAGTGCTTTAGTGCAGGCTTCCTCCTAGAGGGGTTTGGAGGGTTTTTTTCCCTCAGATAATCCATATGTCATTGCCTAAAAGCTGTAATCAGCGAGCCTATGTTCCCATCCTGAAGCCTTATATAATTAAAGGAAAAACACCTTGTAACTTCAAAATCACTTCCTGCATTACTTTACTCTGTGTTTTCTCAGGGTGTGTCTAGACTACATGGCTCCAAAGACGGAGCCATGTAGATGAGTGTATTCGGCAAAGGGAGATGAAGTGGCAATTTAAATAATAGCCACTTCATTTACATCAAAATGGCTGCCGCACTGTGCCAATCAGCTGTTTGTCGGCACAGCATGGTAGTCTAGACGGGGATCAACTGACCCCAGATCCCTTTGTCGTCAGATCCTGTAAAACTCGTTTCACAAGGCATAAGGGATCTGACGACAAAGGGATCTGGGGTTGGTTGATCCCTGTCTAGACTACCGCGCTGTGCTGACAAACAGCTGATCGGCACAGCGCGGCAGCCATTTTGATGTCAATGAAGCGGCGATTATTTAAATCGCCGCTTCATTTCCCTTTGCCGAATACACTCATCTACATGGCTCCATCGACGGAGCCATGTAGTCTAGACACACCCTCGTGTTTGAAAGCAGTAATGGGCAAGAGCAGTTTGGTTTGGAAAGTGCTCAGAAGGTCCTCTTCTCCTGTTCCACTGAGGTTCTCTTATCCCCACTCAGGGTTATTTGTATTACCAATAGCAACTGGAGATCCCAGTGGTGACCAAAGTCCACTGGGAGAGGTCCTGTCTATTACTTTGTGCTAGGCACTCTTACAACAGTTAGAGATAGTCCCTAGCTGTAAGCCTGCCGACAAGGGGTGGGGGAGGGGATGGAAAGTTGTTGTCCTGTGTACCTGCAATTCTAAAAAGCCTAGAGCCCCACTCCCTTTAAATTGCCACCAGAGCGCTGTGCAGTATGCTCCAAGCAGCTGTAAGGGCTGTGGGGAGAGGGAGCTGGCTTGGCATGTTCTGGGCAGTGCTGAGGGCTGGCTACCCCGGCTATGTCCCCTCCCAAGGCCCCTCCCCTTCCAGGAACGCATCGCTGGCCCCCCCACTCAGGGGCCCAGTGTGGCTGCCAGCTCCCTTGCCAGTCTTAAGCATTCTAGTCTAAATAGGGTAGACAAACAGTGGAAGGAGGAACTCAAGCACATAGTGGTAAAATGACTCATCCACTGTGAGAGTAACAGGGTGCTTGCCCATGGGCTGCAAAGTCTACGGCTGAGCTGGCCTTGATTACAAGGTGAGCCTCTCCTATTGGGAATCAGGTGCTCTGATATAAAAGGCAGCAGTAAGCTGCAGGAGGGGTGAAGGGAGAGAGAGAGAGAGAATTGAAAATCAGGGCCAGAGTGCCAAGTTCCAGTCAGAAAGGGCTGGTAACTGCTGGCTTCAGGTGGAGCAGATTAACCAAGAGTTCTGGATGTGGCTACTGATTAATTGGACTTTGTTGGGACTTTGGACTTTGTTGGGAACTCAGAGAGGGTCATTTTTGTAAATGAGGACTTTGGAGTCTGTGAATTTTATTTGATGTTAAACCAGCCTTGGGATGGGCTGCTTGAGCCCCTCAGAGACTGTCCAGTGTACCTAAGGGGGAGCTAATAGGGCAAGGGGCCTGGCCCCAATCAGTAAACAACAGGACTTTTAGTTGCACAGCAGGTCGGTGGCAAAGACAAGAACAACCCAGGTTTCCTAAATCCTAGTCCAGGGCCTCATTCATTGCATTTCAGGGCCTCTCACATGCTCTCCCCATCATTTCCTGTGCCTCCCTTCCAGTAAAAACCTGATACAGCTGCACATGTTGGACATGAGATTGTTACTATACAAATTAACTCAATAGTAAACTTGCAAACAAATTAAAATGCTAACACACAGGCTGTGTCTAGACTGGCGCGATCTTGCGCCAGAGCTATGCAAATGAGGCTCAGCGTGGAATATCGCTGAGCCTCATTTGCATAACTAATGAGCCGCCATTTTTGCGGAAGAGGCTCTTGCGCAAGACGGAGCTGTCTACACTGCCCCGTCTTGCGCAAGAAAAACCCTCTTGCGCAAAGCCGTTATGCTGATTATTTTCAGGCATAACGGCTTTGCGCAAGAGGGTTTTTCTTGCGCAAGATGGGGCAGTGTAGACAGCTCCGTCTTGCGCAAGAGCATCTTCTGCAAAAATGGCAGCTCATTAGTTATGCAAATGAGGCTCGGCGATATTCCACGCTGAGCATCATTTGCATAGCTCTGGCGCAAGATCGCACCAGTCTAGACACAGCCACAATCTTCCTATTGGGGTCTTCACTCTTCCTCCATCCATTTCAGAGAGGATAGCAATTTGGATGTTGTTCCTGCACACTGGTGGCATTTGGCTGCCATTATGCATTTCATGCCTGCCTTTTCCTTTGTCTCCTGCCTCCTCCTCCTGCCCCCGGTTGTGTATGTCCCATAGGTAGTGGAGCAATAACCCACAAGAAGAGGCTTCCCAACCTGCTGGGCTTCTAATTACAAATATTTAGGGCCTGAATTTTCAAAGGTGCCCATTCATTTTAGGTGCCCACTTTTGAAGACACCTTTGGCTTGATTTTCAGAAAGGCTGACTATCCATTAGCTCTGAGTGAAGTCAGTGGGAGCTGTGGGTGCTCAGCACCTCTGAAAACCAAGCCCAAGGGGCTCAGGTTGGGCACAGGCCACTTTTGAAAAATTCAGATCATGGCCGTGACCATTGCAGCTGGTGTATCCGCTCCCTCTAGGTAAAACCCCATCTCTCTGGGGAGGAAATCTTTCAGGAGAGACCAATGTGGCCTCCACACCCAGCCTTGATGAAGCACCCTTTTGAATGTCCCATTCTCTTGACTGCTGCCCCCACTTTCTATGACCCATTTTGTTGGTGTTGTGTCCTGGTCCCGCCTGCTATCACTTTTTGCTGCTGTCCTCTCACCACCCTTTAGGAGGGGTAGAGCCTTCTCTGGAGCCGAAGGAATGACCCTAAATTAAACAGTAATGATCTTTAGCTCAGCTAGAGTTACCATATTTGAACTTTCAAAAAAGAGGACACCTGGTGCCTGCCGCTGCGGCAGCGACTGCTCCACTTGCACAGGAGGCTGGGCTCGGGAGTCGGCATGCTCCTCCGCGCGCACACCGAGCTCGGGGCTCTGGCAACCGCCTTGCTGTTGACGGGGCTGCTGCCCCCACTGGCTCTCATGGTGCGAGGGGGTGCCATATACCAGGCTTCTGCTTCCCTGCTGCACCGCCCTGAGATGCATGGCAGTGCGGGCTCCAGCGGTGCCGCCGACCAGCCAGCAGCCCGGCTGCGGGGCCAGGAGGAGAGAGTGGGGGGCCAGGGAAGCTACTGGCTGTGGCCCGTCCTGCGGCATGAAGTTAAACGCACGGAGGGGAGAAGTGGCATGGCTAGAAAAGGAAGCCAGGAATCTTGCTTCCCAGAATCCCTTCCTTTCCCCTGCCTGGGACCACCAAGCACCAGCTCCCACAGTCCTCACAGAGCTGAGACTGGAACCCCCCCAATCTAAACAGACCCACTGCCCACCTACAGGAAAGGAAAGAAGCCAGAAGTTCTAATGCCCAGTTCCCTGCTCTAACCCAGTGCCCCCGCCCTTCCCCAGAACCAGATGCTCCCCAACCCTCTTCCCAAACCCAATGCACCCACCCCTCCTCCAGAGCCAGGCAC
This sequence comes from Pelochelys cantorii, assembly GCA_032595735.1. Classification (NCBI taxonomy): domain Eukaryota; kingdom Metazoa; phylum Chordata; order Testudines; family Trionychidae; genus Pelochelys; species Pelochelys cantorii. The sequence continues at coordinate 11,505,993 of CM064341.1, forward strand.
CCCCAGCCTCCCTGCTCCAACCCAGTGCCCCTCCCCTCCTTCAGAGCCAGGCATCCCCAGTCCTCCTGCTCTAACCCAATGTCCCACCCCTGCCCCAGAACCAGCCACCCCGCAGCCCTCCTGCTCTAACTCAGTGCCCCAGCCCTCCCCGAGAACCAGAGCAGCTGTTAACATCCGGGCACATGGCTTTGAACAGGCACGTGCCCACACCCCCTCCCCAATCCCTTTTGCATGGCAAAATTCTGGATATTTTTAGCCATTTAAAAAGCCCAGCTGGATGGAGATTTAAAAAGTGAAAATGAGGACATGTCTAGGAAAAAATGGATGTATGGTAACCCTAGCTCAGCAGTTAAGGTAGATGGAAACAGCAGGAGGCTGTCTCACCACACCATCTAAGGAGGTGGGAAGCATGTGGGAACACTACCCCCCACCCAGGCCAGCAAGAGGAGAGGAAGCTCTTCCTTTGTGCTTAGCTACACTCCTCTCTGCACTGCCCTTACTGTAGCTGGCTTTAACGCGTGTTAGCCAGCAGCCTGAAATGCATGGCAAGCATTCACAAGCAGAAGGTTTTAAAATGAGCAGTTAACACTATCAGTCCGGGTGCATATGACACAGGCATCAGAGATGTGACTGCAGAATGTGTAAACATGTCCAAACTTGCTTTGATCTAGCGGGCTGGAATAACAATAGCTATGAAGCTGCAGCAGCATGGGGACTAGGGGCTGGAGTACTTCATACCTAGCATCACACGGCTTCACAGCTATTGTTATTCCAGCTGGCTAGGTCAAAGCTACTTCCCCACATGCTGCAAGGTGGGTGAGAGTAATAACTTGCTGAGAGAGACAGACTTTCAAGCCCCATAGAGCTCCTTTTCTTATTACCTCACCCAACTTTGTCTCTCTCCTATCCTAGGATTGACATGGCTACAAACAACTTTGCATACACACACTGGAGTGTCTCCATGCAGAATCATCCTGTGACTCTCCCTGTGCATTTCATGCTGCCATAGGGCTTTCAGTTTGCTAGCGAACTGAGCACACTTGATGTCAGAATTTAACTCTGGTGTGCTGCAGAGTACACTGCAGTGCAGAGCAGATCTAAATGCCCCATGATGCAGCTGTTTGGGTTCAGAGTCCATCTGTTCTTACACACTGTGAATGATTCCTTTCTCCAACTTTAGTAGTAAGCCTTTCCCCTCCCCTCCAACAATTACTGCTCTGGCTGTTCCCTTCATAAATTAATCTTCTTCACTTTTCAGATAATCAATCCTGTCAGATCAGCAAGTGCTGACGTCCTTTGCCCTATTGACTGATTTACACTGCTATATTAGTTGATACTGAATTACAGATGCTTCTGGCTCAGTTACTGGCCTGGTATATTTCTGCTTCAGAGAACTGTTGGTTCCTCAGTCCTTTTATTGCATAGATAAATGCAAGCACAAATAAAGAGGGAGGAAAGGAGGCAAGGGACAGTTTGGGGGCATTCATCTTCAAATGGAGCGAGTAGAAATCTTTTTTGTGCCAGACATTCTGGTGGAAGTGATGTATTGCAGTTAGTCTGATGGCCCGAACGACAACTGAACTCTTAGTAATAGAAAAATGACAAACACAGTTATTAACTTTCATGGAAAGCTGCCACTATGAGTATTAGGCTCTGGGTCTGAGCAAGTGCTGTCCCTTATCTAACTGGGGAAGCTTAAGGAGCAGAGCGAGGCTTTTTCTGACTCATTCTAGGGTCAATTAAATCAGTTGCAATAAGTGAAATCTCATTTTCTTCCTCCCTTCAGGTCTTTCCAGGGTTCACAAGAGGTAGTTCCTTCTTGGTGTGATGCTGTAACATGCTGTTCATAAATATTTAGATTTTGAAGCCAGAAGACATCGTGATTATGATAATTTACTGACCCCTGCTTAGTAAATACGAGCTGTAGGGTCCATCCAGAGCTTGTCCCACATGAGCTCCCATTTAATTTGATGGATCTAAGCTGAGCCCTGATTCTGCAGATGGACCTTTGTATCTGTGAGAACTCCTGCAATTGTACATAATAGGGATGTAATAGTGTAGTCGATTAAACGATTAACCAGTAATCAAAAGCTTATAGGTTAATGCTATAGACTACACACATTTCTCCCCTTCCCCCACCAGTAAATTTTTTAGCAGGCTGGCCAGCAGCCCTACTTAGTCCTGGCTTGTGATGGGTCCAGGACCTACCCCCTACTGTGGTACCACATTTAAAGTGTTTTAGGAGCCGGGCAGGTAGGCAGCCCAGCTCAGTCTTGACTCTTGCTGGGTCCGGAACCTCAGACCTCTCCTGGACAGGGGCTGCTGCCACCCTGCACTGCTGCCTCTGTATCAGAGGCAGCATTGTGGGGTGACAGGCAGCTGATCCATGAGGGGAGCTGGTTTTTAAACTGGCTCCCCTTGTGGACCAGCTCCCGCCTAGCATCCGACACTGCTGCCTCTGATACAGAGGCAGCAGCGCAGAGTGGCAGGGAGCTCCTCGGGAGTGTGGCGAGAGCACACTGGCTGCTGGCTCCACCCCCAGGTACTATAGAATAGTCGAGTAACGGATAAGAATTCACGAGGTTAGTCGACTATTCAATTAACCGATATTTAACATTCCTAGTACAGAACCCCACTGATGTCAATGGGATTCTGCTTGGTGTCCTGTTGAAGCTAATGCTGTTCTAGCTATAGGCAGTGCCTGGTTTGGCAGACTTCTCACTCTGAGTCTCTCCATTGAAGGTGATGGCAGGGTCTGAGGTTGATGGGACAGGCTGGGGCTCTGAAAAGGAGGAAGTAGCCCCCTGCCAGGCTGTTAAGGAAGAGCTCTTGAACCCTCTCCAGTCACTCCCTGCTCACTCCCTGCCTTGGGGGCCAAGTTTTGGTGGGGAGGGGTGAAGGCCAGGATGGGCTGGGGGCGTGGTAGCAGTACAGGGATGGTGTAAGAGGCCAGGTATAGAGGTATGGAGGCTGCCATGGGCCCGATGAAACGGAATGAATGTAATTGATACCAATCCACTTAGAAAGGGCTATGGGGGAGGTCAGTCCTGGCTGGGAGCATCACCTGTCCAGCGAGAAGAACTTGAGTTCTTGCAGGCCTTTGGGGCAGACACTAGAAGGACTTTCTCGTGGCCAGGCCCAGTTCAGCTTGCCCAGGTGTCTAGACTTTTGGATTTCACAGAGTGTGTCCCTGGGATGGGCTTCTGAAGGCCTAGGCCAGGTTCTGCCTGATGAGCCTCCAGCCATGCTGCATGAGGTTCAGGGATGGGAGTGGCTATAACAAGGAAGATTCCAGGGGATCTACTGTGAGCTCTTAAAGAGGGGCATGATACATGAAGTTTTGCCAAGGGTGGCAGATTATCTTGAGTGGTTCTGGGGCTCTGACTATGGGATTAGGATTTTAGCATAGATGCAGCGGATATGTTCGAGGTCTAGAAAATCATGAATGGTTTGGAAAAATTGAATATGAAATGTTGTTTATTCCTTCACTAATGTAATACAAGACAGCCACTCAATTAAATTTATAGGCAGCAGATTTAAAATAAACAAAAAATGTATTTCTTTGTGGTCAATTTATGGAACTCCTTGCAATGGGTTAGTGGAAAGGCCCAATCTATAACAGGGTTCTATTAAGAATGAAATAAGTTCAAGGAGGAAAAGTCCATCAATGGCTATTATCCTGGATGGGCAAGTGTAGGAGAAAGAAAGACCCTGAAGCATGGGTCTGGTGTTTGAACCAAAGTAAGCAAGAGTTACACTATGAGTAAAAGAAAGGCCATGTGAAAAGCAGATGTTTGCCTTCAAGTCAGTGTCTCTTGGCACTAGAACCACTAGCACTGCTAACAGCACATGAAATATGTAAATACATTCCACAAGGACAGTACAGGGACACCCAGCTGAGTGAATGATAAAATAGTTTGAAACAACAAGAGTGAAAGCATAACAACAGGTAGTGAATGCTTTGGAGGAAAGTACAAGGGGAGGTACCAAACGTGTCATTAATGCGTAAGATGATACATACAGTGTGTATCATAGATGGTTCATTCCTGTCTATAAATATTAGGGTACCTCGACTTAATTTTTTGGCCAGCCTAGGGGGCAATAGTGAAATCCATACTATTGATTGAGCTGTGTCCATTGTCCTGGGTACAAATATATAGGGGCTTGGAGCTCATCTGGCTACCGACACCTGTTAATGTCTTTCATTCAACAGTAAACCTGACTCATGTGCCCTCGGGGAGAGAATTGATTTCCCCCCTCTCCACATTTGCTGCTTGGCTTGCACTGAGCATACCTACTAACACTGCTGAAGCTGCAGCCTTCACTCCACCCACCATGTCCTCACTTTGCCCGCCGCTATTGTGGCATGCATAGGTCACTCCCCAAATCTGAAATGGCCCCCCTGCATAGGTGTTCTCCTGAAATGACGCTATTTTTATGTGCTCAAATGCATATACATTCATTTTAAAAAGAAGAGAAAATTACATAAGTGAAGAGGAGCTTAGTGCGGGAAGTCTCTATTGACAGGCAGCATGGATAATGAAGGATATTGGTCTGGGAGGAACTCTTGATTCTGTTGTCGGCTTTGACACTGTCTGTTGTACAGCTGTGGGGCAAGTCACTTCTCTCTGTGTCTCTGTTTCCCTCCCTGCCCTTTGTCTATCTTGTCTGTTTAGACAGTCTCTGCTCCGAAGAGTTTACAGTTTGTACAGTGCCTAGCTCAGAGGGGCTCCAATCTCAGTTAGAGCATCCAGACATTACTGTGATGTTCAATAATAATAACCTTTTCATATAAAACACTAGCCGGGATTATTTCTGGTACCCCTTTTGCAAACTGATTGCTATGGAATGTACAAGCTGTTCATACAGCTGTGTCCCTCTGCCAGTTCAATCTCAAGTGAAATTCTTAGCATCATGTTCGGGATATCAGATAATATCCTTGCACATAACTTAGTGACAGTAAAAGCGTTAGGTGTAAATTATGTTTGATTTTTGTCCATAAATAATTTATTGGTTAATTACAGATTTTTGCTAAGATGATGAATGTGGTGCTGCTGCTACAGTAGAGTAAGCGTACACTCTTCTGCCTTGCATAACAGAGCTTGGAACAAGTCTGGGGCAGGCAGGCTGGCATTGCCAATACATGTATCAGGGCTGGGGGAAATACCAAGGAGGGTGAGGTTGAACAGATCCAGATTTGAGATTAGAAGAAAGTTTCTAACCATTCAGAGGGGTGATGTTCTGGAACACCTTCCAACAGAAGTTATGGGGACAAACTATTTAATTAGCTTTAAGAGTGAGCTGGACAAATTTGAGTGAGACTATATCATGAACTTACTTGTGATGGTGGGGGACATTGGTAGCCCTGAGGGTTTCTTCTGGTTCATGTCAGATGTCCTTGAAATCTCTTGCTTCAGGTTTCTAGCTGGTCGCTGTTGGGGTCAGGAATGGACCCCCCCGAAGTCTGTTTAGGTTTTTTTATTTTGTCTCCTCCCTCTGAATCATCAGACATGGTCAAAGCTGGAGATAAGTCACTGGATGGGGTGGACCAGTGCTCTGAGGTGGCACCAATAGCACCCTCTCCCTCTCGCTCACTCTCAGATGTTTGCCTGGCTCGTTGTTGTTCCCATGGCTCTAACTGACTGCCATATGTTAGGTCTGAAAGGAATTTCCCCCAGGTCAGACTGGCACTGACCTTGGGGTTTCTTCACCTTCCTCTGCAGCACAGAGTTGTACCTCAGTCCCTCCCATTCTTTGCCTATGGCCCGTTATAGTCTAGTCTCCTGTAGGGTGTAACACTTTGGTCTCATTTCTGTTGCTGGTTTTATTGCCATGTTTAGGATAGCAGATGATTCTCAACCTCCTCCACATAATTTACTAACATTAAAAGCTTTAGCTGGAAATTCCTCCCAACACACATACGGCAACCAATTAGAGCCAGGCAAACATCTGAGAGAGAGGATGCTCAGTACCATCTTACAGCACTGGTGGTAGGTGCTAGATGGTGCTGGTGGCTGTGACATTCATGAGGTAAGATTAGATGATCTGGTGGTCCCTTCTGCCCTTAAATTCTGAGTCCATGACTCAAAGCCATAACCTAGACTAGCTTTTGCATAACCCAAAGCGAGGGTGGAAAAAGGCTCGTCTCTTTTTATAAGTAAATAGGAAGTAATGTGGCTAGGGAGTGAGAGAGCAGCCAAGATCTGCCTCGGAGCCTTGGGGATCTTGCTAGATACTTGGATAGTGCAACCTGTCTGTGCTCCAGGAAATTAGATTGGGGGCACCTTCTTTCCCTGTGCTCTGGGGCTGGGGAAACTGGGACCATGCACCACCCACCCTCCCCATGATCCAGGGCTGGCAAGGCTCACATGGGGCTGGAAATCTGCCCCTGCAGGGGGGGGAGGGGGCTTGGCTACCACAAAGGGCAGGGGCCTCCAGTGGAAGAGGTGGGGCTGAGGGATTGCCTCCCCCAGCTCTAGTTTCACCCACCACTCACGCTCTCAGCACAGGCATACAACACATCCAGAAGGGATTGTTTGTCAAAGCCTCAAAGGGGTTCCCACCTCCTAGATAAATATCATGTGATCACCTGGAATTGGATGCATCCTTCTCTCTTCTATTTCCAAGCTCTTCTGTTACTGTGGGGTGGAGCTGGGAATGCATTTTAGGAGAGGGAACTGCACAAGCTTTGCTGAAGTTGGTGAGTGTTTAGTTCCAGCTCTTTTCTTTTTTGAGAGGAAGGTAAATATTATGTCATAGATGGAGTATCTGAGACACTGAATGGTTGAAGTGACTTACCCAATATCATACAGCGATTCAGTGTCAGAACTCAGCAGAGCAGGAGGGTCTTTCCTAGGGTTCTTTTGTGTTGCTGCTGGGCTTTATTTTAACTCCACTCTGACTTTCTCCCCTCTCCCAATTGGCCAGCCCTGTGGTTTTCTATATTTTGCTGGCTGCTGGGAAATGTGTGCAAAAAAGTTTTCTGCTCTCTGGCTAGGGCTGCTTCTGGAGTTAGGAATTGAACCCAGGAATTCTGACTTGCAGTCCCCTATGCTGTCCCCTAGAAAACAGCTTCTCCATTCTCAGGGTACGTCTAAACTACATGGCTCCGTTGACAGAGCCATGTAGATTAGTGTACTCGAAAAAGGGAAATGAAGCGGTGATTTAAATAATCGCTGCTTCATTTACATCAAAATGGCTGCCGCGCTGTGCCGATCAGCTGTTTGGCGGCACAGCGCAGTAGTCTGGATGCTCCGCGCTCGACAAGGACTTCCCACGAGGCATATCTGGGTGGTCGACAAGGGCTCCCCTTGTCGACTGCGGAGCATCCAGACTACACGCTGTGCTGCCAAACAGCTGATCAGCACAGCATGGCAGCCATTTTGATGTAAATGAAGCGGCGATTATTTAAATTGCCGCTTCATTTCCTTATGTCTAGAAACCTCATCTACATGGCTCCGTCGACAGAGCCATGTAGTCTAGACATACCCTCAGAGACAGGCATGTATTAGATCTAGCCTCATATATATTGGTACAGGCATGTCAGAAATAGCTAGAGCCTGATTCCCTTCTCACCATCTCAGTTTTATACACGTATTATCAATGACGTAACTCCTGATTTACCCCAGTTTGGGAGGAGAACCTCACCCATGATGTTTATCATTCAGCAACCATTTTCATCTCATGAAGCAGAATTACATTGTGTTTTTTTGTAATTTAAAGTTAAAAGCCTTTTCTTTCCTACTTACACAAGTCTTATTCCTTTGACTGACAGAATACAGTACATCAGTCTAAGCACCTAAGCATTCACATTGTTCCTTGGAAGTTCAGTCTTCAAAACAAACCCCAAGTCTGTATCATTCATCACTGGAAGCTTTGGGGGGACTGGTGATACTTTGTTGCTGGATGGGCAAAAAAAGCCCAGTGTGTTATACTGAGCTTGGAGGTTATATCCATGGCGGTGCTGTGCTCAGTGCAGCTGAGGTGGGGAGAGCAAATGTCAGTCATAAGTTGCTTCAGCACTCCTGTCAGCTACCCTTTTGGCTTCAGGGCTGCTCTAAACTACATTGGTTCTCTAGCCACATTTTCTCATTCCCCCGACATGAATCCTATAGTGTATGTGTGTGTGGAAAGGATATAATCAAGTAAGGTTGTTGCAGCATTTTTAATACTTCAGTATCCACCAAAAGCAGTACCGATATGTGTGCTACTAAGAACTAATCTCAGGCTATGTCTACACTACAAGGTTATTTTGAAATAAGTTATTATTATAAGTTAGAAATAATAACTCCTGAAATAACTATTTTGAAATAACATGTCCACACTACAAATCCCCATTGAAATAGCATAGATCTATATTGAAATAGCACGTCCACACTCATTGGAGCCTGAATTGCTTTTAAAGCCCCCCGGAAGCACTCTGGGCAAGGCCTCAGGACAGCAGTCACTTCCTGTAGCTGCTGCCTGAGGCTATCTGAGGCTTGTGCTTAAAGGGACTCCCCTCTACAGACATGTCTCAGACCCTTCTCCATTGCCTACCTCTTTGAGGGACAGCAAACACACACCGTGTGCTCTGGTTGCACTTGTGGACGCCACAGCTCGCCTACCATGGAGCCGGACCTGCTGCACAGCAGAGTCAGGCTCTCAGACCTCCTTCTGCACCTCCTGGTGCAGTTTATGTAGGCCACCCTTGTGGCACTGCAGGACCAAGACAGCCAGCTCAGATTGGGGCACCTCCTCACCCCAGCCCGGGTGCTCCTCCTACCCCACGTTCCCCTTCAGCCTCCCCAGCACACTGTGCACCACCACTTCTGGTGCCAGGACACCAGTTCCAGCCAGAGGGATTGGATCATCTTGGAGCAGTGGGATGTCCAGCAGTGTCTCCAGAACTTCCGCATGTGGAAGGACATCTTCCTGGAGCTCTGTGAGTGGCTCACACCTGCCCTTTTTGTTTTGGAACAATAAATTCAGTGATTTTTATTTGGGGAATATATAACTGGGGAGGGACTGGTGAAAGGATCCAGGTGGTGGGAGGAGGGGGGAAGAGACTGGGAAGAGGGGAGCAGAGGGTCACAGGGATGGGGCTGGGACTGGTGCCTGCCTTGGCCACCTATGGACATCTTGGCTGCCCAAGAGGTCACACTGATTCGTGTGTGCGGCCCTCAGTGGCCCTGGGGCTGGACTAGGAGAAGAAGCCGGGGATGAGGGGCAGGGTGGATGTGGGTGTTGGAGGGACTTGGTGAGGAGCAGCTGCTGAAGGGACTTGGAGCAAATGCTGGAGGGAATTGTGGGGGAGCCGGAGCTGGAGGATTGCTACTGGAGTGCTCAATGGTGGCAAGCAGGTACTTCATGGTGCTGTGGAACACAGCGCATGGCATCTTGTGCTGCTGGCACAGCTGCTCCCAGATGTTGAGGCGCAGCTCCCAGTCAGCACAGCACTCCTCCAGGTTGGCAAGCCACCCCTGGTTCTCCCACTCAAAACTCTGTTGGAGGGCATGCAGGCACTCGAGGTGTTCCCTCGCCAGGTTGTCCTGGAGTCGCCTCCGTCTCTGGGTCTTGCAGAGTCATGCTGATGATGCAGGAGGTGGTGGACGCACCATGCTCGCAGCTGGTCCAGCTGTGCAGAAAACCAAGAAGAGCATTCATTCCAGGAGACACTGTGCTTGAAGCCTAACCCTAATCTGTGGGTGAGCACCGAAGGTCTCAGTTCAGACAATGGCGATATGCTTCAACAAGGCCATCTGTTGCCCAGACAGTGGGCACTTTCCTGCAGGGGCACAGACATCTCAGGGGAGTCTTGCTACCCCCACGTTGAAGGGGCAAGCAGCCATGGGATAGTGCTGGCCAGGCCAGGAGCCTGCAAGTGGAAGGGTGGGATGGGGCAGCTTGGTTCCTTACATGTTCCGCACACACTGGGTCCGGAAGTGCCAGCATCCCATAGAGAGAGAACTGCCCGCTGGAGGGGAAGGGGGAGAGTGTTGTGAGCAGTGTACACTGCTTTCTGGGGAGAGTGGTACTGCGGCCCCACCCTCTTCCTCCCCTCCAGCAGGCTTCCATGCAGGGGATTGGTGTCCTCTGCCTCACTGCACTTGACTGGGAGCAGGGGCGGCCCGTGAGTATAGGCCGACTTGGTCGTCGCCTAGGGTGCCCGATGATGATGTCACGCAATTGACGGCGCCATTGACGGCTGTGCAGGCAGGGGTGCCGATCGTGCGTTCCACCTGCAGCGCCAGCTGCCGCAGCCTGCCTCAGGCCGCCCCTGACTGGGAGCAGATGCTGCCTGAGAGTGTGGGCATGACCATGTGTGGCACTGTTGTGTGTTTCCCTAACCCCAGCATCCTTAGTGGTGGCTTGTGGTGGGACAGAGTCCCCCACCAAATTGGGAATAAGGCAGGCCCGTGCAGGAACCTTGTGAGAAGGAGTGAAAGGTTCCCATATGACAGCCTCATGGGGCTCAGTGCTCCGGACTGACATTCCATGTGCACCAATGTGCACAGGCTGTTGTACAATCTCCAGGCTGAGAGGGCTAAGCGAGGAGCATGCCACCTCACTCTGCATGTGTTAAGGGAAATTGATGGAACTCATCTGAAGTGCATTCCCTGGCCTCATCTGAGCACTGGGAGACATCCTGGGAGCGGGGTACCAGCTCCAGGGAGATGAACACCTACTGGCTGGTGGGCACGGTGTCCAGGCTGGCCTCCTCCTCATCATCATCATTGCCCTCACCCTCCTCCACAGCCCCACCCTTATGGTGGGGGGAGGTAACCTGCCCCTCTCCCAGGATGGCATCCAGCTGTTGGCAATACTGGTAGGTCTGGGGTGCCACCCCAGAAGGTGAACTATGCTCCCTGGCCCTTGTGTAGGTCTGCCGAAGCTCTTTAATTTTCATATGGACCTGGTCAAGGGTCCACGGTCCAGGCTGGCTGCCATCCAGGACCTTGGCATTTCTCCTCTTGTTGTAGAGATCCTGGATGTTGGTCTCCTCCTTCCAGACCTCAATGAGATCCAGGATCTCTGCACCAGTCCACGAAGGTGCCCTCTTGGCTTCAGGGGTGGCTGCAGGCTTGCCTGCAGCTGTGAGGAGCTCAGAGGGAGTGCTGGGGTCAGCTGTGGCAGCAACAAAGGGTGCCATGTAGCATGGGGCTGTCAGGGCTAGTGTGGTGTCCCAAGCGCTTTCCCTTCTGTCTGCAGCTTTAAAGCCTGCAGGAGAAGTGAAGCTATCGAGTTTTGAGGTGTGTGGACAGAGTGGTCACTAGGGCAGCTGTGAGAAGTCCTGGAGGCCAATTATTTTGAAATAGGCGCAGCTGAACATCCACACTCACCCTATTTTGAAATAGCAATTTTGTAATAGGCGTTATTCCTCATAGGACGAGGGGTTATTATTTCACTTTAGCAAGCCTGTTATTTAGAAATAATTTCAAAATAAGGGGTTTGCTGTGTGGACATTTGCCTTATTATTTCAAAATAATGTGAGTTATTTTGAAATAACTCTGTAGTGTAGACATGCCCTTAATGTGGGGCAAGAGAAATAGGACACTCAAACCTACTCTGCCCTCTGCACTGGGTTGATGTTTTACCTGAATGAATCTCTTTTCTTTTCATTTGTGTAATGTCCCATGTGCTATGCCATGTCACATTGACAACAAGGGAGTGGGCAGGCTTGTTGTCAATTCTTACATAATGATCTCACGTCAGAATATATGAAGTCCGGAGTCATCATATATGGAATAAAATTGACAGGTGGAAATGGAAATTCTCTGTATGTATCAAAGGCTTCTTCTGTACAACAGCTAAGTAAATGTTTAATTCTTTTGTCTTCTTTCATGTTCACATTGATCAGTTCATCCTGGAGTGTGACATCTTTGCCCCTCTAGCCTCTTCTGTAAGATATTGTTTATTTAAACCATAGTTTACTCTCTGGTAACACAGCAGCAGACATAATGGGGTACATAAAAATATATGTATACGTCTTGTGCATGGGTTGTAGCCCACAAATTCTCTTTATTCCTATATGAGTTAAGCAGGTACATCCAGTAACACCATTGAAAATGTAAAGGATGGAGTATACAAGATAAAGAAAATGAAAATTATTTTTATGGGAAAGAACTTTATAGCTTTAAAAGTAACGAGTAACCAAGTAAGGAAGTTCTTCCTGAGAATTCAGGAATTGTAAACATTAAAACATGGCAAGAACTATAAAACTATGATTGAAACTGCTTTAGCTTTACTTGTTTTGCCCAAATAGGAGTTAGGAAAATATTTTCTTCTCCCTTAGTCATTGATTCTCCTCTCTGATAGTGAGACTAATCTCAAGCAGTATTATTGAGGATTGAGGATTGTATATAGTGTTTTCAACTACCATAAACTGAGATCCCCAAGAGCAACTATTCCAAGAAATTAAGACAGTTGATTTACAGTGGCAGCTGTCTTTATCATTACATTTAAAACTGGAACTTGTTTTTCACCCCAAATGTATACACACAGCAATGAGAGCTTAGATAATGGACAGTTTTAAACACTACATATGTCTCACTGGGATTTGAAATTCCACTGAATGAAAATATGAATATTTTCTTCAAAATCATGCAGGAAATATTTAAACCTTTCCATTTCTCAGTAAACAAATCTAGAGGAGAAATTAGATATTCATTAGGGTTAGTCTAACAGTTTTAGCGCCCAGAGGAAAGCTTAACAGGGGAATACAACCTGATAACAATAACTAGCCAGTGAGAGTGAGAGAGGCTGTGTGAGACAGTGGATTAGTACTCAGGAAACTTTGGTTCAGTTCCTGGTTGAGACACAGGTGTCCTGTGTGTGATTTTAAACATATACTTAAGTTCCACTGATGTAAAAGTTAAGTTTTTACATGGGCTTACTTAAGCCCAAGCTTAAGTACTTTGCTGAATGATGGCCTTAATCTCACTGTGCACCAGTTCCTCATCTGTAAAATGGAGCTAGTACTACTCCATTTGTCCCACTGTTTGTGCCCATGTCCACTGAAGCTCTTTAAAGAGTAAATGAGCTGTTGCTCTGCATTTGTACAGCACCTACCATAATGGGCTCCCTATTTTGGTTGGGGCCTCCAGACACAGAGGGTATGTCTACACTTGCTCCCTAGTTCGAGCTAGGGATGCAAATGTAGGCAACCGAAATTGCTAATGAAGCGGGGATTTAAATAGCCTGCACTTCATTGGCATGATCTTGCTGGTGCGTTACTCCTCTCCACAGCTGATTCAAACCAGGAAGTGCGTGCCGGGACGTGTTAGTTCGAACCAAACCCCTTGGTTCGAACTAACATTACTCCTCAAAAAATGAGGAGTAACGTTAGTTCTAACCAAGGGGTTTGGTTCGAACTAACGCATCCTGGCGCGGACTTCCTGGTTCGAATCAGCCGTTGAGTGGAGTAACGCGCCGGCAAGATCATGCTAATGAAGTGCGGGATATTTAAATCCCCGCTTCATTAGCAATTTCGGTCGCCTACATTTGCATCCCTAGCTCGAACTAGGGAGCAAGTGTAGACGTACTCTAACAGAGTACAAATTAATTATAACTAAATTCTCTGGGTCTCCTCTATTTAAAATCTTTCCCAAAGCACTGCACTAATACTTCTGTCATGTAGAAAGAGAGAGACTGTGCCAGGAATTCTACACTAAAAGAACGATCCTTAAAGTGACTCCCTTGTATTTAATTTAATAACATGTTACAGCTTTCAAGATTATACAGAGAACTTATCTGTCTCTAACAGAAGCCCTTTAAATTGCTGCCAGAGCCCCACATAGGGCAGTCCAGGTGGCACTGAGGGCTGGTTGTCCATAGACCTGCCCCTTCTACCCAAAGCCTCGCCCCTTCCGGGGGAGCCCAGAGCCAAGTCTCCATCCCCATTGCCCAGGCCGATTGTCTGTCACCAGCCCTGCAGTAATGTATAGTGTGAATTAGGTGAGTAGGAGAACATTTATTAATTTAATAATGTTTTGACAATAAAACAGAAGTGATGTTGATTAGTAAAGGGAATTTCTCATTAATAATCAGAAAACATGATGTTATTTCTTCTTCCTGGACTAGTATCCATTCAGTCTGCTCAGATAAATACACCACTTGCCTGAAGAAGAGAACTTTTCCAAATTATAACAGTGTTCTACAAATGATAAACCTCTTTCCTTGAAGGAAATCAAGTCTGACAGATAGATTTTGATTTGTTTCTACTTTACACATACTTGCTATGTGAAATTGCTGTGAACTGAAGATATGGAATTGTTGAATTATTCATGGCATTCAAAGCGTCTGGTGATTCTTCAGGTTACCATAATGCACACCTGATCCATTAAATATTGGACATCTGTTTTGAGGCATTTAAATATATAGATATATGGTTTTCTTGCTTTCTATTCTCAGTAGGGGAGCCTGGGACAAAAGATTCTATTTGCTAATTGACAAAGATCTGCAAGTTCATAACTAGATTTGGAGGAAACAACTGTTATGGGCTTTTGCTTTGCATATATTTACACGTGAAAAATAATGTGCAATGAGTGGCATTTTTCTGTCAAAAGTAGTTTTGCAAATTTAGCACAATTTCTGAATTTGTAGCTCAGCAAAAGTTTCACAATATTGTATTGAAAATAATGAATTCCCCACTCCTCCCTCTCAAGAGGAATGGAAGTTTTCACTCTGCAGATATCAGCCATTCATTTCCCAGTCTACATGAGAGCATAAATAAATAAATACATAAATAAATAAAATAACTAGACAAACTGAGACAATGCTGCAAAAATATGATTCTGTGTTATAGCTGCTTCTCCTGGGGATGTGAATTGGCTGAATCACCTATATTTCTCTGTGGCGTGTGGTGGGAAGGCTCTTAGTGAAAATTAGTGATACATAGTAAAGTGCCTCTTGGGTGGCCACCCAGGAGGTATTCAAATGCCTTCCAGCTGACTAGCAGCACCCACAGCATCCATAGCCAGAAGCATGTGTTTCTATTGGTGGTGCACATAACAGCATTTATTCTGCACATTGATGGAAAAAATTAGAGGAAGCACGTTGAGGACTGTGATTAAAATTACAATTCAAGCCATAACTATTAACAACGTGACCTGACAAAGGCTACTGTATATAAAGGAAAAGAAGGTTCCATAACTTGAACTACGGATGCAACCTTTCTACCTCTGGAAGATGCAGCACAATCCTCTTGTATCTAAGATGTCTGTAGTTCAGAAACCAGAAGCTCAGAATAAGGAAAAGCTAGTTAGAGGCCATAGGGCTATATCTATAGTATTTGTAAGCTAACAGATGTGCTATTTTCTCAGCTCCTGGAACAATGATGGAGTACTTTGATCTAAGCACAATTCTTCTGTGAATGAGCTGGGAAACAGTTCCCATACAGGCATTCTTGAGCTTCATCCCTGATATGGACCATCTGAGATTCTTGCCTGGCCCTTCCCTACATGATTTTAGCTGCATGACATCCCTGTGGCCTTTATAGCAACTGCTTACATGCAGATATAATATTTGGACAGTATTTATACATTTTTATTTCCTTTCAATGTGCTTTAGCAGTTGAAAACAAGGAGGAAGAGCCAGGCCCATGTGAACAAATATCAAGTTGGGGACCTTGCACAAGTGGTTTCCAGACTGAGAATGGTTCATGGTCCTCTGGCATGTAACTTCTGCTCTAAGGGAAGCATGTGAACCAGGCTGACATTTCTCATACACAAATTCCCTGACATGACATGCTCTTCACGGTAAATCTGGAGGTTCAAGTGTAAACTCCTCTTGCTGCCTCAGTTACTTTAAGGTGATACTTGACATTAGAGTGGAATCACATTGGAAAAAGATCAAACAGTAAGTTAGCTTGTAGGTTTTCAGAGTCAGTACTCACCTCTGGGATGAGCCAAGCATAATGAAAATAGGGGAAACTTTCTAAGCAGTGTGCATCGGTATAAGAGCGATTTTAAGGCAGTATACCAAGGTCAAGTAGATGACCATTGCTTGTTAATTAATCCTTATTTTCCAGAGCTATTTTCAGAGTTTTGCAGTTTCCCCTTTTGATTTACTGTGGCAAGTTTTCTATTATTGAAGTCATGGTTTCTATCTATTTTTAGCATGAAAACATCAAATTGTTTCATCTGGAGTAAAATCTCTGATCATCCATTATTCAAAAGAATCTTTGTCTTCAAATTATACAAGATCAAAAAAGAAAAGAAAAAGTGACTAGTTTGTCAGAAATGCAATGCTAAAAGAAGCTGGAACAAGCATAGTTTTTTGGGACCTAGATATGGCTTCTAATTAGAAAAGATCAGAGGAGTTAAACTACATTTTGGAGACCAATTGCTCCCTCTTGCTGAATAGAAGATGAGCTGAGTTTCTCTGAACAAGACTGGGGGCTGGGATTCAGAATTGCCTACAATGCCTTTGTTAAAATTTTATCTCCAGAAGACTAGCTCTTGTCTGTTGCTGTCAAATGGCTGAATTTAATCAAGACTGGGAAATAGACAGGCAGAGCCATAAATTCTTCTTTGTAATAGAAAATATGCAGAAATAGCTCCAGTGAGCTACGTAAGTTATCATGCTATCCAGTTCTGAGAAAGAAATGACACTAGTAACTGACCTTAGGCATGGCTGAAAACACCCTTTGAAAAAAGTTCCTAAGATCTTGATTGGGAAGATGCTGGCTACTGCTCTGCTCATATATGGCAGCATTAGGGGTCCAAGATGCCTATAATTTGGGGGCAAACTTATTCAAGCCACTTTCATACTACAGGTATGTCTACACTGCAGCATTTTTCTGGAATAATGGGCGTTATTCTGGAATGCAATTGCATTCTTTCGACAAAAAATTGAAAGAATTGAGTGGTTTTTCCAATGGCGGTAAACCTATTTCCACAAGGGAGAACACCTTTTCCAAAAAGGTTTTTCGGAAAAAGGCGTGTGTGGAAGCGGAAGAGGGAGTTCTGTCAAAAAAAGAGGCCTCCAGGAAACAACACAGTGTCCTGCTGGCCACTCCACCCAAACTCATCACAACTCTGTAGTTCCTGTCTCCTGGCAGCTTTTAAAGCCTCAGGCACCCAGGACAAGGCTTGTGGCTGGAAGCTGGCCCTGGGAGCTGCACCTCATCTCATGGCTGCCACTGCCACACTTCTGGACACCCATGGCTGAGCCTCAAGCCCCCCTCAATCCCACTGGCCCACACAGGGAGCATGCCCGGGGCTCCCAGGAACTTGCCAGGGGGCACAAAAAGATGTGTGCCATCATGGTCTGAGGTGGAGATCCTGGCTGTCCTGGAGGTATGGGGTGAGGAGGAGACCCTCCAAGATCTCCATTCCAGATGACACAACACTGACATCTACGGCCGGATGGCCAAGGCCATGGCTGTGAGGGGCCACCACCCCAGGAGCCTTGAGCAGGTGTACAGCAAGGTCAAGGAGCTATGGCAGGGCTACGCCAAGGCCAGGGAGTGCAGCTTTCACCACTTCTGGCCCTATGTCAATGAACACCACTTCTGGCCCTACTTCAATGAGCTGCATCACATCCTGGGGGGCCAGGGCAGCCTCTTCCCCACCCCTTGTTGTGAACTTGGGGCTGGAAATGACCATCGTCACCCGCCCCAGGGTCCCAGCCAACGAGGAGGAGGAGGAGATGGACGCTGAGCTGGAAGAGGAGCAAGAGATGGCCAGAACCATCACCGTCACTCTGGAGTCGGTACCCAGGGCCTGGATGTCTTGCAGGCATCCTCTGAGGCTGGGGAGGGATCATCAGGTGAGTGCTCTTAGGTTTTCACACACACAGAGCAGGGGAGGAGGATGCTGAGGGGCTGGGGTGCAATTGCCACTTGGCCTGGCCCTTGGCCTTCTCGGCCTGGCCCTTGTGCTGCAGTCCGTGCACTTGGATGCACATGCAATGCCAACCTGCAGCACGCAGCCTCATGAGGCAGCCCTGGAGCACCCCTGGGCTTCTGCTCACAGGCTCTGGGGCAGCCACGTGCACGTCTGACCTCCAAGGGGATGCCTACCCACCACCAGTCACCACTGGAAGCAGGCTGAAGACAAGGGCAAATGCACATCCTCACACAGACTGAGGAGTGCTGCACATGAGCATGCCTGACTGCTTGAGGCACCACCTGCTCCCGGGGACAGTGCTGCCAAGTGCAGGTGTGTGTGTAACCCCAATGAAAGCCCAGGCTGCTCCAGGCCCCTCTCCCGTCCATAGGACCCCAGTGTGGCTGGACACTTCCCTTGTCTGATTGTTCGGGGGTGGGAAGCATGGTCCCCTGGGCCCTGAGGACTGTTGCTCACAGCTCACAGAGGAAGGCACGGCCTCAGGGACAGTGTCTGCATGGATGACTGACCACCTCTCCCTCTTTATTCTCCACAGCCAGACCAGCTGGGACTGAGGGGCGATCACCAGCAGGAGAGCCAGCTGCCTGACCCCGGGGGAGCCGCAGGTGCTGGAGGGTCCAGGAGGACCTCATGAGGGAGCATGTGGCTGTTCTCTGGGACACACAGCAGACCTTGGCCCAGAAGGTCTGGGAAGACACCCAATGGCAGACCCAAATGTGGAACGAGCTGGTGCAGCAGGGCCGCAACATGTGTGCCACCATCCGGGAGATGATGGCCTACCCAGCTACTGTCCATGCTGTCCCTGCCCCCCCGCCATGCCTGTCCCTGCCCCCTCCCCCTGCTATGCCAGCCCCCCTCTCCCTGCCATGCCTGACCCCGCTCCAGCCCCCCTTCCTTCCTATCCCCTTGTTATCCCTGGCTCCCCCACCCTCGAGGTCACTGAGGTCCCTGGACCCGAGGCGGAACTTCCAGCTGCACCATGCACCACTCCAAGCCCAGCTCTGAGCCGCCCTCCTCCCTCCCCCTATCCAGGTTCTGAGCCTCCCTCCCCCATCCAGGTCCTCCTCTCCAGTTTCCTTGATTATACAAAAAATACAAAGATTTTGGTTTCACATAAACTGTTGTATTTATTGAGTGTACTGGGAAGGGCGGAGGAGAGGGGTTGTATGTGGGAAAAGCATAGAGGGGCAAGGCACAGACCCCTAGTGGGAAGGCCCTGGGGAAAGTTACTTCCCTTCCCACCATCAAACACCCCAGGAGCCACACCCTATGAGGCTTTCCCCTCTCCCCCCACAGGGCTGTGCGTGGGCAGGACTGCAGAATCCCCTGGATATGGGGCTCCTCCCCACCCTGAATCCCCCTTTCCTTATGGTCCCCCTTTCCAGTACTCCCCGCCCTCTCTTCTGGGACTGCAGTCTGAGAGAGCCTTACTTCCATGAGGAGGGCCTAAAGGGTGGACTTTCCCATGCCGAACTGGTTGCCCACACACAGGTCGCTGTCTGGGCTGGTGAGCTTCCAGATGGTGATGGAGACCCGTTTCTCCAGGGGGATGAAGGGTCACATCTGGGTGTCACATCGTCAGAGGGCAGGAGTGAGCCAGGCACACAGCTCCATGAAGGTGGCCTTCCTCATGCGGAAGTTTTGGAGCCACTGCTGGTCATCCCACTGCTCCATCAACAGCTGATCCCACCAGTCAGAACTGGTGTGCACCCTCCAAAATCATCTCTCCACCATGAGGTGTGGTTGCAAGAGCCTTGCTCCCACACACAGACAGAGAGTCTCAATGATGAGCTCCGTGTCGAGCTCCTGCAGGACCATGAAGGCAGCCTGCACAAAATGCTGCAGAAACTGCAGCATGGCAATGTGGGGCCATCACATGCCCAGAGGCAGCTCTGGCTCCATGTCAAGGAGTACGCTGTGGTGTCCAAAAGCTGGGCAACCAAAGCATGAACTGCAAAAGCTTTGCTGTCCTTCAGAGAGGTAGGCAAGCACGCAGCAGAAGCTAAGAAACGGCTGTCCATGACGGTCTCTTTAAGCACGCTTCTCAGCTAGTCTTAGGCAGCAGCACCCGGAAGGAACTGCTGACCTAATGCCCTGCCTGACCTAGTTCCACGTGGCCTTAAATGTGAGAGAGCATCCAATCAGCATCCCACATTGCTATTTTGTTGAGCTTTTTGCATGTGGACGCTCTCTTTTGAAATTAGCTTTTCTGGAAGATCTATTCCAGAAAAGCTTATTCTGAAAGAAGCTTGCAGTCTAGACGTAGCTTGAGATTACTCCCTTTGCCCCTAGCTCCTAAACAGATGGTCTCAACTATGGTGAGAAATCCACTGATGATATGAACTACAGATGTCTACCAATCATAAATGAGTGCTATTTGAAGCAGCAATAACCAACTACATCTCTTATGTTTCTCCCCACCATGTTATCAAATAGGGTTGTTTGTTCTCTTGTTCCTCACATTTTCATAAGCCGCCGTTCCTGTCTGGTCTCCAGGGATCTTTGGAATGAAAAGATGTCTATGTTGCAATTCCATATGGAACTATAGAAAGCAGTACTTTTTGCTTGTGCCCCAGTTTTCAGGGGAGCCTCTTTAGTATGTGACCATGCTTTTCAGTATGCTGGACAGAGGATCAGATGGCCCAGAATTTCCCAGGAAGCTCAAAAATCCATAATTTGTCTCAAATTGTATTTCGTTTATCTATGTTTCAAAATAAAAGTGTTGTTGTCATTCTAGAATAGTAGGATAATGAGTCAGTTTGTTTGGCAATTAATAAATAAATGGCAGTTAGTGGCCATATGTTTGGGTGTACAGTCTGTGCTTGAATCCTCTATGTGCTGGGTACTAAGAGGCTCATTAATCTCATGGAGAAAGGCTTAACTAGTACCAATGTCTGCAAGTTAAAGCCAAAGTAGAAATAAAGCATGATTTTAAACAGGGAGGGTAATTAACCACTGGAACAACCTACCGTGTAAAATAGTGGATTTTCTGTCTCTTGAAATCTTCACAGTCTTTTTAAAGGATCTGCTTCGGTCAACCACTACAAATGACTGGGTTCAGGATAGGAATCACTGGATGACATTCTGTGGTCTGTGCTGTACAGGTCAGTTTAGATCAGTGGTCTCCAACCTATTTAAGCATGAGATCACCTTTTGAATTTAAGTGCCATCTAGGAGCTAACTCAAACTCAAATATTCTGGCCCCACCTCCTCCACCCTGCTCACTTCCTCCCCCATCCTAACTTTTACCAGGCTGATGTAAAAGAACCATGGTGTGGGGATGCAGGCTTTGGTCTTGGGCCTAGAGGATCAGAGTATAGGATGGACTCTAGGCTGAGCCTGGGGCAAGTGGTTGGGTGTGTAGGAGAGGATTCAGGGTTTATGCTCTGGGAGGGAGGAGAGTTTGGGTATAGAAGGGGCTCAGGGCTGGGGCAGAGACTCAGGATGTGGGTTCTGGCTGGATACTGCTTATCTCAAGCAGCTCCTGGGTGGTGGTGTAATGGGACTAAGACAGGCTCACCCTCACCCTGGCCCTGTGCCTCTCCCATTAAATTCATAAGCTGTGACGTGTTTTTGTGTCTTTCCAAGAAAAACAAATCTTATTGTTTCTCTGAACTATCCAGGAGAGGTCTGCAGATTACAGAGCGTATGGCTGTGGGAAAACTCAGGGCTGGCAGTGTAGTAGGGTCACCTTGCTGGTTATAAGGCTGGTGGGAGCCAGAGTGTGGGTTTATAAGACTGTAGACATACTGGAAGGGTCAGAGCTGCTGAACAAGGACTGTCTAATACACAGACACTTCCGGATGTGACCTGCATGCTTGTGGTTGTGAGTGTCCCAGGCTAGGAGTTACCACAGCAAAGCATTGTAAGGCACCCAGG
The DNA here is from genome assembly GCA_032595735.1 of Pelochelys cantorii. Taxonomy (NCBI): domain Eukaryota; kingdom Metazoa; phylum Chordata; order Testudines; family Trionychidae; genus Pelochelys; species Pelochelys cantorii. The sequence continues at coordinate 11,527,703 of CM064341.1, forward strand.
GCAAATGATGACACAACCCCTCATGTGTCTGGATTGCCCCTTGAAATCCATGACAGGTGCCTGTTGGAACTGGAGTGACTGACATGTGCCATTGATCAAAAATAGTAGCTTTCACTTACTCCTGCCTTGGACTTGAGCTGATTGATCTAGAGAAAGAAGGTTTTATATTCCATTACCTAATCTCTCAGCCATTTAGTCCAGTCTACTGGCAATAATTTTAAAATCAGCTGCACTCTAGATAATGCTCTCTTAAACTGGAGGCCCACATTACACTTGGGCCTAAAGCCAAAGCTGTGATTTCAGAGCTTCAGTTACTGAGTGTTTGTCCTATGCTGACTGCCTCTGAAAGGGGTTTGCTGTGCATAATTTTGGTAATAAAGTTCTAGGAAGACACTTGATGAGTCATGTACAAATTAGCCAAATGTTGATGTCCATCTGCAAGTGGGCATGCTTGCCAGGTTTACAAGACAGTGCTAGTAATGAGCATGCATGTCCTCTAGCACTACGTGGTGGTGTCATAGTCTTCCCAATACTTGGTCCCGTGCACACCTCCCTTTGCAAATGTTCTGCAGGAGTTTGGAATGTTGGAGTTGTTATAATTCCATCATCGGGCCTTGCTGGAGCCTGTACACTGTTCAGAAAACTGAGGTCCTTTTTCTATCTGCTGCATCCTTTTTCAAAACTGAATGCAGCTATCAAGCTGAGGTCTTAAGCTTTCTACAGTGAATCAAAGACAATGCCTCCCTCATCACCAAAGCTGTAAGTCTAATTTCAGACAAGACGTGCCCATATCAATCCTGTCTTTATGTAGTAGCTGATTTTCTGTGATACCATTGCTGATGAAGCATGCCATTTGGCTAGATGTACTTCCTAAATCATTAGCAGGTAAAGAGGTATACTTTATATTCACAGCATTTAAATAGCCCATAGTTAACTCCATGTAGTTCAAGATATTCTGCTCTTCACAAACATAGATACAGCCAGTGTTAATTATCATTTTATCAGTTGCAGTTATCCTAGGTGGTATATGTCCTCTTTGATTACAACATCCCAGAGTCATATGGAGTTCACAACACTTCTCACCACCTTCCCCCCTGAAGCACTGCAAAATAATTAGAAAAAAGTCAAGTTGCTGTGTTTGGTGTTTTTTAAAATCCCTACCATCAATCTAGCTATTCCTCAGAGAGCTTCAGCAAAAGCTTATTGCAGGCAAACTTCATGAATATTTGATTGGTTATTCAAGACTCATGGTACTGCAGTGGAGATTCATGTTCCTTAAGACAACTTTGACTCCCAGATAGCTTGCCTTGTGGTTGCCTAATGTTGCTGCTGGCATTAAGTCATGCAGTTAATTTACCTTGAAAAATTGCTTTTTCTTATCCAGTAACCTCATGACTTTATTAGATCCTAAGGGACTCAAACTGAGTGAGATAAGAGACGCCCATAAAATTCAATACACAAAGGTCTAAGAACACTTTCCTGTGTTAGAACATAGGTATTAAAAGATATTGACCCATCTATTGATTATAACACCTCTTTGGCTAACCTTTTTATTGCAATTTTTCTCTATCAAGTGGCCAGTTATTGAGAACATATTTTTCCCTCTAACAATACAGGAAATGTTTGATGTAGAAACTGAACAAGTTCACAGCTGGTTTGTTTGCCACTTAAGTGTGTAATGCAGGCACATAGCATAGTAATTCCACAATAAAGGAAGGAAGCTGTAACCAGCTGGCATAAGAAAGGTAATAGAGTCTGTTGTGTTTTGTATATATGGGATGACTTACATTCATAATTTCATCAGTTAATGGGGAATTAAACACATAAATGCACAAAGACGACAATAGTTCCCTAAAGAGTCAATTATGCCAGAGTGGTGCTTGTTGTGACAAATTAACTTAATTTCAGGAGGCGCATATGCCGAAACACAGACAATTCCTCATCTCTTGTGTGACACTGATCCAAACCCTGTTGAAGTCCTTCCATTGATTTCAATGGGCTTCAGATCAAGCTGTGAGAGAGAAAATGAAGAATATTACATACCTCGCTTTATTTCAACTGAAATTAATCAGTTAGTTTGCAAGACTCTTTGCAACCGATGGTTGGTAGATTACACAGTTTCAGGTCTCTCTAGATTGAATTTGTTTTTTTTTCACTGTCTCTTTACTTAACATTGCAGGTTTGTTTGTTTTTTTAAAATGAAAACAAAGGGTGCCGTTGGGCACAATACATCAGATTCCCTGAGAGGACAGACTGACAATGGTCATTCTCCAGCTAGAAAAATAAGAAAATAACTATTTTTAAATAACTCCTTGGCAGATGGGAAGTGGATTTGACCAGCTGGTTGATATATTATTGGAGAGATTCTGATTTTAATTATGTTGGCATAAATTTGTAATGATCCTGATGTCAATGAAGTTACTCTGGAGCTTTGCTGGCATAAATGAAATAAAATCTAGTCCACTAAGTGGAAAAGCCAGTAAACAAACCAGCTTCCTACAGTTGGATTATGTGAAGTTACATTATGTCTTGCAGTGTACATAATATTTGCTTTTCTGTATCAAGTACAAAATAAAAATGTAAGAAATAAGCAGGTATTTCCAACAGCTGGTGCAGTTTGGAGCAATAATTCTTGCAGCATAGTAATAAGCAGGCACTACTATTTTGTGTTTGTGTGGCACCTAAGAAAGTACAATGAAACATGGAAATGGAAATTATACAGACTATCACTGAGCCAAATACAATACCTGGATTTAAAATGTTATGACCTATTTAATTCTGCTGATCCAGTGGCCACAGAGGCAGAGCACAGAGGGCATGCAGGAGTTCTTGACCCTATTTTTGTTAAAGATTAAGGGCTGGAATTGTTAATTGCTGGGAATGTGGGAGTCAGTTGCTCCAACTCCTGCATAATCACTTTCACAAAATCCTTTAGCCCTGGTCTACACTAGCAAGTTATTTTGAAATAACCCTCCTTATTTTGAAATAACAAGCCGAATGTCCTTGCTACCAAGCCCGTTATTTCAAAATAATGGGCCGATTATTCTGAAATAATAATTCCTGTTTTCCACGAGGAATAACACTTATTTCAAAATGGTTATTTCGAAATAGCGGTTGTGGGGATGCTCCACTGCTACTATTTTGAAATAACTACTCCCTAGAGTCATTCAAAGTAATTACTCCCGAGTGCTTCCTGGGGCTCTAAGTCGAGGTAGCGCATCCACATTAAAGGAGCCTGTCTCAGACTAATTTTGAGGCTTACCTGTAGTGTGGAAACGCTATTTCAAAATAGTTATTTTGGGAGTTGTTATTTCAAAATAAGTTATTTCAAAATAATTTCCTAGTGTAGATATGACCTAACTCTGGCTTTGGACAAGAAATGAGGGTAGATTTTTTTTTGTTGTGCAAGGCAGCTTGATTCATATGGAAAGTCTCCCACATCAGGCCTAAAGTAAATCAGTGCACATGAAAAACAGTGTTTTACATAGTCTCTGTGACTTTAAAAACAATGATAAGTCCTGTAGCACATTAGAGACTTACTAAAATATATATAGTGTCATGAGCCCTCTCCAGCTCATCTGATAAAGTGGGTTTCGCCCACAAAAGCTCATGACATTATATATATTTTTGTTAGATTCTAAGGTGCCATAGGACTGCATGTTATTTTTCCAGTGTTTTACATGCATATTTTGCTTGAGCATTTAGGTTTTGGTTCATGAAAATATCAGCAGAAAGGTTAATGATCTGAAGCTAAAATATTATAAACAAGTGATGCAGGGGAAAAATTATATAACAATAGTTCCAGTGGAGGGTTTTTATAGACTCCTCACAGTTTAGGTGAAAACTTTTTCTACTTGAAATTGGCTAATAAAACCATTGTTCACCACATGCCAGAGTAGAGTGATGTAACTAGTAGAGCAATCATAACAGATTTTTAAAAAGTGAAATCACCAACTTGGGCATCAGAAAAGCACTTCAGAGTTCACTTGGTGATATAACCCATCTAATTCAAGGCAAACAAGGTTTACGTCTTTGTAATTTGTCATAATGTCTGAGCATATGGGTTGACAAAAAGGCTGCAGAAAGCATCGAACACAGTCACTCAGAATTCATGTAATAAATTAATGTCTTAATGGAGACTCTTTGGGGTCATGGATCACAGAAAAAGTAAAACATTGGCAGTCCGAATTGCTAAAAAACAGGAAACAAAGGACAGCCTTAAATCCCTTTATAGGTGGATAGGAGTTAGTTGAAGTACTATAAGGACTCATAAATTGGGGACACCAGCTTTCTGTTAATGTTCTTATATAAATGTCTGTAAGATGTACAGAAACAGAGCAGATTCTGCTCTTGGAGGAATGCCAGTACATGAAATAAGGGGGCCTGAAACATAATAGGATACATCATTTTGCTGATTGGTTGTCAAGTGCATCTCAATACAGATAAGGGTGGAAGTAGAAGCCTGAGAGCCAAAAGCATTAGTATAAATATTTGCTGGGAGTAAAAATTTTGCATATTAATCCAGAGACGCTTGAAATACTTTTGGAAATAGCCTGATGAAACAGTTGCAGTAGGGAGACAAACAAGATGTGGTGGAATATTTGCTCCTGTGTAGTAAACATAATTTAACAGGTGATATTACTTGCTACTGCTGTCTTTATTATAGTACATTATTATCCCAAAAAGCTTGTTTGAGATCTGTTGCCAGGACTGTTACCACCCTAGGCATGTTAAAAAGGTATAGTTGTGTAACCCACACACCTACTGGGTGTGGTGTACTGTCCCATGTAGTGGTACTTAGACATTTAAACAGAGAAAGAACAAGTTTGCTCTACAGCCTATTGATTCTGCCTATTGGCCTTGCAGTTTCTCTAAAGAAAGCCTACGATAGACTGAGCAAGCTGGTTCAGTAAAGAGCAGGAAGGCATCTATTATCATGGGTAACAAAGGCTATATCTACACTGCAGGGAAAAGTCGAAAAAAGATACGCAAATTGCGAACCGCAATTTGCGTATCTTTTTCCACTTTTCTTCCGAAAGGGGCTTTTCCGACATTTGGCCTGTCTTCATAGGGCCAAATGTTGGGGAAAAAAACCCTCTTTTGGAACATCCCTTCTTCCTCATAGAATGAGGTTTACAGGGATGCCAAAAAAACGCATCTGCTTTTCCAAAATTCCTTGGATCCCGGAAAAGCTCTGCAGCGTAGACATAGCCAAAATGTTGGAAAAGTTGCTGATACTTTTGAAACTGTGAAAGAGACTCACATAATTCAAATGAGCTTTCTAATTGTGTGAAATCTATAAGAAAACCATTTAGAGTTCGAAGCCTCTGTTATCTGCTTGTGAGCATGAAGTAGTTAAAATTAAGGCTGACAATTTTTAAGGGAGTCTGCACACCCATTTCCCATTAATTTACATAGGAATTAGTCATCTAAAACTCTAAGCACCTTTGAAAATCTCAGTCTAGAGGCCTGACTTAAATTACAGAAATTTAAGGCTCAACCTTTCACATGCCCAGTTGTGCTGCTAGTTGCAATGCTGCATCTGTGGGGAGTGATCTTGTAAGGGCTCAAAATGTGAGACTGCTATTAATTTTAATGGAAATTATCTGTGGGGAGTATTTATGGAACTGGGCCCCATGATTTGTATGCTCCTGTCACAATTCAGAGTACTGTGACACCCAGAAGCAATGCAGCCATTTAAGAATGAATTTTTATCTTGGGGAATCTTGGTTAACAGAGTTTGGCAGAAAGATGTCTAGTTTCCCAAAGGGTATGTCTACACTACAAAGTTAATTCGAAATAACAGCAGTTACTTCGAATTAACTTTAATAGCGTCTACACAGCCAAACCGCTATTTTGAAATAAATTCGAAATAGTGGAGCACTTATTTTGAATCTGGTAAACCTCATTCTACAAGGAATAACACCAAATTCGAAATAGCTAACTTGAAATAAGTACTGTGTAGACAGTTATTTCGAATTAGGGGGCCTCCAGCCCTTCCCAGTTTCCCCTGGTGGCCACTCTGGGCCAAACCAGGAAAACTCCTCTCCTTTCCCCTAGCCCCGGGGCCCTTAAAGGGGTAGAGTCTGGCCACTGGGCACATGTGAGAGCCAGGCCTGCCAGCAGCCGCAGCCCCTCAGCCAGTGGCCACACAATGGCAGCCAGTAGCAGCCAGCTGTCCCCCGCCCAGTCCCCCAGCACCCAGGTGCCAGCCAGGGGCCGTAGACGGTGCACACCCGCCTGGACTGGTGTGGAGATCATGGACCTCATTGAAGTGTGGGGGGAGGCCCCCAATGTCCATGATCTCCACACCAGTTGGAGGAATGCCGCCGTCTATGGCCTCATAGCAGCCACCATGGCCCGCAAGGGACACAGGCACACCCAGGAGCAGATGCGCCTGAAAGTTAAGGAGCTGCGGCAGGTGTACACCAGGGCCACCAGGGGCGGCTCTGCAGCAGGTGCTGCCACCTGCCCCTACTTCCCCACCCTCGACCGAATCCTGGGGGGCGGGGTGGTCTGTGCCAGCCCAGGGGGCAGTGAGCCGGGAGCTGAGGGCCCTGACCCGGGCGCAGCAGAGGGGCCACCACCAGCTGTCCCGGCACCGGAGTCAGCAGGGTTGTCCGGGGAGGCCATACCAGGTAAGTGCCAGCACTGTCGCCTACCCGTGGGGGAGGCGGGGAGGGAGACCAGGGACTGCACGCGTGGGCCATCCCTCCCACGGATCATGCAGCCACCTGTGCACATGCAGGCACATGCTGTGCCACCCTTGGACAGGTGGCTCCAGCTGCGTGCCACACAGGGGCCGTGGCCCGATAGCCACACATGTGTGTGAAGAGACGCGACACACTCCCGATCTTGGGGCAGGACACAGCAGGTCCCTTCACACGCCCCCTCTACACAGGGGCAGGGGACATCTCCCCCGGCCACACTATACACGGCACAGGGGCACGGGTGTGGTCTCAGGGCAGCTCCCACTCCCGGGCAGAGCCGGACATGCCGACCATGGCCTCTGTGGAAACACATCAGCTCTGACGGTGCAGGGCACGGTCACCCTCACCTCGTAGGGGGGGCTGGGCATCATCCACAGTGTCCCCAGGGACAACTGACCACTTCTCTTCTTTCTCTACAGCCGCACCAGCTGCTCGTGCAGGGCGCACCACCCCACCCGGGACATCCTCCTGCACCCAGGCACTCAGCAGGACCACCACCACGCGGCAGGGGTACAGAGAGCAGCGCCTGCAGGCCCTGAGAGCCCTGAGAGCCCAGACCTGGATGATGGAGCAGCAGGCGCAGAACAACTGGGAGTTCCAGTGGGAACTGCTTGCCCAGGGTTGTGCCATCTGTCACCATCTGCAGGCCCTGGTGCAGAGCGTGCTGCCCCCCAGCTACTGTTCCTCCTCCCACTCCTGCCCCCCCCATCTCTTCCTCCCCAACCTCCACACCCTCCTCCTCAATCTCCACACCCCCCACCTCAACCTCTGCACCCTCCTCCCCATCCCCCTGGGGACGCTGAGGCCCCCTCCCCGCGGTGCTGGGGGACAGTTGGCCCGGCAAGACCCCCACCCCTGAGCGCTGAGCTTCCCCTCCCCTTTCTTCCCCTTGCTTCCCCCTTCCAGCTCCCTCCTCCCAGTTTTCCCCCTCCCCTCTCCCATCCTCTCTCCTGCCCTCTCCCACCTCTTTTCCCCCATCTCCCCAGAGGTTCATTCCGCCCCCCAGTTGTGTTAAATAAAGACAGTTTCTATTTTGGAAAATATGCGTATTTTATTTGACATCAGGAAGGGGGGGGCTAGGGAAGGGTAAGTGGAAGGACGAGAGGGAGGAATGGGGCACAAGCCCCCAGTGGGGCAGACCAGGGAGACTGTTAGTGCTCCTCAGGGTGGAAGCTGTCCTGCAGGGCCCCCTGGATCCTGATAGCCCCTCGATGGTCCTCCTGGATGGCAGCCTGCAGACAGTGCAGCCAGGCTGCTGGCAACGTGCCTATGAGACGCAGCACAGTTCCCAGAGGCAGGTCTGGTTCCATGTTGCAGAGTGCTGTGGTGCCCCGAGTGAGGGCAAGCAGAGCACTCCGAGACACAAATGTTTTGCTGTCCCTCAGCGAGGTAGACCAGCAAGCAGAGAAACCTGAGAACTGTCTGTCCGGGATGGGGGGTCAGGTCCCTTTAAGCACAGACCTCGGATAGCCTGAGGCAGCAGACCCACAGAATCATAGAATCATAGAACCATAGAGCTGAACCCCCTGCTCTAGGCAGGACCAATCCCAACTAGATCAATCCAGTCAGGGCTTTGTCAAGCCAAGACTTAAACACCTCTAGGGATGGAGACTCCACTACTTCCCTAGGTAACCCATTCCAGTGTTTCACCACTCTCCTAGTGAAATAGCTTTTCCTAATATCCAACCTGGACCTACCCCACCACAGCTTAAGACCATTGCTCCTTGTTCTGCCATCCGTCATTACTGAGAACAGCCTTTCTCCATCCTCTTTGGAACCTCCCTTCAGGAAGTTGAAGGCTGCTATCAAATCCCCCCTCACTCTTCGCTTCTGCAGACTAAACAGACCCAACTCCCTCAGCCTCTCCTCATAGGTCATATGCTCCAGCCCCCTAATCATTTTGGTTGCCCTCCGCTGGACCCTCTCCAATGTGTCCATATCCTTTTTGTAGTGGGGGGCCCAGAACTGGACGCAATACTCCAGATGTGGCCTCACCAGAGCCGAATAAAAGGGAATAATGACATATCTGGATCTGCTGGCAATGCTCCTCTTAATGCCATTAGCCTTCTTGGCTACAAGGGCACACTGTTGACTCATATCCAGCTTCTCATCCACTGTAACCCCCAGGTCCTTTTCTGCAGAACTACTACTTAGCTGGTTGGTCCCCAGCCTGTAACAATGCTTGGGATTCTTCCGTCCCAAGTGCAGGACTCTGCACTTGTCCTTGTTGAACCTCATCAGATTTCTTGTGGCCCAATCCTCCAATTTGTCTAAGTCACTCTGGACTCTATCCCTGCCCTCCAGCGTATCTATCTCTCCCCCTAGCTTAGTGTCATCTGCAAACTTGCTGAGGGTGCAATCCATCCCCTAATCCAGGTCATTAATAAAGATATTGAACAAAACCGCTCCTAGAACCGAACCTTGGGGCACTCTGCTAGAAACCGACCGCCATCCTGACATCGAGCCGTTGATCGCTACCTGCTGGGCCCGGCCTTCTAGCCAGCTTTCTATCCATCTTACCGTCCATTTATCCAATCCACATTCCCTTAACATGCTGGCAAGAATATTGTGGGAGGCCGTATCAAAAGCCTTGCTAAAGTCAAGGTATATCACATCCACTGACTTTCCCATGTCCACAGAGCCAGTTACCGCATCATAGAAGCTAATCAGATTGGTCAGGCACGACTTGCCCTTTGTGAATCCATGCTGACTATTCCTAATCACTTTCCTCTCCTCCAAGTGCCTCAGAATGGATTCCTTAAGGATCCCTTCCATGATTTTTCCAGGGACCAAGGTAAGACTGACTGGCCTATAGTTCCCTGGATCGTCCTTCTTGCCTTTTTTGAAGATGGGCACTACATTTGCCTTTTTCCAATCATCCGAGATCTCTCCCGATCTCCACGAGTTTTCAAAGATAATGGCCAAAGGCTCCTCAATGACATTTGCCAACTCCCTCAGTACCCTCGGATGCATTAAGTCCAGACCCATGGATTTGTGTACGTTTAGCTTTTCTAAATGTAAGCAGGGGCTGAACTGCTGCTTGCTATCAGCCAGCTAAAAGGAGGGGTGGGTGTGCCCACTACAATTGTTTAGCTCTGCAAGGTAATTAACTGTTAACTGTTATGTAAATACAGCTCAGGAGAGAATCCAAGGTGTGGCTATGTAAATCCCATTCAGCCAGGGCTGATGGAAGGTCAGTGTTGGAATGGAATGTGGAGAATTGTATATAATTTGGGACTGTTGTGGGAGTCACTAATCATGCTACCCCTAAATGTGGGATCTGTAAAACATGCCACCAGTGCTTGCAAGAGAGACACCACCATCATGGTAAGAGGTCTCGGAAGAACAAGCCTCCCCCCTTCCAGAGTTGAGTGAACTGAGCTAGGGGGAAGGGTTAAAGGGCTTGAGTCAGCCTGCTTCACACCTGCCAGGTGTGAGCTATAAGACTGGCCCAGCCTGCTCCTTTCCCCCTTTTGTTTTAAGGACAGACCTAAAGCAGATGCCCTGTTTGTGGTGTTTTCCCCAAGTTAATGCTATATGACTTCTCTCTCTCTGTTTCATTAAATGTTTCTGTCCTACACTCAGACTCAGTGCTTGCAAGTGGGGAAGCATTGCCTTTCCGAGGCACCCAGGGGTGCGTGAATTTCCAAGATTACTGGGTGGGGGCTCGAGCCGGTTCTATGTGAGATGGACCCCAAGATATTGAACCCAGCCCTGGTTACTGCCAGGCCTACCCGGCAGAAGGGTTACATAAATAATTCCTAACCTGTTCTTTACCCACTAAGGGCTGTCGATCTTCATCCCATCTTGCATCACTTAGCGCATTAGTCCGGGAGCCCACCTTGTCCGTGAATGCAGAAGCAAAGAAAACATTGAGTACTTCAGCTTTCCCCACATCATCTGTCACTAGGTTACCTCCTTCATCCAGGAGGGGCCACACACCCTCTCTGATCACCTTCTTCTTGTTAACATGCCTGTAGAAACCTTTCTTGTTATCCTTCACATCCTTAGCCAGTCGCAATTCCATTTGCGCTTTCACCTTCCTGATAACCACCAGCATTCTCGAGCTGTACATTTAAACTCCTCCCTGGTCATTTGTCCAAGTTTCCACTTTTTGTAAGCTTCCTTTTTGTGCTTAAGTTCACCAAGGATTTCCCCCGTAAGCCAATCCGGTCTCCTACCATGTTTGCCTCTCTTGCTACGCATCGGGATGGTTTCTTTCTGTGCCTTCAATAAGGCTTCTTTAAAATACTGCCAGCTGTCCTGGACTCCTTTCCCCTTCATGTTAGCATCCCAGGGGATTCTGCCCATCAGGTGTCTGAGGGAGTCAAAATCTGCTTTTCTGAAGTCCAAGGTGTGTATTTTACTACTCTCTTTTCTTCCTTTGGTCAGGATCCTGAAATCTACCATCTCATGATCACTGCTTCCCAGGTTGTCACCCACCTCTACTTCCCCTATTAGTTCCTCCCTGTTTGTGAGCAGAAGGTCAAACTGCGCACGGTCCCTGGTCAGATCCTTCAGCACTTGTACCAAGAAGTTATCCCCAACATTCTCCAAAAACTTCCTGGATTTCCTGTGTACTGCCTTATTGGTTTCCCAACAGATGTCAGGGTGATTAAAGTCCCCCACGAGAACCAGGGCCTGCGATATGGAAGCTTCTCTCACTTGTCCGAAGAAAGCCTCATCTACCTCATCCACCTGATTCGGTGACCTGTAGTAGACACCAACCACAACATCACTGCTGTTGTTTGCATCTCTAAACTTAACCCATAGACTCTCAACAGGTTTTTCTGCCTCTATATACTGGAGTTCAGAGGAATCATAGTGCTCTCTTACGTATAGTGCAACTCCTTCTCCTTTTCTCCCCTGCCTGTTCTTCCTGAACAGTCTATACCCTTCCATCACAGTGTTCCAGTCATGCGAGTCATCCCACCAAGTCTCTGTTATCCCAATTAAATCATATTTCTTGGACTGGGCCAGGGCCTCCAGTTCTTCCTGTTTGTTGCCCAGGCTTCTCGCATTAGTGTACAAACACCTCAGATAACCAGTTGATCGCCCCATCTTCTCTATTCGAATCAGGGGTCCTCCTTTCTTGCTCGTTCCTCTTTGCATTCCTTCCCGGTATCCGACTTTCCCACTCCCCTCAGGGTGTTGGTCACCGTCCCGCAACGAACCTAGTTTAAAGCCCTCCTCACTAGGTTTGCAAGCCTGCCCGCGAAGATGCTCCTTCCTCTCTTCGTTAGGTGGATCCCATCTCTTCCTAACAATCCTTGTGCCCGGAACAGAGTCCCATGGTCAAAGAAACCAAAGCCCTCTCTGCAACACCACCTGCGCAACCACGCATTTACTTCCTCAATTCGACGATCCCTGACCAGTCCTTTCCCTTCAACAGGGAGGATGGACGAGAACACCACTTGTGCTCCGAATTCTTGGGTCCTTCTTCCCAGCGCTACATAATCCGCAGTAACCTGCTCCAGGTCATTCTTGGCCGTATCGTTAGTTCCCACGTGGAGAAGAAGGAAGGGGTAGCAATCTGAAGGTTTGATCAGCTTGGTAAGCCTCTCAGTCACATCCTGAATTCGAGCTCCTGGTAAGCAGCACACCTCTCTAGATTCCAGGTCTGGCCAGCCTTACCTTCGATTCAGGGTCCACTCAATGAGGACGTGCTATTTCGAATGAGAAAAACGCTATTTCGAATTAGTTTTTGTGTCTAGATGCGTTATTTTGAATTAGCTTATTTCGAATTAACTAATTCGAAATAAGTTAATTCGAAACAGTGCTGTAGTGTAGACATACCCAAACAGATAATTGATTGGTACACCAAAGACACAGAGAAACATGGGTAGGACAATTACTGTAGTTTGTTAGAGATGGTTAAACATTTCCATCCATAGTTTTCTTTTCCTTTTTTTAAAGAAACCAAAACATTTGCACAAGAAAATTGTTTTTCCTCAAACGTTTGGTTTTCTCTTCCAATACTGAACATTTTTCATTGTTTGGCAAATTAATTTTTTCTTCTGAACTGAATATTTTCAGTTGCTGAAGACTAACTGTTTCTATCTCTCCCCCTACCCCCATTTCTAAGTTTTTAATTTTGACAGAAACAAGGACAAAAATAACTTCTGTCAAATTGTCACAGAAAAAAATACTAACCACTTTTACTGCTTTTATATGTAAGTATAAGTCACCAAGGCTTCATTTCAGCCAGCTCCTAGTTATCCTTTTCCATGAGGCACCTGCCTGTCCAGAAGGAAAGTCTAGTCCAAGTAGCTAGAAGGGCCTTTTGCTCCATCAGCCTTCCATCTCCACTTCCATCTCTACCTCACTCTCTAGAATTACTGTATTTTCATTCTGGACCTGAATGGAACTGTAAAGGAGAAAAGAAAGTTTGAAGTGCTCAGTTAAAAATTTCCCAAACATGGCTACAAATCTTATCATCAGGGAAGATCATGAAGTTTAAAAAAAAACAAAACACCCCAGTACCCACAAAACATTCTGCTGTTTCCCAAAGTGATTCAGTGCATGTACAGGAGCAAATAGATTATGGTGCATGCTGCAGTGTACTGCAGTAGATTATAAATTAGTACCTAATTTAGGGCTTGACTCTGGAGTTACTACAAACCGTGAGTAAGGGACAGCATGGAGATGTGCTGCCCTGGGGATTGAATTGTGAGTTTGCCCAGCCCTGGGGTAGGCAGTGGCATCTCCAGGGAAGCTGTGCAGCAAGTGTCCTCATACCCCTTTAGTGCTGAGGTGAGACCTTTACTCCTGAGGTTTTTATGTCAGTTCAGATAAACGTATCTCACACATTATCTCAGATGGAAATGTATTAGAGATGGGCATGAAACAAAGTCTCACAACTGCCCCTTGGCATTGCTTCTCCAGCTTCCTCTCAAAACAGTCCAGTTCATTACTTCTTGGCCCACCATTACTAGCAACATGGGAGAAAAGCTGAGTTCACAGTATGTGATATTGAGAGTTATGACTTAGAGAGAGACACTGAAACAACCCTGGCTGTACAAGCAATTTGCGACATTATGTTGGCAACTGAAATCTGTAGATATTTTAAACTAGGAATGTTTTCTATTGTCACTTGGCAAAAAGTAGTTTGTGTGATCTGGCACCATAAATGTACAGTGTGTTTGCCAGGTGGCCAATTAATCATACATGGTTGAAAGCAAGGACTCAACCACTGACATTATGTCAATGCCAAGGAGTTACATCAGGCAGCACATCCAGTATACATCAGGCAGGCACATCAGTGTCTGTGTGACACTGAATTCTTTCAACAAATCCACCTTGACATTATGGGTTAAAGCTGTTTAGAGAAAAAAAAAGGTTTCTTAAAAGCCTATCTGGCACATTTATATTGTTCCTTGGGAGGCAAATATTTATTCTGTGGCAAACCTGCTGTTTATGAATCATTCTCCGAAAAAGTAATTGGCTGAGATTTTCAAAGCAGTGCAGCCAGTTCAGTCATCCATCTTCCACTTAGATTAATTACAGAGTCTGGCCTAAGTCCTCTATATGGCTTGCTCTTTCACTTGTGAGCTCATTGGGGTAGGTGCTGCCTCTTAGTAGGTATTTGTATGGCACCAAACCCAATGGGGCCCCAATTCTGGTTGTGGCTTTGGGGCATTGATATTTTACAAATAATAGTTTTTCAATGCTAATTACAGTGTTCCATTCAGCTAAGATATTCCAGTGTCTGTCTGTATATCTCAGGACCCCAGACTTGCTGTCTGACAGAGCTGTTCTGGAGGGTACATTGAACAGTTCATGGAAAGTGGAAACCATACCCCTGGACATGAAGGCAGCATGGAGCCAGCCAATGCAGCCACGAGATGGGTGAGGCTGACTTGGGAGTGTGTGTGGCCAGAATACTCAATAAGGCCAACAACTCTCCCAGCCAGCTTCTGTCAGTGGCAGAGCTCAAGGCACATATTAACAACTCCCAATCAGCACAACTCTGTAGGAAGATGGTACCGCAAGGGCGTGTGTGAGAATTTATCCATTTATTTAATAGACTTTGGCAATGTCTTTATTAAAATTTCAGAGAACGGATACTGGGAATAGAGAACTGGGAAATATTTCCATTATGTTTATAAATATCATGTACCTTCATTGTATTTGTGTGATAATACCCTGCCTGAGCACACAGGTTTAGCTCGAAAGGGGCTGTTAAAGAAACCAGGCAAGAAAGGTAATGGTAAGATGTAGATAATGGAGCATCTCTTAGTTTATAGCCATGAAGAGGCAACTCTTAGTGCAGTCCTTCTAAGCCTCATATGCTGGGCCCAAAAGACTCAGATCTGTGAAAGGATTTGCCATAGAAAGTCTGCAGCAGCTTCAGTCTGTCAGAGACTGACAGGGAGTCCAGGCCTTACAGCAAGATGACTGTAACATAGAGCAGGGGGGACAACAGAGCCAAACTCAGGAGTTGGAGGGAAATGCTAAGTGTGGGTAAGACAGTGTGCCTGTAGATCTATTTGTTATTTTAAACCCACATCTCTGAGCACTATGCTCATACTTTTTGGTGAAGAAGCTGCTTGTGTGTTAGTACATAACATTTCAGTCCATGGCCTCCTGGGGAAATGCTGGCAGGTACCAAGCCCACTAGCCTGCCAGGTATCATGGTTGGGTGCCAGAGGTGCACACTTGAGAGGATAGAAAAAGGGTTCCAGAAGGAACCGTGGCACTGGGCATCTGTGCTTTTGGATTATCTTTTAAGGTTTAACATGGAAGTTTAGATCTGTGTAAACGGACAGAGTCCCATTGAAGTTAGTGGAGTTACACTGATTTACCCCAGCTGAGGATCTGAGTCCTAGACCAGCAGAGCTGATTGTTCTACCTGTTTTGAACTAAAAGGCTGTATGTCTGTAGCCAGGGAGCCTTGCAAGTAGAGCTGTGCAGAACCTGTGTGACAAAGCCCTGCTTGGGAAGGACGATGAATTGATTGGTCTCACTGGGTTCCTAAAAATAACTGTCAAAACCCAGTAATTCCCTGAGAAGATACAGAGAAATTCACTAGTTCAGGCAAATCTTGCTGGCTTTGGCAGAATTTTGCTTTGAGTTTGTATGAACTTGAAACTAGTCACGAAGCCTGTGCATTGAACTGATCAGAATATTTCTCTAAGGGTATGTCTACACTACAGCATTATTTTGAAATATCTTATTTCGAAATAGTTAATTCGAAATAAGTTATTTCGAAATAACACATCTACATACAAAATGCATTTCAAAATAGTGTTTTGCTATTTCAAAATAGCGCATCCACACTGATTGGATGCTGAATCGCATTTAAGGGCAGCTGAAATTGGTTCCAGCAGGGCATCAGGTCAGGAGTTACTTTGTGTGGCTGCTGCCTGAGGCTATCTGAGGCTTGTGCTTAAAGGGACCCCCCTGGACAGCTGATTCTCAGCTTTCCCTGCTTGCTTGCTTACCTCGCTGAGGGACAGCAAAGCATTTTTGTCTCTGCCTGCTTTGGTTGCCCTGTGTGACGTAATGTGGGTACCTTGCTGGTTTTCTGGGGCACCGTTGACTGGTCCTGGTCCCTGGGGCTCGCCTTGGTGGTGCCTCTCTCCATCACTCAGCCGAGAACCGGTCTCTGCGCGATTCCCTTTCTCGCCGGGACTCCTGTTCACACCCGGACCGGCTCTCCGTGAACTCCTCCGCCAGCCTCCCAGCTTCCTGGGGGTTCTCCGGACTTCGGTCCTTGAGCCACAGCCTCAGGCTGGGTGTGCATGCTTCATAGAAATGCTCCATCAAGACCAGCTTGAGCAGGTCCTCTGCAGTCTGGGCTCCGACTCCAGACACCCACTTGCGGCAGTATTGCACTAGGCGGGAGGCCATATCCACATAGGTCTCCCGTGGCCCCTTCTGCACCCCCCGGAACTTCTTCCTGTACATCTCGGGGGTGAGCCCGAACTTGTGCAGCAGGGCCTCCTTGACTCGGTTATAATCCCCTGGCTGTACGTCCTCCAGCTGATTGAGCACCCCGGCAGCCTCCTGGTTCAGTGCGGGGATGAGCTCCTGTAGCCAGTCAGCTGGGGGGACCCGTTGCAGTCCACAGGCCCTCTCAAAGGTGCTGAGGAACCCATCTATGTCGCCCACGTCCTTCAGTTGGGC
Organism: Pelochelys cantorii; assembly: GCA_032595735.1. Taxonomy (NCBI): domain Eukaryota; kingdom Metazoa; phylum Chordata; order Testudines; family Trionychidae; genus Pelochelys; species Pelochelys cantorii. Next base: position 11,544,541 of record CM064341.1, read on the forward strand.
CACCACGAGCTTCTCCAAGCGTCTGGCCACCCTGGGCCCTTGGGGCCGGTCCGCACTCGGCGCAGCCAGGGCCCTAACGCTTCTCCGCTCTGCCATGGCCAACTCATGCTGTCGCTGCTCTCTGCAGTCCTGGACTTCCAATTCCTTCATCTGCAGCTGGATCTCCAGCCGCCGCAGCTCCACTGGGTTGGACCCTCCCCTGGGTGGACTACGGTTTGCAGGGTTCCCCTGGGATGCTGTCCCATCTCTCCGGTGGGTTCCAGTGCTCTGCCCACCCTCAGAGCCTGACACACTCCCAGGGGGGGTCTGGCTGCTCCTCACTGGGACAGGATCCCAGCCCTGTGGCTGGTCATTCTCCTCCAGCTGGGCAATCAGCTGGGCCTTGGTTGCGCTCCGCACAGGCAAGCCCCTCTCTCTGCACAGCTTCACCAGCTCTGCCTTCAGGAGTTGAGCGTAGGCCATCTCCCCACTGGTCCCCTCGGTGCAGACTCACCAGTCTAGTGTTGCTGCGCCCCACGATTCTCAGGAACCGCTTCGCTCTGTCTCCAGCATGCCTGGCTCTAAGGCCCTTGCTTCTACTGCGCCTTGTCACTTGCTGCTGGGAGCTCCATCCACGGGGTGCAGTGCATCCCGCTTCTGACACCACTCCTGTCCCCCGACTCCTGCACCCCCGTAATGGCACTGACAGACTCCACCAGCCAGTAGAATAGAGGGAGTTTATTGCTTCTTCAGGATACAGCACAGCACAGATGTCATCTGGTTACAGGAACTGGGCCTAGGATGCCTCAGCCCCCCTTGAGATGGGGGATTCTGGGCCCCTAAATTCCAGCCCCTCTGGGCCCTAGGCTGTCTCCTCCATGATCCCAGACAGAATCTAACTCACTCACTTCCATCCCTGCCCCCAGCCAGGTCTGGCCTCGCCCCCTTCCTTTCCATTGTTCCGCTCCATGGGAGATACCTGTCTGAGGAGTTTCGAAGCCCCCTTGCATAATGACTCATCCCCTGCCCTGCTGGGCCGTGCTGCAGACAGCAGCCAATGGAGGTCACTGACAACCCACTGCCCAGCATAGCAACCAGCAAGGTACCCACACTACGTCACAGTACCCACACTACGTCACACCCTGACTCGGGACACCACCGCACTCGGCACCATGGAGCCGGAGCTGCCCCTGGGCACTCTGGTGCTCATTTTGGATGTGTTGCTGCAAGCCTGGCTGCGCTTTCTGCAGGCTGCCTCGCAACATCTTCTGCAGCCCGACCCCTAGGCCATCCTCTGGACCCGCCTGGGGGATGGGGAGGAGCAGCTGCAGCTCCCAGATGCCAGCATGCCCCGCCGCATCTGGTGTCTGGACACCAGCAGCGACTGGTGGGACCACATCGTCCTGGAGCACTGGGGAGACCAACTATAGACACAGAACTTCAGGATGAAGAAGGACACCTTCCTCGAGCTCTGTGAGTGGCTCGCCCCTGCTGTGCAGTGACGGGACACGCACATGAGGCCCGCCATTCCCCTCCACAAGCGTGTGGCTATCACCCTATGGAAGCTCTCCACGCCGGATAGCTACCGATCTGTGGTGAACCAGTTCAGCGTGGGGAGATCCACCGTCGGAGCAGTGCTCATGCAGGTATGGCAGTCTCCGGCCACTGTGCCTGGGGGGGGGGCGGGGGCAAGGAGGTGATGGGCTGCCCCAGGGAAAAGGGGGGGAGGTGGTGCAAGTTCCCTCCATGGGAGGGTGTGGTCTGTCCCACCCACACTATGGGCTGCCCGCAGTGGCCAGGATTGCAGGGGGGTTGCTCCTGAGAGTGGGGGCATGGGGCAGTGGCGGGGAAGGAGCACTCTCAACCTCCCTGGCACCCCAGCGATGCTCAGTGGTTTTGTGTGTCCCTCTGCAGATGGTCAAGGCCATCAACAGAGTGCTGCTCCGCAGAGTCATCTGCCTCACCGATGTGGACGCAGTGATCGAGGGGTTTGGCGCCCTGGGCTTCCCCAGCTGCGGGGGGAGGCAATTGACGGGATGCACATCCCCATCCATGCCCCGGACCACCAAGCCTCCCTCTACATCAACCAGAAGGGATACTTCTTGGTCATCCTGCAGGCTATGTCTGACCACCGGGGCCAGTTCATGGACATCAACGTGGGCTGGTCCAGCAAAGCACACGACGCGCGGGTTTACCGCAATTCCTCCATCTGCCAAAGGTTGCACGCTGGGACTTTCTTCCCTGACTGCCACATCAGCGTCGGGGACATGAACGTGCCTGTGTGCCTGGTGGGGGATGCAGCCTATCCCCTACAACCCTGGCTGATGAAGCCGTACACAGGACACCTCAACCCCTCCCGACAGGCCTTTAATGCCAAGCTCAGCAGGGACCGCATCATGGTGGAGGGGGCATTCGGCCAGTTGAAGGCCTGTTTTAGATGCCTCCTCACCCGCCTGGACCTATCCGAGCGGAATATTCTGCATGTGGTGGCAGCGTGTTGTGTGCTACATAATTTGTGTGAGAGGAAAGGGGAGGCTTTCCTGCCGGGCTGGATGGCAGAGGCCGACCACTTGGCTGGCCTGTATGCGCAGCCCCCTATGGCTGCCAGCCTGGAGGCCCATCAGGGGGCTGTCCGTATCTGGGAGGCCCTTCAGGAGAGCTTCCCTAAAGTCTCCTTGGTGTGCCTCATTTCACCCTCACATCCTTTCACTGACCCCTCCCTAACCCCCCTTCCCATTAAATAAAGACATGTGTTGAAGAAAACAAACTTCCTTTATTGAACAAAACTGGGGTGTGGGGAGGGGGGAATGAGGGCGGGAGAGGGGAGGCGAGAGGGTGGGAGAGGGGAGGGGTAAACCTGGGAGGAGGGAGCTGGAAGGGGGAGGTGAGGGAAGGAAGCGGGAGGAGAAGCTCAGGGTTGGGGGTCTTGCTGGTCCACCTGTCTCCCAGCACTGCAGGTGTGGAGGCCTCGACATCCCCCGGGGGAACGGGTATGGAGGGTGGGGCGGTTGTGGGGGGGAGGAATAAGCGGGAGGGTGAGCAGGAGTGGGAGGAGGAGCGGTAGCTGGGGCGGCAGCTGGGGCTGGAGCAGCAGGAGGCAGCAATCTCTGCACCAGGGTCTGCAGGTGGTCACAGATGGCACGGCCCTGGGCAAGCAGCTCCCGCCAGCTCTCCCGCTGCAGCTGCAGGTCTTCATGCACCCTGGTCTCCCTCTCCCCCCCTCCAACCCCACGTAAGGGGACAGTGATGGCACTCACATGTTGAGGCCTCCCCGGCCTCAGATAACACCAGCGACAGGCTTGCTGGGACAGCTTGGGGGTCCTGTGTGTGGGGCACGCTCCCTCCAGGCTCCTGCAGCTCCTGGCCGTCCTCCTCCTCCTCCTCCTCGGTGTCATGGGCAGGGCCCTCTGCCCCAGGGTCGATGACCACCTGGGGGGCACAGACCATCTGACCCCCCAGGATGCGGTCCAGGGCATCATAATAGAGGCAGGGGTCCAGGTCAGCCCCTGGGTGGGAGGTCTGCTGCAGCTCTTTTATTTTCATAAGCACCTGCTCCTGGGTGCAGATGTTTCCTTTGGTGGCCAGGCTGTCAGCATCCGCCTGTAGATGGCCACGTTCCTGTGTCTAGTGCGGAGATGGTGGACATTGGAGGCCTCCCCCCAAACCTCAATGAGGTCCATGATCTCTGCACTAGACCAGGAAGGTGCCCGCCTTTTGCGGCCCTGGCAGGCTCCTGGGAGCTGTCAGCCTGCTCCTGGTGGAGGGCTGGGTTGCTGGCTCATGCTGGGCCAGGTGCACGGACTGCTGGCTCTGTGCTGTCAGGCTTGCAGCTGGCACAGGCCCTGTGGCCAGAGTCTGCCCCTTTAAGGGCTCTGGGGCTGAGGGAGGGAGCAGAAGAGTTTTCCTGGTTGTGCCCAGAGTGGCCACGAGGGCACCCTGGGAAGGGCTGGAGGCCTCCTATTTCGAAAATATAGTAGCCCACAGGGCCTGTGCCAGCTGACTTCTGTGCCACTCAGCGGGGTGCTGCACGGGGAGCGCAGACCCCAAACAGCCGCTTGTGCCGCTTGCTCCCGCATGGCGGCCCGGCTGAGCGGCGCAGAAGTCAGCCGAGCGCCACGGCAGGAGGCAACAGCACCTCCCAGAGGGAACAGCCAGGGGGCAGGGACTGGACGAGCGTGCATCTCTGACATCAGGAAAGGGCGCCGGATTCAAAAGGAGGAAAGTGGAGCAGACACAGAGGACGCGGAGGAGACAGAGAGGAGAACGGAGGAGGTGGAGAGGAGGCAGAGGACAGTGAGAGAGAGAGTGAGAGAGACGCAGCAGGAGGAGGAGAAGAGAAACACAGAGTGAGAGGCGGGAGGGGGAGAAGAGAAAGAGAGAGAGAAGGAGAGAGAGGCAGGAGGTTGACGAGAGCTGAGAGAGAGAGAGGGCGAGGCAGTAGGAGGAGAAGAGAGAGAGAGGCCGTTTGCGCCGCTTGCTCCCGTGCGGCAGCCCAGCTGAGCGGCACAGAAGTCAGCCAAGCGCCACGGCAGGAGGTGAAGGGGGGCGGGGCAGTGACGTACACACCCGGGGGCGGGGCCTGGACAAGCATGCATCCCCAACGGAGACAGAGGAGAATGGAGAGACAGTGAGAGGCAGGAGGGGGAAAAGAGAAAGAGACAGATGGAGCGGAGAGAGAGTGAGAGGCAGGAGGAGGAGGAGAAGAGAAAGGGAGAGTGAGAGGCAGGAGGGGGAGAAGAGAAAGAGAGAGATGGAGAGAGAAGCAGAAGGCGGAGGAGAGCTGAGAGAGAGAGGGGGAGGCAGTAGGAGGAGGAGAGAGAGAGAGAGAGATGGAGCGAGAGACCGGAGACTCAGGAGAGAAGACCAACGTGGAGGAGAGACCTGAAAATCCCGTCTTATGACGGGCTAATTGACTAGTTTCGAAATAAGTGTCTACACAGAGCTTATTTCGATTTAGCTATTTCGAATTTGGCATTATTCCTCGTGGAATGACATTTACCAAATTCAAAATAAGCGCTCCACTATTTTGATTTAATTTCAAAATAGCGGTTTGGCTGTGTAGACGCTAGGAAAGTTATTTCGAAATAACGGCTGTTATTTCGAAATAGCTTTGCTGTGTAGACATACCCTAAAGGTTTGTGCAAACCCAAACCAATTTGTTCATCCACAAGGGAATTTATATTGTGTTCTAATTTCCAGTCTGGCATGTGTCTTTAGACTTTCTCTCATTTAAAGTACCTGGGACCAAAGTGCGAATGATTTACTAGGATCTGTCTTTGCTTACATAGCATATGTAATGAGAAGTCCTGTGGCACCTTATAGACTAACAGATTTATTGGAGCATAAGCTTTCGTGGGTAAAGACCCACTTCATCAGACGCGTGTCACCATCTGATGATCTTCACGGGACTTCTCGTTGTTCTTGCAGATTCAGACTAACATGGCTACCCCTCTGATACATAGCATATATAGTTAATCGTGCACTAACCCATAAAGCCAGACCAGGCCTATTAACTTATTTATGTCTGAGCTCTGTTCCTCACCTTCTCTTTTGCTTGCTCAAGTACATGGATCAGTGATGCAAGTACATTTGGAGTCAGAGTCAGATCATCAGCTGGTGTAAATCAGTATTGGTCCACTGAAATCAATGGAGCTACCCTGACTTTTATTTGCCCCTCTAGCAGTGTTAGCCCACAGCTAGAAAGGCCAAGTGCAGTGCTGTTTGCATTCATGATTTTATTTTGGGCTTGTCTCTATTGTTTATTGTAGTAAACTGCAACTATCAGAAAAGGGATGTGGTGATGGGGGAAATAGAATGGTTAATACATTGATTTTTAAAAAGGAATAAAGAAGTTGTCCAAGTGTTGCAATTAGAATTTACCACCAATGATTTGTAATCCAAATTCTCTTCTCTTTTGCAGTTTTTTGGATTATGTTCGTCATGGCATTCTACCCGCTAGCCATTGGCAGAGGCAAAGGAAATCCTACACTGGCTAACTTTGGTGCTCTTCCAAACATCTTTGGAGCTTGTTCACTAGCTGCTGTATCCCATGCCACCCTTCCTCATATCATTCCTCCCATACAAAACAAGACCAACCTTGGTTTGGGAATTGCTATTGTCTTCATAGTTGTGAGTGCTTTTTATGCACTGCTTTCATTATCGATCATGTTCACCTTTGAAAATGACAAGATTCAGGAAATTGTTCTGTTAAATTTTTTGGATTGTTCTATTGTGCCTGGAGTGTTCTTCATTTACTTCTTGGGACTCTATACCACTTTTAAGGTGAGTGCTGTCTTTCCCCTGAATGCAGTGGCTTTAAGAGACAACATACAAGCTATATTCAGCTCCTTCCAAAGTTCTCATATTTGGGTGGTTGAAAGTCTCCTCTTTCCACTTTTGACCATCATCCCACCAATTGTGATTGCAGTCATTACTGAGAACATAGAGGTGATTGTTGGAATAACGGGCTCTTACGCCACAACCATCATTCAGTTTATCATCCCACCTCTGCTGGTTCACTATAGCCGCAGAGATACCCAGGAGAAGTTTGGTCTATGTATTCCTATGAAGCATGCCTCTCCATTTCAACACAACTTTTGGATAATTCTAGCTATCACCTTTGCTGTATTTACTATTACCTCAGTGACAATATTGTATATAACACGCTGAAGTTAATAAATACCAGTGTTAAGTAATGGAAATGTATTTTCAGTGAACAAAGTTATCAGCAATACCTTAAAAATCATACAAAGTTAAAACTGTGGCAATTCATGATAGTGATGGCTTATTATTGATTCTTACTCAGGCAGATACTGTTTGGGATCTAAATAGATTCCATGTTCCCTTTACATTCTAATCTAGTTATTTTCAGAATGAAGACAATTTGCAAAGAGAATGATGCGTTGCATCAGTTGATCTTATAATTTAAAAATGTTGGTAATATCATAAAATGTGTTGTTCTGGATTATTTAGGGTGGAAGGTGAAATTAGATAGTCACCGCCACTTTACTGAAATGCAGCAACTTCTGTAGTGAAACATATCAGCTATTTAACATATCACAATAGCTTGCCACAGGAATTAAAAAAAGAATGTGTTTATGGGATGAATGCAGTTAGGGAGACTGCAATATCTGAATTCAGAAGTCTTTTTAGCATGTCTTTACAGTCCTTTACAATATTCAATATCAATGTTAAAATATTTTAAAAGCATGACAGACTTGCCAGGTGACTAACTGTCACCTGCATAAAGTGGGGCACATTCAGTGCTCAGCCCCTGTATCTACCTGCGTGCGTGTGTGTTTGTTCCCGCACATGTGTGTGTATGTGTGTGTGTCTGAGAGAGAGAGAGAGAGATGCACACATACTTTAAGAGTAATTAAGTTAATGGTTATAAAGTGCTTTGAGGTACTTTGATTTTTCATGAGCCTCTGTAATTTTACCAAGCTTTTACCAAGCTATTACACAGCTCCCACCAGAACACGTTCATTTTCATAATAATAATTTGATGAACAGTTTTTAACAAAAGTGAGGAAGTGCCAGGCTACCCATACCCATATCCTTATTATTTATTTTGTTCACTAGCTATGAATAATGTGCATAAGGAATCCACTGCAGTTTCCCATACATTGTGTAGTTCTGTACTAATGAGTGGATTTAAATTTAAAAATCTTGTGAGGTTAAAAAGAGTTATTTTGTTTTTAAAACTCTTGAGAAAAATCTCTATATGATGCATAAAATGGCCATTTCTGAGATAAGCTAGCATAGTGCTATACATTAAATTCACTTAAGTTGCATTTTCACAGAATTGTGGTACAAATCTATCTTGTGGGGCCATCCAGAACATAAGCTAGTGCAGGATATGACTTTTGCCTAATTAAGGGGCACTTCATGCAAAATGTGTATGATGCTGTAGTCTATATGGGTTTGTGACTGGGTTTTGAGTAGAGTTCTAGTTGTATATCTTGATTTGGACTTATAAAGCCCTAAATGGATAGCTACTAGAGATAACTACTAGAGACCTACTACTAGAGAGCTAGGCTCTTTCTTCATTTGCTACCTCTGTAATAGTGACCAGCAAAGATGCTAGAACTAGCAGTCCTTTATTTTAAAAGAGATGAGGCTGGTGACTGGATGCTCCCTGTGAAAAATCCTCAACTCGAGACTGATTTCTCAAGGTGTCATGATTTAAATTTTATGCCCTTGATGATATACTGTTTTCTTTATTTTTTTGGGGGGGGGAAGGGGGTTGAATTGAGGGATGGGATTGGCCAGAGGAGGGATGTGAATTCTATATAGAAGTGGGATTGATTCATATGCTGAGTTATTTGCATATTTAAAGATATGCACACATGTGACCCACATTCTTGCATTTCAGGATACAGTGATATATAAACTAGCATGTATAAGGTGGTATAAGGAACTAGAAAGTCCCATCACTTGAGCTATGCCTATGCAGCAGTGTTATTTTAGAATAACTGATGTTATTCCGAAATAACAAAGAGCATGTTTATACAGCAAGCCTTTTCTTTTTTGAAATAATGGTGAGCTGGAGGACTTCTTACTCCAACGCCTGCAACACTCATTTCACAAGGAGTAAAGGAAGTCCAAAGAAGAGTGTTCTTCCTTTGACTTCCTGCTGTGTAGACAGCACCAAAAGCCGAGTTAAGTTATTTCGACTTAAGCTACGCAATTGACATAGCTGAAGTTGTGTAGCTTAAGTCAACTTTTGCCTTGCTGTGTAGATGTGCCCTTACTGAGCTGGTGCATTGTCAGGGGGCACTCATGTACTAGCAGACCAATAGACATCTGATGCAGGGAGCTGGAGACCTTACTTTGTTTGACAACACACCTGCCCTGGTGCCTTCACACCTTATTTGATTGTGTGGTCATCGGGGATTCTCTCAGGGTCTGCTGTGCTGGCTCTGTGTGCAGACAAAGTGCAGCACACAGAGGGAGCATACACACACAGCCAAACAGTTACCAACATTTGACAGAGCAAGACACCTGTCAGGACACCACATTGAAGAGATCTGATGACATACTCCAGAGTGATATCATAGAAGCCTCTGAAACTACACTGGAATATGCGAGATCAGGATAGGGCATTTTCCTTCCAAGTATTATAATTTGTGGGGGTAGTGCCAATATTACATCCTCAGTTCACTTTCTGTGGAACAATATGCTTTTGTCTATTTACACCTGGCTGCTGCTGAAGTTGTGGAAGCCCTAAATGCACATCCAAATGGAGTATTTGGTCCATAGACTGGTGAGTAGAGCGTATTGCTGGGGGCTTATTCCCTCTATAGCATTATGGGTATTATGTTCTAAGTTCTGATGCTTAAAACAAGGTACACACTAATGTTAAAAATCCCAGTACATGTATTAGATATTTTGAAAGACTATTCCTTAACCTTTCCTAAGTGAATGTTTTAATAGAATTTGGATGTAATAAGACAGCTGCAGCTGAGGTACTGCTGGCACCATTCAGAGTACACGTTGCACATTATTAAAGTGAGAAATGTGTTAGTCAGTAAGGCAAGGAGTAGCATTGGGAAATGAACATTGCTTTTTACTGTTGATGCCTGGACACCAGTTGCAATTTTTTCATGCTGATATCAGATTAAACTAGAGGCTATGTTATAAATGCTGAAGGCATAAAATTATAAATCCTATTTGATTGGGAGTGCTCTCATTATCTCTGTCCTCACAAGTGCATCTTCATAAGACTTGGACTATTAGAATGCATTTTTTGGGAAAAACTCATTTATTTGCATTGGGTCTGAAGAAGTTGAAGTCTCTTCCAAGAGAGTTGATATTGATCTTGTAACAATGAATTACATATTTTAGTCTAGCCATGGCTTACTTGCCATCCTAGGCAATATAGTCAGCCTGCTCTTTAGTCTCTGCTGTACAAATTAATATCTATTGCTTTTCTTTGGGTACATAGGGTCCACCCTGGACCTTCTGCACTTGCTCCCAGACATTTTATTGCATCCCAGAGACACAGCCCTTCTATTCCCATGTTGGACAATTTGAATTGTGAGGTATGGGATGTGTTGGTTATAGGAAAACTTTCTTGAATGAAACAATAGGGCTGCGTCTAGACTGGCAAGATTTTGTGCAAAAGCGGCTGCTTTTGCGCAAAAACTTGCCAGCTGTCTACACTGGCCGCTTGAATTTGCGCAAGAGCACTGACGTTCTAATGTAAGAAATCAGTGCTTGCGCAAATACTTTGACGCTCCCGTTCGAGCAAAAGTGGCTGCTTTTGCGCAAAAACTTGCCAGCTGTCTACACTGGCCGCTTGAATTTGCGCAAGAGCACTGACATTCTAATGTAAGAAATCAGTGCTTCTTGTGCGAATACTTTGACACTCCCGTTCGAGCAAAAGTCCTTTTGCGCAAAAGCTTTTGCGCAAAAGGGCCAGTGTAGACAGCTCAGATTTGTTTTGCGCAAAAAAGCCCCGATGGCTAAAGCACTCTTGCGCGAAAGCATCCATGCCAATCTAGACGTGCTTTTGCGCAAATACTTTTCACGGAAAAACTTTTCCGTGAAAAGTATTTGCGCAAAATCATGCCAGTCTAGATGTAGCCTAGAAGAATGACATTTCAAATTTCAAGAGGGGGAAAGTGGCCAGTCTTGAAGGCACTCTGATACAAGGCTCTAGTTTTGATACATCTACAATATGAGTAAGCTTTTAATCTAAAATAAAGTATAGTTTGTTTAATTTCTGATAATGAGTGTCTTCTATTTGTGAATTTATGCCTTTTCCACAGACTGCATGAAATAAATTACCAAGCCAGCAGGAGTAACTAGCAGAAAATAGTTATAAAGGAAGTTTAGATATAAAATATTTGAAGTACTGTACAAAAGGAAATACAGAAGACAGTATGCAACCATATCAGTTTCTTGGTAGATTTTCATTCTTAACTGTTCTGTTAGCTGTGCCATGGGGTGTCCTCCCTGACTGATTTCATGTTTGTGCAACCCCTGCCACTCCCCTGTTCTTCTCCCCACTGGAGGGCTAACAGGCCGCTTCACCTTGACTGGTCCCTGGAAATATGTACTAACTACCCATGCTAAACAATGTGTGCAAATCTTGTATCTGTGACACTTTGAGTTAGGCTATGTCCCATTAGAGATCTTACAGCAGTACTACTACTGCTGCAGCTGTGCTATTGTAAAATCTCTGGTAGCTGCTCTATGCCAATGGGAGAGAGCTCATCAGTCAACATAATTAAACCACCTCCAGTGAGAAGCACTAGCTATGTTGGCGGGAGAATGTCCCTCACTGGCACAGTGAACTCCACATTGGTGCTTCTGTCAGTGAAACTTATGTCACTCGGGGAAGTGGGTTTTTCTCACACCTCTGATCAATGGGTTTTTTTCACACCCCTGGTAGCATAAACATAGTCTTAGTTTCCCAGATCTGAAGAAGATCTCTATATAAGCTCAAAAGTTGGTCTCTCTCACTGACAGAAGTTCATCCAATAAAATATATTACTTCACTTGCCTTGTGTATCTGATTTCACATGCGTCATTTTAGAGAAGGCTGGTTTGTAAATGCACCTAGTTCCTTTCTTTGCCTATTCTTACTGTTCCAGCATGTCTTGTCCTTGAATCAGATTACTGACTTTCTGTTGTTTGTTACCCCTCTGCCAAACAGTAGTACCTGTAGGGTCTTGCAGCTGGTTTCCTGCTGGAGCAGAAACCTGCTGGAGTCTGGTTGTATTTTCAGTGTAACTTGTTTTATTTACACATACTCCAGTGCTGGAATGGAAGGTAAAACAGTCTAGTGGGTTTTGCTAGCTTAGCTCATTATATTGAATGTGGACAGTACAAGACAATTTATTGCTTCCTGCATAATTCATTTTCCGTGGGATACTTAGATATTTTCCCCTCCAGTGACTGCCCTCTCTGTTTACAGTCCCCAAATGTAAAAACATCTCAAAGGCCTCCTTCCAGTTTGATTCGGTCCCCCTATGTGTGGCTGCCCGCTACAATGTTGCTGACCTCAGAATATTTGATACAGTTTGAATTTACACTAAAGATATGTATATGTGAAACAATGAATGGGACTGATTAATAATAGACATAAATCTCTGTAAAGCAACCTAAACAGGCAGAGTTTTACAAGGGAGTTGTGGCAGGCCCGCAACAGGTTTTGCTTGAAAAGGGGTACATGAACAATTTCAGTGGAGCTTCTTGTTTTAATTGAGCACTCTTTACTCTTTACTCTTGTGATGGATACAACTTTGCAGTCCATCAGTGGCCCATAGACCCTAATTTGAGAACCATATCCTGGGTTTCTCATCCTGCTGCACTGTATTATGGAGGAGCAGTAGCTCAGCCATAGCTAAGACTGATTACAGTTTTCTATTTATCACTGATTTTTCTAAGGCCTCTAAAATTCACATGTCTGCTCAGATTGCCCTGAGCATTAGTGTGTGTCATTGGAATCTGGGGTAAGTTTATGGTACAAAATTGGTGTCATTTGCTCAAGGGTTTCCTGAGAATCAGTGCCTTTCATAAAAGGACATGTCATTAACATTTTCCTGTTTTAATGTTTTTGCATACATATGAGGCCCAAACTATGTCACTGATTTGTCCTAATTTGATATCGCCTAGTCGGGTGTGATCTCACCTAGAGTCTGATACCAACAATCACTGCAGGGAATACTTGGAAAGTTCTTTTTTGAGTGCTTGCTCATGTCCATTCAATATAGATAGCTAGTTCTCTTTAGGGACGTAGCTTGCCCTGCCCCTGGCTTCAAACCATGTGCTAACTGCCACAGGCCTATGCCAGTTAGCTACCTACGTGGCAACTGCCTTCATTGTTTCAGTGAATGTGACATCAGTGAGAATTGCCATATCTGCAGATCCTTTCGTTGGCAGTGTACAGCTGCCCTTGTTGGTGAGGCCGAATTCCACCAGGGCAGAGGTCTCTTCAGCTGCCTTCCTGGCCTATGTTCCTATTCAAGGACATCATCTGCAAGTCTGCAACATGGTCTTCAGTACATTCACATGCCATTATATCATCATGCAGGAGGCCAGGGATGACGCTGGGTTCGGGCAGAGCTGTGTTGCTTTCAGCATGTCTTTAAATTCTTACCTGACTCTTTAGGCACTGCTTGGAGTCACCTATGTTGAATGGACATGAGCAAGCACTTGAAGAAGAAAGGTCGGTTCATTACCTGTTTCCATAACTGATGTTCTTGTATGTGTTGTTCACATCCATTCAAATACTGCCCTCCTTCCCTTCTGTCGGAGCTACGAGCAAGAAGGAACTGAGGAGGAGGGGCCCAACAGCATCCTTTAGAGGACAGTATATACATGCTACTACAGGGGATGTTGGAGGCTGTCCTCTGTGAGTACTGCTGAGGGAAAATCTTCCAGCACCGGTGGATATGGTGAGCATGCACACCTACGTTGAATGGACATGAGCAACACATCTCAAAGAACACCAGTTATGGAAACAGGTAACTGTCTTTTATTAGGGGTTGAAGTTGGTACTACAAAATGCCTCAATCCTGGATGATGTGCTCCAGACTGTGTAGTGCATGCACCGAAGGACTGCTACTCTGTGACAAAACAAGAAGGTGAAGGAGCAGCTGATGCCAGCCTATTGAAGTTCATTTGTCAATGAATGGACGGCAATGTGCCTTCCTCCATAGTACTTAAGCTGAGTGACCAGGCTTTTGGAGGGTGACAGAGATTCCTCCCACTGAAGGTAATGGCACTGGAGTGAGCTCATTATTTCTATATCATTGGAGCAGCCTTTGTTTATTTTTGGTTCCATTTTCTTTTAGCACTGGTGTAGAAACCATCAATTGTGCCCTACTTGGACTCTCACAAGACTTTGTGTATTTTAGTCAATGTCACTTTTGTCCTCTTTTCTGTAACTCTGGCTATTTTTCAGACTTGAGAGGAGTGACTTAAATTATGTAGAATAAATAAATAATGTCAGGTCTGACAATAACAGGATGATGTAATAAGCTGCTATTCAAAATAGGCCTTTTTGCCATTTCATATTCTGATCACTGTGTTAGAAATGTCATAAGGTTACATTTGTTTTCCCTACCATTTTCTCTTCTCGTTACTGTCTTCATCATAGGAATAAATTAATTTTGTTGACATGAATTTTTGTCCTTTCTGTGACAGTGGAGAAAATGGAATGAAACTACTTGACTTTTTCACAGTATCCATGGCTCCCCTAGGACAACAGATTTGCATTTGTATAACAGATTTTACTGTGTGAGTTATAAAGTCAAAGCTTTGTTCTGTAGAGTGGGTTGGAAGTTTCATTTATGGTCTTGTAGAAAGCAGTTGACCTTTCTAAGGATAGAAACATCAGTAGCTCACAGCAGAAAGGGAAAAACTGCTTTTCATCATCCCAATTATAGAAACACAGTCATTTTATGTTAAAATTAGCTAAGCTCCCTACAGGTGACCAGCTACATTTTTCTCAATAGATATCAGTGTAACAAAAAACAAAAAACAGAATATTCAACAGTTTATAAAGATTATTTTGATCACAAAAATGCAGCCACATTTTGAAGTGGCTTAAATAGAAAATAGGATGAGAGAAGAATATAATCACTTCATTGAAATTCCTCTTGTCAATCTGCTTAGCTGTTCCAAAATCTGATCTATTGTATTTGTCATACATAATCCCTGCAAAATTTGTGTCAAAGTGTTCCAGTAGTCATCTAGAGAATGACTCAATGAAATCAAAAGCTTGCCCAGATATTTCTGTGAAAGCAGAGGATGCTGTTTGCATTATAAATTCTATGGCTAGTATATTTGTTTCTGATTATTTCCCAATGATGGCCCCAAATGAGATCCTTAGCGGGCATCAAACAGTAAAACTGTATTGAAGTCAATGGACTGACACTCTTTTACACTAGCTGACAATCTTACTTTTTGAATTCATTTGGCAAGGATGAGTGAGGGCTAGAGGAAGAATGGGATGCAGAACTTGAAACCTCTGGGGTGTGGTCCAGTGGAGAAGGCATTGGATTGGCAGTGGAGTCTGTGCAACTTAAGCAAATCACCTCCTCAATTTCTGCTTCATTAGCATCTGTACATAGGAATAATAGTATGAAGTGCTTTGAGATCTTTGAATTAAAGCCACTATGTGCACGTACATACTGTTTATTGCTAACAATATAAAAAGAAACTGCTGTTATGAGAAGGCCGTCAGTGAATCTTCTCCTACACCCAATGTCTTCCTGTAAAGCTTTGATCAAACTCTGCAGCTTCCTTGCAGAATATTTGCAAAGCATCTTGTGCTCTGTGATTTAGTGTGTTCATAGGATCATAGGGTTGGAAGAGACCTCAGGAAGTCATCCTGTCCAATGTCTGCAGTTGTCCTTGTTGAACCTCATCAGATTTCTTTTGGCCCAATTCTCCAATTTGTCTTGGTCACTCTGGACCCTATCCCTACCCTCCAATATATCTACCTCTTCCCGTAGCTTCGTGTCATCCATGAATTTGCTGAGGGTGCAATCCATCCCTGTATCCAGGTCATTAAGAAAGATGTTGAACAAAACTGGCCCTAGAACCGATCCCTGGGGCAGTCCACTTGAAACCAATCGCCAAACTGACATCGAGCCATTGATCACTACCCGTTGGCCCTGACAATCTAGCCAGCTTTCTATTCACCTTACAGTCCATTTATCCAGTCCATACTTCCTTAACTTGCTGGCAAGAATACTGTAGGAGACTGTATTCAAAAGATTTGCTAAAGCCAAGGTATATCATGTCCACTGTCTTCCCCATGTCCACAGTGCCAGTTACCTTGTCATAGAAGGCAATCAGGTTGGTCAGGCATGACTTGCCATTGGTGAATCCAGGTTGATGATTCCTGATCACTTTCCCCTCCTCCAAGTGCTTCAAAATAGAATCCTTGAGAATCCCCTCCATGATTTTTCATAGGACTGAGGTGAGGCTCACCAGTCTGTAGTTCCCCAGATTCTCCTTCCCTTTTTAAAAGATGGCTTTGAATGGCTCTAAAAATTGTCACTGTCCTATAATAAGTTCTCTAGGGTCATCTGCCTGGGATGGAAACATGAACTCCAAGCTCGGTGTGGGCAGCTAAAGAATCCATGTCCATCTAATCTTGCTCCCTGAAATTTGAAGTCATAAAGAAATGATACTCTGGCTGCTCCAAACAGGAACCCAGGCCTTAAAAATTTCAAGCTGTGATTTCAGGAGGATTCAACTCAGCTTGATGAAGGAAACAAGATAGTGTCCGTGCTATCTAACGTAAAAAAGAAAAGACCCTCACTCTGCTTCAAAAACTGATACGGAAATGCGTCTAACAATGATCAAGGCAATCATATCAATATACTCTCCAAGTAGCTAGCTATAGCAAAGGATGGGGCTGATCCAGATGAGAGAGTCAGCACAGCAGAAAGTGGAATAGAAGAAAACAAAGCATTGAATCAATGGGTCTAAATCAAGTAGTTGGAGAGAAGCAAGAAAGTGTTTTGGAAGGAGATGAAATGAAGAACAAGGAAAGAAGGATCTGTGTAAGAATAAAGAAGCCCCTAAGAACTTCTTTAACATTCAAGACCAGTTTAGATACTGGGAAGTTTTTAACAAGCAGGTTCTTTATTTGAACCCTGAAATAAAAATGTGATCAATCTGACAGAAACATTTCCAGAAAGAGTTTCTATTTTAGATAGTTACTAGCAAACATTCTTAAAGATGGCGGAGAATTTATTTCAATGATAAAGATTTTACTTATTTCTTTTGTGGAAACAGAACATACCTAATGACACAATTTTCATCACATATTCTCGCTTGCAATTTGCTGATGGTGGCACTACTGGAAACATCGCCTGGTCAGATCATGTGTCAGTCTCATTCCAGTTAAGAAACTAGCTGGCTGAATTCCCATTCCTCATTAATTTATGGTGATTAATGCATGGTCAAGTATTTTTCCAAAATTCAGCACAAAGGAGGGAAATTACATATCTTATTAAGAGAGCTAACAAAAAGAAACATTTAGCTTGATGAAGCACAAATATATCAGAGGGGAAATAAAAGGACAGACTTTTGACCTGGAAGTTAAAAGATTTGTGGGCAAAACACAAGTAAGAAGTGCCCAGTATAAATGTAAATGATTTTTTGAGAAATGTAAAATGATTACATTTCTCAAAGACTTAAATGTGTCTGGAGAGCATTAAAACAATTTGAACAAACCTTGCAGTCCAGAGATATATAAAACCTATAACTATATATAGGCTGTAAATTTCTCAGCATTTACAGATTCCAATAGAGGAATGTTGGAGGTGGCTGTAATGGAAGAAGTAAAAGAAGCTTTCATACAGAAGAGGTGCTGGGCGGGGGAACTTGCAGGGGCTGTAGCCACCCCAAAATTTGCCTTACTCTCCCTTTCTCCCATAGCACCTCATAGCAGCTGCTGTTCTCCAGCTACTCCACTCTGAAGACAGAGTAGAGAGAGTGGTCACTATGGGCTGGGGCTCCAGTTCCCTCAGGAGCACAGGTGCAAACCTGGGTAGGAGGCTTGGATGCCCAAGAGCAGTCCACAGCCCATTTTCCTGCCTGCCAGAACATACCGTTCGGGGTAGGTGGAGGATATGGGGTTAATAAACTGGCACATGTGCGATTGTGCATGGCCTCCTAGAATATTAGGCCTTACCTAGCTGTTCATATTTCGAAGAGATTCATTTTTATGAGCCATTTTTCAAGTACCTTGTGACGGGTCCGCAGAGACCCGCAGTGAGATCGGCATACCCCCAGCCGCTTTCCCGGAAGGAGGGGAAAGCCGTTCCAGAGAACAAGCGGCTCGTGGGTGGCAGAAGCAAGGCCGCTGGCAGGTGGCCGCTGTGGGCGGGGGCGGGACGATGCAGGGAGAGTGCAGTGTGACGTAGCATCGGACCGCTGCTGCAGCGTTGCCTCGAGCCGTCCCTGGCGTCAGCAGGCACATTCAAAAAGGTGCCCGGCCGCGGCAGCAGGGGGAGACCTGGAGCGGAGTGCTGCCTAGGAGAACCAGCCACCGCAGCAACCAAGAGGCCGGAGGGAGCTGCGGGAGCCAGAGAAGGACCACATCAGGACATCGGAGGAAGGCGCTACGGAGAACCTGGTAGAATCTTGGGGTCTTTAAACCATCATTGGAGGACTTCAGTATCTGAGATATAGGTGAGAGGATTATTCCAGGAGTGGGTGGATGAGATTCTGTGGCCTGCATTGTGCAGGGTGTCAGACTAGATGATCATAATGGTCCCTTCTGACCTTAAAGTCTATGAGTCTATGAGGACCCCCGGTTGGGGCATGGGGAATCAGAGATGGAGAGGGGGGAGGAAGCCGCCCAGGACAGGGCAATATTGGTTCCGTTGGGCTGATGAGTTTCAGGGAGATACCCCGTCAGCCATGTAGGGGAATGCATCCCCCTACACTTTAGGGTCCTGGCCTGGGACCCGGTGGAGAGGGAGGGCCTGGGTCCCCCTCAACCTCCCTTGGCCAGCAGGGAGGGTGGACTATCACAGAATGCCACCTAAGCATCAAAGTAGCCTCTCATTAAGGACACTAGAGACTCTGGCTCGACAGACTCCTGGGACATTGGGGGACAATAAGGTGGTGGGACACACGGGGCCACCTCTCCAGACTCGGAGGTGGGGGCCCCGGCCCAGACAAACCCGCCACATACCTAAAAGGGTGTTACAAGGAGGAGGGAGAAAAATTGTTTTCCTTCGCCTCTGAGGATAGGACAAAAAGCAATGGGCTTAAAACGCATCAAGGGAGGTTTAGGTTGGACATGAGGAAAACCTTCCTACCTGTCAGAGTGGTTGAACACTAAAATAAATTGCCTAGGGGTACGTCTACACTAACTCGTTAGTTTGAGCTAGGTAGGGTAACGAGGGCAACCGGAGTTGCAAATGAAGCCCGGGATTTAAATATCCCGGGCTTCATTTGCATGTTCCCGGGCGCCACCATTTTAAAATCCCCCTTAGTCCGAACTCCGTGCCCGCGGCTATACGCGGCACAGACTAGGTAGTTCGAACTAAAGATCCTAATTCGAACTACCGTTACTCCTCATTCCACGAGGAGTAACGGTAGTTCGAATTAGAATCTTTACTTCGAACTACCTAGTCCGTGCCGCGTGTAGCCGCGGGCACGGAGTTCAGACTAAGGGGGATTAAAAATGGCGGCGTCCAGGAACATGCAAATGAAGCCTGGGATATTTAAATCCCGGGCTTCATTTGCAACTCTGGTTGCCCTCATTACCCTACCTAGCTCGAACTAACAAGCTAGTGTAGACGTACCCTAGGGAGGTTGTGGAATCACTGGAGATATTTAAGAGCAGGTTAGATAGACATCTATCAGGGATGACATAGATCAAGGCTACTCAACTTTGGAAGCTCCAGGGGCCACAATGATACTCACAGCACATGCCGAGGGCTGCAACTTAAGTGAGGTTGCATATATATGCAAATATATGCAAATAGCTTCTTTCACACTGACAGGCATGAATGCAAAGATTAAGGCAAGTCTACACAACATGCAGGCCCCATTTAAGTCCGTTCTGCTGATATTAATAAAATGCAATATTTACTCAATTTCCACCCATATGACAGCTCTTTTAATGAGAAGTGGCAGTCCAGGAATTTAACTACTAAAATGCATATCAATAGAAGACGTGAGTAGACATTGACTACTTTTTTGTTTTGGCTCCCACCCATGGGCCACATGTTGAACCCTGCGTAAACCCAAACTGCACTGCGGGCTGCAAACAAATGGGCCATGGACCACATGTTGCCACATGTTGAGTAGCCCTGACATAGATGGTGCTTGCTCCTGCCATGATGGTAGGGGACTGGAACTGATCTCTCAAGGTCCCTTCAGGTTCTAGTATTCTATGATTCTATGATGCATATCTCCTGTGTTATACAGGAATGCACTGTTTGGGATTTATCATTAAATTTATATTAATGGTATATCATTGCTCTGAATAGACCATAGGGACATACAAAGTAGAAGTTTGGTTTCCTAAATGTTTACATTGGGTCTTCTAGTTCAGAATGAGGATATTGATTGTTTTACAAATAGGCAGTGAAGAGAGGGCTAGATGACTAAAAGGACTGGTAATAGGATACAGGATCTTTCACCTATAGCAGGCCTATGTGAATTCAATTCAAATCCATAGTGACTGAAAATAATTCTTATCTGCTAGCTGCTCTGTGGTTTACATGGAATGAGTAGACAAATTATATCACACACCCACCACGAAAGTTAATACTAGCAGGTACCCTTGTTGGCCATGTTGGTAGATGGCAAGGACTCAAGCCCCTGTATAACTTTAAGCAATTGTAAAAACGAGCAATCCTTTGGCACCTTAGGGTATGTCTACACTTGCACCCTAGTTCGAACTAGGGTGCAAGTGTAGACATACCCTGAGAGACTAACAAATAAGTGCTTTCCTGGGTAAACACTTGTGTAATCTCATTGACAGCAGTGGGACCATTCACATGCTTAAATTTATGCAGAAGTTTCAGTAGCTTGCTAGATTGGGTCTGAAGGGGGAGAGAGTGAACTATCACTTTACTTGCAGAGGCATTCAGGGTGGTGTAGGTAGCTCTGCCAATTATAGTATTGCTCTGTGGATAAACAGAATGCTTTAGATTCCAGGGGCTAGATCAGTGTTTCCCAATTTTATTGGGCCATGGAACCATTTTCAGTCAGAATTTCAAGGAACCCCGAGGTTTGTCAAGCAAAAAAAAAAAGGAAAGGAAAAAAGGGGGGAGAGGGGGACCCACCAATGCATGAAAATCACATTTCTTCCCCAACACCCCCCACCCCTTCCTTGAGGCCTCATCCTCTCTGTTCCTCTCCTCTCCATCACTTGCTATCCCCAGCCCTTATACACTTTCACTAGGTTGGGACAGGAGGTGCAGGCTCTGGGGTGGGAATGAGGGATTTGGATGTGGGAAGGGGTGAGAAGTACAAGCTTTGGGAGGGAATTTGGATGCAGGAGAAGGGGATGTTGGCTCGGGGAGGGGGCTGCAGGCTGGGGAGTGTTGGGCTCAGGTGGAAGGTTGGGGTGCTGAGCAAGCCATGGGCTTGTGGATGTGAGGGTGCAGGAGTTTGGGCTGGATATGTGAGGGGCTCAGGGCAAGGAGGTTGTGAGTATGATGGGCTCAGGACACAGATTTGTGATGTGTGGATGGTGCAGGAGTGTTGTGGCAGAAGACTGAGGATGTGGGGATGCAGGAGTTTGGGGATGTAAGAGGCTCAGGAAAGGGGGTTCCACTGTATGATAGGCTCAGATTTGGGATCAGGTGGTGCAGGAGTGTTATGATGCTGCAGTGAGATGGGGGTTTGGCCCCAGTTGGGGGCTTGTTGGCCAGGCTTCATTTTGAAATAAAATATTATGTCAAACTCAAAAGGTTTCAGCATTGTCTTTATTTATGAGAGGGGTGAGGAACCTGTTTTGAGTCAAGGGTTACTGACCCACAGAAAAGTCAGCTGGGGCCACACAAGTGAGATGCAGAAAAAAAAAACCCTCCAAAAACTCCCAAGCCTCATTAATGTGGTCCCAACTGTGCTGGTGGGGGCAGGGGACAGAGTGCTAGTGGGTGGTGGGGCCAGGGAGAGGGTGCTGCTGGGTGGCAGGATGCTGGCTCAGGGGGTAGGGTGCTGGGGCAGGATGCTGGGGCAGGTGGAGGGGTGCTGGGGTCAGGGACATGGTCCTGCTGGGCACTGGGGTGGGTGGCAGGGTGCTGAAACAAGGAACAGGATGCTGCTGGGTGCTAGGGTGGATGGCAGGGTGCTGGGACCAGGGCGGTGCTGGGTCCTGGGGTGTGTGGCAGGGTGCTGGGGCCAGGGACAGGGTGGTGCTGGGCGTTAGGGTGGCTGGCAGGGTGCTGGGGACAGGGTGCTGCTGGGTGCCAGGGACAGTGCTGGTGGGGACAGGGGACAGGGTACTCATGGTGGGGACTGGACAGGGGCAGCTGGGACCAGTACCTGGCAATCCTGCAGCACCTCTGGGTTCTGGGAAGTGTGCGACTGCACTCCCCCTCCCCAAACAGCTGGCGTGTGCGCTGCCTGAGTAGCAGGGGCTGTTGCACCCCAGCAATTTACTTCCGCGATGCCGTCCTGCGGGGGGGAGGGCACGGGGAGTCCCAGGGCAGAGCGCGCTGCCTGCATAGTTTGAGCTGTGCAGGCACAGGTTTCCTGAACTTCTTCCCTTTCCCCGCACTGCACAGAAGGGCCCCAGAACTAAGTTGCCGGGTGCCACAGCCACAGCTATTCGGGCAGTGCACACTGGCTCCTTTGGGGAGGGGAAGTGCTTCCCTCCCTGCTGTGGGTCACGTGGGGTCACTCCTGTCCGGCACC
Source organism: Pelochelys cantorii (assembly GCA_032595735.1). Taxonomy (NCBI): domain Eukaryota; kingdom Metazoa; phylum Chordata; order Testudines; family Trionychidae; genus Pelochelys; species Pelochelys cantorii. The sequence continues at coordinate 11,566,879 of CM064341.1, forward strand.
CCTCTGGTGTGCTGGCCGGGAGCAACTGTTCCCTCTGCCCCCACCTCCATATGCCTCTGCTGGCTAGCTGGCTGTAAAGGGGTGGCAGTCCGCTTCCCCTTTTCTGTCAGTTTACTCTGGCTTTAATGGCCGCCCGGACGTCCTTTTGTTAACTAGTTTACAATTGTTTCTGCCTCCATGGCAGTCCGTTTTGTAGTCCAATACCACAAGCATCTCCAACAGTTCTGCCCCGCTGCTGGCGGGTGGGTGTAGGGGGACCCGGACCTGCCCTCGCTCACGGGTCCCAGCCCAGGGCCCTAAAGACAGGTGCAGGTAAGGACATGTCTAGCTGGTGGGGCTCCTGCTGCAACGCACCAGCCCATGGGCCGTCTGTAGGCAAGCCCCGCCCTGGGCTTCTTCCTACCCCCAGGGACCTTGGACTTTGGCCCCCCGTGCTCCCCTAGCTCCGACGCTCACCACCCCCGTGCCTTAACTCCAGGTGTTGGGATAATGCTGGCACTTCCTCCCCCACTCCAATTCTGCTCCCGTTTCCCTGAATCCCTCTAATCTCCCTCACTGCCTCCCCCACCGTGTCTCTTGTGGTTGCAGCCCTTTTGAATTACCTGCTCTGGCTCCACCCTGCTAACCCCTCCCCCTGACGCACGCTCCGTCTTGACGTCACCTATCCTGCCCCCTCCCACCCCGGACTCATGGCCCGGCGAGCAGCTGATATCTCCCGGCTCAGAGTTCCCCTGGCGGCGGAACGGCCCTGCTGTGCCGCCGCGCAAAAACAGGCGGCACAGACAGGCGTCCACCCCTTGCGCGCCCCGTAAAAGGCAGGGGTCGGTGAGGACTGCGTGCAGGACGGATCAGTCCTCCCCCCAGGGATGGGTCCGTCCTGTCACACCGGTGCTCTCTCTTTCAGAGGGGGCGGGGGAGTGCTGGCTCCTCGCGGAACCCCGACTTTTGCTTCGCGGAACCCCAGGGTTCCGCAGAGAACCAATTGGGAAACACTGGTCTAGATAATCAAAGCTATTTGAGCAACTAACTTCCATTGATCTAAAGGGATGTTGTGAATACCAGGACTTTTAACACGATTCAAAAAAGAACTAGATAAATTCATGGAGGTTAGGTCCATCAATGGCTATTAGCTAGGATGACTAGGAATGGTGTCCATAGCCTCTGTTTGTCAGAGACTGGAAATGGGTGACAGGAGAGGGATCACTTGATGATTACCTGTTCTGTTCATTCCCTCTGGGGCATCTGGCATTGGCCACTGTCGGCAGACAGGATACTGGGCTAGATGGACCTTTGGACTGACCCAGTATGGCCATTCTTATGTACTTATGTAAATTCCTAACCACAGTCTTTCACATGTACACATTGTGGGAGGCATGCTATGTTCTGGGATCTGTTCACACTTCCACTGAAAATGGCAGGAGTTTTGCCATTGACTTCAGTGAGAGCTTGGCTGTACCCTTAAAGTGGGAAAGGGTTGTTTACAAAGCTTCATTTTTCATGATGTTTCAAATGTTTTATTTAATGATTTTATTTCCCTTAAACTAATGTGGTTAGGAATTAAACGTGGGCTGGAGGTGTGGAACTAAGGCTGTGGGGCCACTGCAGCACCTCAAGTCTTTGTGCGAGTCCCACCCATCACCCAGGGTCCTGATGTTGCCTCCCCAGCACTACTCCTGGCCCTGCATCTGCAGTCCCAACTGCAGGACCTGTGTCTGGGGCTTCGTTCCCAGCCCAGCATGTGGGGCGGCTGCCACCAAACCCACACACAAGTGCTCTAATCCCGGTTTTGTACGCAGGACCCCAGCTGCTTCTGGCCCCATGCCCAGGGCTCTGCATGTGGGGTCCCAACTGTGCCAGCCCTGCACTCAGGGCTCACTTCCTGGCTGCTGCAGGCCCCGTGGCCAGGGCTCTGAGGCCTTGGAGTACCTGGACTCCTTGTAACACTGACAGGCAAAACCAAACCTGGGACCTTTGAAGCTTAGTGCCCAAGCCTCTATAGCTTGAGCTAAAAGCCAGCTGGCTCTCAGCTAAGGCTGAGGAGCAGACTCACTATTCTCTCTGTAAGTGGTCTTGGTGCCACTAGTTAGGACAGTGAACCACACAAAGAAGGTCTGCATACAAGTTCCTGGTTGCCAATGGCTCAGGACTGGGAGGTCTTCTCGTGGTCCCACAAACAGGGTCCCAGCCTGGGCTCTTTATCCCTGTATGTGTTTCCTATCACACCACCTCCCACCACCGTGACCCCATTCCTGGCCTCAGTCCTGGGACTTGGGGGCATGGACAGGGCTAAGGGAGTGTGAGATAAAAAGTTTTGGGTGGGGACTAATGGCTTTCAGCACCCCCACTGTAAAAAATATTACGGCATCACTGGATCATAATAGTACATTGTCTGCTATGCCCCTTGGTTTAATAGTATGCTGTACTCCTTGAAAGCTTTTGAGCAGCAACTGTTTTACAGTTAAGCTGGGTTGTCCAATGCAGGAGAAAAGGTTATGAACTCATCTACTTCAGAATCACTGTAGCTAATCCATTTAATTAAAATGTCAACTTTCCTCAGTATCTTTGGAGGTAGAGGACATTTCACTGAACCTTGGCTAGATTTTAAATAAATTACCTCTTTGCAAATCCCAGCCTCATAACTCATTAAATGTTTGTTGGTTGAATTGCAGCACAACAAATATATACAGAACACAATGTTATTGTATTCAGCGCAACAGTGGTGATCATTAATTTTGCTCTGCTAATCTATACTTATAGCAAACAAATTCTGATTCATTTAGAAGAAAGTTGGCAATGAAAAGCCATTGGACAGCCAAAGAAATGCATAAGTGGAAGAGAGAATCCAGTGGTGGCAAATTTTGTGCTGGGAAGCAGCATAGCAATTATTCTCCAAGAGACTTGTATATTGGCTGTCAAATGGGTCCATTGCATTTAACGGGGGGAGGCAAAGGGTGTAGTTTCCCTCCTCTCTTCCCATTTTATACCTGCACAGGAGGCACAGGAGGCAGCCACAATGCCGTCTAGTGATGGCTGGGGTTCTAGGCTGGATGTCTCACTAATACCCCCTGAGACTTTTCATGGCTTCAAATGGCCAGGACCACCTGTTCTCTTAGGGTATGTCTACACTACAGAGCTTTGTCAGAAAAATGGCCATTTCTCCATCAAAACTTGAGGAATGTCCACACTGCAATCGTGTTCTTTTGCAAGAAAATTGAAAGAACGGAGGGGTTTTTCTGACAGTGTTAATCCTCATTCTATGAGGAAGAAGCCTTTTTGCGAAAGAGGGTTTTTTTTGGAAAAAGAGGCCTCCAGGAAATAGCACAGGTACCCTGGTGGCCACTCCATATAAATTAATCACAACTCTATAGTTCCTGTCTCCTGTCCCCTCTTAAAGCTGCAGGCATCCCAGACAAGCTTTGTGGCAGGAAGCTGGCCAGAGATCAGCACTTCACTGCGCAGTTCTCCTTGTCACAGGCCTTGCAAGCCATATCCGAGCCTCAACCCCCCGCAACCCCTCTGGCCCTCTAAGGGAGCAGCCCCAGGGTCCTAGGACCCACCCAAGGGGACATAGAGGCATGCCCCATCCTGGTCTGGCCTGGTGATCCTGTCCCTCCTCGATGGGTTGAGGAGGAGACGTTACAGGATCCCCAGGCCAAGCACCTCAACACAGACATTTATGGCTGGATGGCCGGGTTCCTGGCGGAGCATGGATACCCACCCCAGACCTTGGAACAGGTCTGAAGTAAGGTCAAGGAGCTCTGCCAGGGATATGGGTGGCAGAGGTCCAGGTTGGATATTAGGAAAAACTATTTCACTAGGAGAGTGGTGAAGCACTGGAATGGGTTACCTAGGGAAGTAGTGGAGTCTCCATCCCTAGAGATTTTTAAGTCTCGGCTTGACAAAGCCCTGGCTGGATTGATTTAGTTGGGATTGGTCCTGCCTAGGGCCGGGGGCTGGACTTGATGACCTTCTGAGATCTCTTCCAGCTCTATGATTCTATGCATATCCCCAACAGCAAGTTCATGGCAGGGGAAAAATGTGCCCACCTCCAGCTTGCAGTGCAGGTTAGAGTTTCTGAACATACAGGCATTGTGTGCCCTGCCCAACCACCTGACAAAAATGTCGGTAAAGTGTCCCCAGTAATTGACAAGGGCCTGCAGCACCACTGAAGAGTATCTCTTTTGGTTAATGTACTTGGCCGCTCAATGGTCCAGTGCTCGGATCAGGATGTGGGTCCCATCTGTGGCTCCACCGCAGTTCGGGAACCCAAGGGCAGCAAATCCGGCCACAGTTGTGTCCAGGTCTCCCAGACAGATGACCCTCCACAGCAGGATGGAGTTGATGGCCTTCACCACTTGCAGAAGGAGACAAAGAAACACACAAATCAGAGAATGAGAGAGGTAGTGCCTGAGCCCTTGGGAGGTGCCTGCCCTGCTCCCCTCCTCTGCTCCCCCCCCCAAACACTCCAGGAGCCACCTCCTATGAGGCTGCTCCCCCCCGCCCAGCAGCAGGGCTGTGTCAGGGCGGGACAGCACAAGCCCATGGGGACAGGGCTTCCCCCTACCCCCACTCCACCCCCCACAGTTCCCAGCCCCCCTTTCCCAAGGGTGCCCCTTATGCAACACTCTCCTCATCCCCTGCAGGGACTGCAGCCCAAGAGCTCCTTACCTGCATGAGGAGGGCCCCAACGGTGGAGTTCCCCACGTGGAATTAGTTGCCCACCGACCAGTAGCTGTCGGGGGTGGCGAGCTTACAGAGGGCAGTGGCGACTTGATTCTCCAGGGGGATGGCGAGTCACAGGTGGGTGTCACGTCTCCAGAGGGCGGGGGCGAGCCAGGCACATAGCTCCAAAAAGGTGGCCTTCTGCATGTGGAAGTTTTGGAGCCACTGCTGGTCATCCCACCACTCCAGGACCAGCTGGTCCCACCAGTTTGAACTGGTGTTGAGCCTCCAAAAACACCTGTCCACAGTGGGGTGCGGTTGCCAAGTGGAGCAGCCGCAGCCATGAAGAGGGTCCCCAGAATGAGCTTGGGGTCCAGGTTGTGCAGGACCAGGAAGTAAGTGCTGCAAAAACTGCAGCATGGCTATGTGGGGCTATTGCATGCCCAGGGGCAACTCCGGCTCCATTGCACAAAGAAGAAAGCTGTGGCATCCACAAAAGAACAAGACAACTACAGCAGGCACTGCGAGAGCTTTGCTGTCCCTCAAAGAGGTAGCCAGCATGCAGCAGAAGCAGAGAAACGGCTGTCTAGGGAGGGTCCCTTTAAGCGTGTGTCTCTGCAAGGCTCTGACCAGCACTAGGAAGCAACTGGTGACCTAAAGCCCTGGCTGAAGTGGTTCCGGGTGGCCTTTTATGAGAGAGAGCATCCAATCAGTCTGGATGCTCTCTTTTGTGAAAGAGCATCGCTTTTTCAATGCGTTTTTGCATGTGCATGCACTCTTTCGCAAGAAGTTTTTTCAGAAAATCTCTTCCAAAAAAAGGTTCTTGCATAAGAAGCCTGCAGTCTAGATGTAGCCCCACTGATAGCTGGCTGGGGCAGCAAGTGGACAATGGGAATTTTGAAAGCAGCACCTATGACTTCTTCTGAGCAGGTTCCCCACCCCTAACATCTTTACCCCCAGAGTTATTCCCTCTACTTTTTATGCACACAGAGAATGCCCAAAGCCAGCTCTGCTGGGCTTCTACAGTTTGGTTCCCTGTACCACCTACCTCAAGGGTCAACAGCCACAATCATGCCCTAAGGGGTTAATTAAGGGATTTAATTTAAAACACAAGTGACCTGACAACTTTGCCAAGGCCCAGAAATACGTTCACAAAGCTCTCCCTCACCAGGCTGGCAGGACATTCAGCACTTACATAATTTTCAATATGTCACATAAGAAATTTCCTGTGACCCCCTTTCAAAGGCTGCCAGCTATTTCTGCATTTGTTGTTGATCCCCTAGAATCCATAATTTTACACGCGAGAAGTGAATCTGTTACATGGAGCTGTCCCAGAGCACTTGTATTCAGTGACACAGATCCACAGTTGACACAAACTGATATCAGCAGATCTATGCCAATTTACATCAGATAGGGACTTAGGTCACTGCTTGTTTTCTAGTTCTTCTGACTTTCTCTTCAATACTGCCAACTCCAATGTGTCTACACTGGCGCAATCTTGCGCAAAAGTGGCCACTCTGGTGCAAAAACTTGCTGCCTGTCTACACTGGCTGCTTGTTCTTGCGCAAGTAAACTGCCGTTCTACTGTAGAAAATCAGGGCTTCTTGCACAATAACTGTGACGCTCCCGCTCAGGAAGAAGCCCTTTTGCGCAAGAGCTCTTCCAGAAGAGGCCAGTGTAGACAGGCAGACAAGAGATTTTGCGCAAGAAGCCCCTCTGGCTAAAATGGCCATCAGAGCTTTCTTGCGCAAGAGAGCGTCTACACTGGCATGGATGCTCTTCCGCAAAAGCACATCTCTTGTGCAAAAGCACATGCCAGTGTAGACGCTCTCTTCTGGAAAAGTTTTTGCAGAAGAACTCTTCCGTAAAAGAGTTCCTGCACAAGAAGCTGCCAGTGTAGACGTAACCCAGGTGTTTACAAAAAGAAAAGTTGTCAAGCCCTCCCAAATCATGAGCTTAGCTTGAAAATCAGGAGATTTTAAAATAAACATTTGGTGTTCTCTTTATTTGCCTTCTGGGGATTGAGGTTTCCTGGCTCATGTTTCCAAGTTTTTCTCCACAACCAGGAGGACTAAATATTTTTGTGTGTGCCTTAGGTCATTACATGACTCCAAGTGTTGAGGCTGTAAAAATAACACCAATATTGTGAGAATTGCAATAACATTCTGACCGTTGACAAAACTTTGTTTCAGAAGATGGAAAAAGCTGTTATGGGAGAGGCTGATTTGATTTAGATAAATAGGGAGGAACTCGTTGAGAATTTGAAAGTAGAAGGCTGCTTGGGTGAAAGTGATTCCAAAATAGTAAGTTTATGATTCTAAGGAATGGTAGGAGGAAAAACAGCACAATATAGATAATGGATATAAAAAAGGCAGACTTTAGCAAACTCAAGGAGGTGATAGGTAGGATCCCATAGGAAGCAAGTCTAAGGCGAAACAGTTCAAGAGAGTTGGCAGTTTTTCAGAGTCACATTATTAAGGACACAGTAACAAACTATTCCACTGCGTAGGAAGAATAGGAAGTATGGCAAGAAAGAAAAGACCATCTTGGCTTAATCAGGAGATCTTCAATAATCTGAAACTCAAAAAGGTCTACAAAAAGTAGAAAAGAAGTCAAATTACAAAAGATAAACATAAACCAACTAGGGGCTGTGCCCTCTGCTCGCTGCACTCACCTACCCTCCTCTCTCTGGCTGCTTTCGCTTTGCTGAGAGAGCCTGTTGCTGATGATGTGATGACATCATTCTGTCACCCAGCAGGAACATTTGTTGTCCAGCAGTATATACATGGAGAGATAATACAAGCATGTAGGGACTAAATTAGAAAGGACGAGTTACAAAACAAGATTAAATTAGCTAGAGACATTTTTGTTTCTGTTTTCACCAGAAACAGTAGTGATTGGATGACTAATATAGTGAATGCCAATGAAAATGCAGTAAGATCACAGGCTAAAGAAGGGAAAGAACAAATTAAATATTATTTAAACAAGTTAGAAGACTTCAAGTCACCAGGGCCTGATGAAAGACATCATAAAATGGAACTGACTCAGGAGATATCAGCGACATAGTGATTATCTTTGAAAAGTCATGGAAGATGGAAGAGATTCAAGAGGGCAAATATAGTGCAAATCAGTTTTAAAAAGGAGACTAAGGACAATTGGGGAATTGCAGACAAGTCAGTTTAATTTCAGTACCTAGAAAAATAATGGAGCAAATAATTAAGCAATCAACTTGCAAACATCTAGAAAATAAGGGTATGTCTACACTACAGCACTAATTCGAACTAACTTAGTTCGAATTAGTTAATTCGAACAAAGCTAATTCGAACTAACGCATCTAGACACAAAAACTCATTCGAATTAGCGTTTTGCTAATTTAAACTAGCGCGTCCACACTGATTGGACGCTGGGTCGCATTTAAGGGCAGCTGAAACCGGTTCCGGCAGGGCATCAGGTCAGTAGTTGCTTTGTGTGGCTGCTGTCTGAGGCTATCTGAGGCTCGTGCTTAAAGGGACCCCCCTGGACAGCCGGTTCTCAGCTTCTCCGCTTGCTTGCCTACCTCGCCGAGGGACAGCAAAGCGTTTTCCTCTCTGCCTGCCTGTGTCAGTGGTTCCCATTGGGGATGCTGCTGCAGTTGGCACCATGGAGCCAGAGCTCACCCTGGGCATTCTGGTGTAGTTTTTGGACTTGCTGCTGCAAGCCTGACAGCAATGGCTGGAGGCTGCCTGGCACCACCTGGTGCACGTCAGCCCCCTGCCTCTCCACCTGGCCTCCGTGGGGGCCATGGAGGAGCCGCAGCAGTGCCCGGACGCCAGCGTGCCCCGCTGCATCTGGCATCTGGACACCAGCAGTGATTGGTGGGACCGCATCGTCCTGGAGCACTGGGGAGACAGACAGTGGACCCAGAACTTCAGGATGAAGAGGGACACCTTCCTGGAGCTCTGCGAGTGGCTCGCCCCTGCTCTGCGGTGACGGGACACTCGCATGAGGCCCGCCATCCCCCTCCAGAAGCGTGTGGCCATCGCCCTGTGGAAGCTCTCCACGCCGGACAGCTACTGATCCGTCGGGAACCATTTCAGCGTGGGGAGATCCACCGTCAGAGCAGTACTCATGCAGGTACGGCACTCACTGACCACTGGGCCAGGGGGGAGGGGGGCTACAAGGAGGGAATGGGCCGCCCCAGGGAAAATGGGGGCGGGGGAAGAGGCGACAGTGCCCCGCACAGGAGGGTTCGGTCTGTCCCAGCCGTACTACAGGCCACCTGTGGCGGCCAGAATCGCAGCGGGGGTTGCTTCTGGGAGTGGGGTGCGGGGCAATGCCAGGGAATGAACACTCCCAGACACCCAGGCACCCCAGTGATTCGCGGTTTGCTGTGTCTCTCTGCAGGTGGTCAAGACCATCAACCGGGTGCTGCTCCGCAGGGTAGTCCGCCTCGCCGATCTGGATGCCATCATCCAGGGGTTCGGCGCCCTCAGCTTCCCCAACTGAGGGGGGGGCCATCGACGGGACGCACATCCCCATCCATGCCCCGGAACACCAGGCCTCCCAGTACATCAACCGCAAGGGGTACTTCTCCGTCCTCCTGCAGGACGTGTCTGACCACCGGTGCCTGTTCACAGACATTAATGTGGGCTGGTCCGGCAAGGTGCATGACGCCAGGGTGTTCCGCAACTCCTCCATGTGCCAGAGGCTGCACGCCGGGACCTTCTTCCCCGACCACCACATCAGGGTCGGGGAAGTGGACATGCCCATCTGCCTGGTGGGGGATGCGGCCTACCCCCTATAGCCCTGGCTGATGAAGCCGTACACGGGGCACCTCAACCCCTCCCGCCAGCCTTCAATGCCAGGCTCACCAGGGCCCGCATTGTGGTCGAGGGGGCCTTCGGATGACTGAAAGCCAGATTTAGGTGCCTCCTCACCCGCCTCGACCTCGCCGAGCACAATATCTCTCCCGTGGTGGCAGCATGTTGTGTGCTGCACAATTTGTGCTTTCCTGCCAGCCTGGATGGCTGAGGCTGAGTGCATGGCTGGCCACTACACTCAGCCCCGCACCGCTGCCATCCGGGAGGCCCAGCGGGGGGTCGTCCAGATCTGGGAAGCCCTGCGGGAGAGCTTCCTGGTGGAGGAGGAGGACTGAACTTTCCCTGCATGCCCCATTGGGGCCTTCTTCCACCCTCCCCTCCTTCCCCTTTCCCCTCCCTAACCCCCCTTCCTAATGTTAAATAAAGACACCTGTTTTGAAAACAACAATCTCTTTTTATTGTACATAACTGGGGTGGGGGGATGGAGGAATGAGGGTGGGCGAGAGGAGGGGGAAACCTGGGAGGAGGGAGCTGGAAGGGGGAGGAAGGGGAGGAAGGGAAGGGAAAGCTCAGGGTCGGGGGTCCTGCTGGCTCTCCCGTCTCGCAGCACTGCGGGTGCGGGGGCATCGGGGGGGGGAGTGGGTGTGGAGGGTGGGGCAGAAGGGACGGGGGGTGTGGAGGAAGCGGGAAGGGGAGCAGGGGTGAGAGGAGGAGCGAGAGCTGGGGTGGCCGCAGGGGCCAGAGCAGGAGGAGGCAGGAACATGTCCACCAGGGTCTGGAGGTGGCTGCGGAGGGCACGGCCCTGCTCCTCCAGTGCCTCCAAGCTCCGCTGCTGCAGCCGCAGGTCCTCCTGGACCCAGTGGTCCTGGATGCGGAGCTGGTGCTCCAGTAGCCACAGGTGCCACCGGTGGTAGTCCTCCAGGTTCCTGGTGTGCCTGCTGGCCCGGGTGCAGGTGGCTGTTGCAGGCGGGGTGGTGCGCCCTGCAGTCCCAGGTGCTGCGGCTGTGGTGAAACAAGAGCAGTGGTCAGTTCTCCCTGGGGACACAGTGGGTGAAACCCAGCCCCCCTCTGCAAGGCGAGGTCGGCGTGTGGGGAACGGGCCAGGGCCCCTCCATGACACCCAGCTGCTGCTCCGTGGTGGGCAAGGCCCAGGCGCACGGGCCCTGGGCTCCCTCTCCTCCCACCCTCCCATACACATAAGGGGAGCATGATGGCACTCACATGTGGATCCCTCCTTGGCCTCGGACGGCACAGCCAATGTGCTCTGTGGGATGCCTCGGGGGTCCTGGGTCCTGGGCAGGCTCCCTGCAGGCTCCTGGCTCTCGGCGTCCTCCTCCTCCTCCTCGGTGTCAGGGACGGGTCCCTCTGCCCCGGGGTCAATCACCACCCTGGGGGCATGGACTGCGTGAGCCCCCAGGATGCAGTCCAGGGCCTCAAAGTGGGGGCAGGCCTCCGGGTCGGCCCCTGGCTGGGAGGCCCTGGAGTAGGACTGCCGCAGGTCCTTAATTTTGCAGCAGACCTGCTCCCGGGTCCGCATGTGGCCTCTGGTGGCCAGGCTGGCAGCCATGCGGCTGTAGACGGCCGCATTCCTGTGGCTAGTGCGGAGATCGTGGACGTTGGAGGCTTCCCCCCAAACCTCGATGAGGTCCACGATCTCCGCACTAGACCAGGCAGGCGCCCACCTCTTGCGGCTCCGGGCAGGCTCCTGGGAGCCGCCAGCCTGGTCCTGGGAAGAGGCGGAAGGCTGGGTGGCAGCGGGTGGCTGGCTCATGCCATGCCAGGTGCAGGGTCTGCTGGCTGGATGCTGGCAGGCTTGCAGCTGGCACGAGCAGTGTAGCCAGACCGTGCCCCTTTAAGGGCTCTGGGTCCGGGAGGGGGGGCAGAAGAGTTTCCTTGGTTTGGCCCAGAGTGGCCACCAGGGCAAGCTGGGAAGGGCTAGCCTCCAACTAGTTTGAATTAAGTGGCTACACAGCCCTTAATTCCAACTACTTAATTTGAACTAGGCGTTAGTCCTCGTAGAATGAGGTTTACCTAGTTCGAATTAAGCGCTCCGCTAGTTCGAATTAAGTTCGAACTAGCGGTTTGTATGTGTAGCACCTATGAAAGTTAATTCGAACTAACAGCTGTTAGTTCGAATTAACTTTGTAGTGTAGACATACCCTAAGGTAGTAAGTAACAGCATGGATTCATCAAGAACAAATAATGTCAAACAAACCTAATATCTTTCTTTGACTAGGTAGCAGGCCTTATGGATGGGGGGAATTGGTAAGTGTGGTATATCTTGATTTTAGTGAAGCATTTGATACTGTCTCACCCAACTTTCTCATAATCAAAGAAGGAGAATGTGACCAATGAGGGAATGCAGTCTAGAGGAGCAACTATAAGGTGGGAACATAACTGGTTGGAAAATTGAAACAACTGGGTTTGTTTAGTCTTGAAAAGAGAAGGCCGAGGAGGGACATAACAGTTTTCAAGTACATAAAAAGTTGTTTTAAGGAAGAGGAAGGTAAATTGTTCTTATTAATATCTGTAGATAGGATAAGAAGCAATGGGCTCAAATTGCAGCAAGGGAGGAAAAACTTCCTAACTGTCAGGGTAGTTTATGCACTGGGATAAATTGCCAAGGAGATTGTATAATCTCTATCATTGGAGATTTTAAAAAACATGTTAAACAGACAGCTGTCAGGGATGGTCCACATAATAATTGTCCTGCCATGAATGCAGGGGACTGGAAAAGAAGTCCTCTTGAGATTCATAGAATCCTAGGACTGGAAGAGATCTCAGGAGGTCATTAAGTTCATCCCCCTGCACAAAGCAGGACCAACCCTAAATAAATAATCCCAGACAGGACTTTGTCAAACCAGGTTATACAAACCTCTAGGGATGGAAATTCCACCACCTCCCTAGGAAACTCATTCCAGTACTTCACCATCCTCCTCGTGAAATAGCTTTTCATAAAATCCAAACTAGACTGCCCCCCCCCCCACTGTAACTTGAGACCATTGCTCTGCGTTCTGCCATCTGTCACTACTGAGAATCATCCTCTTTGGAACTTCCCTTTGGGAAGTTGAGGGCTGCTATCAAATGCCCCATCACTCTTCTCTTCTTCAGACGAAACAAGCTTAAATCCCTCAGTCTCTCTTCGTAGATCATGTGCTCCAGGCCCCTAATCATTTGAGTTGCCTTCCACTGGACCCTCTCCAATGTGTCCACATCCTTTCTATAGTTGGGGGCCCGGAAGTGGACTCAGTACTCTAGATGTGGCCTCACCAATGCCGAATAAAGGGGAACAATAACTTCTCCAGATCTGTTGTAAATGTTCCTCCTAATGCACCCTAATATGCCATTAGCCTTGGCTACAAGGGCACACTGTTGACTCAAATCCAGCTTCTCATCCACTGTAATCCCCATGTCCTTTTCTGTTGAACTGGGTCATATGCTGAATTGCTTTCAGGAATTGGGACATTGGGGGATAATTTTCCACTCTGTGACACCAGTTGTTCAGGTGTAACTCTTCAGTGGTATGAAATTCATAATGCCAAGGGATCTGGTGGAAGTAGGCACAATGTACTGAATTAATGTGGAGGTGCCACATTGTCAGTAGTGACTCTGGCCCCAGCAATGCATAGAATCATAGAATACTAGAACTAGAAGGGACCTTGAGAGATCATCAAGTCCGGTCCCCTGCCCTCACGGCAGGACCAAGCACTGTCTAGATCTTCCCTGACAGATGTCTATCCAAGCTGCTCTTAAATATCTCCAGGGATGAAGATACCACAACCTTCGTAGGTAAGATTTTTGCACCGTAGGATGTCAATTTAAAGTCAGTAACTCAAAGATTCAGCCAGAATTATAAATCAAATGCATGAGACTAGAAAGACATTTGCTAAAAGATAATTAATGGATTAATTGTTGGTTTTAAGTAACAGCGTTTAATATGTATCAAGGGGATGTAGAGCAATTAGGAATCATAGAACTGGAAGGGACCTGAAGAGGTCATTGAGTTCAGTCCCCTGACCTCACGGCAGGGACCAAGCACTGTCTAGATCAGGGCTGGGCAAGATGCGACCCGGGGGCCAGATCCGGCCCACCTAACACTTGGATCTGGCCTGCAGACTGCATCTGGCCAGATTCCATTTATATCCTGCTACCCAGGCCACTAAATTTCCAGGTGGTGGCTCAGGCAGCAAGATCGTATTTAAATGTCTCACAACTGCCGGTCACAGTGCTACCCCAGCAGGTGCTGGAATTGTGAGCCCTTTAAATCACTGCAGCAACCCCATGCGGCTGCCAAGCAACACAATAGCAGCAGGGCTGGGAGCTGCCAGCCCTTTACTTCAAAGCCTCCGGCCCCAGACAACTCTGGAGTGAGGCTAGCCCCAGGCTCCATCCCTTCCACCCGAGGCCCCACCCCTTCTGGGTAGGTGGAGCTGGCCTGAGACCACCTACCAAAATTCATTAAGTGCCCCCCCTGCAAAAATTATTGCCCACCCCTGGTCTAGATCATCCTTGACAGGTGTCTGTCTCACCTGCTCCTAAATATCTCCAGTGATGCGTACATGTGAGAAACCTAGTCCTAGCAAAATCTTAAATAAAAATCACATACAAACATACATCTGCCCTTCTATAAGCTCTGGGGCCTAGTAGGAAATTCATAATCCCCTTAGCTAGTTATCAGAAATGATTTCCGTTCACCTCAACTTCTCTCATCAGCCAGCGCCTTGCCTGATTTGCCTTATCTTAATTTAATAACCCCCTAGCAGAATGGAATTATCCCATTTGGGTGAGCCTAGGATCCTGGAATTATAAAGAAAAGGTCTTTGAATAAATCATAAAATATGTTGAAAATTTAAAAGAAAATACAATTATTATTTCTGAGTCTTGTCCCAGTGGACAGATGCTTTCAGGAGTACCATTGGCAATGGTTGTGTGAGAGCCCAATATCAAAATGACACATTATTCTGTTTTAAACTTTTTATCATAAGCGTAATTGTTTAATTTTTTATTTACTGTAAGTTCCTGCAGTTGTTGGCCTCATGCCTAAAAATGTGATAAATATTAAACATGTGAATAGCTCTGTGGGATTCAGTGGGCTACTCATGTGTGTAACGTTACATGCAAGCTTAAGCATTTCCAGGATCAAAAACAAATATTACAGATTAAATAGTGTCTGAAAAGATGTAGGTCCATGTGTAATTCCATCAGTTTTCATGGGACTGTGCACTTGCATAGTGAAATATGTGCATGAGTCTTTGCAGTAGAGGGCCTTAAAATTTAACACCATTACCCTCATGGTTTTTTTCCTTCTTTGCGCAGGCCCGAGTTCAGGACATTCCTGAAGCTCATGCTTCAACCCCATTCACTGTAATGAAACTTAAATACATGCTTAAGGTTAAGCCACGTGCTCAAACACTTTCCTGTATCAGGACCTTTCTAGGAGACCTGGGCGTTTCTCTCTCAGAGAGATGAATAAATGCCATGTTTTTGTCACTCTGGAATGTAGACTTAATTTGCTGCTATTGTTGCATGTTCTTAATTTGAAAATTGTGATCACAGCTCATGAGGCTGCCATTTAATTCCAACCCTAATGGAATTTCACTGATTACACAGAAGTATGCAATTTATTAATTAAGAGTAGATGGTGAGCACCCCTCATATTTTGATTAACCCTAATAGCTTTCACAGCATGATTTGCATAGAACTGAAGACACCATTACAACTTTTTATAAAATAATTTGAAAAGCTATTAAGTGCATCCCTTGAAACACTTTCACTTATTAGGTGGCTAATCTGCATAAATAACCACTTGGCAGCTGAACATGAGCAACCATGGAAAACATTTTGCTGCTGATTTTATGAAATTACTTTTAATCACGCTTGAGAAGGCAGATGGTCTTTTAGGCTTTAACCAGATTTGTTGTCAGCAAGAGAGGACACACAAGAAAAGGGGACTTTCCTGATTTATACTTCCTTGAGCACAGTGAGACACAGAGTAAGGCGCAAACCTAGGACTCCTGCAGCTAGTGCCCTGAAGCAGCGAGATGTGCTGGATAATCCAAAAAGGAAAAGGTGGTATAACACTGAAGGTGGGAGTAGAAATGAAGGATCTGCATTTTGGTAGTGCAGATGAGTCCTCACAACTTTGATCAAAGTCCCTAGGAGTGCTCAACATCAATGAAAAGATGCCCCTTTAATGGCTAGATAATGGCATCCCCATGATGGAAAATGAAGACACCCTCACCTTCTGAACATATAGGCTACGTGTCACTTATTCCTTCTCTGGAATACCTCCAGTGTAGATAGAGGTAAGAAACCATTGTCAGTCTCTGCACAGGCACTATAGTGGAGAAAGGTTTGGAAGAGTTATCTGAGCAAAGGGATCAGAAGAAGACCCCATTGAATGGAAGGCATGGGATGCATTGTCCTAAAGGTGGGGGTTCCACAACCACCACTTCCAAGAGGAGGACATGGGTGGTGGACTTCCTTCTAAGACAGGATTGAATCATTCATCTGCTGTCCAGATGGGAAAAATTGAGATGTGTGGTGCTTGCTTGGAGCTAGAATTCAGGATGTAAACAAATGTTTGCTGAGGCTGATCAAGCTGTCGGTCCACTACCTATTCCTGCTTCTCCATGTGGGCACCAATGATACTGCCAAGAATGACCCTGAGCAAGTCACTGCAGACTACATGGCTCTGGGAAGAAAGATGAGGCACAAGTTGTGTTTGAGGCACAAGGTGAGTTGTTGCCCATCCTCCCTGTTGAAGGAAAAGGCCCAGATATGAGATATCACACTGTGGAGATAAATTCACGACTGCTCAGATGGTGTTGGAAAGAGAGCTTTGGATTCTTCAACAATGGGATGTTGTTCCTGGAACAAGGATTGCTAGGAAGAGGTGGGATCCACCTAATGAAGAGAGGGAGGAGCATCTTTGCAGGCAGGCTTGCTAATCTAATGAGGAGGGCTTTAAACTAGGTTCTCCTGGGGAGGTGATCTAAGCCCTGAGATAAGTGAGAAAGTGGAATAGCAGGAGGAAACATAAGGAGAAGGGTGCAACAGGGAAGCTTCCTGATTCATATTAAGAAAGTAGCATAACTGATTAGTTATCTTAGATGCTTGTACACAAGCGCAAGAAGCCTAGGAAACAAACAGAAAACAGTGGATGTGGAACTATGATGTGATTGGAATAACAGAGGCTGGTACGGTAACTCACATGACTGGAGAACTGTCCTTGTTAGGTATAAACAATTGCACTGTCTGTAGGAGAGCAGTATGATGGCTCAGAGCTCCAGTATGAAACTGGAAAAAAGCCTGTTGAGAGTTTTGCGTTAAGGTAAAGAGGTGAGAGCAACAAGAATGATGTCATGCTGAGTGTCAGCTTTAAACCACCAGACCAGGAGGATGAGGTAGTTGAGGCTTTCTTCAGACAACCAACAGAAGTTTCCAGATAACAGGCCCTGATTCTCACGGGGACTTTAATCACCCTGATAGCTGCTGTGCACAGACAATCAAGGAAGTTTTTGGAGAGTGTTGAGGACAACTTCCTCTTGATCTGCTGGTCACAAACAAGGAAGAATTGGTAGGGAAAATAGAAATAGGTGGTAACCTGGGCAGCAGTGACCATGAGATGACTGAGTTCAGGATCCTGACAAAAGGAAGAAAAGAGAGCAGCAGTAACGAAAAGTCTGGAATCCTTCCAAACCCCAGGCTTCTTTTCTCAAAGATATTCCCACATCCCTGCCTTCTACTGACTTTTTGCTAGGACTCAAACACTTAGGGCATGTCTACACAGCAGGGCTAAAGCCGAAATAAGCAACGCAACTTCAGCTACATCAATTACATAGCTTAATTCGAAATAGCTTATTTCAGCTTTTGGTGCTGTCTGAACAGCAGGAAGTCCAAGGAAGAACACTCTTCCTCCAATTTCCCTTACTCCTCATAAAATGAGGGTTACAGGAGTTGAAGTAAGAAGTCCTCCAGCTAGCCATTATTTCAACATTATGTTAAAATAACTGCTTGTAGTGTAGACACAGAGGCTGTGTCTAGACTGGCCACTTTTTGCGCAAAAGCGGCCGCTTTTGCGCAAAAACTTGCCAGCTGTCTACACTGGCCGCTTGAATTTGTGCAAGAGCACTGACGTTCTAATGTACGAAATCAGTGCTTCTTGCACAAATACTTTGACGCTCCCGTTCGGGCAAAAGTCCTTTTGCGCAAAAGCTTTTGTGCAAAAGCTTTTGTGCAAAAGGGCCAGTGTAGACAGCTAGCTAAGACTTTTGCGCAAAAGCAGGCTAAACGGAAAAAAGCCGTTTGGACGCTGGGAGACCCTGTAGGAGCCCCGGACTTCCTGGTAACCCGAGCTCTTAAAGTAGCCGCAGGCTGCTGAGCGCACGTGGCAGGAGCGTGCCTCAGACCTCTGGCCTGAGGTCTGCCACGGTGCCCCTGCTGTGCCCAGCAGTCACATCACAGCCAGCATGGCAGCTCCAGGCTCTCAGCCACCCACACCCCCAGCGCAGGAGGCCCCAGGGGCCGCAAAAGGAGAGCCCCCTCCTGGACCTCAGGGGAGCTGGAGACCCTCCTGGACCTGTGGGAGGAGGAGGAGGGCCTCCATGAGACCCGGTCCCGGCGCCGCAACACTGACATCTTTGGCCGCAAGGCCCAGGCGCTAGCACAGTGGGGACATCCAGCCCGGAACCTGGAACAGGTCCAGGCTAAGGTGAAGGAGCTGCACCTGGGCTATGTGCGGGCCAGCGAGGGCCGGGGGGCAGGACCAGACACATGCCCCCACTATGACCGGCTCCACCGCATCCTGGGACAGCCAGCTCCAGAAGCCCCGGACGTCACAGCGGACACCTGCGTGCTCCCCCCCATCACCAGGACCACCACGACGGGGGAGGGAGACAGCAGCAGCAGTGCTTCGGAGGACGAGGCCAGCAGTACCACCCAGCAGGCCCTCTCCGGCAGCCCCGATGTCTCCCGTGAGCCCTCGGAGGCCAGGGAAGGATCCACTGGCAAGTGTTGCACTTTGCACTCACAAGGGCGGGGGGCGGGAGGGGAGCCAGGCACCCAGAGGGGGGAAGGGGAGAGCATGTCACTCGGGCCACGTGAGCTGCACGCTGTGTAGCATTAGGCAGCAAGCAGCACGTGCAACCACGTGCAGCCTGGTGACCGAGCGGCACGTGGCTGCGGCAGGCAGCTCCAGGGCACGCCTGGGACCGTGCTGCTCACACACATCCGGCAGGACTGGGGAGGGGAAGGGTGGATGCCAGCTGGAACCAGCCAGGGCCCCAGGGACTCAGGCCAGAGCCCGCACCTCCGCAAGAGCGTAGCAGGCAAAAAGGCACACCGTCCCCATGCCTGGCCCCCCCGATCCCCTCACCTGCTCCCGGTGCCTTGGCTGGCTTCCCGAGGGAAGTCCCCACTGCGGCCACACATGTCCCTGGGCTACCGTGTGTGAGGGCTAGAGGGAGGGGGAAGCGCTCGGGCCGCCCCTAGGGCCACCTGAGTTTTGCTGCAAGGATGGGACACTCCCCAGTCACTCTCCTGGTTCCGTCCAGGAGATATCCCACGCGATGGGGATCTGAGAGCCCAGACCACGTCTGCCAGACGTGCTCCCAGGCACTGTGTGGGGATTCATCTTGCTCCCTGTCAAACACCATTGATTAGCCCAAAGCCTCACAGCCTCCACCGGCAGGGAGTTCCACGGGTTAACACAACACAAGCGCCCTCCCACCCTCCACGGGGCCAGGACACAGACCGGGGGTTCCAATACATGGAGGAGGCAAACATACAACACGGGGGGGGGACAGGGGGGGACCCAAGGGGGCCCAAGCCACACTACCCCTGTGGTGTCACCTGGGCTCAGGGGTGGGGTGGAAGGCATGAGGTGTGGGGACAGTGGCCGGGCTGCCTGACTGACCCATCCTTTCTTCTGTTCCCTGCAGCGGGACCAACCAGGAGCAGGGGACCCTCCAGTCCGGCAGCAGCAGCACCCCCAGCCGCCCAACCACGGAGGCAGCGCGTCCGACACTGGGACCAGCTCTTGCGGCGCCACATGCAGGCCATCGAGTGAATAGAGGCTGCCATCCAGAGATGCACAGAGACGGACCTGCAGTGGTGCCAGGAGGCGTGGGCCACCTTTCAGGGACACTGTGCGCTGATGGCGAATTCCGTTGCCAGCCTCTCCGCACACATTGCCTATGCCATACATTATGGCATGTCCTTGCCCCATGCCCCCACCATCCCTCCCCTAGCACTGCCTCCGCCCCCTCCTGCCCCTCCTCCTGCCCCTCCTGCAATGGCCCCTCCTGCTCCTGCTCCTGCCCCTCCTGCCCACCTCCCCGTTCAGCCTGCCCCAATGCAGCCTGCCTGCCATGTCCAGGTCCACCCCCACAGGAGCAGTTGCAGGGGCCACCCCTCCCAGGAGTAGCTCCCCTCCCCCTCCCAGTTCAAGGTCTCCTCCCCCTCTCCCCCCTTTGTAAATAAAAACCAACAAGTTTTTTTGGTGAAACCAAACTGTGTTGCTGTGTATTGGGAGGTAAGGGGAGGGGAGGGGAGGGGAAGAGGAAGGGGAGGGAGTTGTCCAGGGAAACCGAGGCAACCCTACTCTGGGGCCTGTGAGAAAACATGTCCGTGAGGGCCTCCCGCATGCGCACCCCATCATGGTGCACCTGCCCCCCACCCGCCTCCTGCAGTGGCCCCTCCTGCTCCTGCTCCTCCTGCCCACCTCCCCGTTCAGCCTGCCCGCCATATCCAGGTCCGCCCCCGCAGGAGCAGTTGCAGGGGCCACCCCTCCCAAGAGTAGCTCCCCTCCCTTCCCAGTTCAAGGTCTCCTTCCTGTTACGTGAGGTAACGTGAATAATTAATTTAGAATGCCGATCAACCTAATAAAATCATGAAGATGACAAATGCGGACTCTAAATTCCATATCTATCACAGGTTTTCTAAAAAAAAAGGGAAATAATTTTAAAGGGTTATGAGTTTGTGATGCATAAATGAATACCAACTCTAAAGATAAAATTTAACCACAGGACTATATTTGACATGCAGAAAAATCACAATCAAGCAAGGGATAGATTACAAAAGAGTAAACACAACACAAAATACATTAAACACAGTCTAGGTGCGGAGGGAGATTGCGGTGACGCTGGTGACCTTGATCCTTTGGTCCTTCCGGGCCTCAGGAGAGGAACTGCCAGGAGATCCCTCAATGGATGGAGCTGTGGCTGGCGACCTCGATCCTTTGGTCCTTCCGGGCCTCAGGAGAGGAACTGCCAGGAGATCCCTCAAAGATGACTGGAATTGGGTGCGCTGACTCGAGTTTTCCACACGAACCTCGAATCCTCTTCCTGTTCTTCGGGACAGCTCGAACAGACAATGGTGGCCTAGAATATCCCTAAACCTAACCCTGAACTCAAAGAAAACCCTAGCTACGGCCGGCGCACCCGATGAACAAACTCGACGATGGCCAAAATGCTTTGAACCGACGACGATAGCTAATCTAACTAAACCTAAATCTAAACCTAATCCTAATTGGTAGGTACAAGCCTTCCGCTTGACCTGACCAAACCCTTAATAGAACAAGAGTACTCTGCTCTGAACGAGACTGCTCAAACATATTTCATATAACAATCATGAACATTCTGCACAACATCCCCCTCTCCCCCAAACTCTGTTGTTGTGTATTGGGAGGTAAGGGGAGGGGAGGGAGTTGTCCAGGGAAACCAAGGCGACCCTACTCCGGGGCCTGTGAAAACATGTCCGTGAGGGCCTCCCGGATGCGCACCCCATCCTGATGCGCCTGGTGGCTGGCAGCTGTGTGGGGCTGTTCTTAGGCCTGGCCCTCCGCTGCCATCCATGCGGGAAGGAAGGCCTCCCCGCTCCGCTCCACAATGTTGTGGAGCACGCAGCACGCGGCCACTACCTCTGTTGCATTCCACTCACCCATCTCGAGACGGGTGAGCAAACACCGGAAGCAGGCTTTTAATCAGCCAAAGGCGAGCTCCACTTGATTGCGGGCCCGGTTGAGGCGGTCATTGAACCGGGCCCGGTTCTGGTCCAGCCGCCCCGTGTAGGGCCGCATTAGCCAGGGCATCAGGGGGTAGGCTGTGTCCCCGACGACGCAGATGGGCATAGGCACATCCCCGACAGTCAACTCCCGCCGCGGGAAGTAGGTGCCCGCCTTCAGCCTGCGAAACAGTCCGGAGTTGCGGAGGATGCGGGCGTCATGTGCCCTGCCGGACCAGCCCGCATAAATGTCCAGAAAGCAGCCCTGGTGGTCCACGAGGGCCTGCAGAACAATGGAGCAGTACCCCTTTCTGTTAATGAAATGGGCTGCTCGATGTTCCGGGGCCCGGACGGGGATGTGGGTTGCATCCAGGGCTCCCCCGCAGTTGGGGAACCCGAGGGCAGTGAAGCCGGCGATGGTAGCATCCACGTCCCGCAGGCAGATCGCTCTGGGGAGCAGGACGTTGTTGATGGCGTGGACGACCTGCAGAAGGGTGCAGAGAAACACGGGAACACATCACACAAGGCAGGGGTGGGTGTGCGCTCCCTTGGCCCCCTCCCCGTGATTCCCTCTGTCCTCATGCACACACGCACGCACGCACACACACACCACAGCCCCCTCGCCCTACACCCCCCCCCAGCAGGCCTGTGCAAGGGAAGGACGGCCCGAACCCCTGGGTGACCCAGTGTGGAGTCTTGGCTGCCCCTGGGCATGGAGTGCAGCACCCTTCCCCCACCCCACTCCCCACTCCCCCTGGGACTTACCTCCATCACGACGGCGCTGACGGTGGATCTGCCCACCCTGAATTGGTGTGCCACTGATTGGTAGCTGTCCGGGGTTGCCAGCTTCCAGACTGCGATGGCGACCCTCTTCTTGACGGGGATGGGTGCCCGCAGCCGGGTGGTGGCTCTCTGGAGCGCGGGGGTGAGCCAGGCACAGAGCTCCAGGAATGTTCGCTTTTGCATGCAGAAGTTCCGGAGCCATTGCTGGTCGTCCCATTGCCCAAGGACCAGCCGGTCCCACCAGTCGGTACTGGTGTCCAGTCTCCACAGTCGCCTCTGCACCCTGGGGTGGGGGTGCCACTGGGACGCCATGGCCTCAGTGGTGAGGGAGTCCAAAGCGATGTGCCCCTCCTGGTCCTGGAAGAGGAGGGCACCAACCTGGAGCAGCAGCTGCTGGCACTCCAAAATGTCCGACAGAGGCCAGAGCAGGCACATGGCCACCCCTGGTTCCATGGCACAAGAAACAAGGCAAGGAAAAAAACCCCTGGCGAAAGCAGTAGGTGGCCAAAGGCAGCGGTGTCCAAAAGTCAGAGGGCAACCACTAAACCTGCTATGGCTGTCAGTCCCTGCCAGAGGTCCTAAAGCACGGAGCAGGAGACAAACGGCTGTCCGGCGAGACCCCTTTAAGCACGTGTCTGAACGGAGCTCCAGCCCCGCCCCCGGCAAGGGCTGGTGCCCTTTTGCCCTCTTCAAAATGGTTCCGGGCTTCTGCTTTTGCGCAAAAGCGCGCCGCCAATGTAGACACGCTTTTGCGCAAAAGCGCATCGTTATAATGATAACTCCATGCCAGTCTAGACGCGCTTTTGCGCAAATACTTTTAACGGAAAAACTTTTCCGTTAAAAGTATTTGCGCAAAATCATGCCAGTCTAGATGTATCCAGACTATGTTATTTCGGAATAACTGCTGTCTAGACATACCCTTACCGAGTGTGTCCCAGTAGGGAACTATCTCCTTGACTCCCAAATATTCACAGTACACTTTAACCATTAAAATCTGTTGTGATGTTCCTCAATGTAAGGCAAAAAAGGCAAATCTTTATAGCCTGTCAAGACTGTTCCCCACTCAGGCACTTCGAGGCCCACAAGACACTTTAAAATACTTTGCCACTAAAGAAAGGCTTGTGTTAAAATTCCTTCCTGTGAGATATCCTCAAGCTCTTTATACCCTCCTTTTGGAGAGAGCTTGAAAACTTTAATTTTTCTTAGCAGTATGGTTTTGCATTCTTAGGCATGAGTATACAGCACCTCCCACCTTCTAGGACAGGAGAATCAGATGATGGTTTTAAAAGGGTTTTTATTAACAACAATAAAAGAGATCACATTTGGTTGTTTGGTTGCTAAGTGTTATAGAGCAACTGGGAAAAAAAGGATTAAAAACACAGAGAATTGTTTCTCTGGGGTTCAGTTTGGAAAGTTATTTGTGCTCAGAACAGAAAATTCCAGCAAACCCCACAATAAAGAAAATAACCTGATTGCATCTGACTAAATATTCTCCATTCTACTCACATATTTATAGTTTCAAGACTTAGTCCTTCTCTAGGCATGGATGTCACTGGATTCTCTATACCTGGCTTCCTGGCTTAATTCATGTCCTTCCAGGCTCTGCTCTGGCCGCACAAGAGTAACAACAAGGCCACTGCTTCCAATTCCACTCTCTATTCCCATTGGCTCTCCTAGACACCTGTCAACTAACTTCCTGCTTCTCTAATATTCCTGGAGACTCTCTAAGACTTACTCTATGGTTTTAACCTTTACAGGCAAGACAATTAGGGGTAATTCTCAAGAGTTAAATAAAGTCTTTCTCAGTCATTAACTGAGTGGCTGGGATACCCAGAAAAGGGTATTTCCCCCACTTCCATTCATCACCTCCCCCCTCCAAATTGCAGACAGTGCTGGGCAGCCTGGTCTAGGTTGGGTTCACACTGGCTATGATTTCTTCCTGGAAGTCTAGGAAAAAACATAGTTAATTTATTACTGATTATATGAATAACTAAACAATGTCTCCCGTATTTATGGAATACAATGACTTCAATTATGAGGACAGTTTTAATTGCCTGAGTTTGGGAAACTCTCACAAGAGAAACTTAAAAAACAACAAATAGTCTGGTAGCACTTTAAAGCCTAACGTCCGTCCCCCCCCCACCTCCTTTTCTCCTACTTATTTTAGTTCTGGACATCCAACACTCTGGTAATCTGAAGAAGTGGGCTGTGCCCACGAAAACTCATGATACCATCTACATGTTTTGTTAGTCTTTAAAGTGCTACCAGACTATTTGTTGTTTTTTAAGTTTATCCTGTACAGACTTACAAGTTACAGTGGGGGAGGTCTAGGTTGGATGTTAGGAAAAACTATTTCACTAGGAGGGTGGTGAAGTACTGGAATGGGTTACCTAGGGAGGTGGTGGAATCTCCATCCCTAGAGGTTTTTAAGTCTTGGCTTGACAAAGCCCTGGCTGGGTTGATTTAGTTGGGATTGGTCCTGCTTTGGGCAGGAGGCTGGACTTGATGACCTCCTGAGGTCTCTTCCAGCTCTATGATTCTATGACTAACTCGGCTACCCCCTGAAGCTCTCTCACAAGAGAGCACATCAGCCACTTGGTAAGAAGCCCCAGAAATGTGTAGTGTTTCAAATTCAAAATTTTGGAGAGCTAAGCTCCACTGAAGTTTCTTGTTAGTCTATTCAGTGTAGCATGGTTGGTCTGCACATGGAAAGACCATCCCCAAATACGTGAACGTAGTTCCTCTGGAGTATACACAATGGCGTAACATTACTCTTCTGAAACAGACTTTCCCTCTTGGAGAAACAGACAAGGAGTAATTGCCCTCTCTGCATCAGAACTGCTCTCACACCACACTGACACATCTGTGGCAACGAAGACAGGTTTGTCATAGTCTGGGGCCCTCAGTACAGGGTCTTACAATAAGGTTGGCCTTAATCTGCTTAAAGGCTTCTGACACTTTTGAGTCCACTTAACTTCATTTGGTTGCTTCTTCCTTGTCAGGTCTGTCAATGGAGTGGCGATCTGGCTGTAAGGTGGTACAAATCATTTGTAATATCCAGCAAATCCTAGAAAAGATTGGACATATATTTTCTTACTTAGGAACAGGCCTATTCTGAATAGCCTCTGCTTTAGCTTGATGTGGGTTGATCATTCCCTGACCCATTTAGTGTCCAAGATAAGTTCCCCTGCTTAGGCCTATTTGCACCTTTTAGCCTTAACTGTCAGCCCAGCTTCCTATATGCACTGACAAACAGCTTGGAGGTGTTTTAGGTGTTCTGACCATAAATCAGAGAATACAGCCACATTGTCAAGATAAGCTACTGCAAATTCTCTAAATCCTGCTGGAAGATTATCTACAAATCTTTGGTAGGTGGCAGGTGCACAGCCTGAAAGATAGCATATTAAATTCATACAGCCCAACATGTGTGATGAAGTCTGACCTGACTTTCCTTGGCTGATTCATCTAGTGGTACTTGCTGATTCATCCAGTGGTATCCCTTGGTTAAGTCTAAGGTGGAGATGAACTGGGCGCATCCCAGTTTCTCCAATAGCTCATCTGTGTAAGTCATTGGATAGTTTTTCTGGGCAAGCTACAGAATTTAACTTATGGTAGTCCATAGAAATCAGATTTCTCCACCTGGTTTGGGAACTAGGGCCACTGGAGAGGCTCATGCACTCTCTGAGGGGTGGATTGCACCCATCTCTAACGTATCCTTCACCTCCTTCTCTGTAGTGGTTTTGACTGGAGGAGCCATCACATGAGCTTGGGTTCTGATTGGGTGAACATCACCTGTATGACTGTTCAAACTGTGTTGGTAGTGCAAAGCTGGAGCATAGTTCCTTGATGTGCTGTCACTGCTCATGGCCAAGGGTCATGGAGAGTCTCACCTTCTTGATGCCACTATGTCCTTTCCCATCATGGTAGACTCCTTCAGGACGCTCAGCATCACCTCTCATCTGGACTATGAACTGAAGAACCTTGATTTCTCAGGAATAAAAGGGCTTTTGAGAATTAATATGCCTTAGGCTTAAGGTTAGGGTGTGGGAACTCTATAAGGTAATTTACATTTCCTATGCAATCTCAAACTGTGAACAGCACGTCCCACAATGCTTCCATCTTATTGGATTGAAAGAACGCTCTCCAGCAGGCATATCATATCAGCCGTTCTGTTCTTGCTGAGCATTCTGCAGTTTCTCGAGCAAGGGCTAAAGAGTTTTTGATAGTGTTTAGCAGTTTGTCTACAAAATCCAAAATGCTAGTTCTTGGAAGTGTAACCCCCCTCATTGTTGTTTCACTAATTGTAATGGCCAGTTAACCTTGTGGACATAAATGAGTTCAAAGGGTGAGGATCCCAAAGTGGGATGTGACAAGGCTATGTAGGCAAAGAGTAACTGCTGCAACACTGGGCCCCAATCATTGAAGTGTTCATTTACAAATTTTCATATCATGGCTCCCAGAGTTCCATTAACTTGTCCACCAGGCCATTTATCTGGTGATGGTAAGGAGTGGTAACCATGTGGTTCACTCCATGAGCTTCCCAAAGAAGTTTTATGGTTCCTGCCAGGAAATTAGCTCATGAATCCATTAGTTCTTGAGGGACAACCTATCTTGGCAAAAATATCTGCTAGCGGAGGGCTACTCAACTTTGGAAGCCCCGGGAGCCACAATAATACAGCACATGCCAAGGGCCACAACTTAAGTGTGGTTACATATATATGCAAATAACTTCTTTCACACTGACGGGCATGAATACAAAGATTAAGGCAGGACTATACAACACACAGGCCCCATTTAAATTGGTTCTACTGATATTAATAAAATGCAATATTTACCTGATTTCCACCCATATGACAGCACTTTTAATGAGCAATGACAGTCCAGGAATTTAACTACTAAATCGCATATCAACAGACCATTATATTGACTACTTTTTTGTTTTGGCTCCCACCCGTGGACCACATGCTGAGCCCCGCATAAACCCAAACCACACCGCAAGCTGCAAACAAACAGGCCGTGGGCCGCATGCAACCCACGGGCTGCATGTTGAGTAGTCCTGTGCTAGTTTTTAGCCTTGATGTTCCCTAGAGCTACTGCTTCAGGACATTGGGTGGCAAAATCCATGAAAGTCAGTATATATTGTTTTCCTCTGGGTGTATTTTTAGGGAAAGGACCCAAAATACCCTCAGCTACATGCTGGAATGAAACCTCTATTATGGGGAGTTGCTGGAGAGGGCCTTTGATCTGGTCATGGGGCTTTCCCACCCACTGGCACACCTCATAAAACTGGACAGAGACAGATATGTCCTTGCCAATCCCCTCCCAGTTGAAAGGCTTCCCCAAGCTATCTTTGGTCCTGTTCACCCCACCATCGACACTTTACCCTGTAGTTAGTTGCAATTACCAACTGTCTCTGAGGATGCCAATCCTCTTTATGCCCATCAGAAAAAGTATCTTTGTATAAAAGTCCTCTATCTACAACCAACCTGGACCTATTTGCACTGAAAGGTGGTGATGGGTCACTCTGGGCCACCATCCAAACTCCCTTGAGGCTCCCATCTGCTTCCTGGTCTGCCTGGAACTACTCCACCTATGCTAGAGATGTCAACTCCTTGCTGGGTTGTGGATTTGGGCTTGGTCCCTCTCTGGAAGTGATGCAGGTAATGTATTCTTAAAAGTAAGAATACATTTGTGAATGCTACTTTACCATCTACAAAAATCAATCATTTCTATAGCTGGAATAAGTTAAAAGATATCCCAGAGAAAAGGTAAGGAAAACCAGTATCTGCTACCACCAAAACAAGGTCAGAAAAATTCCATGTAGGAGAACATTGTTGTACGTGTGGGAATGGAGAACACTTACACTATAATCATATTTAATAATTGTCCCTTTGTTTTACGAGAGAGGCTTTGAATTAGATAAAGCTGGCTTGATGAACCACATGTTTCTTAGGTGGGTCGAGTTTTTGCAATAAAGAGAGGTCAATAGAAAAATTCAGAAACACTACCAGTGGAATACTGCATCCGTTATATATTGACCCCATCCCAAAGTCTCTGCAAGCAGACATTAGGGAGTAGAAACAATTATAAGCAGGGATGTTAAGGACTAGTCGACTATCCAAATGCTTATTGGATAGTCAACAGAATAGTTGACTGTAAGATAGAGGCAGCGGAGACGCGGATCTTTCAAAGATACTGTAGGGATCTTTCGAAAAAGGGATGTATTTTCGAAAGATCTGTGTCTAGACTGCCGTATTTTTTTGAAAAAGCTCCATTTTGAAAAAAAACGGCGGCCATGTTTATGCTAATGTAGCACGGGATATTTAAATCCCCGCTTCATTAGCAATTTTGACGTGCCTAATCTACATCTCTCTGTCGACAGAGAGGTGTAGTCTAGACACAGCCCCAGTGATTAGTAGTGACAAATCAACCTACGCCTCTGGGGATTTAGTAAATCCCCTTTTCCTATCTAATTTCTGCTCAAGAGAGAAAATTATTGGTTCTAGAAGTAAGACTGTGTTCTTCACTGCCAAGTGCAGGGTAAGAAATACATTCACTCTTATTTAACATTGCTCCTGATGTGGCAGACATTGTGCAAACACTTAGCAAAAGACAGATGCAGAGCCAAAGGGCTTACAGTATAAACAGACTATGCAAACAAAAGGAGGGAAGCAGAAAGAGGTGAAATCACTTTCCTAAAGTCTCAAAACATCAACAGCAGAGACATGAGTAGAGCCCAGGTACCTTAACAGCCAATCAAATGCCCTGTCAGCTGCAACCTCTCAAATGCAGCTGCTGTTCAGGTCCATTTTGACTGTGTGCATGTTGGGTTATTTGAAGATCTTGATTCCTCAGTGCAGTGCCTAACCTTTCCCCTTGGTCTAAGAAGAGGTGCTTTACCAGGGGTCCTTACTACAATTCCTAAACTAGAACACATATATCTTGCCACTGTGATTAGCCTTCTCTGAGTGGATGCCCCATAAATCAAGCAGCTGTAAATATTCAACATCTTGATAGAGACAAGATCGATAACACTAGTTTAATTATTTAAGATATGACCATTAGATTAAAAGTTTAAAAAATAGACAAGACTTCTAGCTGCCTAGAGTAAAGTGAAATATCTATCTATCTATCTATATTTGTTAGTGTCTAAGATGCTACAGGACTACTGGTTGTTTTTAAAATCCAGGATTTCAAGATGCTTCAGAACACCTCTTGGAACCTCAGTGATCAAACTAAGAAAGCAGGTTTAGGTTAGGATTTTCAGTGGGGTCTAAGGGAGTTAGACACCCAACTCCAACTGAAAGTCAGTAGGTGTTAGGCCACTAACTGCCCTAGGCTCCTTTGGCATCTTGGCCTGGATTAACAAAATGTTAAAAACACCAGAATTCCCTGCAACATTTTCTACACCATCACTCCCGCTTGTTGTGCTATTTGACCAGCTGTCTCATCACAAGTAGGTTGAGTGTGCCCAAGCAACTCTGAAAAGGGTTTAACCAATCAGTTACACCACTTCTGAAACTAGTTTAACTCTGTGCTCATGTTTAGAGTGATGCCCCAGTTATTTGGAAATCAGTTTGCCCAAGAGCAGTCAAATTGCTTTCGCAGTTTGGATAACTGTTCAGGCTCAGTAGGTTCTTGGAAACATGTAAATGAGTATAACAGCATAGTAATATAGTACTGCTGGAGTTGCAGCATGTGAGGCAAAGGAGGTTATGAAACTGTACAACTCTGCTTTAAGACCTCCCTGAGAATTCTGTTGTCATTTGAGGCACCACAGGAGATAAAATATATTGCTGTATTTAAATACGTACTGGGAGTAGAGATAATATCTGCTTCATTAATAAAAAGTATGAGAGGCCACTCTCCAAGTGGGGAGATAAGCTAACAGAATAAAAAGCACTGATTAATGCAGAAAGAATTAGGACAAAGATTTAAGTGACTCATATATTATTGCAACTACTACACAAAGCCACAAACTGGGGAGTGGGAGAGAGATACATGTTTCAATGAGAGGGAAAAAACCATCAGGGAGCACTTTGGATGCTGTCATAGAGTACTGAAGGTGTGGACTAACTGGACTAGCTGGTCAGGCCAGGGTATTATAGACAAAGCAATGTGGGGGCTATGCAGTGGGCACTGTAAAACAAACTCATGCTTGTGTGAGGGGCCACCATGATTCCATCTTCATTCCCCACAAATGGATCACCACTGTTACAAACTCCTGGTGGTAAATTTGATTCCTGGTACAATGAGTGTTCCAAGGGACACGGTGTTTCCGGTCTGTAAGGATCAATGTAGAATTTGTATTAGAGCAGCACACAAAGGCCTGTTGTACTTGGCACTGTACATACATACAGTGAGAGATGGTGCCTGCCCCAAAAAGCGAACAGACTAAACAGACAGGAGGAGGAGAAAGAGGCAGAGTGACTGGCCCACAGTCATGCAATAGCCAAGTCAGGGATAGAACCTAGATCTGCTGAGTCCCACACCAGAGTTTTAGCCACTGAAGCCTTCTGCCACCACCACAAAAAGCCCAACTTTTCTGAAGTTTCACACCATCATACAGCTTTGCAAGTTTTCATTCTCTCTTGGGCCAGAAACAGACATGTTGCCAGAATACTAGAGACACTCCTCTAGTACTAGTTGTGTTCTGGCCAGAAACAAGAGACATGGAAAATCAGAGACTGGCCTGAACCACAGTTGTTCTCAGCATTCTAGACTCAAGGAAATGGGACTGACTGAACGTGCAGATCCCAAAAGTGGGAGTTCAAAATCAAGATCCAGATCTGAATTTTCCCAGTGTTTGCAGATTGGTTTTCCCAGCTGTCTGCTATAGAGGTCTCAGCTTGAACTTGAATATGAAACCAAGTTCAGATCTGGAGTTTAGCTTCTGGCCTATCACTGCTGTTTCCATGTGATTTCCAGTCTAGACTCAAAACATTTGTGTAAGTATCAAAACTTCTGAGCACTTGTACAAAACAAACCACAAAGACACCTACAAGTCACTTGAAGTTCACCCAGCATTAATCAATAACTTCATACCAACAGGAAGATTATTTTGTATCAGAGCTAAATCCTACCTGTACTTTCAAGCTATCTTGAGTCAGGGTACAAAAAGATACTATTCCAAATGCAAATCTTGATAGAAAAATCAATTGTAATTATACAGTCTTGGATATACTCATTCATTGAGTCCCACTCATCATTACTGGAGGACTGCTTATGCTAATGCAAGCTGTTGGAAAATTACACCCATTTACTTCAATAATGCAAGAGCTGTAATGCATCATAGGAGGGATGAACTGGGAAATGGAATGTTGTAGTGATGATTCCCTTAGGAAAAGGGCATTTGTAGTTGATGATTTGGAAATCTTTTGTTGAATAATTGAAGAACTGGGGCCTCGGTTTTGCTCCCAGCCCAGAGAGAAGGAGGAAGCACAGTGGAGAAGGAAGAACTGAGGCATCCTTACTTCAAGCACATTGACTGGCTCTGTGGAAGCCCTGACCAGTCCAAAAATGGTCCCACTGTAGAAAGAATTGTTGCTCCCACATCTCCCAGGTTGCTCAGCTCCTCTGCACATAAACTGTAATGAAAGAACTCTCAATTAAATTAAATGTTCTGTTGTGAACTCTAAGGAACAGTGCATGGCCCCAGTTTATTCACACAAACCACACACCAGTGCTGCTGCCAAGCGTACCCCTGCAGCGGTGGAGACAGACATTTAGCCATTTCAGAGCTAGATTTTCAAGAGCCCAGCAGCCATCAGGCCTGCTGATGAGGAGGGCAGACAAGGGGGCAATTGCCCCAGGGCTCAGTGATTCTAAAGGTCCTGGAGCTCCCAGACACGGCTACTGCAGCAGCAGCCAGAGCCCCAGGCTCTTTAGAATCGCTGCAGGACTGCTGGGCAACATGCGCCAAAGCCCCATATCTAGGTGTGAAAATACTTTATGGCCTTATCTGGGTGGAGAAAGCAACCAGCATCCCCTCCCAAAGGTGCATAGTTTCTGTCATATGGCAGGATGTCAAGCCATTGTGGAACCCATCCAGCTCCCATTGCAGTCAGTGACAAGACTTCCATTTGCTTTCAATGGGAACAAGCAGTACTGAGACTTGGGTATGGAAGGAAAGCATAAGCAGGTGGTAAGGAGTTGAAACTGGGCATTGAATTGTGGGGACTGGAAGGGACTGGGGAGTTTGGATGCCGGACTGGGGCTTTGGGGGCTGGGAGTAGCAAACTCTCAGCATTTGGAGCAGAGAGTTCAGCACTGGGACATGATGAAATACCTGGGGATATGGACTGTTAGTGAGGGAGTGCTCAGGCCAGGACAGCCTGGTGGTTAGGAGCTGGAAAGGTATCACTTGTCTGGTTGGAGGTAGGACCCTGATGCCATGAGTTAGAGGAGGGGCGACTGACGCCTGAACATACATTTAACAACATTTACCAATTTTTCAAATGGCTTCCCCAGGTGCACAGTTTGCAGGTGCTTTCTCTCTGTGAGTTCAAACTCCCACGTGCACCCAAGAAGCACAACATGTACTTTCCTCTTGCAGCTAAGGTGGCCTTATTGGAATCTGGAGCCCCAAGCAGCAACAATAAAGAGCCCTTTTCACATTAATAGGAAGCCCTGGAAGAGGAGGAAGGGCATATTGGAAGCCTAAGCAATGCTCTGACACAGCAATGCCGCTCTCTGTGCTTCTGCTCCTGTGCAGGGAAGCAAACAAACTTTGACAGCTCCGGCAAGGTAACTGGCAGCAAAATAACATGTCTCCTAAAGAGACAAGGACCAATTTGATCTGCAAGCTGATGACATTGCTATGCTGGCAAGGAATTATTAGCAATGAAGATGTGTTACAAATGTGTTTAAAGCCTCGAAGGCATCTCCAGTTTCAACATAGTGAAGTGCATTTACAGCAGCTCATGCTTCTTCATTATAATGTCAGTTAATACTTTTGGTGTTGCATAGAGTTGTACCAGGTGTGTAGGGCAGTGTGGCGGTTTCACCAGCCCCGCCCTCTTCTCCCCAAGGTCCGGTCCCTTTCAATGCAGGCCCAGTGGCCTAGTCCTTTCAAATGCAGGCCCAGCGGCCTAGTCCTTTAAATGGATCCCCCTGTCGTCCGGGATCTGGGAGGAAGGGGTAGGGGGGCCCAGGCCCTCCCTCTCCACCAGGCCCCAACCCAGGGCCCTATCAGTGGTGGGTGGTTCCCACCACTGGCTCAGCGGGGTGTCCTCCCCGAAACTCGCTGAGCCCGCTGGGCTCTTTTCTGGCCCCCACCCTGGGTTGCTTCCTACCTCCTCGCCCAGTCCGACGCCAGTCCCACCTGTAGGTGCGGGTCCAGCAACTGCAGCTACGTTGGCAGACGTGGCTTGGGAGACAGCAGGGGCCGGGGCAGCGACAGCTTCTCGGGAGGCTGCACAGTGCGGCCGGCGTTGTGGTCTGGCTCGGCCCGGCGACAACCACGGCAGGGGTAACTGGTCCAGCACCTCTTGGTCCAGTTGCTGCAGCTGTGGCTCCGGTGCCTGGAGAGGAGCTCCTTCCCCTCCCGTGGCCAGCCCCAACTGAGCAGCCCGGCAGCCTTTTATACTGGGGCTGCACTGCGAGCATGCCCAGCAGGGCTGCGGGAGAGGGGCGTATTCCACCCAATAGGCGGGCTCTCTGCCCCCATGTTCAGTGCAGGGCTGGCCAGCCCCGTCACAGGCAGCAACTTGGATAACATGGTAGATAACATCAGGACAAGGTATACTTAGAGAATCATTCCAAGTGAGGGGGAAAAGGAAGCCCCCCCGGGGACAAATGTAACTATTCCTAAGTCTATAGGGCTGACTTCTGGGCCATGTACAGCTCAGACAGGTAGTCAAACAAGTGTGCACAGGAGTTTGGGGGTTGTGTGTGCTTGGAATGTCTCTCCCCTTCCTCTCACCGACAGCTGTGGGGTGACAACAAAGCCTTTCTGGGACTAATTCTTCAACCACAGCATCCAGTTGTTTCCCACAGAGGGCAGCCAGGTTTTCATGGACACACTAGCCCTCCCTGGCCCAGCCACTCTAACACCCAAATCTGCTGTGAGCTGGGACAGAAGCCCAGTTCCACTGTGCACATTGGAGGATTAACAGGAGGATTCCATCGTGATGGGGGTCACTGGGAGTTACTGTGGGTACATCTACACTGCACGCTTATTTCAAAATAAACTATTCTGGAATAGTTATTTCATCTACACTGCAGGAAAGCTTCAAAATTAGTCTGAGATAGGCTTCCCTAATATAGATGTGCTATCTTGATTTAAAGCCCCAGGAGACACTGGGGAGGAATAACTTAGGGTACATATACACTGCAACACTATTTTGAAATAACTAGTGCTATTCCGAAATAACTTAGTCCGCATCTACACAGCAGGCAGTTATTTCGAAATAGTGTCAAAATACTGTCAAGCTGGAGGACTTCTTACTCCGACTCCTGTAACTCTCATTGTATGAGAAATATGGGAAGTCAGAGGAAGAGTGTTCTATTTCGAAATAAGTGCTGTGTGGACACTCCCTATTTTTAAATAAGCTATTTCAAATTAAGTTACGCAATTGACGTAGCTCAATTTGTGTAGCTTATTTCAAGTTAAGCCTGGCAGTGTAGACACACCCTTAGAATGTCCCTGGTAAGGAGGAATACCAGCTAACCTCATTGCAGGAGGAATACCAGCTAATTCGAGTTAGGGGTTTAAATCGGAATCCCGTTTCACTGCCGCGTGTAGACATAGGCAGTTACTTCGGGCTAGTCAATTTCTAAAAATGGCGACTGGCCGGGAACATGCAAATCAAGCGTGGGATATTTAAATCCTGGGCTTGATTTGCAATTTCAGTCGCCTTCATTAGCCTCCCTAGATCGATCTAGGGGGCTAGTGTAGACGTACCCTAATGGAATGGCTGTGTAGAAGCTTACATTGTTATTTCGAAATAACACTAGTTATCTCAAAGTAACGGTGCAGCATAGATGAACCCTGTGATAGAAATAGATTACTATATTTTAAAGACAGGGGCACTACTCTGATCAGTTAGTTTGACTCCTGAGTAACTAAGATCACAGACTTTGGCCAGTGTTTCTACCTCAGGCCCAGCAGCTTGTGGTCTTTGACAAAGACATCCCGTCTTAATTTAAACACCCCAGGTGATGGTGACATCACCTCACAACGTGATCTGTTCCAAGACTTACTGGTAAATACTTTCACTGTTAAAAAATGAGAATTGTATGACTGGATGACTTCAATTTCAAACCACTGCATCTTGTTATGCCCCTGTCTAGCTCTCTAGTCTATGCCTCTGGCTAGACAGGGGCATATATGTTCTCCCTATGTAGGTTATTAGAGACCAGGATCAAGTGACCTTTAACCTTTTCTCCAATCAGATCTATCAATAATAATTAATCAAAT
The DNA here is from genome assembly GCA_032595735.1 of Pelochelys cantorii. Lineage (NCBI taxonomy): Eukaryota > Metazoa > Chordata > Testudines > Trionychidae > Pelochelys > Pelochelys cantorii. The sequence goes on from CM064341.1 coordinate 11,602,546, forward strand.
GTAAGTAAATAGCAAGTGCATAATCTATAATGTGTGTTAGGATAAGTCAGAAAACCTGGGCTGCTGAACCCAAGAGTTCAGGGAGAAGAGTAATGAAAAGGGAGCATACACTTTCACTTAAAGATTGTTCTTCCCACATCCTCTCCTTCTGTCTTAAATGGTAAAATGCCCTGCTATTCAACTGTAAGGCACATGATGTATGGGGAGCACTGGTTCTGCTGTGGTGACACCTTTGTATTGCTAATATAAACACTGCAATTTTATGAGGAATTTTGCCTCATTAAGATCATGTAGAAGAGTAAAAGTATCAAAGGCAAGTGTGACTATAGAGTATCGTGTTGTTGTGCATGTTTATTTAGCATAATACTGTTTGGGGATTACAAGGTAGTCAATGCTAACTTGTCACTATTTTTTGTAAGTCAGTAAAAAGAGAGTGAGAAACAAAACTGAATCTAATGAAACCATCCAATGCAGTTAATTTTTATTGGTTCTAGCTTGTCTTTAATTCATCCAATTAGTGAATCTCTTTACTGTAAATTCTTATCTTTTTTCCTGGGATGCCTGAACCCTACAAAAATTTACACTGATACTAGGTGGGTCTAAATTTATGAATCCTTCACTTTTTATGCCCCAATACATTTGTAGGATAGGTCTATTTATAGGCAAGCTTCTTCCGGAAAAGCTTATTTCGAAAGAGAGCGTCCACACAGCAAAAGAACAAAGAAAAAGTGATGTGCTTTTTTGAAAGAGAGCGTCCACACAGATTCGATGCTATCTTGCAGTTAAGGCCATCTGGAACCAGTTCAGGCAGGCCATTAGGTCAGCAGTTGCTTCCGGGTGCTGTTGCCTAAGGCCATCTGAGACACATGCTAAAAGGGACCCCCACTGGACAGCCATTTCTCTGCTTCTGCTGTTTGCTTGCCTACCTCTCTGAGGGACAGCAAAGTTTTTGCAGTGTGTACTTTGGTTGCCCAGTTTTTGGACGCCACAGTATACTCATTGCCATTGAGCTGAAGCTGCCTCTGGGCATGCAATGGCCCCACCCAGCCATGCTGCAGTTTCTGCAGCAGTTTTTGCAGGCTGCCTTCATGGATCCGCACGAGCTCAACACCGAGCTCATCATTGAGACCGTCTCCCTGTGTGCAGGAGCAAGGCCCTTCCAACCACACCCCACAGTGAAGAGACACTTTTGGAAGCTGAACGCCAGTTCAGGTAGGACTGGCTGGGCATGGAGCGGTGGGATGACCAGCAGTGGCTCCATAACTTCAGTATGAGGAAGGCCACCTTCATGAAGCTGTGTGCCTGGCTCGCCCCTGCCCTCCAATGACGGGACACCCAGATGCGACCCGCCATCCCCTGGAGAAGTGGGTTGCCATTGCCGGTCTGTGGGCAACCAGTTTGGCATGGGAAAGTTTACTGTCGGGGCCCTCCTCATGGAGGTGAGACACTCTCAAGTTGCAGTCCCTGGAGGGTGAGGGAATCCTGGAAAGGGTGGGGTGGGGAGTGAGGGTGTGGGGGTTGGTCTGGGAGTAGGGAAGCCCTGTCCCTAAGGGGTTCTGCTGTCCCTCCTTCACATAGCCCTGTGGGGAGTGGGTCTCATAGGGGATGGCTCCTGGGGTGTTTGAGGGCAGAAGGAGGGGTGGACTCGGGGACCTCCCAAGGGCTCAGGCACCCCCTCTGATTCTCTGTTTTGTGTGTTTCTTTGTCTCCTTCTGCAGGTGGTGAGGGCCATCCACTCGATCCTGCTGCGCAGTCATCCACCTGGGAGACCTGGACCCCATCGTGGCCGGATTTGTCACCTTGGGTTTCCCCAACTGCAGAGGGTCCATAGATCCGAGGTCTCAGGGGGCTTGTGGCTGGGCCATGGATCCCAATTCGTGTGGCAGTCAGAGCCGCATGGTGAGGTGCAGCTCTCTGGGCCAGCTTCCTGCCACAAGGCTTGTCCTGAGTTCCTGCAGCTTTAAGAGTTAGCAGGACCATAAAATCATAGAATACTAGGACTGGAAGGGACCTTGAGAGGTCATTGAGTTCAGTCCCCTGCCCTCATGGCAGGACCCAGTACTCTCTAGACCATCCCTAATAGACATTTATCTAACCTGCTCTTAAATATCTCCAGAGATGGAGATTCCACAACCTCCCTAGGCAACTTATTCCAGTGTTTAACCACCCTGACAGTTAGGAAGTTTTTCCTAATGTCCAACCTAAACCTCCCTTGCTGCAGTGTGAGGCCATTGCTTCTTGTTCTATCCTCAGAGGCCAAGGAGAACAATTTTTCTCCCTCCTCCTTGTGACACCCTTTTAGATACCTGAAAACAGCTATCATGTCCCCTTTCAATCTTCTCTTTTCCAAACTAAACAAGCCCAGTTCTTTCAGTCTTCCTTCATAGGTCATGTTCTCTAGATCTTTAATCATTCTTGTTGCTCTTCTCTGGACCTTCTCCAATTTCTCCACATCTTTCTTGAAATGTGGTAATCAGAACTGGACACAATACTCCAACTGAGACCTATTCAGTGCAGAGTAGAGTGGAAGAATGACTTCTCGTGTCTTGCTCACAACACACCTGTTAATGCATCCCAGAATCATGTTTGCTTTTTTTGCAACAGCGTCACACTGTTGATTCATATTTAGCTTGTGGTCCACTATAACCCCTAGATCCCTTTCTGCCGTACTCCTTTCTAGACAGTTGCTTCCCATTCTGTATGTGTGAAACTGATTGTTCCTTCCTAAAGACAAGAACTATAGAGTTCTGATTAGTTTGGATGGAATGGCCACCAGGGCACCTATGTTATTTCCTGGAGACTTCTTTTTTCAAAAGAACTCCCTCTTCTGCATCCACACACGCCTTTTCCTGAAAAAGCTTTGTCAGAAAAAGGCTTCTTCCTCGTAGAAAGAGGTTTACCGCTGTCGGAGAAACCCCGTCGTTCTTTCGATTTTTTGTCAAAAGAACGCAATAGCAGTGTGGACGCAGGTATTTATTTTCTGGAATAATGGCCATTAATCTGGAAAAACGCTGCAGTGTAGACGTAGCCTTAGTCCGCATCTACACAGCAGGCAGTTATTTCAAAATAATGTCGAAATACTGTCAAGCTGGAGGACTTCTTAGTCCGACTCTTGTAATCCTCATTGTACGAGGAGTAAGGGAAGTTGGAGGAAGAGTGCTCTATTTCAAAATAAGTGCTGTGTAGCTGCTCCCTATTTTGAAATAACCTATTTTGAAATAAGCTACGCAATTGATGTAGATCAATTTGAATAGCTTATTTCGAGTTAAGACCAGCTGTGCAGGCGCACCCTAAGTATTTGAGGTTAGGAGGAAATTTTCCTTTAGGGAAGACTATGCCATACCTGCCTACTGTAGTGTTTCTTACAACTTATTCTGAAGTATCTGATGCTGTTCAGCATAAATGACAGGATATCAGACTCACTAGTCTGATATGGAATAGCAAGTCCTATGTCCCATTTTACAGATGGGAAAACTGAGCCACAGTGTGGCAAGTTGACTTGTTTGAGATAAACTGGGATTAGAGCCCTGAATTTTTGTCTCCTAACCTTCTGGTGTAACCAGTAGACAACGTGGCCTTGCTTTTAGGGGAAGTGTACATTCTGTTTAGGAGTTGTGATTGTAGCGTGTGTAGTTATACCCAAGCAATTTTACTAAAAATAGCTGTGAGCTCTGATGGCACAGGCTAGCCAACACACTGCCCATGCCCCTTGGTGCATATTCAAGTGGCTGCCCATGCTGCTGCAGCTTCACTGCTCTGTTAGCTAGCTTGATCAAAGCTTGGTCAGGTATGTCTATCATGATGCCATTGCATCTCCTAATTGTAGTGCAGAGATTCCCTTACTTAAAGGAAGTTCCTATGTTAGCAGCAAGGCAAGATCACATGCTATACCCTCCCAGAAAAAAATCAAAGCCTATAAAATGTGGACCCAAAATCTTTGAGGGTATGTCTAGACTACACCTCTCTGTCAACAGAGAGATGTTGATTAGGCATGTCGAAATTGCTAATGAGGCAGGGATTTCAATATCCCGTGCTTCATTAGCATAAACATGGCCACCGCATTTTTTTGAAACGGAGCTTTTTCGAAAAAAACTGGCAGTCTAGACACGGATCTGTCGAAAATAAACCCTTTTTCGATATATCCTGTAAACCTCATTTTTTTAGAGGAATACAGGTGTCGAAAAAGGGCTTATTTTTGACAGATCCGCGTCTAGACTGCCGGTTTTTTTCAAAAAAGCTCCATTTCAAAAAAAAGCAGTGGCCATGTTTATGCTAATGAAACACAGAATATTTGAATCCCTGCTTCATTAGCAATTTCAAAGTGCTTGATTTGCATCCCTCTGTCAACAAGGGGATGCAGTCTAGACATAGCCAGAGTGGGTAGGAAAACCAGTAGCTATGTAGATGGGTGTATATTACAGCGAATGCTGTGTTTATCATGCATGGGTATGTGACATGCACCCATCCTGACTGGCTGCAGGGAATGAACTGGGGCCCTCCAGAGAGAAATGTATGAATCTTTATGGATGGAGATGAAAAGCTGGCCTCTTTTGCTGGGAGCTATAACATTCACAATTTCTGTGGAATTGGGTACAAAAGGATTCACAAAATGCAATGAACAGTGTATTACAGGAATGTCTAGGATAGACTAAATTTTGCTGTGGAAATAGGTTCTCCTATTCTACAGATTTATATATATGGCCTAATTAATACTGTGCTTTAGACAAGACACGACATGTGGATAAACAGACAAATGAAGGTGCAAAAGGGCATGGTGGGGGGTGCTAAAGATGGGGATCTTTCCATAAATGAGTAGTCACCAGCCTGAATAAGAATGGGACTCTTCCCTCCTCCCCTAAATTCCAAGCTGTGCCAGAATGTAATAAAGCCTTGAATTACATTTCCGTGTATAGATTTTGTAATAACTTCTGACATAACTTTCAAAAATGACAATTTAGTGAACCTCTGTCCCACACATGTTAGTGCTACAATATGGAGGCAGCAGGGACTTATTTAATGAAAGTTACCATTGCCTTCATTCCATGTTAGTTATGTAGTGTTAGTCATTGCAGAGAGTCCATCCTGCAGACTGTGCTAGCAGCTGCAAATATTTGGCTTTAACCTCACTGCATTATAATGCTACTGGGGGAATGTCTGGAACAAATTACCCTGTGTTTCTAATCTTCCAGGAGTGCTCCCCCAGGACCTGCCCCACCACCACCCCTTCTGCTCCCCACTTGCCTTTTCCCGCCCAGTTCTCCCTCCCGCCCCAGTGCACTGCTCCCTTGCTCCTCCCTTCCAGTGCTGCCTGATGTCACAAATCAGCTGATCCACCACAGGCAGTAGGAACTGGGAGGGAGAGGGAGGCACACTGATCCGGCCAGTAGGCAGGGGACTCTGGGGGAAGGGAGAGGTCTTGTGGGTACTAAAGGTTTTTTTCTGTGGTTGCTCCAGGCCCGGAAAACCCATGGAGTTGGCACCTCCAGCTGTCACTGCTGGAGACTAAGCCCATAAAACACATCCACTCATTAAGCATGGACCCTCCCAAAGCACAGGGTGTAGAGCGGTCACTCCAAGTCACTGTATTCAAGGGCCAAGTCTGGCTGTAGTTGTACCTTGCATGTTAAAAGAAGCTTGTTTTTATCTTATTCAGCACCTTGAAAGGTGTCACTTCAGGGGACAGTGATGGTATAAAATGCAGCTGGCATTTCTGAGCCCGCTGCAGCAGCTCAGCATTAAAGACAACATGAGTTGAGACTTTACAGGTAAATGCAGTGTAGATGTAGCTATGTCAGTCCACAACATTAGAGAAAGATCATGTCTTTTATTGGACCTACTTCTGTCACTCTCACCACCAGCAGTTTGTCCAATAAAAGATATTATCTCACACACTGTCTCTCTGGATGAATGTCAAGTCAGGATACTGTAAAACTCCAGTCACAAACCTGATCACATGTTTTTTTATCTGCTCATTCCTGACCTGTCTGTTTGGAGGGGAGTCACACCTGTAGGTAAGGCGCTAGTCAAGGGAGTCTGGTCAAGCAACAGGAGTGGCTAATAGGAGTGTTCTGTGAAGGAGTTCCCAGCTGAAGGAGGAGTGATTATGTGACCTTTACCATTTGTTGTCTGAAGCAGGAGTGGCAGGTTTGCAGAAATTTTGGTGGTGCCCAGAATGTCCAGAACCCGAGCCCCTGTCCCATCCAAACACGCCTTCCCACCTGCCTGGCTCTGGTAGGGAGTTTGTTTAGTAGACTTCCTGCTTCTGATGTACTTAAAAAATCGCTATTACTTTTTGAGCTTTTGCCTGTCAATTAAAAAAAGTATCACTTTTTAGCTGTTTGCTATTACATGATGTGATTGCTGCTTCATTTTCCTTTGTCGAGTAAACTAATCTACATGGCTCCGTCGACAGAGCCATGTAGTCTAGACGTACCCTGAGTGAGCTGTCTCAGGGCCTCTTGTACTCCAGCTCACCTGTGAGAATGCCCAGCAAGGTCATGGGGGAGGGGCACTTTCAGCCACCTGGGCCCATCCCACAGTCTGTTCTACAATGTGGGGCCGAGATGCCCCATCACACTTCCCCATTGCTACTCGAGACCATTGCTCCTCATTCTGCCATATGTCACTACTGTGAACAGGCTCTCTCCATCCTCTTTGGAACCCTCTTCAGGTAGTTGAAGGCTGCTATCAAATTCCCCCTCATTCTTTTCTTCTGTAGACTAAATAAACCAAATCCCGCAGCCTCCCCTCATAAGTCGTGTGCTCCCGTCCCCTAATCATTTTGGTTACCCTCCACTGGACTTTCTCCACAACCTTTCTGAAATGGAGGGCCCAGAATTGGATGCAATACTCCCGATGTGGCCTCACCAGTGCTGAATAAAGGGGAATAATCACTTCTGTAGATCTTCTGGCAATGCTCTTCCTAACGCAACCTAATATGCCACTAGCTTTCTTGGCTACAAGGGCACACTGTTGACTCATATCCAGCTTTTCATCCACTGTAATCCCCAGGTGTTTTTCTCCTTCTCTCAGATTTTCACCCTCCTCAACAGTACAAAGGCTGTGTGACTGGAGGTGGAACTGCTCTACTGTGTCCTGTCTGAAAGTCTCATCTATGTACCTCTCTGCCTCCTTTAGTTCTTCTAGTTCAGTCACCTTGGTCTCCAAAGCTGGTACACGATCCCTGAGTGCCAGGAGTTCCTTGCACTGAATGTACTCCTTAGGTATGTTAAATTGCGAGTAATTGACTAATCAAATGGTTGATGCATTTTGCATCAATTAGTTAATAGGGCACCTCCACCTTTGAGGTATATCAACAGCCCTAGCGCTGTTGCTACACTGTAAAGGAGAAAGCTCCGTGTGGCGCTGCCACTTTGAAACACCACAGGGAGCCTGGCATCAGGCGCCTCATAGCGTTTCAATGCGGCAGCACCGAGTGGAGCCCAGGTTCAGCTGGGGACTCCCACTCTGAAACACTGTGTGAAGCCTGGGGCCAGCTGGGGTGTCCCCAGGTTCTACGCTGTGTTTCAAAGTGGCAGTGCTGCACAGTGCTCGGGGTCAGCGGGGGAGTCTCCAGCTGAACCTGTGCTCCACGTGTAGCTGCCGCTTTGAAATGCTGTGTGTAGCCTGGGGTCACCCAGTTGGCCCCTGGCTGCACATGGCATTTCAAAGTGGCAGCACCACGTGGAGCCTGGGGTCTGGCCCCCAGGCTCCATGCAGTACTGCCACTTTGAAGTACACCCCCCCTTGCTGCCTCTTTCTGATGGGGGGGGAAGTGACTAGTCGACAAGCCTGTCGACTATCCGATTAGCATTTGCTTATCGGATAGTCGACTAGCCGAATACTCCTTCACATCCCTAGTACTCATAAGCCACCTCTCCTTAGTGCAGGACAGCAGGTACAAGGTTCTTTGGGTGCAATAAACAGGATAGTCCCCACTCTGTTGATGGACTTTTGCCTGCATTCTCTTTGTGCTCCTAGAGCATTTCTTGACATTTATTTTTTTAAATGAGGTAGTTCTGGTTTTAGTTTAAAGAAGTTGAAGTGTTAAGTGTACCTAGCCCCACTCAAAGTCTGCCTCTAAATTCCCTAACAAAACTCCCTTTAGCACACCTTTTATTTGTTATTATTTTGGGCTTCCTACTCTGTATTTTGTTGTTGCAATCCTCCTATTGGGTCAGACATTCTGAGAAGTCCCACTATTACACAAAACTAGGGTAAGTGCTGGTTAGCATGGGTGGATTTTCCGGAAGAAACCTTGAAAAATATATTCCACCCTATGCTGGTAAAGACCCTTGGGCATTTTTTTTTGGAAGACCAGGAGTTTTGCCCAAGTGTTCTTGCCTAAAATATTCCTTCCGCTATTCAGTATGCAATATGTCAGCTGGTTGGATCCCTCCACACCAGAGATAGCTGCTTGTCAGCACTACCTTCTGTATACCCTGGAGTCTGTGAAGTGCTGTGGGATCCTCCAAAATGAGCAGCATGATACAAATGTAAAATATGATCACTGTGTTATCACTATTTTGATAGTCAGCACTTCATACATGCACAGGAAGGCTAAGTGCTAATATCTGCCTGATGTGATTTATGTGCTGTAGGCGTGCATGCAAATATTAATAGTACCGATTAAATAATGTTGGAGAAAGTAGAAAGTCTGTTTAAATATTGAATCTCTTTATATTTATAATCCTATTTTAAAGCAAAGTTTAGTATAAAAATGGGCATATATTTAATAATATATATATTAGATTATATTTGTAATAATCTCAAATAAAAATAAAACAATCTAGGAGGTTTTCTGACATCTCCTGGGACCCAGCCAAACTACCTCTTCTAAATATAGTAGTACAACCACAAATAACTTTCAGATTTAAAATTCAGATAGCTAAAGTATAACTGAAGGCAGCAAAAGCCTGAGTGGGACCCAGTTTTCTCATATACCAAAAATATTCATGTTTTGCAAAGTGGGGAGGACCAGATATAAAGGGGATAATTTTTTTTAGAAAAAAATGAAGATTGAAAAGCACCACCTATCAAAGGCAGTGTGTATAGTTATCTGTTTCAGAAATATGCACTTGAACAAAGTGTTACCATGATTTACACTCGTCTAAACTCCATTAATGCAGGTTACAAAACTCCCTTTGCAGATATATATCAGCAAGCTGCAGAAACACAAGTAAATAATGAAAAGGCCTTAGAAACAGAGCAAAGGATTAAACTCATCCATCACTAACTAGCACAATGAATACAAAAGCTACAGAAAAGAAAAGATAAATGCTGTAACCTTCTATTGTATTGTTTTTCATTTATTCCTGCATGTCAGAAGGAGAAATAGCAGAAGTACAATTAGAGAACTTCTTTTTTCTTTAATCAGACTCAGACCTGTGAGCAAATGCTACATGTGCAAAGCCTGCATGTGGTCAGAAATCATAATTCCTTTTCAATGTGATAAAAAAGCCATTTGAAAAAAACTATTGTGTCAAATTCTACCCACTCCCAAACATGAACACATCCCTTGATCTGGAATCATGTCCGATTGGAACTCAACACTTAGTCCATAATCCCCCCACCAAATTTTATAACAGAGAAATGTGTCTCCTCTGAAGCAGACTGGCTTAAAGGCCTTATCCTAAGGCCATAGAAGTCAATGGAAGGCTGATATTGTCACCCAGTAGGCTTGTTGAGGCCTTGGAACCTGTTAATATAAATGCTTGTTATTGAGCCTCCTTTGGGTTAATGTTTGCACCTGACTCCAGCAGATAGATATTGTCTCAATTCCTATCCTTAGCAAATTGATGCTGTGCCCTCCTGCCTTTCTCCAAATAATACTGGGCCTCCCAGTCCTCATCCTTTAGTTATATTGTGGTACCTCTCCCCCATTATAATATGCCTCCCCATCATTCCGACTTATGCTATGTCTCCCCCCATTCACAGAATCATAGAATCATAGGGTTGGAAGAGACCTCAGGAGGTCCAAACCCCTGTCCAAAGGAGGACCAATCCCAACTAAATCATTCCAGCCAGGACTTTGTCAAGCCAGGACTTTAAAACCTCTACAGATAGAGATTCCACCACCTCCCTAGGTAACCCATTCCAGTGCTTCACCACCCTGCTAGTGAAATAATTTCTAATATCCAGCCTGGACCTCCCCCACTACAATTGCTCCATGTTCAGTCAACTTTCACCACTGAGAATAGCTTCCTTCCATCCTCTTTTGAACCCTCCTTCAGGGAGTTGAAGACTGCTATCAAATCCCCGCTCACTCATCTCTTCTGTAGACAAAATAAGACCAAACCCCTCAGCCTCTCCTCATAAGTCATGTGCTCCAGCTGCCTAATCATTTTTGTTGCCCTCTCTTGGGCTTTCTCCATTGTGTCCACATCCTTTCTGTAATGGGGGGTCACAGAATTGGATGCAGTACTCCAGATATGGCCTCACTAGTGCCAAATAAAGGGGTAAATAAATCACTTCCCTAGATCTGCTGGCAATGTGCCTACTAATGTACCTCAATCTGCTGTTAGCCTTGTCGCTACAAGGGCAAACTATTGACTTATATCCAGCTTCTCATCCACTGTAATCCCCAGGTCTTTTTCTGCAGAACTGCTGCTTAGCCAGTCAGCGTTTGGGATTCTTTTGTCCCAAGTGCAGGACTCTGCATTTGTCCTTGTTGAACTTCATCAATTTCTTTTGGTCCAATCCTACAGTTTGTCCAGGTCACTCTGGACTCTATCCCTACCCTATCATGTCTAATGCAGCAGCCAGAGCTACTCTGTTCCCTCTCCTCAGGTGGGATATGGGATGCTGCCAATCAATTGGGGAAAGGTGGCAAAAAAAGCAGTTTGACAAACGTTTCCAGCTCATTGCTGGTGGCTGCTGCAGAGGGCACTCTGGCTAGCAGGGGGACAATGCGTGGCACCTTGTCCCCATGGAGAAAGGGCCAGTGTGTGGGAGAAGGCCCTGAGCTTGGTTTTGTGTAACCTCACTTATCCACTGGCCCCTAATCTAGTCTCTTTGCAAGTCCAACAAAAACGCTTCCTATTTCTTGGCTAATATCAGCTCACTCGTGTCTCATACTGCTTCTTGCCACATCTATGTGATTTACTATACACAAGTATTTACACTCAAGCAGCTGGCACTGAAGGAGGTGTTTCATATTTTGAGGCTGTCTGACACAATCACAGGTATTAGTGCCAACATGTAACAATGGGTACAATAATAATACCTAGCCTCACTTTATTAAGATTTCATAGTTTATTTTTTAACCAAATAGTCTATAGTCACTTTGCAATCACATTGCAAAAAGTCCTTTTAAATAGCAAAATCTACTCTCCTCCCAAGAAATGAACAAAGTGTGGCTTGTGGTGAGAACCTTGATTTCTATTGTGTTTTTCCAATTACTCAGTAATTTACAAGGTTCAGTAGTTCACACTGGGTTGCTCAGTCATTTCTGCAAATTAGTGTAGTTCCACTGTAGGTGAAATTCTGTGCTCAGAAAATTCAGAGAAGACAATTAGCTCCTTAACTTTCTGAAAGGCCACTCTCCCCCTCTCCTTCCTTCTGTCACACTTTTTGGCATGTGTTCTCTGTTTGTTGTGCTGTGACTATGAAGAACTGTCTTCCTGGGCACTGCTGTCACGCTTTGGAAAGTCAGATGAAAATTCAAAAAATGACAGGACTTGCTCCTGTTTTTAAATATCTCCTTTCAGATCACTGAAAATCCTCTTCCTTCATTAGGAAGCATGGCCCTGTATCTCCAAATCAGATTCCAGAAATGATGAGAGCAGGTGTTTCTCTCCAGTTAGAGGAAGGTTTGGTGTCCCTATATCAGTAGAGAAATGTACTTATGAGAGGCAGGCTGTGATAACTCACTTCAGAATCCTTCCCAGGAGATTTTGAACATCTTGGAGAAGTATGAAACTCAATCTTTCCTTTTTATTTTTTTCTTCCCCTGTGCACTGTTGTTTGTGCCAAGAACAAGCTATCAGAATGTGTTTCCTGCTGCTTCTCCAGCTATTGTACAAAAGCAAGAAGTAACCCTGCTGTGATATCATCAAAAACTGCTCCTTGCCAGAGGTGCAGGAGAAGGTTAGCTGAAATGAGGATGCAAAATTTTCCAGAAAGGAATATAAAATAACATGCAGCTTTTATAGCTTAGTCAGGTACAGTGGGATTTGATGATTCCTTATGTCAGGGCTGTTCCCCACTCTGGCACTCTGAAGCTATGTCTACACTAGAGAGGGTTTTTTTCTGGAAAAACAGCCATTTTTCCAAAAAAAAACATTACTTATGTCCACACTGGAATTGCATTCTTTCAAAAAAAAATTGAAAGAACAGTGTTTTTTTCCCGACATTGGTAAACCTCTTTCTATGATGAGGAAGCCTTTTTCCGAAAGAGCTCTTTCGGAAAAAGGCACATGTGGACGGGGAAGAGGGAATTCTTTTGAAAGAAGAGGAAAGAGGAGAAAGCACAGGTGCCCTAGTGGCCACTCCGTCCATAGTAATCACAGCTTAAATGTGAGATAGCCTCCATTCAGTGTGGACACTGTCTTTCGAAAAAGCAGATCGCTTTTTCAATGCACTTTGCAGTGTGAACGCTCTCTTTCAGAAGAAGTTTTTTTGGAAGATCTCTTCCAGAAAAGCTTCTTCCAAAAGAAGCCTGCAGTCTAGATGTAGACTGAAGTGCAGAATGGGGGGGGGGGCTCGCAAAGACCTTAAATACTTTGTCTCTAGGCCAGGAGTGGCCAGCCCATTAAACAAAGAAAGCCAAAACAGCATCAGAAAAAATACGTAGAGCCACACCAGAATTGTTGAGCAAAAAAAAGAAGGAAGAGCGCCCAGCACACCAGAGTTGTTAAAAAAAAGGACACACCCACAGGTTAGGCTTTTTGACCACGCTGGACGGTGAGCTCCTGGTGAGCGCAGGGAGCCGGGGGCCATTTGTAGGGGCACATGGGCAGCTTCGCGAGCCGTACTTTCAGGGTGAAGAGCCGCTTGCCACAAAGAGCCTGACGTATCCCTGGGAAGGAATTCAATTGTTCCCTCCTGGTTTTTTTCAGGGTTAAATCGTCTTTGGCCCCAAAAGAGCTTGAAAAAAGAAAAGAGAGAAACAAGTTTCAGTCTCTGGTAGCTGACCACTTGTATTAGGCAGGCAGCATACACACACAGAGCCCCTGTTCCTTTTGCGGACACAAGAATCAAATCATCACCTTAAAAAAGTGATTTTTATTAACAAAACTTAATGAGGCACACTTGATTGCTAGGTTTTACAGAGCAACTAAATAAAACAAATTAAAACACAGAGAAAATCTCTGAATAGAGGAGGAGAGGCATGGATTCACACAGAGAAGTTCAAACCAAGCCACAAAATAAAGAAAAATACCCTAATCATGACTAAATACACGTTTCCCTTTATTTACTCATGATCCATTCCTGGTTCAATCCACTTCCATGTCCCGAATTCCTTGGAGACATGGTAATCCTGCCTGGATTTAAATCATTCTGTGTCTCTCTACTCCTGGCTTAACTTCCCCACATAAAGAAAGCAGGCAAGGTATCTTATACAATTCAGATTTCAGCACCATATCGCCATTAGTTCTTCTGGCCCCCTGCCAACACCCTTGCTATCTACCTGAGTTTAACCCCTTAATCAGCGGGTGCTGGCCAGCACTCCTCCTATCCATCACACCTTATGAAATAGAGATGGGCCCCAACCAGAAACCCCTGACCCCATGCAAGCAGAGAGGTCAGATCAAGGGCTCAAATTTGTGACCTGGGCCCATCTCAAAATACTGGCTGCTTTCCAATTGCAATAAGAGAAGTGAGGTAAACTGGGCAGGATCTGAAATTGAATAGTTTCTGAGTTACAACCAACATCAGCCCAAGGCTAACAGAAGTAAATTGACTTGGAACGTGGATTTGTGGCTTAAAACATACTTACAGACAGGCAGGGCTTTAATTTTGTTGGGTAGTCATTTAGAGTTTGTTTATTTATTTATTAAGGAAATATATATGCAAACTTATTCAAAGGATTGGGCTCTGTCCAAATGACAAGGGAATAAATTAATTTGCTGGGAGGCCATCCTGACACATGGTGCATTTGTGAAATAATGGATGGGGTAGAGAGCAAACAACATATAAAAGAAGTCACGTTTGTGCAGAAGGCTTGGGAAAGAATTAGCACAGCAGCATGGGAAGCACAAGTATCTGGCAATCAAATAGATAACACAAAGTCTAAAAGGGAAGACATTTTTGAAAGTGCTAAATGAAATATTCTAATGAATAGGGTCAAACTGCTAGGCAGTGAAAGTAATGCAAAGGAAAGTTGTATGATGCTATGCTGCTTATCTGCTATCATCTGCACATGAATGCAAAAAGCATGATTAGGAATAGAGCTGTAAAGTTCCAGCCAGATTTCATCCCCTAACACTCATTTCAGGTACATGTAGATTCAAGAATGGTAAGCAAACAGAATTTTCATCCTGTGAAAAATTCTGATACTTTGACATTTGTTTCCATCCTGAATGGGAATGGAAAATCACAATATCGTTTTTTTTCATAAAATGAAAGGTTCTGACATTTTTCATTTTAGGACTGTTAGAATATTGGAAAACAGTACATAGGTGTAAAAAGTGGGTTTTCCCAACTTTTTTTGTTTTTGTTTTACCTGCACCCACCTTTGGAAAAACATGGAAATAGTAAAAATAGCGTCAAAAAGAGGTGGAGCAATCCTGAAAATCCTCAAACTAACCAGGAAAATCTTTTTATTATTCCAAAACCAAATCAATACAAAAATGTCAAAATGAAACTTTTCAACAATGTCCAAATTTTCCAGCTGAAAAAAAATAATTTAAATGTTAAATGGTGATTTTCCTGAAACCCCATTTTCAACATGAAGACATTTTGACCAGGCATTTTTGCTTGGTCCATTATAAAGGCAGATATCAGTCATAAAACTCTGATCTAAAGCTCAGTCCGGAGTCAAATACCCACAAACATGCCAGGGTGTTAGGCTTATTTTCAAAGAAGAAAACACACCCATACGAAAGCTCCAATTTACAGCTTCAGATTTCCCCATGTCCGTACAACACAATCTTTCCAGCGGGCAGCATAGAATCATAGAATCCTAGGGCTGGAAGAGACCTCAGGAGGCAATTGAGGCCAACCCACTGCCCAAAGCAGGATCAACCCCAACTAAATCATCCTAGCAAGAGCTTTATCAAGCTGGAACTTAAAAACCTCTAGGGATGGAGATTCCACCACCTCTCTACATAACCCATTCCAGTGCTTCCCTACTTTCCTAGGCTGTAAACCTTTCCTCAGGTTTACAGGATTTTTTGAAAAAGCCTTCCCTTTTTGAAAGAACCGCGTTTAGACCGCGGTTTTACTTTTGAAATAGCACTTTTTCGAAAGAGCGCCATAATGTGATTATGCTAATGAAGCATGGGAAATTCAAATCCAAGCTTCATTTGCAATTTTGAAGTGCCTAATTTACATTCCTCTGTCAAAAGAGGGATGTAATCTAGATGTATCCCTAGTGAAATAGTTTTTCCTAATATCCAGCCTAGACCTCCCCCACTGTAACTAACTTGAGACCATTGCTCCTTGTTCTGCCATCCATCACTACAGAAAACAGCCTCTCTCCATCCTCTTCGGAACCTCCCTTCAGGAAGTTGAAGGCCGCTATCAAATTCCCCCTCACTCTTCTCTTCTACAGACTAAACAGACCCAACTCCCTCAGCCTCTCCTCGTAGGTCATATGCTCCAGCCCCCTAATCATTTTGGTTGCCTTCTGCTGGACCCTCTCCAATGCGTCCACATCCTTTCTACTGTGGGGGGCCCAGAACTGGATGCAATACTACTGATGTGGCTCACAAGTGCTGAACAAAGGGGAATAATGACTTCTCTAGGTCTGCTGGAAATGCTCCTCCTTCTTGGCTACAAGGGCACATTGTTGATTCATATCCAGCTTCTCATCCACTGTAATCCCCAGGTCCTTTTCTGCTGAACTGCTACTTAGCCATTCGGTCCCCAGCCTATAATAATGCTTGGGATTCTTCTGTCCCACATGCAAGACTCTGCACTTTTCCTTGTTGAACCTCCTCAGATTTCTTTTGGCCCAATCCTCCAATTTGTCTAGGTCACTCTGGAGTCTCTCCTTGCCCTCCAACGTATCTACCTCTCCCCCTAGCTTAGTGTCATCCACAAACTTGCTGAGGGTGCAATCTATCCCCTCATCCAAGTCATTAATAAAGATTTAGCAGGTGAGTCTGTAACAGGAAAAACTTAAAAAACAACAAATAGTCTAGTAGCACCTTAAAGACTAATAAAACATGTAGATGGTTTCATGAGCTTTGGTGGGCACGACCCACTTCTTCAGATGACTGGAGTATTAAAAGTCCAGATCAAAGAATAAATACGGGAGGGTGTGGAGGAGGAAAAAAAAGGGAGAAAAAAGAAAGTAAATAGATTGTTAAAGTTACAGGAAGCTGATAAGAACAATTAGCACCTCCATTGTTTGATTGATTGGTTAAGTCATTAGGATGTGGAAGGTAGTGTGCAAGCCATGTACCTATTCATATCATTTGCATAAGAATTAAACTTATGAATGAGGTTAAGTTCCAACCCTTCTCTGTGTATTTGCTTTGTGGAAGTGGCCTGAAACAAAACAGTGACTTGGAGATCCATTAATGAGTGTCCAGGCAGATTAAAGTGTTCTCCAATAGGTTTTTGTGTATTGCCTTTTCAGATATCTGATTTGTGTCCATTAATTCTTTCCCATAAAGACTGCCCAGTTTGGCCAATATACATGGCAGTGGGGCATTTGATGGCATAGATCACATTAGTGGATGTGCAGAAAATAAGGAGTACAGGAGCTGCTGAAAAAGCTCCCCGCTGTTGGCAGAGCCGCGGCTACACTTTACTTTCACTTTTGACATTGAGCCTGATCGGCACAGCGTCGGAACGTGAGTATGCTAATGAAGCTGGGGATATTTAAATCCCGGGCTCATTTGCACTTCTGAAGTGCTTGATTTGCATCCCTCTGTCGGCAGAGGGATGCAGTCTAGACACAGCCTAGGTGATGACAAGTGGTATTCTGTTGTTTTCTCTTTTGGGCCTGTCTTGAAGTAGTTCATGTCTGGGTACTCTTTTGGCTCTGTCAATCTGTTTTTTCACTTCTCCGGGTGGGTATTTCTGTTTTAAGAATGCTCTATATAGATCCTGTAGGAGTTTGTCTCTGTCTGTGGGATTGGAGCAAATCCGGTTGCATCTTAGGGCTTGGCTGTAAACAATAGATTGAGAAATGTGTCTGGGATAGAAGCTAGAGGCATGAAGGTAAGTTTAGTGGTCGGTAGGTTTCCAGTATAGGGTAGTGGAAATTTGTCCATCATTTAATTGTGCTGTAGTGTCAAGGAAATGGATCTCTCATGTGAACTGATCCAGGCTGAGGTTGATGGTGGGGTCAAAGTTGTTGAAATCCCTGTGAAATTCATCAAGGGTCTCTTTCCCATGGGTCCATATGATGAAGATGTAATAAAGATGTTGAACAAAACTAGCCCTAGATCTGATCCTTGGGACCCTCTGCTTGAAACCAATCTCCAACCAGACATCGAGCCATTGATCACTACCCATTGGGCCCGACAATCTAGCCAGCTTTCTATCCACCTTACAGTCCATTTATCCAGGAGTGGCCCTAGATGAGCTGCCAGCAACTGGCGCCCTTGGCGAAACGCATGATCGGTGCACGATCGGCGCCCCCGCCTCCAATGCCCTCAACGGCTGTTTATCTTGGCGCCCTAGGCGACTACCTAGTTTGCCTGTATTGATGGGCCGTCACTGCATGTTTCCAATCCATACTCCCTTAACTTGCTGGCAGGAATATTGTGGGTGACCATATCAAAAGCTTTGCTAAAGTCAAGGTATATCACATCCACTGACTTCCCCATGTCCACAGAGCTAGTTACCTCATCATAGAAGCTAATCATAGAATCATAGAATATTAGGACTGGAAGGGACCTCGAGAGGTCATCGAGTCCAGTCCCCTGCCCTCATGGCAGGACCAAATACTGTCTAGACCATCCCTGATAGACATTTATCTAACCTACTCTTAAATATCTCCAGAGATGGAGATTCCCCAACCTCCCTGGGCATGACTTGCCCTTGGTGAATCCATGTTGACTACTCCCGATCACTTCCCCCTCTTCCAAGTGCTTCAAAATGGATTCATTGAGGATCTTCTACATGATTTTTCTGGAGTCTGAGGTAAGGCTGACTGATCTATAGTTCCCTGGATTTTCCTTCTTCCCTTTTTTAAAGAAGAGCACTACATTTGCCTTTTTCCAATCATCAGGGACCTCTCCCAATCTCCACGAGTTTTCAGAGATAATGGCCAAAGGCTCCACAATGACATTTGCCAACTCCCTCAGTACCTTCAGATGCATTAAATCTGGACCCATGTGTTTGTGTATGTCTAGCTTTTCTAAATAGTTCTGTGCATTTTGTTCTCAGATGAATCAAACTAAATGACTTCACATAGGCTGGCAAAATCAGATGTCAAGCAGTGCTTAATGTGAGAATCATCTGTGTCACCTTTGGAATGTCCTGGTCAGATCCTCAGCTGGTGTAAATCAGCCTACCTCTATTGAAGTTAATGTTATTATTGAGTTGTTTAGCTCATGAGTGACCTTAAAGAAAGAGGAAATATGCCACTTTTGTCTTAAACAGATCAGGAACTTCAAGAATCTGATTTTTATTTATTGCACATATCCTCCTGGTTTAGCCATGCAGTCTTTGTTCATAAGCGCATGGGTGCTGACAGCCTCTGCAGAACCCTGGACAAAGCAGGTTGGGGTGGAGGGTGGTCTCGGTTCCATGCTCCTGGAAAGGGTGGAGCCTTGGGCAGAATGGGCAGGGCTGGGAGAGCACAGAACCCCCTCAGCCCATAGAGCCACCTAGAGCACACGATGATCTGGAGATGATTTAAAGGATGCCACCGCTGTTGCAGTAACAGTGGCAGCAGAGGCTGGTAGCTCTTGGCCCCTTTGAAGCACCAGGCCTGGGGGGAACTGCTCCTTTTGCCCCTCCCTGTCAGAGTGCCTGCATAAGAGTGATCCTTCCCTAGTCTCAGCAATTCAACCTGCTCTTGTGAATAAAAATTTGCAGGATTGGGGCCTATAATTGACCATGAATTAGAAGAAATGTGCTGCTAAGGGAAGCTGAACGAGTTCAGTGTCAGTTGATTATTCAGACTCTCAGGCAGTGGTCTCCAACCTTTTTACACCCAAGATCATTTTTTAAATGACAGAACAAGCCAAGCTCTACTGCCCCGCCCCTTCTTTGAAGCCCCGCCCCTTCCTTGAAGCCCTGCCTTCTCTATTCTCCACCTCTCCATCACTTGCTATCCCCAACCCTTATACTGCTACTTTTTTCCCAATTCTTCTGTAGGAAGAGGTTTTTCCAATATTTGGCCTGTCTAGACTGGACCAAATGTCAGAAAAAACCCTTCTTTTGGAAGCCCCCTTATTCCTCATGGAAAGAGGAATGTAGGGGTGACTGAAAGATCATGTTTGCTCTTCCACGAAAAGAAGCAGAAGAACAAATGCATCCCTGGATGCAGAAGTGTTTTTCTGGGATATTTCCAGAATCCTGAAAAACTCCTGCAGTCTAGCCGTAACCTCACTGGGCTGAGACAGGATATGTAGGCTCTGGGGTGGGAATGAGGGATTTGGGTGTGGGAAGGGGTGAGAGGTGCAAGTTCTGGGAGGAAATCTGGATGCAGGAGAAGGTGGATAAGGGGATGCTGGCTCGGGGAGGGGGCGCCAGGCCGGGCAGTGTTGGGGTCAGATGTAGGGTTAGGGTACTAAGCAAGCCACAGACTTCTGGATGTGAGGGTTCAGGAATTTGTGTTGGGGTATGAGAGGGGCTCAGGGCAGGGGGTTCCAGTGTGTGATAGGATCAGATGTAGGGTCTGGGGGAAAGGGGAGTGCAGGAGTGCTATGATGCTGTGGCAGATGGGGACTTGGCCCCAATTTGGGGTTTGTTGGCCAGGTTTCATTTTTAAATAAAATACTATGTCAAACAAAAAGTTTCTGCATTGTCTTTATTTCTGAGAAGGGCAGGGAACCTGTTTTGAGTCAGGGGTCACTGACCCAAGAAAAGTCAGTTGGGGGCCACACAAGTGTGAGATGCAAAAAAAACCTCCTCCAACCCCCCCTCCAAAGCTTCACTAATGTGGCCCCAACTGTGTTGGTGGGAACAGGGAACATAGTACTGGGGAAGGGTGCTAGCGGGTGCTTCGGCAGGGGACAGGGTGCCACTGGGGACAGAGTTCTGCGGCTGGGGGCAGGGGAGAGGGAACAGGGTGCTGGGAGGGCAGAGGACAGGGTTCTGCAGCAGGGGACAGAGTGCCAGTGGGGAAAGGTTTCTGCAGCTGGGGACAGGGTGCCAGTGGGGACGGAGTTCTGTGGCTGGGGAGAGGGGAGTGGGGACAGGGGGCGGGATGCCAGTGAAGGCAGAGAGTCCCCTGCATCTGCCTCCTCCCAGGATTCCCCTCCCCCCCCCCGAGGGAAGCCAGCGCGTGCTTCCTCCGGGCCCGACTCCCCCCCTCCCCCCCCACGGTGCAGGGAAACCCCACGTGTGCCTGCCCCGGGGCTGAAACCCCTGCACGCGCCTGACCCGGGGCTGACCCCCCCAGCCCCCGCAGTGCAGGGAAACCCCATGCGTGCCTGCCCCGGGGCCGAACCCCCCCCCCCCCCCGGGGCTCAGGGAAACCCCGCACGTACCTGCTCCGGGGCCGACTCACCCCTCCTGCACCTGTAAACAAGGTTTACAGGATCGGTCGGCAAAGGCTTTCCTTGTCGACTGATCCCCGTCTTGACTGCTGGTTTGTGCTGACAAACAGCTGAGCTGGCACAATGCAGCAGCCATTTTTATTCTAATGAAGTGGGGGATATTTAAATCCCCGCTTCATTAACTATGTCAGTATGTCTAATTTACATGCCTCTGTCAGCAGAGGCATGTAGTCTAGACATACCCTGCATGTTAATCTAGTGTAGCAATTGGGTTCTGAGCACTGCATTCTAGGTTCAAAGTATATCATCTTTCAGACCCAGGAAACTTTGCTGACTGAAAGGCTTCAACTGAAAGGAAGGGGAGCATTTATCAGGAAAACCTGTGACCCATAATTCTGCATCATTGCAACTCTCATTCATGCACAGCAACTGTACATGCTGCACTAAGCAAGGCACTGTTGCATTTGAGAAATTTGGATGATGGTAAAAATCTTGTACCTTCCCTTCCTTTCTTTCCCACATATCTCCTGCCCACACTGTTCTGTGTAACAGCTCACTAAGTGCTTTTTCTCTCAGAAAAATGCAGGATGCTTCCAATCTCAATGTGCTTCATATCCAACATAATCCATACCATACACAGATCATAACCCTAGATCTACAAACACTGAATCATGTAGGATATGTAAACAACTGCTACTGCAATTCAATGTCTGTTCATCAGCATCTTTTTAAAGAGGACTTAAAAAGTATTCAAGAGTGTTACCTCAAAGATGAGACCCTGGCCTATGGCTGGGTAGTTAGGGAAAAGGTGGGTCAGCCATAGTCATTTAAATATAATTTAAATTAGTATTTTGGTAATTGAAAAAAATCAATTTCTCTATGTTTTAAAATTACAATATACCTATTTTTATTATAGCTGTTCTGAGGATAAATTGAGACCTTTTAGATTTGATATCCTCTGGTTTTTTTAAGTAAAAGCCTTGTGATGAAAATGATACCTTAATATACAAAATATACTGCCAGTGTGATTTTTATATTGTACTTGATCAACATATCAGTCAAATCACTTTTTAAACTTTTTGCTATAATGGGTTCAAGGTAACTTACTGAATAAACTCTATAATTTCTGCTTCATAGCTTATCACCAACAGCCAGAGAATAGAAATGATCTGGCATAGTTTTGATCCTTGCAAGACAGATCTTCTCTGTAGCCCTACCCTCTGCCTCCCCCTCCCCCCAGCAAAAGAAAAGAAAAGAAAGTGACTGTAATGTAGAGGATACAGGTCTGAAAGGACATTTCAAAAGCATCTATGCCAGCTCTGTAGGCAAAGCCAGCAAAAGCTCTGTTTTCGCATCAGATTGGAGGAGGCCTGTGTATGTCTGTACTTCTCAGTTGACAGCTCAGGAAAATTCATTCTAAGTTTCCAATAGTTTCAATACATTTGGGGTTGTGGTGACATGAACAAGTCAGGCTTTGTTTCTGAATTATCACTGCACCAAGTGAAAGCATGGCATTACTGTGGGCCACTGGAGCTATATCATTTCTTATTTTATACTACCGGCATACACTCGGACTGAAAGTGATATCTATCTTGGAGCTCCTTCCATGAGTGAGACCAGGCTGCAAATTCTAGTTACAATTGTCTTTAAATGAATTCTGTCTGTCCCTGTCTATCTAATTTGATTAATGAACCAATCCTTCATATTTGCACTGTTTTTCACTGTAAAAGGATGGCTTACCTCAAGGACTGGAGACTTGGGACTAAATGAACTTCAGCATTAAGAAGAAACAACACCAATGTATGGATTAGGTGATACCCTATAAAGAGCAGGAGACTGCAGTGTAGGGGATGTTCAGGCTATGTCTAGACTGCAAGCTTCTTTCGGAAGAAGCTTTTCCAGAAGAGGTCTTCTGGAAAAGCTTATTGCGAAATAGTGCGTCTACACAAAAAACACAACAAAATAGTGATTGGATGTTATCTCTACACTGATTGGATGTTATCCTGCATTTAAGGCCACCCGGAACCAGTTCAGGCAGAGCATTAGATCAGCAGTTGCTTCCGGGTGCTGTTGCCTAAGATTATCTGAGACACGTGCTTAAAGGGACCTCCCAGACAGCCATTTCTCAGCTTCTTCTGCTTGCTTGCCTACCTCTCCAAGGAACAGCATAGCATTTGCAGTGCGTGCTCTGGTTGCCCTGCTTCAGGACACCACAGCACTCGCTACCATAAAGCCAGAACTCTGTCCTGCTGTGCAGGGTCATCTGTCTGGGAGACCTGGATGACATCATGGCCAGATTTGCTGCCCTGGGCTTCCCCAACTGCGGGGAGCAAAAGATGGAACCCACATCTCCATCCATGCCCCAGAACATCTTGCTGCCCAGTATATCAACAGCAAGGGATATTTTTCCATGGTCCTGCAGGTTCTGGTCGACCACTATGGACAGTTCAGTGACATTTTCGTTGGCTGGTTGTGGAGGGTGCACAACACACACGTGTTCAGAAACTCCAGACTCTACCAGAAGCTGGATGCTGGCACTTGCCTCCCTGAGTGCAACGTCAGGGTGGGGATGTGGAGATGTCACTGTGCATCGCAGGGGACATGGCCTACTCCCTCATGCTGTGGCTTATGAAGCCATAAACCGGCCACCTGGACCCAAGCCGGGACTGTTCTAATGCCCACTTGGGCAGGGCCCACATCCAGGTGGAATGTGCCTTTGGGCGCTTGAAGGGGCGGTTCAGGTGCCTCCTGACCCAACTCGATGTGGAGGAGCACAACATCCCCCAGGTAGTCTCAGCCTGTTGAGTTCTCCACAACATTGAGGAGAGGAATGGGGAGGCCTTCCTTCTGGGGTGAGGGGCAGAGGCTGGCTGGGAGGGAAGGGCCTTTAAGCAGCCACACACAGCTGCCATCCACCAGGCCCATCAAGTGGGGGTGCACATCCGGGAGGCCCTGAGGGAGAGTTTCTGTGAAGGACTCCAGTAACTCTCTGCAGGGCCTGCCCACTAGGGGCCAGTGCCTTGCCCCCCTATGTCTTTCCTACCACAACCTCTCCCTTCCCCCCTTCCTTGTAGAGTCAATAAAGACACCAGTTTTGTGTTGAAAAACCAATAACTTTGTATTTTTTTCCATAATAAAAGTAACTGGGGAGGAGAGGGACTAAGAACCTGGAGAGAGGCAGGGAATGTTATGCTTAAAAGAAGCACATGGGATCTTTTTCAGGGGGATAAGGCAACACGCCACATTTATTGATAATATCACAAAGTAGCATATGCATTTACACACACACACATACACACACACACACACACACACACACACACACACACACACACACACACACACACGCCCTGCTGATGGAATAGTTATCAGTCTGTTGCTCGACCCAACCTATTGGCCAGATAGGTGAGGTACGAGGAAGGAGCTGGGTTCATGTCATTCCAGACTGATGCTCCTCTTGGCAGAAGGATAACTCGAAGAACCATACAAGACACCCAATCTTTTATAGGATTTTCCTTCCATGCAAGTCTATGCATTTTGCCTTGTCAGGCTTTAATCAGTCATTCAGCATCACAATCAGTGTTTCTGCAACATATGTCTATCTGGAGGTTGTTCTTGCAGTCATCTATCTGCTGACGATCCCTCCAGGGTGTTGTCTTCTGGTGAAACTTGTTATTGATTCTCTATCAAGAGGTGCTTGCCACTAACTTCAGGGTTCGTCAATCTGCCCCAGTAGTCTGTGTCTTCGGTGTGCTTTCACTGAGTTGATAATTATTTGGTGCGTCTGAGTCTCCGGCCCCTCTTCTGACCATTTGAGCATGCAGTGGCATTCACACTTATTTCTTCTAAAACATTCTCTCTCTCATTCACACAAACAATTAATTTACACAATTGCAGCATGGGACAAAAGGCTACTTCCAGTCACTTTAATAAAGTTACAAAGTCTTTCATCATTAAACTTCTTTCTATCTATTACAAGGCCTTACCTAATATTAACATCACTATGCATTACAATATTCCATCCCTTCACTTTAACATCAGAACATGCTATAACATCAAACAGAGCTGGAGCTAAGTTAACAAAGCTGCCTGGCCTGTCTGAGGCCTACATTTTGTGTTTAAGTTTAATCCAAACTTTTTGCTATAACATACATTCATTATAACTAACTAATTTATTAGTAACAAAATTCCAGGGCTACAGGAGAAGGGATGTGAGAACCTGGCTATGGGGAGGCAGAAGGTGGGAGGATGAGAACCTGGTTATGGGGAGAGCAGGTGAGAACTTTGGAGGGGGGAGGAGAGGCTCAGAGCTGGAGTTGAGACTGGCATGTAGTTCGGGTGGTTAGTTCCACCTTGGGTCCTGGGACTTCCACAACCTCAGAGGTGGGGGGGGGGGTCCTGGGAGAACAGGGGGAATAGGCAGGAGTGGGGAGGCAGACTGTGGTTGCTGTGCAGCTCCTTTTTGCAGTTTGGATATGTTAGTGCCATGATGCACAGGAGCAGCCTCTAGTGAGCTGGGTTGCTTTAAGGGAACTTTATTTTTGGCTTCTGGGTAACTGGTAAGGTGTTGCAGAAGCTGTTCTGTTGCTGGCTTGAATCTAAGTATTAGAATAACCACCAGTTTTGGGGACTGTCTGTCCCATTGCCCTAACTGAGCACTCTCCATGTGGTGCCTCTGGGAGTCTAGTTACACTGGCCGAACATCAGTGATGTCACTAAAGGTACATTTGAGATGATCATTTTGGCCATTATTCCAAAATAACTATGCAAGCAGCTACACAGCAATTCCGTTATTTCAAATATTTTCAAAATAAGAATAACACCTATTCCAAAATAGTTATTGCGGAATAGGGACTGTGAACACAGAGCAACAGCTGTTATTTTGAAATAAGGGGCCTCCGGCCCTTCCCAGGGTGCCCTGCTAGCCACTCTGTCCACACTCAGCCAAACTCTGTCTATCCCCTGCCCCCTCCTGGAGCCCTTAAAGCTGCAGCCTCTGCAGAAAGGGCTTGTGGCATGCAGGAGGCCCTGACAGACCTGACCCACCCTGCAGCTGTGCCTGCCTCTCTTTCCCCCCCAAAATGAGCCATTCTGCTACTTCCACCCAGCCCTCCACTGGTCCAGGGAGCAGTCAGACAGCTCCCAGGAGCCTGCCATGGGATGAAAAAGACGTGTACCTTCCTGGTCTGGGGTGATGAGATCAACCTCCAGGATCTCCGCACCAGATGCTGGAATGCTGATGTCTATGGCTGAATGGCCAAGAGCCTGGCTGCAAAAGGACACATCTGCACACAGGAGCAGGTGCGGATGAAGGTTAAAGAGCTCCGCCAGGCATATGTCAGGACCAGGGAGGGCAGCTCCCACTCCAAGGCAGAACCCCACACCTGTCCTTATTTCTTGCACCTGGACTGCATGGGGGGGGCAGTCCCTTTCTCCCCCCGGTTGTGGACTCTGGGCTCGAGACACCCATCACCATCCTCACAGGGGTGGGGGAGAGACAAGCAGGAGGAGGAAGTGGAAGAGGAGGAAGAGCCAGACAAGGCCTGCACCAGCACCCTCCTGACCCTGGACATGTCCCAGGCGTCGTCCGAGGCTGGGGAAGGAACATCATGTGAGTGCCATCAATTTCCCTTCACACAGGGGCTGGGTGGTGAGGGGTAGCTGGGCACTCCTTGCGGCCTGGGAATCACGCAGCAGCCTGTGCACAAGGAGAGCAAGTATTGCACCACTCCTGATCACACAGCCCCCGGAGGCTACTACAGAGGACCCTTGTGCTATCGGTCACAGGGTGTCTGGAGAGGCCTGCCATGCTCGTGATTCCAGGACACCCTCCCTCCACAAGCCACCTCTAGAAGGAAGCTGGGGACATCAACACACACACACACACACACACACACACACACACACACACACACACTTACTTCGCAATCCTGCACACAGCACACAGGCATGCTCATACTCTTGAAGCAGCATCCATTCCCGGGAACATCTGGGCCTCTGTAGGAATGTGCCCACTGGGCAGAGCACACATGGTTTTGCTCCAAGCTCGTCATCTTCGACTGAGCCAAGAACTATCACTCTCGGCTCACAGATGAGGGCTAGGCTTCAGGCACAGTATCCCCTGGAATGACTGACCATCTCTCTTTATTCTCCGTAGCCTGAGCAGCTGTGAGAGAGGGAAGGTCGACACCATCCGGGACAGCCTCCCAAACGTGAGGGATCCACAGGTGCCACAAACCCATGGATGAGTTCCAGAGGAAGCACTCCGATCCCTGGAGCAGACCATCAACTGCAGGCTCCAGGAGGACAACCAGCTGCGGCGAGACACCTGGTGGGAGCTGCTACAGCAGGGCCACTCCATGTGCATGGATGTATACTCCCTTGTTGTCAGCATGATGCCTTCTCCTGCTTCTGCTCCCACTCCTGCCATTGCTCTAGCTCCTCCTCCCACTCCCTCTCCTGCTCCACCTCCTGCTTCTCCCCCAATACCTTCCCCTGCCCCGTAGCCACCGATCCCATGGTGGTGGGATCAGCAGAGCCAGGCGCCACTCCCAGCCACAGCCCTGAGCCTCTCCTTACTCCTCCTCCCCCTTCCAGCTCTCTCCTCCAAGGTCCCCTTCCCCCCCTTTTTCCCCCTCTCCCCAGTTCTTTCCCCAGTTTCTTTGACCCCCAAATAAAAAAATACAGAGTTTGTAGTTTTTCAAAAACAAATTTTTGCTTTATTTTGTCAGCAGGAAGAAGGGGGGGGGGGAAGAGGAAGGGGTTGTTGGAGGAAAGGCAGAGAGGGTTGAAGCAGAAGCCCCTAGTGGGGGCAGCCCAGGAGAGAGTGTCACTGGCCCCTGGTAGGAAACTCTCCCTCAGGGACTCCCAGATGCACACAGCCCCCGATGGTCCTGCCGGATGGCAGGAGTGCACAGATGTTCGAAGGCCCTGCCAGTGCAGTCATGCCTCCCACTTCCGCTCACACACATTGTGGATCACACAAGATGCAGCCTCCACATGCAGAATATTGTGCTCCCCAAGGTCCAGACAGGTGAGGAGGCATCTAAACTGCGCGTTCAAATGTCTGAAGGCGCCCTCAATGACCATGTGGACCCTGCTGAGCCTGGCATTTTAGCGTTCACAAGAAGGGTTGAGGTGGCCCGTGTATGGCTTCATGAGCAGGCCTCAACCCCAACCAGGCAGACATCTCCAACCCTCATGGTGCGGTCGGGGAAAAATGTTCCAGCATGCATCATGTGACTTACCCGACCACCTGACATAGTTGTCAGTGAACTGGCTCTGGTGGTCCATCATGACCTGCTGGACCATTGAAAAGTATCCCTTGCGGTTGATATATAGAGAGGCCTGGTGGTTGGGGGCCCGGATGGGGATGTGGGTGTTATCAATAGCCCACCCCTGCAGTTAGGGAAGCCCATGTCGGCAAACCCGGCGATGATGGTGTCCGCATTGCGAAGGCGGATGACTCCGAGCAGCAGGATGGTGTTGATGGCCCTGACCACCTGCAGGAGACAAAGAAACAGAGATTCACAGGGGTGCCAGGGCCCCTGGGAGTTCCCCCAGTCCACCCTCCTGATTCCCCCTTCCTCCCACTCACCAGGAGCAACCCCCTCCCCCCCTCCAATCACCCCAACCCCTGGTAGGCCTTTGTGAGTTCTGGACTGAAAAAACCTCCCTGGGAGGGGGCTTATACCACCTCCAACCCCCACCCTCTCTTTCCCTAGGGAAGCCCATTCCTTCAGTCCACCCTGCTCCTGCGACAATAGCCTGAGAATGCCATACCTGCATGATCAGGGCCTCCCTATGCTGAACTGGTTCCCGACAGATCGGTAACTGTGCAGCATGGTGAGCTTCCAGAGGGCAATGGTGACACACTTCTGAAGGGGGATGGCAGGTCTCATATGAGTGTCCCGTCACCTGAGGGCAGGGACAGGGCCATTCACAGAACTCTGTAAACATGTCCTTCTTCATCCTGAAATTCTGGAGCTCCCCACCACTCCTTGACAATCTGGTCCCACCGGTCTGCACTGGTGTCCAGACGCCAGAGGCAGCAGAGCACGGTGTCAAGGGGAGGGTGGGTGGGATCCAGCTGCATGAGGCATGCCCGCAGAGACCTAAGGAGGTTCTCCCAGAAAAGCTGGGGGTTAGGTTCCTGCAGAGCCTGGGAGATAGCCTGCAGACTTGCAGCACAAGTTGTAATAGCAGAAGATTGCCCAGAGGGAGCTCCGGCTCCCTATCTTGCAAGCTGAGGCATCCAAAAGGGCAACTGCAGCAGGCAGAAGATAAGGCTTTGCTGTCCCTCAGAGAGGCAGACAAAGAGAAAAAGCCTGAGACACTGTTGTACAGGAGGGTCCCTTTAAGCAAGAGCCTAAGATAGCGTCAAGCAGGAGCCACACGAAGTAACTGCTGACCTGATGCCCTGCCTGAACTGGTTCTTGGTGGCTTTAAATGTGATTCAGCATCCAATCAGTGTGGACACTCTATTTCGAAATAGCAAAGTGCTATTTCAATGTGTATTTTGTGTATAGATGCGCTATTTTGAAATAGGCTATTTTGGAAGATCTTTTCCAGAAATAAATGTGCAGTGTAGACGTACCCTTCTGTTGGGCCAAACTGAGTCCTCATCCATATCTGCAGAGCACTGGAAAAGTTACTGAGGTGTGCAAGTGGAACTGAAAGCAGAATTTGGTTTGATATTTTCAACATACTATGTCCCTGAATGGTAACAATGTGTTATGCTACGAAAATTTTTTTGAAACTCCAGCATCCCTATTAGAAATTAGAAAAGGTATTTTTCCCTTAAAACCCCCATCATCAGGTCCCTTGTGGTAACTTTGCTGCTATTTTTGGAGCCTTGCTGAAGCAGGTACTCTAAAGAGAGCCACTTAGAAGGTCTGTGATTGATATTGCTGTGCTCAAGTGTATTCCCAGAACAGCCAATAGTCTCAAAATACAAGGTCGGCTGTCTTCAGTGAAATGACAGGTGGTTTTCTACTTTGTTTCACTTATTTCCTTGAGGGAGTAATAAGATTAGAGTGATAACAACATGGTGAAAATGAGGTGCTGCAGGGACATGAGACTAATCTGCTTTGCAGGTTTCATCTTGTATTTCAAAGTGTGTTTGTGATCTATATTTTAGGATTTGTTTACAATGGAGACTTTGTGTGCCTGTATATATAATGGGTAAATGTGTATCTGTGGAAGTACTCCAATGTGTACACACTTGGGGTCTAACCTGAAATTTTTGTAAAAGCTTACATTTAGGCTGCATTGTTAAGCACATCCAGTTACATGCTCTCTCTGAATGCACATGCCATCTTAATTGTATATGCATCATAATACTGGGTTTGATTCTCATTTACACCACAATGGTAATAGAAATGGGCCTTACAGTATGTGTAAATCAAACTACATAAATGAAAATCAAAGCACTGATCTTTCTTTCACTTCCATAGATCTATTACATGTCCTACAGCTGAGGATCTGATTTTATAGAGCTTCATTCTTTTATGCTTATACTAATTAAATTTCATGTTGATCTGAACATATAGACAGCTGCTCACTGCCTAGCTCAGCTATATTGTGTATAGGGAAAGATCAACTTGACAGGGGATAAAATTTTGAAAAGCACCCAAATGACACAGGATTCTAAATGCCACCAGAAGTTAAAGGAACTTTGGCTCCTACTGGCCAAATTTTAAGTAGGCTTCTAAAAATTCATCCAAGTGCCCAGTAGATATTTAAAATGAGTGTAAACAATGCAGCTTTGAAAACTCCTCTAAGCATCTAGCTACATCTGTAGGTACCTTTAAAAATCTGGCTGGGTTATTTTTTCAAAAAAACTACTAAGTTATTGGAGCACTCTTGAAGATTTTACCCAAGTCATAGTACTGTGGTATAGCAAGCCTGTAAGGAGAAAAATGTTAAGTTTAGAAGATGAAATAACAGTTATCCCTGGAAGTGAGCATAAAAAGAGTAGGAGAATCACTGAAGATATTTTAGGGTGTCATTTAAATCTTCCAAAAATGTGAGGAATATTTAAGTTTTCAGGTGCACTCCTAAGTCACTGTCTTACTCCGCAGAAGAACACTCAGTTCCATTGCTGTAGCTGTTACATGCTCATGCAGAACCCCAGTGAAGTCAGGTAGGAGCAGCAATCTGCCTGCGTGTTGCTAAGTGCAGTCTCGGGAACTCAATCATTCACTGTTTCACAATATTCAGCATGTTTCACTATGTGTGTGATTATTCTGTTTCAGTAGAAGCAGCAAAATCTTCTTGTTTTAGGGGAAATAAAACCCTGTAGGCATGATATGGTGAGTGACATCCACTATTCAATTTAGTTTAGGTACTATGCTGCGGTATAATTTTGTGTCTTTTACTTAGAGGATTGGTTGCTGAAACTATCTTCAGAGAAAGAAATTTCAGGTGGCTTAGTTGAAAATTGATTGGTGCTGAAAGTAAAAGGTCTTTTCAAGCAGTGTAACCTCTTAATACAGGTTGAAAGTTAGGAAGGCTATTGGAACAGTGAGTAAAAACCTGGAAGGCACAACCTCTAGCAATATGAAGTTTCCAGGAAAGAAAAGAAAAGAAATTAGCTCTAAAAAAATAAAAATGCAAAGCCAATGGGGACTGTACGAAACATGCCATATCCACCTTTGTGTGTTTTCACCTCCCTCTTTTCAGACAGCTGCAGTACAGAAGATTCCTTTGAGCCAGAAAATAGAGACATAGAGGAGAATAATAAATTCAACTGATAGGAATATGAACCGAGTGATCGGTTTCCCTAGGTTCTCTATTTCTTATAAAACCTGAGTATCCAAGAGAGAAATGTGGCAATTTCTGGGGTTTAGGTCTCTGTTACCAAGAAATACATTTGGATAATGCACCTCTGAAATAAAATGGATCAGATCCTGATCTCACCTGCCCTGATGTAAATCAGGTGTAACTCTACTAAAGTTGTTCAATTGTGCAAGGTCTGTTTAAGTGAGATCAGAATCAGGCCCCTTAGTATTTTCTAACTTGTCTTTGATCAGTCTTCTTGGATGTATGTTCTTTCCTAAGCTTAATAACAGTTGTTTGGTACATGTATTAAATCTGTACCCACGCTCAATTACCATGCTCTGTAGAAAAAACATGCTACATCTTTTCCTGCATGTTAGTAATTTCGGCCTCTTTCAAATGTCACTTCTTGTGGATGGGTCTCAGGACATCACATCTGCTTGCTAAGAATCAAAGTGAAAACACCACTCTTTTCACATAGTTGACTGAGCAGCAGTGTCTTTTGATTACTACCATTACTTTATTGTATCTGATAAACTAGTCAGTAAAGTTGTCTTATACACTTACCAGTCCCTTAAACCATCCAGTCTCCCAGACATGTCAAAATGAATGATAGACAGGCCTCAGGCTATTGAGCTTCATTAAGCACTAAAATGTCATCACCTGCATGGCTACATTGATTCTGAGGTTTTCCTTTCCTCTTCCTCCTTCCAAACTAACTAGATCCTTCTATCTGTCCCACATCCATCTTTCCATTCCCAGGGTCATAGACTCATAGAATCATAGCGCTGGAAGAGACCTCAGGAAGTCATCAAGTCCAGCCCCCTACCCAAGGCAGGACCAATCCAGCTCCCTCTCTTTGACTCCTTACTCCCTGAATATAGATGAACACCTGCTCAGCCATCAGGAGGAAGAAGTCTCACTTCTTCACAGGGTTGTGGGATGTTAATTTATCCAAATTCCATTCCTTCTGAAGCTTCAGGGGTGAGAAATAACCTTGATTATAAGAATATTTTGCTCTCTTTGACTCAGAAAGAACCTAAAATCATGAGATTTATAGACAGTGTTTAGAGTAGCAGAGGATATTTGATCTAATGAGGAGCCAACAGAGCTCAGTAAAAGTAAAAATTGCTAGGAGGAGACTATCAAAATTCATGAACTGGATTTATTGCAGACTTGGGCTGAAGCATGAGCCAACTCTTTCCTTTCCTGATAATGCCTTATTATACAATGCTTTTAATATTCCATGCAAGATAAATATATTACATTTCACAGACACTAATGATGACTCTTTAGGAAGTAAAGTTATGCTTAAAAGAAGCACACAGAACCTTTTTCAGAGGGATAAGGCAACACACCAAAGTAGCATATATATTTACATACACACACACACACATGTCCTGCTGATGGAATAGTTACCAGTCTGTTGCTGGACCCAACCTATTGGCCAGATAGGTTGAGTATGAGGGGGGAGCCGGGTTCGTGTCAGTCCAGACTGATGCTCCATGGTCTTAGCAGGACAGAACCTGAAGAACTATACAAGGCACCCCATCCTTTATAGGATTTTCCTTCCATGCAAGTCTATGCATTTTTTCTTATCAGGCCTTAATCATTCATTCAGCATCACAATCAGTTTTTCTGCGACATATGTTTATCTGGAGGTTGTTCTTGTAGTCATCTAATATCAGTGTGCTGACGACCCCTCCAGGTTGTTGTCTTCTGGTGAAACTTGTTATTGGTTCCCTATTAAGGGGTGCTTGCCACTAACTTCAAGGCTCGTCAATATGCCTTGGTCCAGTTTGCGTCTTCAGTATGCTTAGTTGATCATTATTTGGTGCTTCTGAGTCTCCGGCCCCTCCTCTGACCATTTGGACATGCAGTGTCCTTCACACTTATCTCTCCTAAAACATTCTCTCTCCCATTCACACAAACAATACATTTACAAAATTTCAGCACAGGACAAAGGGGTACTTTTAGTCACTTTAACAAAGTTACAAAGTCTTTCAACATTAAACTTCTTTCTATCTATTACAAGGCTTTACCTAATACTAACATCACTATGCATTTCAATATTCCAGCCCTTCGCTTCAACATGCTAACATCAAACAGAGCCGGAGCTAAGTTAACAAAGCTGCCTGGCCTGTCTGAGGCCTACATCTGGCTACGTCTTCACCGCCCAGTCTTGTGCAAGAATGTATGCAAATGAGGCAAAGTGGTGAATATCGCCATGCCTTATTTGCATACTTAATGAGCTGCCATTTTTGCGCAAGAAGGAGCAGTCTAACACTGCTCCTTCTTGTGCAAAACCCTCCTCTTGCACAAGAGCCGTTCTGCCTGAAAATAAGTGGCAGAATGGCTCTTGTGCAAGAGGGGGGTTTTGCATAAGAAGGAGCAGTGTACACTGCTCCTTTTTTAGCAAAAGCCCCTTGCACAAAAATGGCGGCTCATTTGCATATGTTCTTGCACAAGACTGGGCAGTGTAGACGTAGCCCTTGTGTTTAAGTTTAATCCAAACCTTTTGCTATAACATATATTACAACTAGCTGACCTACAAAATTACAAGGTTACAGTAAAAGGCAAAAGGTTTATATGATCTGAAGAAAAACTTTTAATTTTCTACCGTACATGTTTATCCATGTCAGAAGATACGGATAGAACTCATGATTCCATACGTATTATAACTCATGTTGCATATCCCCATAACCTTTGAAAATGCTGCAACTGGAAATCCAATTAAATTGGAAATCTATGATCAGGAAAACAGAATTATACAAAAAATGGCCAAAGAAAATTAGGCCTTCAATGGGTGGTTAATAAAATGTCTAAAGAGGTATTCAAAATGCTTCTGTAATGTCATCTTGTTGTATGTAATGTAGTTTTTTAAAGTATAAAGCATCATGGTATCAATAGGTGTGTCCTATGGGGTGTGTCTAGACTACCAGTTTTTTCGAATAAAGTTGCCTTTTTTTGAAAAAACTTCACCTGCGTCTAGACTGCCGTCACATTCTTTTGAAAGTAAATCGAAAGAACGTGGCAGTTTTGTCGACAGCGGTAAACCTAGTTATATGAGGAAGAATGCCTTTTTCGACAGAGATCTGTCAAAAAAAGGTGTGTGTGGACGCGGGGGGGAGAGGGGGTTACGAAAAAACAGACCTCCAGGGAAAAGCCCTGGTGGACACTCCATCTGCAGGAAAAACCTCTAGGGTGCATCTAGACTGGCAAGATTTTGCGCAAAAGCGGCCGCTTTTGTGCAAAAACTTGCCGCCTGTCTACACTGGCCACGAGAATTTGCACAAGAACACTGACTTTGTAATGTACAAAATCAGTGCTTCTTGCACAAATACTTTGATGCTCCTGCTCAGGCATAAGCCCTCTTGAGCAAGAATACTTGCGCAAGAGGGCCAGTGTAGACAGGAACGTTAATTTCTTGCGCAAGAAAGCGTCTATACTGGGCACAGATGCTTTTGCGCAAAAGCAAATCTTTTGTGCAAAGGCACATGCCAGTATAAACGCTCTCTTGAACAAATACTTTTAACAGAAAAACTTTTCCGTTAAAAGTATTTGCACAAAATCATGCCAGTCTTGACGCAGCCCTGTTGTTTCTGTCTATAACCATGTCTTAAAGGCACAGGCACCCTGGGCAGCCATTGTGACAGGAAGGCAGCCAGAGGAAGCCACTGACCATACAGCTCTCCCTGCCTCTCTGCCAAGGAAGCATGGCACAAGCGCAAGACCCCCGAGACCCCCAAGGACCTTTCAGGGAGCCATCCCACGACCCATCCAGGGGGCCAAAGAGACGAGCTCCAGCCTGGTCAGGGCCTGAGGTCCTGACATTATTGGAACTTTGGGGAGAGGAGGAATAGCTGCAGGCTCTGCATTCCCAATGCCAGAATGCAGACACTTATGGCTGAATGGCTGAGGAGCTGGCAAAAAAAGGCCATCACCCCCAAACCTTGGACCAAGTGCGGGCCAAGGTAAAAGAACTGAGGCAGGGCTATGCCAGGGCCCATGAGCACAGCTCCACCTCCAGGGAAGCGCCTCATTATTGCCCCTACTACCAGGAGCTGGACAGAATCATGGGGGTGGGGAACCCATCTCGACACTGGTGCTTGTCCAGTCAGGGTTGGAGACACCTGTCTAGCACTGCCAGGAGGTGGCTGAGGACAACCCAGAGCAGCAGTTTTAGGATGATGAGGAGGAGGAGGACCCCAACAGGAGTCTTGTCACCCTCACCCTGGAGCCAGTCCTCCAAACCCAGGAGGCCTCGCAGGCATCTTCTGACCCTGGTGAGGGAACATCAGGTGAGTGCGGTCAGGTTGCCACACACACAGAATGGGGGAGGTGGGAGCACAGGGGATGCGGGCCAATCTTCACATGTCATGCTCTTCCTGGACAGCTTGCACCACTCTGTGCATGTGCAAGCACGTTCAGTCCCAGGGCACACATGGGCAGCTGCTCACAGCTTGGGGAGGGCCCCACACATGTTTGACCCCAGGGAGGGCTGTCCTCCCCTGGCTAGGAACTGAGGGAAGCAGGCTGGTCACAAGGGCACGTACGACACCACACAGACCACCACAAGTGTCACACATAGCACTCAGCCATGTATGCACATGTGACACAACAATCGCTCCCGCCACAGGTAGGCGGTGGGTGGGTGGGGGGCCCTGGGAGACCCAAGCTGCTCCAGGCCCCTGTCCTACACCTGGGGACCCACTGTGACTGGACACTTCCCTGGGCTGTATGGCCATGGTGGGGGTGTTGCAGGGCCGGGGGGGGATGTTGCCCTAGCCGCCTTGGGGCCCCTGTGAGGCCGGGGCTGCTGGCCAGGCCAGACGTGGGCTTGCAGTGAGAACACTGGCGTCCCTTGTTCCAAGGACTGTTACTCACTGATCACAAGCAGGGACAGTATGTGCATGCATAACTGACCACTTCTCCCTCTTATCCTCCACAGCCAGACCTGCTGGAGCAGACCAGCGTGCAACACCTGTCCCACCATCCACCCGGGCCCATGGCACTGGCGGATTTACAACGACCTCATGTGTAGGCACACTGAGGCCCTGGAAAGGATGGAGGAGACCATGGTAGAGAGGATGCAGGAAGAGGCTCGGTGGCATGACCGCTTGCTGGAGGAGCTCCTCCAGCAGACAACAATCTGTGGCACTATCTGGAGGCCATGGGTGTCCCAAGTCCTGCCTCCATTGCCGCTTCTCCTGCTCAACCTGCTCCGGCCCTCCCTGCCCCCTCTTCATCCTCCTCACCCATTGACCTCCCTCAACCCCTGCCATCACAGACCCAGCTGCAGCCCCCCCCCCTCTTCCCCAGACTCCTACTGTCCCAGGCCCCACTTGACCCTGAGCACATCTAAGGCCATGGACCCGAAGCAGCAGACTTTTGTAGGCCAGGCAACACCCTCAGCCCTAAGCCGCCTTCCCTCCTCCAGGTTTACATCCCCCCCCCCAGTTAAAGAGACTTTGTTATATTTATAAGAAAGTTTATTTTTGATAACATTTTGAACACAGTTTTATTTTGTTAGTAAATGTTATTCTTTGCACAATATTTGATGGTTTTTTTAATACACATAATGTTTTTGACAGAAAACCTGGTGTGTGTGTGTGTGTGTTAACTGTCCAGAGACTGGTGCAGGGATAGGATGCGGGAGGAAAGGTCTTGCAGGGGGCCCGGGCCACAGGCCCCATTGGGGAGGCCCTGTGGAGAGTCACTGGGCTCCTGCTGAGAATCTCTCACGCAGGCCTCCCGGTTGTGGACCCTCACCTGATGTGCTTGGCAGATGGCAGCTGTGCAGGGCTGCTCGAACTGTCTCCCCTCGACATCAGCCCATGTCCCTCACTCTAGGAGGAAGGCCTCCCCTTTGCTCTCCACCAGGTTGTGGAGCACGCAACATGCAGCCACCACCTGAGGGATAGTGTGTTCCCCCATGTCGAGGAGAGTGAGCAGGCACCTAAGCCTCCCCTTCAGCCAGCCAAAGGCGGATTCCACCTGCAAGCGCGCCCGGGTCAGGTGCGTGTTAAATTGTTCCCAGCTCACATCCAGATGGCCAGTGTAGGGCTTCATGAGCCAGGGCATAAGGGGGTACGCCGCATCAGCCACGATGCAGATTGGCATCTCCACATCCCCAACAGCAAAGTATCGCTGCGGGAAGAATGTTCCAGCGTGCAGCCTGTGGTGCAGGTAGGAATTTCTGAAGATCCGGGCATCATGTCAGCCGAACCACCCAACACAAATGTCCGTAAACTTTCCCTGGTGGTCAACCAGGGCCTGCAGCATCATGGAGAAGTAATCCTTTCTGTTGATGTACTGGACTGCTTGATGGGGCGGTGCGTGGATCAGGATGTGAGTTCCATTGAGCGATCCTCCACAATTTGGGAATCCCAGCCCAGCAAAGCCGGCCACGATGGTGTCCAGGTCTCCGAGGTGGACAATCCTGTTCAGCAGCTCCGAGCTGATGGCCTTCACCACCTGCAGAAATAGACACATAGAAACACACAGAATAGGAAGTTAGAGGGGGTGCCCGAGTCCTTGGGAGGTGCCCCCCATCCTTCCCTCCCAACACCCCAGGAGCCCGCCCCCTCAGGCGGCCCCTCCCAGCAGTAGGGCAGGGTGAGGCCAGGAGCCCTCCCCCACTCCCACTCCACCCCCCCACTCCCTCTGCCCTTTTCTGTTACACTCCCCCTACCCTGCATGGACTGTCCCCCGAAAGGGACTTACCTCCATCAACACGGCACCAACAGTACATCTCCCCATGCCAAACTGGTGTCCCACTGAACGGTAGCTGTTGGGGATGGCCAGCTTCCAGAGGACAATAGCCACCCTCTTCTCCAGGGGGACAGGTGTCCTATCATTGCAGGCCAGGGGCGAGCCAGGTACACAGCTCCTGGAAGGTGACCTTATGCATTCTGAAGTTTCAGAGCCAAGCCTGGTCACCCCACCGCTCCATGATGAGCTGGTCCCACCAGTCTGAACTTGTGTCCAGCCTCCAAAATTGCCTCTCCTGGAAGAAGTTCAGTGGCAAGGACATTGTTTCTTGTAGCCCGAGAGAGGGGATCAAGGCTGGGTTCTGAATCCAGACCTGGCATGAGTATCATGAAGGTCTCATGGAGGTGCAGCAGAACTTGAAGCATTACCTTGTGGGCCATCACCTGCCCAGGAGCAGCTCCAGCTCTATGGCAAAAAAAAGATCGTAAAGCACAAATACCAATCAAAAACCAAACTGCTGTGGTGTCCCACAAAGCAGGGCATTCAAAGCAAGCACTGCAGAAGCTTTGCTGTCCCTATAGGAGGTAGGCAAGCAGCTGCAGCAGCAGAGGCTGTCCAGGGCGGTTCCTTTAAGCACACGTCTCTGCAAAGAGCATGTTGCAGGAGCAGAAGTAAAAGCTGCCCCCCATGCTCTGGCAGAAGTGGTTCCGAGTGCCCTTTTTTTGACTGCCTAGACACTCTTTTTCGAAAAAGCAGGTTGCTTTTTTGATCCGCTTAGTGCAATCTAGACGCTCTTTTTCAAAAGAGGCTTTTTTGAAAGTATCTTTCGAAAAAGCCTCTTTCGAAAAAGGTGTGTAGTCTAGACGTAGCCCATGGATTGCCCAATGAGCAAATGAAGGAAACCTCCATTCTCAAGATCAAACGGAATTTACAAAGGTGAAATAAACGTCACTAACAGAGTTAAAAACTGGGATTCCAAGAATCACCTCTGCATTGTAATAATGGCCTAGATTAGTAATGGAAGCAGGTTTATGAGTTTGGAGAGATTGGGGGATTGTTGGTGGCCAGAAGTGGGGGTTCAGGAAAGATTTCTTTCTCTCTAGATTTGTAAAGGTACATTGCTCCACTCAGAATTGCATGGCCTAAGTGACTTAGATGGCTGCATTGTGATTTTCAAAATGAGGTGCCATTTCAGACCTTAAGTCTATTTAACACTAATGGGGTTGCTCAAGCACCTCCTTTTCTGTGCTAAGAATGACATGCTGGTTCCTGCTATTGCAACCATTACATTGGACTCTTAGAATATCTTTTATTGCATTGCAGGGCATGAATTACTGCCTTTTTTGCTAAGCCTTGTATAAGATTAGATGGCAAAGAAAGCAGACTCAGCAATTTAAAGGATCTGAAAGGAGTCCAGTACATATGGGAAGAATTCTCATGAGGGTTGTCTCTTTTGTTTGTCCATGTTAAACCTCTGCCAGTCACACTGTACATGTTACCAATGACATCTTGGATATATTTTAAAATGTGACAAGCAGATCTTTATGGCACCATCCCACCCTGGAAAATGGGTAGGTAAAATTGCCCCCTCTCAACAAAGGGTGAAGTTCAGGAGGATATTTGTAGTCATACTTACTGATTGTAAGTTCTCACCATCTTTAGCTCTGTAGAACCAAGAGCTGAGAGTGAGCAAGATCCAGCATCTGTGCAACCCCTAGAGAAGACAATGGGTTTGCAGAGGTATCGGGGGGGGGGGGGGGCAATTTAATCTGAAGAATCTTTCTTAGAGGAGAACAGTGAGAGAAAGAAAATATGCCAGTTGGGCTCTCAAAGCTCAGATTGGCTTTGCAGGGGCAAAGCAGGGGGAAAAGTTAATTGTGACTAGATCATATGGGAACTGATGAGGCATGATAGAGAGGAGAGGCCCTGATGTCATTACTTTTATAGAATAATGTATTTTGGAGTGGAACATCTCTTTAAAACCTTGTGGGGTATAATCCATGCTCTCTAGATTGCCTGTCTGTCACATTCTCCAATGAGCACCTTTGTCATTTTTACCCTGCTGCTCTGGTGCATGGGAGGAGCTCCCCATAATTATCCACAATATCACTTTACTGTCATCCTCCAGATCCCTTATTCAACTCTCCTCACCCACGATTCCAAAAAAACCCATAATCCATGCATAGGCAGCTGCTGTGCGGTGACTGTTGACCAGTCTGCAGAAGAGAAGAGTGAGGGGGGATTTGATAGCAGCCTTCAACTTCCTGAAGGGAGGTTCCAAAGAGGATGGAGAAAGGCTGTTCACAGTAGTGATGGATGGTAGAACAAGGAACAATGGTCCTAAGTGGGGGAGGTTTAGGTTGGATATTAAAAAAAACCTATTTCACTAGGAGGTTGGTGAAGCACTGGAATGGGTTATCTAGGGCAGTGGTGAAATCTCCATCCTTAGAGGTTTTTAAGTTCCGGCTTGACAATGCCCTGGCTGGGTTGATTTAGTTGGGATTGGTCCTGCTTTGGGCAGGGGGTTGGACTCGATGATCTCCTGAGGTCTCTTCCAGCCCTAGGATTCTATGATTCTGTGATCAGTAGTGCTGTGCCATCAGTCTGTCTGTAGCGATCTGCTATCTCTTGTCTTGTACTGTGACCGGCGTCCCAAGGGAGCCACACTGAGATCAAAGACAATCCCCAAAGCTGGGGGATATTCCAGTGCTTAGATTTGTCATGTCAGCACAGAGCAGCATACCTTACTGATTATCCTGAAGCCAACAACATGGTTCCATTAAAGCAACCCAGCCTTTGGCCTTGATCCAGACACCCACGTTAGATACGATGAGGATTATTGAAAATCTTATTCACCATACAAAAATTCTATCAATCCTGAAGGATCAGACACATTACCTCCCAGATCTTGCCCAAATACATACTTACAGCCAATTCTTATTAACTAAACTAAAATGTATTGAAAAAGAAGAGTATTGGTTAAAAATCTGTATGCACACAGACATGAGTACAGTTCTGAGATTCATAGCAGCTTTGTAGTTGCAGAGAGTTCTTTTGGAATATTCAGAGTGATCCAGACGGAACTAGCTACCTCACACTTCCAACTTATGCTTCCCCTGCATGAAGTATGAAGCAGATCTGAGATGGGAGGATAAGGTCCATAGATATAAGTGAACACATAGGATTAGCATGATCTGCTAGGGGTGCATCTACACAGCAGGGCTTAACTCAGAATAAGATATGCAAATTGAGCTATGTCAATTGTGTAGCTTATTTCAAAATAGCTTATTTCAAAATTGGGAGCGTCTACACGGCGCTTATTTTGAAATAGAGCACTCTTCCTCCGCTATTTCAAAATAACAATTTTCTTCTGGAAAGCAGTACAGATTTCAAGCCTGTTATTTTGAAGTAACGGGCTTGATAGCGTGGATCCTCCGCTTGTTATTTTGAAATAACTCCCTAGTGCAGACCAGGACTAAAGGTTGACTCTGGGTCATCTAGCCTTTGATCTGCTTTCATAGAATCATAGAAACAGAGCTGGAAGAGACCTCAGAAGGTCATCAAGTCCAGCCCCCTGCTCTAGGCAGGACCAATCCCAAATAAATCAACCCAGCCAGGGCTTTGTCAAGCCAAGACTTGAACACCTCTAGGGATGGAGACTCCACTCCTTCCCGAGGTAACCCATTCCAGTGCTTCACCACTCTCCTAGTGAAATAGTTTTTCCTAATATCCAACCTGGACCTCTCCCAC
Source organism: Pelochelys cantorii (assembly GCA_032595735.1). Taxonomy (NCBI): domain Eukaryota; kingdom Metazoa; phylum Chordata; order Testudines; family Trionychidae; genus Pelochelys; species Pelochelys cantorii. The sequence continues at coordinate 11,644,578 of CM064341.1, forward strand.
CACAACTTGAGACCATTGCTCCTTGTTCTGCCATCTGTCAGTACTGAGAACAGCCTCTCCATCCTCTTTGGAACCTCCCTTCGGGAAGTTGAAGGCTGCTATCAAATCCCCCCTCACTCTTCTCTTCTGCAGACTAAATAGACCCAACTCCCTCAGCCTCTCCTCGTAGGTCATATGCTCCAGCCCCCTAATCATTTTGGTTGCCCTCCGCTGGACCCTCTCCAATGCCTCCACATCCTTTTTGTAGTGGGGGGGGGGGTCCAGAACTGGACACAATACTCCAGATGTGGCCTCACCAGAGCCAAATAAAGGGGAATAATCACTTCTCTAGATCTGCTGGCAATGCTCCTCTTAATGCAACCTAATATGCCATTAGCCTTCTTGGCTACAAGGGCACACTGTTGACTCATATCCAGCTTCTCATCCACTGTAATCCCCACGTCCTTTTCTGCAGAACTACTACTTAGCTGGTTGGTCCCCAGCCAGTAACAATGCTTGGGATTCTTCCGTCCCAAGTGCAGGACTCTGCACTTGTCCTTGTTGAACCTCATCAGATTTCTTGTGGCCCAATCTTCCAATTTGTTTAAGTCACTCTGGACCCTATCTCTGCCCTCAAGCGTATCTACCTCTCCCACTAGCTTAGTGTCATCTGCAAACTTGCTGAGTCTTTGCCCTTTTTGACCATGTGTCATACGTAAGCTGTTCAGAACAAGGACCATTTTGTATGGTTCTGCAATGGTACTCTGATTCATGGCTGCTTATTACTTATTACAACCTGCTCTAGCCTTGCACTGCTGTCCATGTCTTTCATTCTGCATGTGCTGGTTTTCTATGAGCATGTCTACAAAAGCTATTCACGGGTTAGCTTGAATCTTGTTAGCACAGGTAACAAGAGCAATGAAAATAGTGCAGTGTAAGCTTTAAAGCAGGTTTGCAAGCTGAGCATGTATCAAAGGTCTGTGCTGGGCTCATCTTATATGTATTGAAGCCTGTGCTACACTGCTACTGCTATTAATATTAATAAGCTCACTGGAAGCAGCTAACCTGTGAGCTGCATATGCTTTGTAGCCATACCCTGTATTGCTTAACATCACCATTATATTTTTGGGTGCAGATCATTATAAAATTATCAAGACTGAATGATTTCAATGAACATGAATTTCAGTCTTTTTAAAATGTTTCTCACCTAGTTAAAATAGTTCTATTAGCATTTAACAGCATAAAGTTTTAGTCTTAGGTGGGTGCTGGAAATTATTGACTCTTGTCTCTCCATTATTGAAACTAGAGGCCTGAGATCAATTCAGCTTTTTCTGGCATCATTATTTGGGTAAGACAATAGTGCTGTCTCTAAGAAATCTATTGCTTTGTGGGCATTTTTAGCTTAATTATCATAGATATTAGCCCAATCAACAAAGGTGTATTGGGTGGTTTTCCCAATCTTTAGAATATTGGATTCTTTAGGGGGCTTTGTACTTCACAGCTTTCTTTTTAACAGTGAGTCCAGCATACTATACAACAAAAGAACCAATAAATTCTGCAAATGCACAAAAGTTTTACCAAAAATTGATTTAAAAACATAATGTTGCTTGGGCCTCCTGCATGGGCAGCAAAACATGCCAATTAATTAGTTTCTGTGGTTTATAATGAGTACCTTAGCATTATCCTACAGAAATAAACAGTTGGGAATAAAGCAACACCTTTGAAGTTAATTTTAAATATTGCCCATCTGATATGAAGTTGTATGAGTTGTTGACAGCCAAGAAAAAAGCCTTCTTACTCAGAAATATATGTACTATAATAAGAGACAACTTGGCCAGATTTTCATCTCAGTAAATCCAAACTAACTCCACTGAATTTAATTTCGTCATTGAAACTACGCTGGATTTACAATCTGGTGTAACAGATATCAGAATCTGGCTTGAGGTGTCAGAATCATAAAACCACAGAATCAAAGGGTTGGAAGAACCTCAGGAGCTTATCGAGTCCAACCCCCTGCCCAAGCAGGACCAACCCTAACTAAATCATCCCAGCCAGGGCTTTCTCAGTCCAGAACTTCAAAACCTCTAAGGATGGAGATTCCACCACTTCCCTAGGTAACTCATTCCAGCTCTTCCTCACCCTCCTGGGCTATGTCTAAACTACATTCCTCTTCTGAAAGAGGAATGTAAATGAGTCCTATTGAAAATTTAAGTGAGGTGCGGATTTACAAATCTCGCGCTTCCTTTGCATAATCGCGCAAGAGCGCTTTTTCGAAAAGGGTTTTTCAAAAAAGAAGCTGCAGTCTCAACGGAGTTCTTTAAAAAAAAAAACCACACATTTTTTGAAAGAACCCGCACTCTTCATTTTTTCAGGAGTGCGGGTTCTTTCAAAAAAGGGTTAGTTTTTTTTTTTTAAGAACCCAGTCTAGACTGTGGTTTCTTTTTTGAAAAACCCTTTTTCAAAAAGCGCTTGCATGCAATTATGCAAATGAAGAATGAGATTTGTAAATCCACGCTTCATTTGAATTTTCGATCAGATTCATTTACATTCCTCTTTCGGAAGAAGAATGTAGTTTAGATGTGCCCCTACTGAAATAGTTTTTCCTAATATCCAACCTAGACCTCCCCCACTGCAACTTGAGACCATTGCTCCTCCTTCTGTCATCTGTCACCACTGAAAACAGCTTCTCTCCATCTTCTCTGGAACCCCCTTCCAGGTAGTTAAAGGCTGGTATCAAATCCCCCCTCAATCTACTCTTCTGTAGACTAAATAAGCCTAAATCTCTCAGCCTCTCCTCATAAATCATGTGCGCCAGCCTCCTAATCATTTTTGTTGCCCTCCACTGGACTTTCTCCAATGTGTCCACATCCTTTCTGTAATGAGGGGGCCCAGAATTGGACACAATACTCCAGATGTGGCCTTATCAACACCAAACAAAGGGGAATAATCACTGCTGTAGATCTGCTGGCAGTGGTCCTCCTAATGCACCCTAATATGCCATTAGCCTTCTTGGCTACAAGGACACATTTTTTACTCATATCTAGCTTCTCATCCACTGTAATCCCCAGGTCCTATTCTGCCAAACTGCTGCTTAGTCAGTCAATCCCCAGCCTATAGCAGTGCTTGGAATTCTTCCATCCCAAGTACAGGACTCTGCATTTCTCCTTGTTGAACCTCCTCACATTTCTTTTGGCCCAATCCTTCAATTTGTCTAGGTCACTCTGGACCCTCTTCCTACCCTCCAAAGGATCTACCTCTGCCCCTAGGTTAGTGTGATCTGCGGATTTGATGAGGGTGCAATCCATCCCCTCATCCAGGTCATTATTAAAAGATATTGAACAAAACTGGCCCCAGAACTGACCGTTGGGGCACTCCACTTGACACTGATCACCAACCAGACATCAAACCATTGATCACTACCCTTTGAGCCTGATAGTCTAGCCAGCTTTCTATCCACCTTACAGTCCATTTATCCAATTCATACTTCCTTAACTTGCTGGCAATAATACTGTGGGAGACTGTATCAAAAGCTTTGCTAAAGTCAAGATATATCATGCCCACCACCTTCCCCATAGCCATAGAGCCAGTTACATTGTCATAGAAGGCAATCGGGTTGGTCAGGCATGACTTGCCCTTGGTGAATCCATGTTGTCTGTTCTTGATCACTTTCCTCTCTTCCAAGTGCTCCAAAATGGATTCTTTGAGGATCCTCTCCATGATTTTTCAGGTGACTGCAGCAAGGCTGACCGGTCTGTAGTTCCCTGGATTGTCATTCTTCCCTTTTTAAAAGATGTGTCACCAACCTCTTTTTATTCCATGATTCCTTAGGACCTGAATATAGTTTACTATTCTTTAAGATTAGTCTAGAGCTCACCTAGAGATTGTTTTTTGTGATGTACAGAAATAGGCATTTGTCTCCAGGCATCTTGGACAGGGTAGCAAGTCTTGTGGTTAAGGGGGAACCAGCTGATGTGGTACATCTATACTTTAATAAGGCATTTGATACAGTCTTGCATGACCTTCTCATTAACAAACTTGGGGAATACAACTTAGAGGGACCTACAACAAATTGGGTGCATAATTGGTTGGATAACCATTCCCAGAAAGTAGTTACCAATGGTTCACTGTCATGCTGCAAGGGCAGACAAGTGGAGTTCCGCAGGGATCAGTTCTGGTTCTGGTTCTGTTCAATATCTTCATCAGTGATTTAGATAATGACAGAGAGAGTACAGTTATAAAGTTTTTATCTGATACCCAGGTGGGAAGGGCTGCAAGTGCTTTGGAGGATAATTCAAAATAATCTGGACAACTGGATAAATGGTCTGAGGTAAATAGGATGAAATTCAATAATGATATATATAAAACACTCTTTTTAGGAAGGAACAATGAATTGCACACATACAAAATGGGAAATGAGTAGGAAGGATACTGTGAAAAGAGGTGGAGAGGTCATAGTTGATCACAAGATAAACGAGTCAAATGTGTGATACTGTTGCAAACATCATTCTGGGATATATTAGCAGGAGTATTGTAAGCAGGAGACAAGAAGTAATTCTTCCTCTCTACTCTGTGACGATTAGGCCTCAACAGAAATACTGTGTCCATTTCTGAGCTCCACATTTCAGGAAAGATGTGGATAGAGTCCATAGTAAAGTTCTAGAAAACATGAGCTATGTGGGAAAATGGAAAGAACTGGACTTGTTTAGTGTGGGAAAAAAAAGAAGATTCACGGGGGACATGATAATAGTTTTCAAGTACCTAAAAGATTGTTACAAAAAGGAGGGATAAAAATTATTCTCCTTATCCTCTGATGATACATTTGTTACCTGGAAGGCTAAGGTAAACAATTGCTGTGGGCAATTAATTAAAGCATAAGGCGCCTCCCCCACAGAAGCCAGATTCGACCTGGTACCCGTATGTATCACCAGTGAACAAATCAGGTCAGAGACAGAATTTAGGGCCAAACCATATATTTTCAGAAAAATTATGAACACGTATCAATCAACAAGAAAACAGTAAATGTCCCTCCCTAGCCCGGAAGAAAAGGAGATAGGAAAGATCCCGTATACAAAAGGGGTTATACTTAAAACACTGAAGGCGGCGGTAGACGCCTGCGACCTTCTACCTCGCGGCTAATTGGAAGCCTTGAGAGAGGACTGCAGGGAGATCCCTCGGGGTCCCGTTCAGTTCCGGATTCTGAGTGAGTCCTCGGAGTAGATCCTCGCCTCTCCATGTGGTGGACACCCTCTGGATTCCTTATCACCAATCCTTCGGCTAGGTGAGGTTCCGTGTAGAAAAGATGGTACAGTCCCAGAGTCCAGGATCACCAGTCCCCAAAAATCCTTACAGAGAGGAGACTTCTCTCACCCTCAGGAGGGCGCAACTAGTGCTGGACCTGAGCAGCCTTGGCCAGGCCACATGTGGATGGCACTCCTCGGGGGTGACAGACGAAGACGAACAACAACACAACTACAAGCGGATCGACGAAGACCATTGGACAGGTAGAGGAGAGCCAACCCGAACTACTCTTAGGGGAGGGTTTATAAAGACAGTAAGGTGGGAAACTGGGTTAGTGAGTGTGGTGCAACAGAATAGGACGGTGTGCATAGGGAAAAGGGTGCCGGGTGCATAACTTGGCTGCGCACGCATTGCATTGGTGAGGGGGGTGCATAGGTTTGGAGCCGTGTGCAGAGGCCAGAGAGTGGAGTGCAAAGCCTTCTTCTGGGTGGTTTTGGTGGGAAGAAACACTGCTGAGGTGAAAAGGGATCAGCAGACTCCATATTGAATCATAGACTCCATTTTAAAAACACCAGCCTGGGTAACACATTGTTAAGCATATAAGAAGCACACAGGATCTTCATAAAGGAAAAGGCAATATGCTGTGTTTACTAAGAATACAGTATTAAAGCAGTTAGCATATGCTTACACACACACACACACACACACACACACACACACACAGTCCCACCAATCAATATTATGTTTACCAGTCCACGGACTGTGTTCTATCGGTCCAGACCGATGCTCCAGAATCTTGGCAAAAATTATGGCAAAGCAGCTCCTTTTTATAGTTTTCCTTCACTGGGATCAGTAAGTTTCACATTATCCTGCCGTAATCAATCGTTGTTCGACAAGTGCTTCTTTTCTTAAGTGGTTCGTCTCATATCACAGCTATCTTGTCTCAATTGAGAGGTGCTTCCCTTATGTTTTAAAGTAATCAATCTGCCCTTTATCCGCTTCTCGATAGGGGTATACAGGAATCTCCTGGTGCTTTTATATCTGTCTTTGGCTTCTCCCTAGAACTTCTGTTCTGGTGATGGCTTCAACTTATCTTCTAACACACATTCCTTATTCACACACACAAAACGGTGATTTCTTTGTTACACAGACACAATATGAATATTTATCAGGAACATTCAGGAACATCACATTACAATTTAAACAAAACAATCATCATGCCCTTTTACTTATTTCACAATGCCAATTTTAAAACTTAAAACAAAAAACCATAAGAATCTATTCCTGCATCGGAATCAGCTTTGGACACAAAATTCTAGCTGGTGCACATTAACAATGGCAAGGTAAAGGTCCCTTCTGATTTCAGAAAGGGTGGCTGGCAGGGTACACTGAGGCACATTACATTTCATAAAGCTACATTTTAGCTACTTGGCTACAACACCAAGAAACAGTAGGCTTAAATTTGCAGCAAGGGAAGCTGGGCATTAGGAAAGACTTCTGAACTGTCAGGGTGGTTAACCACTGGAATAAATTGCCTAGGAAATTTGTGAAATCACTGGTGAGTTTTAAGAGCAGGTTAGACACACACGGCCAGGGATGGTTTAGATCAGGAGTGGGGAACGTTTTGTTGGTCAGAGGCTACTGACCCACAGAAAATGGGGGCCACAGACCAACAAAAAAATTCTCACTCATCACCTGCTCCCAAGTAAGAAGCAAAACCAACCAAACAAGCTCCCCAAACCCACAAGAAAACAACCAACCTCCCCCCAAAAATCTATCATCCCCACTCACCTGCTCCCAATGCTGCCAAGGTGTGAAGCAAAAACAAAAAACAAACCCTCACTCATACTTAGGTTGGGGCTTCTGGCCCACGGTGCAGAGACTTGCTATGGGCTGGATCAAATTAAGCTAATGGCCATATGCAGCCTGCAGGCCTTAGGTTCCAAACCCCTGGCTTAGATTAGGGGTGGGCAATAAATGGCCCAGATGGCCACGTCGTGCTTTATTTACCTGTACCCCTGCAGGTACAGCCATTCACAATTCCTATTGGCTCTGGTTCACCATTTCCTACCAATGGGAGCTGCAGTAAGCAAAGCAATTCTCTGACAGCTTTTTGACACCTGTAAGGGCCTCCTACTTAATGCTCCAACAGCTCATATCTCCTCCACAAGCAATACAGTAGGATAAGACTCCTATAAGACTCGTGGAATGAGGAGTAACGGTAGTTCGAATTAGGATCTTTAATTCGAACTACCTAGTCCGTGCCGCATGTAGCCGCAGGCACGGAGTTCGGACTAAGGGGGATCTAAAAATGGCAGCGCCCGGGAACATGCAAATGAAGCCCGGGATATTTAAATCCCGGGCTTCATTTGCAACTCCGGTTGCCCTCATTTGCCTACCTAGCTCGAACTAACGAGCTAGTGTAGACATACCCTTAGGTATCACTCACTAAGATATTGGCTTATTTATATATCTATAATTTCAGAGGAATAAGAATATAAAGTATGCATGTTTAAGAGGTTAAACTTTGGGGCAGTCAGCACTGACAAGTGTCCTTTTAAAAGAAAGCTTTTCAGATTGATTTTTCACTATCCAAATTGACATTAGCCATATGCTGGAAGGGAAAAATGGCATGGTGTCAACCTCACTCATGTTACAGCATGTAAAGTTGCTTTTTTGTGTACAATAGAGTGACACTGATAAGAAGTCAGATACTAAAAAAAATATTAGATCTGACATATGAGCTTAAATAATCAGATTTCAGACTGAATTTGTTTGAATGGTTAATTGTTACAGTCTATCCATTTTATAACTTATCACTTGCTAATGCTTACATTGATGGTCTTTTTTAGGGGGGGTTCTGTAGGATTCTCTTTGGTGTTTTGATTGTGATCATAGTGTGGATGTTTTCTGAGGCTACAAGCTTCTTTCCAAAGAGAGCGTCTATATAGCAAAAGTGCAACGAAAAAGCAATGTGTTTTTTTGAAAGATTGTATCCACATTCATTGGACGCTATCTCACATTTAAGGCCATCTAGACCCAGTTCAGGCAGGGCATTAGGTCAGCACTTGCTTCCGGGCTAGTTGAGACATGTGCTTAAAGGGACACCCCCCCCCCCGGCCCCGGACAGCCCATTTCTCTGCTTCTGCTGAGTGCTTGCCTACCTCTCCGAGGGACAGCAGAGCTTTAGCAGGACACCACAGCATGCTCCTTGCCATGGAGCAGGAGCTGCCTCTGGGCATGCCATTCCCCCACACTAACATGCTGCAGCTTCTGTTATAGTTAATAGTGCAAACTATTTTCATGGTCCTGCATGAGCTCGAGTCTGAGCTCATTAGCGAGACCCTCTTCCTGGATGGGGGAGCAAGGCCTTTGCAACCACACCCCATGGTGGAAAGATGCTTTTGGAGGCTGTACACCAGTTCCGACTGGTGGGACCGGCTGGTCATGGAGTGGTGGGATGAAGAGCAGTGGCTCCAGAACTTCCAAATGCGGAAGGCCACCTTCATGGATCTGTGTGCTTGGCTCGCCCCTGTGCTCCATCGATGTGACACCCAGATGTGACCCGCCATCCCTCTGGAGAAGTGGGTCGCCGTCGCCATCTAGAAGCTCGCCATGCCACACAGTTACGGGTCAGTGGGCAACCAGTTCAGTGTAGGAAAGTACACCGTCGGGGCCCTCATCGTCGGGGCCCCAAGGCATTCTTGGTCTGCAGTCCCTGGAGAAGGGGTGGAAGTCCTAGAAAGGGGGACCCTAGGAAAAGCGGGGTGCAAGGTGGGCTGGGGTGGGGGGAAGCCCCATACCCAGGGGGTTCTGCAATCCTGCCCTCACACAGCCCTGCTGGGAGGGTGGCCTCGTAGGGGGTGGCTCCTCGGGTGTTTGGGGGGGGAGGGAAGGAGGGTGGGCACCTCCCAAGGATTCAGGCACCCCCTTTCCCATTCTCTGTTTTGTGTGTTTGTTTGTTTCCTTCTGCAGGTGGTGAGGGCCATCAACTCTGTCCTGCTGCGAAGGGTCATCCACCTGGGAGATCTGGACCCCATCATGGCCGGATTTGCCACACTAGGCTTCCCCAACTGCGGGGGAGCCATTGATGAAACCCACATTCCAATCCGCACACCACATCATTGAGCTGCCCAATACATAAACTTCAGGGGCTATTTCTCCATGGTGCTGCAGGCCCTGGTCGACCACCGTGGACAGTAGTTTACGGGTATTTTCATCAAGTGGTCGGGCAGGGCGCCTGATGCCGCATTTTCCGAAACTCCAGCCTCTACCAGAAGCTGGAGGCTGGCACATTCTTCCCCCAGTATGACTTTTGGGTTGGGGATGTGCAGATGCCACTGTGTATCGTGGGGGACGTGGTCTACCCCCCTCACGCCATGACTGATGAAGCCGTACACCAGCCATCTGGACCCCAGCAGGGACCAATTCAATGCCCACCTCAGCCGGGCCTGGATGCAGCTGGAATTCACCTTTGGTCACCTGAAGGTGTGGTTCAGGTACCTGGATGTGGGGGGAGCACAACATCCTCGAGGTGGTCTCGGCCTGTTGTGTTCTCCACAACATTGTGGAGAGGAAGGGGGAGACCTTCCTACCGGGGTGGGGAGCAAAAGCTGACCGGGAATGAAGGGCCTTTGAACAGCCGCGCACAGCTGCAATCCACCAGGCCCATCAGGTGGGGGTGTGCATCCTGAGGGCCCTGAGGGAGAGTTTCTCTGAAGGACCCAGTAACTCTCTGCAGGGCCTCCCCACTAGGGCCCTGTGCCATGCCCCCCATGCCTTTCCCACAACAGTCCCTCCCTTTCCCCCCTTTCCTGTACACCAAATAAAGACACCAGTTTTGAGTTGAAAACTCAAATAATAAAAGTAACTGAGGAGGGTGGAGGAGAACTGGATGGGGAGAGAGGAGTGGGGCTCAGGGCTGGGAGTGGTGTGTGGTGTGGCTGGAAGTGCCACCTCAGGTCTGGGGACCTCGGCAACCTTGGGGGTGGGTGGGGCCTGGGACAACAGAGAGGTAGGCGGGGGGGGGCTGGATGGGGTCAGGTATGGTGGGGGGCTGGAGTGGGGTTAGGTATGGCGGGGCCGGGGGAGGGGGCAGAGGCATAGTTTGGGGGGCAGGGTGAGGAGCAGAAGCAGAGCAGGGGGCAGGGGTAGGGGGCAGAGGCATCGCAGGAGGGGCTGGGGGGCAGGAGGAGGGACAGGAGCCAGGTGTGCCATCATTTCTCGGATGGTGGCACAAATGTTTTTGCCCCGCTACACATGCAGGTCCATTATTGGGCATCATCCCGAACCTTCTGGGCCAGGGTTTGCTGCATGTTGTGGAGGATAGCCACATGCTCCCTCATGAAGTCCTCATGGACCCTCCCGTCCTTGCAGTTCCTGCGGGGTTGGGCAACTGTCTCTGATGGCATTGATCACCCCTCTGCGACAGCTGGTCTGACTGTGGAGAATAAAGAGGGAGAGGTGGTCAGTCATCCATGCAGACACTGTCCCTGAGGCCGTGCCTTCCTCTGTGAGCTGCGAGCAACCGCCAGAGGATGGTGATATCTCGGGAGCAAGGCCATGTGCGGCCTCACCGGGGCCTCAAGGTGCCCAGGGGCCCATACTTCTACCCCCCACTCTGACCCAGAGACAAGCAGGCAAGGGAAGTGTCCATCCACACTGGGATCCCATGGGCGGGAGAGGGGCCTGGAGCAGCCTGGCCTTCCATGGGGCCTGCACACACACCTGCACCTGGCAGCGCTGTCTATGGGAGCGGGTGGTGCCTCGTGCATGCAGGCATGCCCATGTGCCATACTCCTCGGTCTGCGTGAGGTTGTGTGAGCGCCCTTGTGCCCAGCCTGCTTCCAGCCGTGGCGGCTGGTGGTGGGACGGTGTCCCCCGCAGGGGTCAGACGTGTGTCTGGCCTCCCCACAGCCTGTGAGCAGGAGCCCTGGGGTGCTCCGGGGCTGCCTCCTGAGGCTGCATGTCGCAGACTGGCTCAGCATGTGCTTCCACTTGCATGGAGTGCAACACGATGTCCAGGCTGAGCAGGCCAAGCGAAGTTCTCGCCCCATTCCCTCTGCGCCTGCTTCTCCCACCCTGTGTGTGTGAGAAACTGAGAGCACTCACCTGATGTTCCCTCCCCACTGTCAGAGGATGCCTGGGAGATCTCCAGGGCATGGGGTACCGGCTCCAGGGTGAGGGTCACTGTGCTTGCTGTCATTTCCTCCTCCTGCAACTCATCCTCCTCCACCTCCTCTTTCTCCTCACCAGGGAGCCCCTAGTGGGTGACGATAGGCATCTCAAGCCCCAAGTCCACCACCACGGGTGGGGAAGGGACTGAACAACCCCGCAGGATTTGGCGGCACTCGTTGTAGTAGGGGAAGGAGTGGGGTCCTCCCTGACCCTGGTGTAGCCCTGGTGGAGTGCCTTGACTTTGCTCCATACTTGCTCTAATATCCGGGGAGGATGCAGGGGTGGCCCTTCGTGGCCAGAGCCTCAGCCAGCCACCTGAATAGGGTTGCCAGGTGTCCAGTTTTTGCCCGGACAGTCCAGTAATTGCATCTTCTGTCTGGTAAAAAAACCCAGAAAATACCGGACATGTAAAACGTCTGGTATTTTCTGTTTATCTCAGACAGAAGGCTGGCGGGGACATTCTTCCCCTGCCACGTCTGGCGGAGGTGGGGGGGGGGTATTTAAAGGTGCAGTGACTTTTTTTTTTTTTGCTCAACCAATTTTTTCCCCCACCATGTTCGAGATTCTTTGTGAAAGTATCTGGCAACCCTACACCTGAATATGTCTACATTCCACCTCCGGGAGCAGAGATCCTGCAGGATCTGCTCCTCACCCCACAGCTCCAGGAGGGACAGGGTCTCCGCCCCAGAGCATGAGGGTGCATGGCATTTGCTGCCCCTGGCTGGGTTCTGGTAGCCCTGGTGGTGCTCCCTGTGAGGGCCAGAGGGGTCTCGGGTGGCTTATGGCTGGGCTATGGGTCCAAATGTGGGTGGCAGCTGTCTGGGCTGGCTTCCTGCCACAAGATTTGTCCCAGCTGCCTGCAGCTTTAAGAGCTGGCAGGAGACAGGAACTATAGAGTTCTGATTAGTTTTGACAGAATGACCACTAGGGCACCTGTGTTATTTCCTTGAGGCCTCTTTTTTTTAAAAAAAACCTCCCTCTTCCGTATGCACACGCACCTTTTTCCAAAAAAGCTTTTTTGGAAAAAAGCTTCTTCCTTATAGAAAGAGGTTTACTGCCACTGGGGAAAACCCCTCAGTTATTTCAGCTTTTTGTCAAAAAAACACAATAGTAGTGTGGACGCAAGTATTGTTTTTCTGGAAAAACGCTGCTGTATAGACATACCCTGAGTTAAGTTTCAGGAGAAAGAGGAAGTATGAAGGGGAAAAAGAATATTTTCTATTTTTCTTTGAGGGTGAGAGGACCTAAGATGGAAGAACAAGTGTGAAATGTGAGCTCTTAGGTACAGGGGCAACCTTTGCTGGGGAGGGATTGTAGCTTGGTGATGGTTTTTGCAGGGCCTTGCACAATGGCGTTCTGCTCCATGACTGGAAGACCTAGGTGCTATGGTAATACAAATCAAAAGTATCACATTCTGAAGCCCCCTATAACAAAGTTTGTCCTGTTGCTAAATGAAAACATGAAGGTGAGGGCAAAATTTTCAAAAGTGGCCTATTTGATTAAGGGACTTAAGTTGCTTAAGTGCCATTGAAAAATTTACCCAGAATCCCCAAAGAGTGATTGGTGTCTAAGCACAGATATCAGCCAGATCAAGTCTGCTGGAGGAGATGGGCTACAAAACCAAAGGTCTCTGTTTGTCTGGAAATGGATGACAGGAGAGAGATCATGTGATGATTACCTGGCATTGCTTCCTCAGCTCCCATTGGCTGCTGTTCACCTTTCACAGACAATGGGAGCTAAGGAAGCAGTGCAGGCAAAAGGACGTGCTGTCCACTACTTCTCGCCACTTGATCCAGAAGAGCAAACAGGCTACTGGGCTACATGAACCTTTGGCCATTCTTATGTTCTTAACTGTTAGATACCAAGATAAAAATCTTAACAGGCTCCCTTCCAGTAGACTCAAACAAAAACAGGGCAGTGAGCAAAAATGGTGATACTTCTCAGTAAACTGCAGATGCTGTGCTAGTGGCAGTAAGACAGGCACTATAATGTGAGGTCAGGGGAAGGCCATGTGGGATTAGGGTTTATCGGGTCATCAGTTGTGAATGCTATAAATTGACAGGAAAGCCCATTATTTCTGTATGTGAATTGTTTATGAATTGGCTGAAAGGTAGAATTATTCTCAGGTGAACTACTAGGCAAGCAAGTCTCATTTTGTATCTTGCTTGCCAACAGCACAGTTGAACCAGTTGCTATTTGTGGTATGTTACTGATTTCCTAAGCTGTGCGGCTACTGGCTTTGTGTTCCGTGGCTGGATGACTGAAACTTAAAGAGGAGGAAAATGGGCAGCAAATACCAGGTCTGCTTAGGACTGAGTGATTGTGCTTCACATTTATTTCCACTGAGGGGGAGGGGTCAGCAAATTTCAATTCCCAGCCTAGCAGGGCACACCACTGGCGCGCAAGGACATTTTATGTATGTGGAGCATCTGCAGGCACTGTCAGCTTCCAGTCGCTGCCGTTTACTATTCTGGGTCAACAGGAGAGGGAGAAAAGTGGTAGCTAGCATGTCCCTTGGCCAGCACTGCTTCCTCTGCTCCCATTGGCTGCTGTTCATCTTTCCCAGCTAATGGGAGCTGAGGAAGCAGTGCCAGCAAAAGGACGTGCGGGCCAGCACTTCTCGCCACTCCCATTGACCCAGAATGGCAAGTGGCAGCGGCTGGGAGCTGACAGGCTCTATGCCTGCACATGCTCCAAGTACACAAATGTCCTGGCATGCCAGCAGTTTGGACTGGGAACTGACCATGCTGCCAACTCTGCTGTATTGTAAAAGTTGAAGTCTGAAGAAACACACTAAAGTTTTAGTAGATTTATTTTAATGCAATCTAAAAAAAAACCCTGTTGTAAAAGCTGAACAAATGTGTATTCACATACCTTCAAAATTACAGTCCATGTTTTAATATCTCATATCATTCTAATGCACTTATTTAAAGTTTTAAAACCCTTCAAACTCTGAACCAGTCTCGCATTCACAATCAGTTAATTAAATTCAGTTTCAGTCATAGCTGCTCCTGACTTGTCATCGTAGACAACAGCAATGTCGTCCTCAGGCTCAGATTCCCTATCATCAGTCTCCATTGTTATCAGCAAATATGGTGTCATCTTCTGACCCATCAAGCGCATTGCTGATAACAGCATTTCCTAAATGATTTTTCTATTGTGTCCAAGGGAATAGACTGCCATGCATCCTTGGCCCACTGGGCAACGAGATCGATTTCAGGCTTCATGAGATTCCTGCTTTTTGTCAACTTTGCCATGCCGAGGCAAATCCAGTCAGACCATATTTGTGTAGCCTATCCTTAAAGGGTTTGTTCAAGCAGACATCAAGCAGTTGTAGAACAGAAGTTAAGCCTCTGGGTATTACAGCCAAAGTACTTTCATTTTTTTGGCTATATGGTTTCACCTCATCCACCCTTTGTGTGCCCTGAACATGTCCCAGACAACTTGCTTGAAAAGTGCTCCTGGTCTCTTATTCCATACTTTTTTCCAGCCATTCAATAGTCCCACTTTCATCCATCCATCCCTTTTCCTGTGCATGCACAATGACACCCCCAGGAAATTTCATGGTTTTAGGCAAGGTTTTTCTTTTGAAAATAATAACAGGATGGAGCTTTGATCCCACTGGCCAAACATGATAAAACAAGTGTAAAATGGATTTTTCATGGCCTGTAGTTTTAATTAAAACTATTTTTCACCAACACCAGTTACTGTTCTGTTGCTCAGGAGATCAAATGTCATCAATGTTTCATCCATATTTCCTATTTGTGACAGCTCAAATGCACATTCCTTTCCATGTTTTATAATAAACCTTTGGAAAGATTCAATTTTTTTCTCCAAGGTGTCTTGGCAGCTTTTGTGCTATTTTTGTTTGCTGCTGAAGACAGAGACCATGACGGTTCATGAAGTGAGTACGCCAGCCCACTGATGCAACAAACACTGTTGGCTTTTCTGACTTGTATTTGTCATCTTTTGACACAGATGAATTCCAGTTCTAGTGACAAGGTACCTGTTTTGTCGACATTCAACAACCAAATCATTGAGCTCTTCCTACACTCCAGGAAATGAAGTTCATCTTGTTGGACTTTTTTTTTCTTGCTTTTTGGCATGTCCTTCAGTGTTGCTTTATTTATTTGCCTTTCTCTTACTTGCTTCGCATGGGTGTAGAATTCATGAGCAGCAGCACAATTATTGTTTGCTTCTGCATATTCAACAACTTTAAGTTTTGATTTCACCATTGCTCATTTTTAATTCTAGTATGAAAATTTTAGAAAATAATTTATAGATTTCGTACAACTTTATAGAGGAATGTCGCCTGCCTTATCACTGTAAAATTATAATTGTTCATTGTTTATTTCAAAGAAACCCTGCAGATTGGCATGTCTGGGGTGATAACAGGCTATTTAAATTTTATTAAAGATTTTGATTCTGCACATTATATTTTCTGGTTGCCTAGAGACTTAGGAAGTTGAGTGGTAATTTGCATGAAGAGCTCAAATTACTCAGTACCAGACTGACACCAGCGCCATAGTACTATCATTCATTGTATTTTTTTTTATTTTCTTGCAAGGTTTAGTACTTTGTGAAGGGGAAGGGTCAAATTTCATGTGGATGCAACTTAAATAAAAATAAAATCTTATCACCCTTTAAAAAAAGAAGCGAGTCCTGAACTGCATCTACAACAGGGGTCAGCAAACTTTGGCTCCCAACCTGTTAGGGTAAGCCGCTGGTGCGCTAGGAGATTTGTTTGCTTGCAGTGTCTGAGGGACGTGTTGGCTGCAGGCTCAGAGCCTCTCAGCTCCCATTGGCTGGGAACAGTGAGCAGCAGCCAATGGGAGCTGAAAGTACCCTCAAGCAGCACGTCCCTCAGCCTATGCTGATGCTGATGATCTGGGACTAGAAGTTTGTCCACCACCGATATGGGGTTGGCTTATAAACAGATAATTGACTTTTTAACAGTTTTTTCTGTAAGTTGGGGTGGTGTTGGCTTATGAACAAATGGGCTTATGTTCGAGTATATACGGTAACTGATCTAGCACTGCTTTCTATGGATGGTGCCTTTCCAGCTGTCAGCCAATCCCAGCACCTTTCAGAAGTGTGGGGATTGACCAGTAGTAGTCATCCTAACAAGGGATGGCTACCATAGCACCACTCTGGGAGGCTGGCTTACTATCCTAGTCATGTCATAAATTTAGTGTCAGCTTGAGTGACTACTGCCCTTCCCCAAGCCTCCTCGCACAAATGTTCATAAATAGGGTGCAGTTCACCCCATGTGGAATAAGCTCAAGGGCTATACACCACCTTAATTTATGCCCTGGCCTTTATTGTATCTCTGCGTAACCACCCTGCTTCACTTTACATTTATTTGTACATTTCTATATAATTTTGCCCACAATGGAAAGTCATTCTCAGGAATGAATAGCAGACAAGATTTGACAAAGGCATTGATTCTCACTTTGATTTGGCTGTTGCTGAAATGGGAATCACCTGCCGGCACATAGACTGTAGGAAGAAAATCAAATGCACTAACTCCTTTAGCATTATTTGACCAGCAAAATAATCAAGTGATGGTTTGTATTTATTGAAGAAAAGCACACAGCCCTTCATTTTGCACAGTATTAGAAGGACAAAGAAATATTTAAATATGAATAGGAGGCAAGGAAATGAGTTTGATAGTGTCTGTAAAAGTGCAGCCTGGAGGGAAATAAATTACCTGAAAATGTTTGTTTTTGCTTTGCCAATATGTTGTTCCAAGATATAATTCTGACAGGCACTGAGAGATTTCTCAAGTAGCAGTGATCATTGTGTCTGTGCAGTGCAACCCAAAGTTGAAAAATTACTTGAATGTATACTACATTGACTCATTCAACAAGCATTTTGGAAATACTACATGCTCATTTTTGCATGACAGTGCATTAGGAATGGTATGTAGCTCAGTAGCTTGTCATGACCCTATGAAACAGGCAATGGAGATTTTTCACATGAAACTCATTTATAGCTAATTATAACCATTACATGGGCAAGCCTTTGGAAGGATAAAGAGAGAAAAGAATCACATGTGACTAAAAGAATCACATGTGACTAAATTTCTGTGTTCTCAGGAACACAGAAATTGCCATACTAAATTGGACAAGTCATTCATTTAGCCCAAAATCCTGTCTCTAACAGAGGCCAGTGCCAGATGCCTCAGAGGAAAATGCTAGAATCTTGTAACTGATAGTTGAGCAATAACTTGTCCATGAAGGAGTAAGTGATAAAATTGACTTTTAGTGTGTGATTTATGCTCTGTGGTAAGAGGGCTAGTATCCCTTATAAAATATTTTCCTCCTGTCAAATGTAATTCTAAATGTTCTAATTATCCATATAAAGTGCATAATCCTTTTTTATTTTACCCACCACTTAGGTATTATTATTTGTGTTGTAGTGGCATATAGGAACCCCAGTCGTGGTCCAGGAGTTGGACCCCATTGTGCTAGGCTCTATTCACACAAAGAACAAAGAGATTGTTATTGCCTGAAAGAGCTGATGGTCTCATGTGCTGGTGAGTTCCATGGGTTCATCACTCTTTATTCAAAAGAGTATTTCCTTGCATTGGTTTTGAATGTGTTGCCTTTCAGTTTCACTGATTGTCCCTATGCAATATGAGAGAGGGTGAACAGGCATGTCAAATTTACCATCACGCCAGCTGGGTTTGTTTTGTAAATCTCTGACCTGCCCTCCTCTAGTCCTTTTATATCTCTTATGGATTCCAGATTTCACTCTCACTTTAGAGTATTTAACAGATTTACCATTAGTCTGTAATATATTTTTCCTCTTAACTTTTTTCAAATTGCAGCAGTATGAGAAACCAAAACAATATGCTGGCAAATCTAAATGATTTTTGGGCATGGGAGTCAGTTCAAATGAAAACTCTCCTTCTCCACACTTTGTATGTCATCAGAGAAGAACTTCTGTGCATATGGTAGGGGGGAGCGGAAGGTATGTGTGCTCTGAAGCAACAATATTTTTCATTTAACCTTTTGTGAGCTGTATAAACCCAACATTAAGTTATCAACGTTGTATATACTACACAAAGGAAAAAGCAATGGAGAATGAAACCCATCTTGCAGTAAGCTATATTATGCTCACCTACGTGGGAAAATTCTTGAACCCAAGAAAAAATGATCTTACAAAATTGCCTGTCAATGAAAACCATTGTTGTAGGCCCTAACTTGAACCATGATTCTGACTTTAGAAGAACAGACTTCTTTTAGAATTATAGAATCATAGGGTTGGAAGAGACCTCAGGAGGTCATTGAGTCCAACCCCCTGCTAAAAGCAGGATCAATCCCAACTAAATCATCCCAGCCAGAGCTTTGGGAAGCTGGGACTTAAAAACCTCTAGGGATAGAGATTCCACCAGCTCCCTAGGTAACCCATTCCAGTGCTTCACCACCCTCCTAGAGAAATAGTTTTTCCTAATATCCAACCTAGACCTCCCCCATTGTAACTTGAGATCATTGCTCCTCTTTCTGTCATCTGTCACTATGGAGAACAGCCTCTCTCCATCTTCTTTGGAACCACACTTCAGGTAGTTGAAGGCTGCTATCAAATTACCCCTCACTCTTCTCTTCTGTGCACTAAATAAGCCCAAATCCCTCAGCTTCTCCTCCGAATTAATATACATGAACCCCCTCATCATTTTTGTTGCCCTCCACTGGACTTTCTCCAATATGTCTACATCCTTTCTGTAATGGGGGCGGGAGGGTTGGGGGGGGGGGTGTCCAGAATTGGATGCCACACTCCAGATGTGTCAGCTTTTATTGTAGGTTGTTCTTAAAGTTTAACAATCATCAATAGTTCATTCCTTGTGGTGACTGAGATCCTATAGTAGTGCCCTGTATTTTGTTTAGGAGCTAATGGTGGTATCTAAGGTATGTAAGCCGTGGTCTACACTAGGTAATTATTTCAAAATAACCCTCTTATTTTGAAATAACAAGTGGAACATCCACACTACCAAGCCTGTTATTTCAGAATAACAGACTGGTTATTTCAAAATATGTATTCCTGCTTTCCTCGGGGAATAACACGTATTTCAAAATAGTTGTTTCAAAATAGCATTAGTGTGGATGCTCAGGTGCTGCTCCAAAGTGACCCCCACTATAAGGCACCCCGGTATACATCCTTTCTGCACTAAAGTCATTGACGCTTGTAGGAACTCATGAATTATAAGTCCTCCCATTCCCCACTCTTAAATCATGCAGCCCTCCCCTCCCCCCAGTTTATGCAAATGGAAGTCAGCCATAGAAAAACAATTCTGTGCATTAAGTTGTTTCACTATAAGTCCAAGTTTTTTGGAATGTATGTTGGACTTATAGCGAGGATGGCCTGTATTTCAAAATAACTCCTCCCCAGGGTAATTTGAAGTAATTACTCCCCAGTGCTTCCTGGGGCTCTAAGTCAGGGTAGATCATCCACAATAATGGAGCCTTCCTTGGACCAATATGGGGGCATAGTGGGAACATACTACTTTAATTTTGTTATTTTGGGAATTATTATTTTGAATTTAGTTATTTTGAAATAATTTCTTAGCATAGATATGCCCTAAGGTTGCACTATATGATAATGTTTGATAAATGCTGATTTTAGTAGAAGTCTCTGCATATAAATCAGAGAAGAACTTAAAATAATATTCTGTATTAAGAAATTATCATGCAGTAACTTTTTAGCAAGGGCAGAAATAATTGAAGATGGTTATTCTGGTTTTACAAGGCAACACAAGGAAATAAATGAGGTCAAAAGGTGATTTATATCCCACCAAGGATCTGTATTTACTGTGAGGAAAACAGCGCTTGTCTTCTACTATCAATCCCATTCCACAAATCTATTTCCCTATTCTGGGTCAGAATCTCTTCCCTCTATGTTTTGAATCCAACTTCTACTTTTTTAACCAATTAAAAGCTCCTCCCCCCCATTTTACTGCAATTGTTTCATGGTCAGAAATGTCACCATAACAAACATTTATGGAAAGGTGTCATTTTCCTACTGATCTTGAGGCTAAATAGTATGATACATCTCTAGTCATTGGTTGTTTCTCAGTAACTCTCCAGAATGAATAGAGTACAACAGTTTTCTCAGAATGAAATGCCCTTTGATCATGAGTAGAAACAAAAGGCCCAAACATTTATTTTGTCGAGTTCATTTATTGTTTACAGTATGACTAGTCTCTCTCATGAACACAAGTTGAATTAGCATGCTGAACAAGAGAAAATCCACTGAGATAAAGATAAAAGAATCTAGTCATTAGAGGCAAATGGAATAATGGATCATATAAATCTGAAGAGTGGAGAGAACTTGATGAAGTCCATTATAATTTTTTGGTTGGACAATTTCAATTGCCAACAGTATAGTCTGGCTGGGAGATAATGCAATATTTAAACCTGCTGTGCCTGTTTATCAGAAATGCCAACCTCACAGAAACTAAATCCCGGAATCTCTTAAATGTCTCAAAGTACAGGCAGATGATGGTGGTGTCTGGTGCTCCTATTTTAATGCAGCACTTTTGTATCTCATTTAAATATATTATCTGAGAAAGGAAAGCAGAGCTATTCTCCAATTTTAATATTTTCGTTTCTGCTATGATTGGTTTATAGCAGGTAATAAAAAGCCTGATAATCCATGGCTCCTTTTCCTTTGGCACCTGCTACATTATGTGTATGAATATGCAAATACATGTGAGCCCTTGGGTTCCAACCAGCAGTTGGGCATAAAAGATCAAGCAGTGGTAGTTTTCACACAATGAGGAGGTTTTTATAGGAAGCTTGCAAATGGGATGAGATTCACAGAAGGAGTGCATTTGGAAAGCTTATATGCCTGAATTCTCAAATGATGTAAATCGAAGTTAACATCAACTGAGAATCTCCTTCCCCTCCATTCTGATACCTTCAGTCACAATCAGTAGTGCTTTACTTCATGAGTAACTATATTAATTTTAGAGGGAAAACACTCTCAAGGTACATCTAAACAGCAGGGCAAAAGTCGAACTAAGATATGAGACTTGAGCTATGTCAATTGTGTAGCTTAAGTTGAAATAGCTTAATTGAGCTATTGGCACTGTTTACACCTCAGGAAGTCGAAGGAAGAACACTCTTCCTTCGACTTCCCTTACTCCTTGTGAAATGAGGGTTACAGGAGTCAGAGTAAGAAGTCCTTCAGCTTAACATTATTTTGAAAAAATGGCTTGCTGTGTAGACGCGCTTTTTGTTATTTCAGAATAACGTCAGTTATTCCAAAATAATGCTGCTGTGTAGACTTACCCATAGAGTAAGAGTTAATGAAAAATAATGGTTATCAGAATCTGGCTCTAAATAATGAATAGACATACTTTGCTGTCAAGTTTTATTTAATGGATCACATAAGTCTAGTGAAGAAATATTTTCAGAACTGAATAAGTAATGTCTCTCTGCCCATATAGAATCATAGAACCATAGAGCTGGAAGAGACCTCAGAAGGTCATCAAGTCGAGCCCCCTGCTCTAGGCAGGACCAATCCCAACTAAATCAACCCAGCCAGGGCTTGGTCAAGCCGAGACTTAAACACCTCTAGGGATGGAGACTCCACTACTTCCCGAGGTAACCCATTCCAGTGCTTCACTACCCTCCGCGTGAAATAGTTTTTCCTAATATCCAACCTGGACCTCTCCCACCACAACTTGAGACCATTGCTCCTTGTTCTACCATCTGTCACTACTGAGAACAGCCTCTCTCCATCTTCTTTGGAACCTCCCTTCAGGAAGTTGAAGGCTGCTATCAAATCCCCCCTCACTCTTCGCTTCTGCAGACTAAATAGACCCAACTCCCTCAGCCTCTCCTCATAAGTCATATGCTCCAGCCCCCTAATCATTTTGGTTGCCCTCCGCTGGACCCTCTCCAATGCGTCCACATCCTTTTTGTAGTGGGGGGCCCAGAACTGGACACAATACTCCAGATGTGGCCTCACCAGAGCCGAATAAAGGGGAATAATCACATCTCTGGATCTGCTGGCAATGCTCCTCTTAAAGCAACCTAATATGCCATTAGCCTTCTTGGCTACAAGGGCACACTGTTGACTCATATCCAGCATCTCATCCACTGTAACCCCCAGGTCCTTTTCTGCAGAACTACTACTTAACTGGTTGGTCCCCAGCTTGTAACTATGCTTGGGATTCTTCCGTTCCAAGTGCAGGACTCTGCACTTCTCCTTGTTGAAGCTCATCAGATTTCTTGTGGCCCAATCCTCCAATTTGTCTAAGTCACTCTGGACCCTATCTCTGCCCTCAAGCATATCTACCTCTCTCCCTAGCTTAGTGTCATCCACAAACTTGCTGAGGGTGCAATCCATCCCCTCATCCAGGTCATTAATAAAGACATTGAACAAAACCGCTCCTAGAACCGAACCTTGGGGCACTCCGCTAGTAACCGACCGCCATCTTGACATCGAGCCGTTGATCACTACCCGCTGGGCCCGGCCTTCTAGCCATCTTTCTATCCATCTTACTGGCCATTTATCCAATCCACAGTCCCTTAACTTGCTGGCAAGAATATTGTGGGAGACCGTATCAAAAGCCTTGCTAAAGTCAAGGTAGATCACATCCACTGACTTTCCCACATCCACAGAGCCAGTTACCTCATCATAGAAGCTAATCAAATTGGTCAGGCATGACTTGCCCTTTGTGAATCCATGCTGACTATTCCTAATCACTTTCCTCTCTTCCAAGTGCCTCAAAATGGATTCTTTAAGGATCCCTTCCATGATTTTTCCAGGAACCGAGGTAAGACTGACCGGCCTGTAGTTCCCTGGATCGTCCTTCTTGCCTTTTTTGAAGATGGGCACTACATTTGCCTTTTTCCAATCATCCGGGATCTCTCCCGATCTCCACGACTTTTCAAAGATAATGATCAAAGGCTCCTCAATGACATTTGCCAACTCCCTCAGTACCCTTGGATGCATTAAGTCCGGACCCATGGATTTGTGTACGTTTAGCTTTTCTAAATAGTTCCTAACCTGTTCTTTACCCACCACGGGCTGTCCATCTTCATCCCATCTTGCGTCACTTGGCTCCTGGACTTCCACGCTGACCTTGTCCGTGAATACAGAGGCAAAGAAAGCATTGAGTATTTCAGCTTTCCCCACATCATCTGTCACTAGGTTATCTCCTTCATCCAGTAGGGGCTGCACACTCTTTCTGATCACCTTCTTCTTGTTAACATGTCTGTAGAAACCTTTCTTGTTATCCTTCACATCCTTAGCCAGTCGCAATTCCATTTGCGCTTTCACCTTCCTGATAACCCCCCCGGCATTCTCGAGCTATACACTTAAACCCCTCCCTGGTCATTTGTCCAAGTTTCCACTTTTTTTAAGCTTCCTTTTTGTGCTTAAGTTCACCAAGGATTTCCCCCGTAAGCCAATCCGGTCTCCTACCATTTTTGCCTCTCTTGCTATGCGTCAGGATAGTTTCTTTCTGTGCCTTCAATAAGGCTTCTTTAAAATACTGCCAGCTGTCCTGGACTCCTTTCCCCTTCATGTTAGCATCCCAGGGGATTCTGCCCATCAGATCTCTGAGGGAGTCAAAATCTGCTTTTTTGAAGTCCAAGGTGTGTATTTTACTATTCTCTTTTCTTCCTTTGGTCAGGATCCTGAAATCTACCATCTCATGATCACTGCTTCCCAGGTTGTCACCCACCTCTACTTCCCCTATTAGTTCCTCCCTGTTTGTGAGCAGAAGGTCAAACTGCGCACGGTCCCTGGTCAGATCCTTCAGCACTTGTACCAAGAAGTTATCCCCAACATTCTCCAAAAACTTCCTGGATTTCCTGTGTACTGCCTTATTGGTTTCCCAACAGATGTCAGGGTGATTAAAGTCCCCCACGAGAACCAGGGCCTGCGATATGGAAGCTTCTCTCACTTGTCCGAAGAAAGCCTCATCCACCTCATCCACCTGATTCGGTGACCTGTAGCAGACAGCAACCACAACATCACTGCTGTTGTTTGCTCCTTTAAACTTAATCCATAGACTCTCAACAGGTTTTTCTGCCTCTATATACTGGAGTTCAGAGGAATCATAGTGCTCTCTTACGTATAGTGCAACTCCTCCTCCTTTTCTCCCCTGCCTGTTCTTCCTGAACAGTCTATACCCTTCCATGACAGCGCTCCAGTCATGCAAGTCATCCCACCAAGTCTCTGTTATCCCAATTAAATCATATTTCTTGGACTGAGCCAGAGCCTCCAGTTCTTCCTGTTTGTTGCCCAGGCTTCTCGCATTAGTGTACAAACATCTCAGGTAACCAGTTGATCGCCCTATCTTTTCCATTCGAAACAGGGGTCCTCCTTTCTTGCTCGTTCCTCTCTGCATTTCTTCCCGGTATCCGACTTTCCAACTCCCCTCAGGGTTTTGGTCACCATCCCCCGATGAACCTAGTTTAAAGCCCTCCTCACTGGGTTTGCAAGCCTGCCCGCAAAGATGCTCCTTCCTCTCTTTGTTAGGTGGATCCCAGCTCTTCCTAACAATCCTCGTGCCTGGAACAGAGTCCATGGTCGAAGAAACCAAAGCCCTTTCTCCGACACCACCTGTGCAACCACGCATTTACGTCCTCAATTCGACGATCCCTGCCCAGTCCTTTCCCTTCAACAGGGAGGATGGACGAGAACACCACTTGCGCTCCAAATTCTTTGATCCTTCTTCCCAGCACTACATAATCTGCAGTAACCCGCTCAAGGTCATTCTTGGCCGTATCGTTAGTTCCCACGTGGAAAAGCAGAAAGGGGTAGCAATCTGAAGGTTTGTTCAGTTTGGTAAGCCTCTCAGTCACATCCTGAATTCGAGCTCCCGGTAAGCAGCACACCTCTCGAGATTCCAGGTCCGGACGGCAGATGGATGGCTCAGTCTCTCTTAGGAGGGAGTCCCCGACCACCACCACCCGGCATTTTCTTTTGGGGGTGGTGGCCGTGGAACCCCCATCCCTAGGACTACGCATCCCATGCCTTCCAGTAGATGGTGTTCTCTTCTGGTTTCTTCCTTGTGAGGTCCCTTCCAAAGCATTCAGCACCGCAGAGCCTGTGGAGAGAGCCTGAAAGCGATTACTTACCTCTATAGCATTGGGGGATTCCCGTGCTGGCCTTTTTCCCCTTCTAGAAGTTACATGCTGCCAGGTCTTTTCCTAGTCCCGTACTGCCCTCTCTGCCTCTTCTGCCTCCCGTGCTTGAAGGATTAAACACTGCCTTCTATCGAGGAAGTCTTCATCCTCTCTGATCGAGCATAGGGTTGACACTTGGGCCTCCAGTCCTCTAATTTTTTCTTCCAAAATGGCGACCAGCTTGCACTTAGTGCAGATGAAATCCGTTCTTTCTTCCGGGAGGAAGACAAACATGGCACACTCTGTGTAGGTAACAACAGCAGACCCATCACCATTCATCCCTGCTGTCCTGGAGAAGGGATTTAAAAAGAAAGGCAAGAGAACCTCCCCACCTTCCCTTTCCCCTTCCAAATTCCCTCTCTAAACTCCCTGTTAGCACTCACCTGTTTGCAAGCTCCTTGGTTGCTCCCCACCAATTGAATAGTCCCTTACTCTGTGCAGTGGGTCTTCTCATGGAATGAGGTACTTAGTGTAATATACTTAGCAGCACTGAGCTCTTAATACGAATTAAAAGGTGAAGAAAAGGAGCTGACATGATCTGCTGTGACATCTAATTCAGACTAATATTCAGGTATATCTATGTCCTGTTCACCAGAGCAATGGTATTTATTTTTCCATGCACAAATAGCAAAACATATTTGTAAAAATCTGAGAACAAGCAAGCTGTTTCTCCTTTTTGTAGCATTCTGAGTCTGAAAGGAAGCACGGAAGGATGGCAGCCTCCACATCAGGGTGTGTGGACACCACCACATTTAAAAGTGTGGTATGCAGCGAATAGACTGACCTCTCCTTTCATTTACACCCCTAAGGTGGGCCCAAATCCTCAAAGATGTGGAGGCTGCCAACTCCCAGCACCTAATAACTTTGAGGATTTGAGCCAGGGCATTCTTTCATGGATCCTTTGCCTGCTGCTCAAAATATTTCTTGCTGTGGTTAAGTAACACCCAAAGATACTTATGTAGTTCTATTCTCAGCGTTTCTTCTTTTTTAAAAAATAGGAATGTGATGTGCACAGCAGCTAATGCTGTTAGTCACTACTTTCTGCCACCTCTTGGAGTTGCACGCTCATTTCCCGCTTATAAAAATAGCTTTTTTATTCCACTGCCAAATCCTGTGTGGGTCAGGTGCTATTTCCTCTAAGATGGTTCCCTCATTTATTAGCATATTTGACTTCATGTTAATATGCCTTTAACAATGTAGCAGGTATATTTTGCTTTACTCCCATCAGCAGATGGCTTGTGTTATTCAGGGAGTGGGAATAATGGACTGGCAGTGTCAAAACATAAGAACTGCTTCCTATTGAGGCAATGGAGGTGTTGCCACTCATGCCCAAAGGAGCAGGATCAAGTCCTAATTCTCCCTTGTTTCACAGGAATCATTTCTTTGTCTGGGTGTCCTCAATTGTTGGAGGGGGAACACCACATGACCTGCAGGTATTACCTCAGCAAAATTTCTTTGTACCTCACTTGGCCATAACACTTCACCTCTTTATTTCCTTTACCACATTTTGTCTGCCTGAATATTTAGACTGTTGTGTCACCCAACCAATATCATCTGCTTCCTGTAGGAAGGATCCATTACAGCTGGAAAAATGTATCATACGGATGATAAATATATATAAGAGTTATATCTATCATCTGGAAAATTATCTAAAGAACAGTGTGATGGGACGGACAGAGCCCGACCTCCCTGCTGGAGGCCTTTCAGCACCCTGGTCAGCAGCAGGAGCAGTGGAGAGGTTCTCTGAGCAGGGTAGAGGGGCAGCCTGCATTGCAGCCAAACATGGTATGGCAGGCTGCTATATAAGGAACTGATAAATGAAGGCCAGGCAGTTCCATTCTGGAACTCAACCCAGGCAGACATCTGGGCTGACTGGGAACACCAGCACCTGGGACAGCTCCGAGTGGGCTTTGGGCCTTTGTAACTAAGCGGAGCTAGATCTTTTGGCAAAAGGCTAATCAGTGGCTACTCTGAGGAACTCCGGGCAAGGGGAACTCTGCACCTAGGCCCTAGAGAAGAACTGGAAGAAACGGCATCCTGGGGAAGTGGCCCAGGGACATGACCAGAAGTACGGACTTTGAAACCTGGCAGGTAACTGCTACATATAGGGTCCCTGGGTCCCCCCAACTCCCTGCAAACTACACCTGAGTGAGGGGGTAAAGAGGAGGCCTGCACCTCGGCCGCAGATTGGACTGTGCCTTGCCCGCAAACAGGCGAGGTAATTATTGTGAGACCCCTTTCAGCCACTAAGGGGCGCTCACAGACAGGACTGAACGTGTTACAAACAGCTGCATAAACACCATTTATATCCCTCACTTATAACTAACACAAGGAAACCTATGGAGGTTATGGAATCTCTGTTGTTGGATACATTTATGAGCAGGTTAGACAGACAGTTGTCAGGAATGATCTATTTGGGTTCTTGGTCCTGCCGTGAAGATAGGGGACTGGATTAGATGACCCCCTGAGGTCCCTTCCAGTTCTAGTATTCTATGATAAAAGATTAGAAACTTTTCCAGCCCCAAAGCTGCATTCTCAAAGACTGATTGCTTTCTAGTTGGTACCTACATACCACACTGATACAGTGGGCTTCAGGTATTGGATGAGTGCTCTGTTTTTATACCACCCCTTACCATCAATGACAAAGTGATGAGGAGCTTAAAGCAAAGACAACCAGTCCCAGAAGATCATCTCTTCATCAAATGCACTACTCTGGTTCATCATCTCCCCTCCCCCGCCGCCACTTAACTTCATATTAACCCTCTCGAACCTAACAAAATGTGCACTGCTTATAAAATGAATGTGTGCCCAGTGAATGTGTGCCCTAGTTTCTGCTTGTGAATCACTCTCAAACCACTCCTGGTTTCTGAGAATGCCTTTGTTATTCACAAGCATTATCTCATTAGTTTATGCCATCAAATTTCAGCCTGTGGGTTACTCAGCAACTGTGTTGACTTTGTTCGCTATGGCCAATCACATTAGGCATGTGGCCTTGTTTGTGCTCCTTAACTTCCTAATCAAGAGAACATCCTGTACTGCTCCATTGGGAACCAGTTCGGCCTGGGGAGATCGACTGTCAGGGTCATGCTCATGCAGGTTTGACTCTCGTACTATATTACTCGGAGGGTTGTGAAGCATTAGAATGGGGTTCCTAGGGAAGGGTGGTGATGGAATCTCCCTCCCTGGAGGTTTTGCAGTCCCAGCTCACAGAACCCTGCCAGGGATGGGGTAGTTGGGGTTGCTCCTTCTATGGGAAGCGGCTTGGACTTGGGGACCTCCCAAGGGCTCTAGCAACCCTGTGATTCTCTGTTTGTATCCTTCTACAGGTGGTGAGGGCCATCAATGCCATCCTGCTGCATAGGGTCATCAACCCTGGTGACATCGACCCCATCATTGCTGGCTTTGCTGTCAGGGGCTTCCCCAACTACGGGGGTGGGAGGTGGGCATTGATGGCACCCACATCCCCATCTGGGCCTCCAACAACGTGGCCTTTGATTACAGCCGGTCCACAAGTTGCGAACGGTCAACTTACGACCATTCGCAGTTATGACCCAAGCTGTCGTAAATGGCGGACCCCGAGTTACGAACGCAATCCATGTTTACAAACAGTGCAGTTGTGTGTAACTCTATGGGGTCTGACTTACGAACGAACCGAGTTATGACCAATTGCTTGGTCTGTAACTGGTTCGTAAGTTGGGAAGAGGCTGTATATCAACAAAAAGGGATATTTTTCCATGGTCCTGCAGGCCCTCATGGACCACCGAGGTCACTTTACCAACAATAACTTCGGGTTGTCAGGGAAAGCACACAATGCCCATATCCTTTTCAACTCCAGCCTCTTCCAGAGGATGCACACCAGCACATTTTCCCTCAACTGCATCATCATGGTGGGGGATGTGGACATGCCCATGTGCATTGTTGATGATGCAGCCTACCCCTTGCTCTTCTGGCTAATGAAGCCCTACACGGGACACCTGGATCCCACCAAGGAATGGTTCAATCCCAGGCTCGGCAGGTGCTGCATAGTGGTGGAAGACACCTTTGTCTGCCTCAAAGGGAGGTTCTGATGTCTCCTCACTCACCTGGACCTTGGCAAATGAAATATCCTCCAAGTGGTGGTGGACTGCTCTGTCCTGCACAACCTGTGCGAGAAGAAGGGGAGAGATTCCTGCCAGGGTGGGGGGCAGAGGCTGAGTGGCTTATCGGGGCCTTTGAGCAGCCATACACTTCTGCCGTCTGCAGGCCCAGCCAAGGCCAGCTGTGACACTCTCAAGGACCCTATGCATAGCTCCTCTGTGCCTGTCCTCTCCCGCTCCTCCCTTCCCCTGCCTTCCGTTCCCACATTCCTCCCCCTTTCCTCCCCTGGAAAATAAACCAGACTTTTTAGTTTGGAACAATGAACTCTCTGTTATTTTTAACTGGGGTAAATATAACTGGGGAAGGAGTGGGGAAAGAACCTGGGAGGCGGGAGGAGGGGGGAAGAAGGGCTCGGGGATGGGGATGGGCCTTGCACCTGCCTCGGGTGGTCCCACAGCCTTGTGTGTGGGGCCCTCAGTGGCCATGGAGGGGTAAGGGGAGAAGCTGGAGGGGCAGGTGCAGGGGTGGGGCAGGGACAGGAGCAGGGATGGGGTGGGAGCAGGAGCAGGGGTAGGGGCAGGAGTGGCTGCTGGGAAGAGTTGGGGGAACGGTTGTGCGGGGGCAGCTGCTGGATCACTCAATGGTGGTGACCAGGCGGTTGATGGCAGCAGTGTATGCCACAAACATGCTCCAGGTCTGCTGGGACAGAACCTGCCAGATGGTGCAGTGCAGCTCCCAGTCAGCATGGTGCTCCTCAAAGTCCATGTCCCACCTTTGCTCCTCCCCCACTCAGGACACCACTACAGGGCAGGTGATGTGTTCCCACTCCAGGTCCTCGTGAGGTTGTCTGCGCCAGCAACTCTCACAGGGTCGGGAGGATGGCATGGGAGGTAGTGGACGCACTGTGTTAGCAGCTGGTCAAGCTGTGAAGAACAGAGAAAAGGGCAGTCATTCCAGGAGACATGGTACCTGAAGCCTAACGATACTGTGTGAGCTGACACCAAAAGGTCTCAGTTCACACAATGGAAAAGTGTTTTGAGCAAGGCAATCTGTGGCCTTGACAGCGGGCACTGTCCTGCTGGGGCACAGATGTCTCAGGAGAGCCCAGGGACATCCCCATACCCCAGGGACAAGTGGACATTGGAAGGTGCCAGCCAAGCCAGGAGCCTGTGCGTGGGAGAACATAAGAACGGCCATACTGGGTCAGACCAAAGGTCCATCTAGCCCAGTATCCTGTCTGCTGACAGTGGCCAATACCAGATGCCCCAGAGGGAGGGATCACAAGAGGTAATCCTCACATGATCCTTCCCTGTCACCCACCTCCAGAGAAACAGAGGCTAGGGACACCATTCCTACTCATCCTGGCTAATAGCAATTGATGGACCTAACCGCCATGAATCTATATAGCTCTTTTTTGAACGCTGTTAAAGTTCTAGCCTTCACCGCAACCTCTGGCAAGAAGTTCCACAGGTTAATTGTGTGCTGAGTAAAGAAAAACTTCCTTTTGTTTGTTTTAAACCTGCCGCCAATTAATTTCATTCGGTGACCCCTAGTTCTTTTTTTGTGGGAATAAGTAAATAACTTTTCCTTGTTCACTTTTTCCACACCAGTTATGATTTTATAGACCTCTATCATATCCCCCCTCAGTCTCCTCTTTTCTAAGCTGAAAAGTCCAAGTCTTTTTAATCTCTTTTCATATGGGACCCATTCCAAACCATTAATCATTTTTGTTACCCTTTTCAGAACCTTTTCCAATGCCAATATATATTTTTGAGATGAGGCAACCACGTTTGTACGCAGTATTCAAGATGTGTACGTACCATGGTTTTATATAAAGGCAATAATATATTTTCTGTCTTATTCTCTATCCCTTTTTTAATGACTCCTAACATTATATTTGCTTTTTTCACTGCCGCAGCACACTCAGTGGATGTTTTCAGAGAACTATCCACAATGATTTGCCATTTGTTGTCCAATCACTTAGGGTATGTCTACACTACAAAGTTAATTCGAACTAACAGCCATTAGTTCGAATTAACTTTAATAGGGGCTACACATGCAAACCGCTATTTCGAACTAGGTAAACCTCATTCTAGGAGGAGTAATGTCTAGCTTGAATAAAGTAGTTCGAATTAAGGGCTGTGTAGCCACTTAATTCGAACTAGTTGGAGGCTAGCCCTTCCCAGGTTGCCCTGGTGGCCACTCTGGGCCAAACCAGGGAAACTCTTCTGCCCCCTTCCCGGCCCCGAAGCCCTTAAAGGGCCATGGTCTAGCTACGGTGCTTGTGCCAGCTGCAAGCTTGCCAGCACCCAGCCAGCAGACCCTGCACCTGGCACAAGATGAGCCAGCCACCCGCTGCCACCCAGCCCTCCACCGCTTCCCAGGACCAGGCTGGCGGCTCACAGGAGCCTGCCCGGGGCCGCAAGAGGCAGGTGCCCGCCTGGTCTAGTGCAGAGATCATGGACCTCATCGAGGTTTGGGGGGAGGCCTCCAACGTCCACAATCTCCGCACTAGCCACAGGAACGTGGCCATCTACAGCCGCATGGCTGCCAGCCTGGCCACCAGAGGCCACATGCGGACCCGGGAGCAGGTCCGCTGCAAAATAAAGGACCTGCAGCAGGCCTATGCCAGAGCCTCCCAGCCAGGGGCCGACCTGGAGGCATGCCCACATTATGAGGCCCTGGACCGCATCCTGGGGGCTCACGCAGTCCATGCCCCTCGGAGGGTGATCGACCCCGGGGCAGAGGGCCCCGTCCCTGACACGGAGGAAGAGGAGGAGGATGCCAAGAGCCAGGAGCCTGCAGGGAGCCTGCCCAGGACCCAGGACCCCCGAGGCATCCCACAGAGCACATCGACTGTGTCATCCGAGGCCAGGGAGGGCTCCACTTGTGAGTGCCATCATGCTCCCCTTATGTGTATGGGGGCGGTGGGGGGAGAGGGAGCCCAGGGACCGTGCACCTGGGCCTTGCCCACCATGGAGCAGCAGCTGAGTGTCATGGAGGGGCCCTGGCCCGTTCCCCACACACCAACCTCGCCTTGCACAGGGGGGCTGGGTTTCACCCACTGTGTCCCCAGGGAGAACTGACCACTGCTCTTGTTTCACCACAGCTGCAGCACCTGGGACTGCAGGGCGCACCACCCCGCCTGCAACAGCCACCCGCACCCGGGCCAGCAGGTGCACCCACAACCAGGAGGACTACCAGCAGCGGCACCTGCAGCTACCGGAGCACCAGCTCCGCACCCAGGACCACTGGGTCCAGGAGGACCTGCGGCTGTGGCAGCGGAGCTTGGAGGCGCTGGAGGAGCAGGGCCGTGCCCTCCGCAGCCACCTCCAGACCTTGGTGGACAGGTTCCTGCCTCCTCCTGCTCCAGCCCCTGTGGCCGCCCCAGCTCTCGCTCCTCCTCCCACCCCTGCTCCTCCTCCCGCTTCCTCCACACCCCCCGTCCCTCCTGCCCCACCCTCCACACCCACTCCCCCCCGATGCCCCCGCACCCGCAGTGCTGCGAGACGGGAGAGCCAGCAGGACCCCGAACCCTGAGCTTTCCCTTCCCTTCCTCCCCTTCCTCCCCCTTCCAGCTCCCTCCTCCCAGGTTTCCCCCTCCCCTCTCCCACCCTCATTCCTCCCTGCCCCCACCCCAGTTATGTACAATAAAGAGAGGTTTTTTTGGCAAAACAGGTGTTTTTATTTTACATTAGGAAGGGGGGTTAGGGAGGGGAAAGGGGAAGGAAGTGAGGGTGCAAGAAGGCCCCAGTGGGGCATGCAGGAAGAGTTCAGTCCTCCTTCACCAGGAAGCTCTCCCGCAGGGCTTCCCGGATCTGGATGGCCCCCCGCTGGCCCTCCGTACTGGCCAGCCATGCGGTCAGCCTCAGCCATCCAGGCTGGCAGGAAAGCCTCCCCCTTCCGCTCACATACATTGTGCAGCACACAACACACTGCCACCACAGGAGGGATATTGTGCTCAGCGAGGTCGAGGTGGGTGAGGAGTCACCTAAATCTGGCTTTCAGTCGGCCGACGTCCCCCTCGACCACGATGAGGGCCCTGGTGAGCCTGGCATTGAAGGCCTGCCAGGAGGGGTTGAGGTGTCCCGTGTAGGGCTTCATGAGCCACGGCTGTAGGGGGTAGGCTGCATCCCCCACCAGGCAGACAGGCATGTCCACATCCCTGACCCTGATGTGGCAGTCGGGGAAGAAGTTCCCGGTGTGCAGCCTCTGGCACACGGAGGAGTTGCGAAACACCCTGGCATCATGTGCCTTGCTGGACCAGCCCACATTAATGTCCATGAACTGGCCCCGGTGGTCAGACACGGTCTGCAGGAGGACGGAGAAGTACCCCTTGCGGTTGATGTACTGGGAGGCCTGGTGTTCCGGGGCATGGATGGGGATGTGCGTCCTGTCAATGGCCCCCCCCTCAGTTGGGGAAGCTGAGGGCGCCGAACCCCTGGATGACCACGTCCAGGTCAGCGAGGCAGACCACCCTGTGGAGTAACACCCGGTTGATGGCCTTGACCACCTGCAGAGAGACACACCAAACCACAAATCACTGGGGTGCCCGGATGTCTGGGAGTGTTCATTCCATGGCACTGCCCCGCGCCCCACTCCCAGAAGTGACCCCTGCTGCGATCCTGGCCACCGCGGGCGGCGTGTAGTACGGCTGGGACAGACTGAACCTTCCTGTGTGGGGCACTTTCACCTCCTCCCCCCCCATTTTCCCTGGGGCGGCCCATCCCCTCCTTGCAGCCCCCTTCCCCCTCCGGCCCAGTGGCCGGTGAGTGCCGTACCTGCATGAGAACTGCTCCGACGGTGGATTTCCCCACGCTGAACTGGTTCCCCACGGATCGGTAGCTGTCCAGCATGGAGAGCTTCCACAGGGCGATGGCCACCCGCTTCTGGAGGGGGATGGCGGGCCTCATGCGAGTGTCCCGTCGCTGCAGAGCAGGGCCGAGCCACTCACAGAGCTCCAGGAAGGTGTCCTTCTTCATCCTGAAGTTCTGGGTCCACTGTTGGTCTCCCCAGTGCTCCAGCACAATGCGGTCCCACCAGTCGCTGCTGGTGTCCAGACGCCAGATGCGGCGGGGCACGCTGGCATCCGGGCACTGCTGTGGCTCTGCCACGGCACCCAGGGAGGCCAGGGGGAGGGGCAAGGGGCTGAAACTGGAGCAGAATGCCCAGGGCGAGCTCTGGCTCCATGGTGCCAACTGCGGCGGCGGCCCCAATGGGAACCACCGACACAGACAGGCAGAGAGGAAAACGCTTTGCTGTCCCTCAGCGAGGTAGGCAAGCAAGCGGGAAAGCTGAGAACCGGCTGTCCAGGGGGATCCCTTTAAGCACGAGCCTCAGATAGCCTCAGACAGCAGCCACACAAAGCAACTACTGACCTGATGCCCTGCCGGAACCGGTTTCAGCTGCCCTTAAATGTGTCCCAGTGTCCAATCAGTGTGGACGCGCGAGTTCGAATTAGCAAAACACTAATTTGAATTAGTTTTTGGGTCTAGATGTGTTAGTTCGAATTAGCTTATTTCGAATTAACTAATTCAAAATAAGCTAGTTCGAATTAGCACTACAGTGTAGACATACCCTTAGTTTGGTGAGATCTTTTTGAAGCTCTTCACAGTCTACTTTGAGCTCATCTTGAGCCTTTTGGTATAATCGGCAAATTTTGCCACCTCACTGTTTACCCCTTTCTCTAGATCATTTATAAATAAGTTGAATAGGCTGGGTCCCTTGAGGGTCCCACTAGTTACTTGCACACGTTATGCTAATGTGAATGGGAAAAGGAGTCCAGGAGAGCTGGCAGGATTTTAAAGAAGCCTTATTAAAGGCACGGGAAACTTGGACAGATGACTAGGGATGAGTATAAATATATTGTTCGAGAATGCAGGGGAGTTATTAGGAACATGAAAGCGCAATTGGAATTGCAGCTAGCAAGGTATGTGAAGGGTAACAAGAAAGGTTTCTATAGACATGTTAGCAGTAAGAGGGTGATCAGAGAGGGTGTGGGGCCCTTACTGGATGAGGGAGGTAACCTAGTGACAGATGCTGTGGGAAAAGCTGAAGTACTCATTGCTTTTTTTGCCTCTGTCTTTCTAGACAAGGTCAGCTCCCAGACTACTGCACTAGGCAATGCAGTATGGGAAGGCGGTAGGCAGCCCTCATTGGAGAAAGAACTGGTTAAGAACTATTTAGAAAAGCGAGACATACACAATTCCATGAGTCTGGATATAATGCATCTGAGGGAGTTGGAAAATGTCATTGCAGAGCCTTTGCCCATTATCTTTGAAAACTCGTGGAGATTGGGAGAGATCCCGGATGATTGGAAAAAGGCAAATGTAATGCCCATCTTTAAAAAAGGGAAGAAGGACAATCCAGGGAACTATGGGACCAGTCAGCTTTACCTCAGTCCCAAGAAAAATCCTGGAGGGTATCCTCAAGGAATCCATTTTGAAGCACTTGAAAGAGGGGAAAGTGATCAGGAATAGTCAACATGGATTCATGAAGGGCAAGTCCTGCCTGACCAATCTGATTAGCTTCTATAATGAGGTAACTGGCTCTGCGGATATGGGAAAGTCAGTGGATGTGATATATCTTGACTTTAGCAAAGCTTTTGATATGGTTTCCCACAATATTCTTCCCAGCAAGTTAAGGAACTATGGATTGGATAAATGGTCTGTAAGATGGATAGAAAGCTGACTAGACTGTCAGGCTCAATGGGTAGTGATTAAAGGCTGGATGCTGCCCCAACAGTGTGAGCATGACTTTGTGCTGTGTGCAGCAATGCTGTGTGTCCATGACCCCAGCCTCCTTAGTGGTGGCTCGTGGTGTGAAGGTGTCCCACCACAGAGTCCGGAGGAAGACAAGCTGACAATTCACAGGGGCAGGACCCAACAGAGTTGTGGTTTCGCTTTTGTGAGTGAGGCCTTTTTTTTTTTCACTTCCCCTTTCCCCTCCCCCTCTCCTTCATGGAGTGTGTGCTGTGACTGGCAGGTAGAAACTGTTGGCTTCCAATTGAAGTTTGAATTCCAGAAGCCTCTGCTGATTGGCTGAGCCTTGGTAGGGGGAGGGACTTTCAGGCAGTCCAGGGCTTTATAAAGCAGTGAGCAAGCGACCAAGGAGCTTGCGAACAGGTGAGTGCCAACAGGGAGTTTATAGAGGGAGTTGGGAAGGGAAGAGGGAAGGGGGTGAGGTTCTCTTGCCTTTCTTTTAAATCCTTTCTCCAGGAGAGCAGGGATGGATGGTGATAAGTCTGCTGTTGTTACCTGCACAGTGTGTGCCATGTTTGTCTTCCTCCCGGAAGAAAGAACGGATTTCATCTGCACTAAGTGGAAGCTGGTCGCCATTTTGGAAGAAAAAATTAGAGGTCTGGAGGCCCAAGTGTCAACCCTATGCTCGATCAGAGAGGATGAAGACTTCCTCGATAGAAGGCAGCATTTAATCCTGCAAGCATTGCAGGTGGAAGAGCTAGAGAGGGCAGTACGGGACCAGGAAGAGAACTGGCAGCATGTAACTTCTAGAAGGGGAAAAAGGCCAGCACAGGAATCCCCCAATGTTATAGAGGTAAGTAATCGCTTTCAGGCTCTCTCCACAGGCTCTGCAGTGGTGAATGCTTTGGAAAGGCGCTCACAAGGAAGAAACCGCAAGGGAATACTATCTACTGGAAGGCATGGGATGTGTAGTCCTAGGGATGGGGGTTCCACAGCCACCACCCTCAAAAGAAGACAACGGGTGGTGGTGGTCGGGGACTCCCTCCTAAGAGGGACTGAGCCATCCATCTGCCGTCCAGACCTGGAATCTCGAGAGGTGTGCTGCTTACCGGAAGCTCGAATTCAGGATGTGACTGAGAGGCTTACCAAACTGATCAAGCCTTCGGATCGCTACCCCTTCTTGCCTCTCCACGTGGGAACTAACAATAGAGCCAAGAATGACCTTGAGCGGGTTACTGCGGATTACGTAGTGCTGGGAAGAAGGATCAAAGAATTTGGAGCTCAAGTGGTGTTCTCGTCCATCCTCCCTGTTGAAGGGAAAGGACTGGGCAGGGATCGTCAAACTGAGGAAGTAAATGCGTGGTTGCGCAGGTGGTGTCGCAGAGAGGGCTTTGGTTTCTTTGACCATGGGACTCTGTTCCGGGCACAAGGATTGTTAGGAAGAGCTGGGATCCACCTAACAAAGAGAGGAAGGAGCATCTTTGCGGGCAGGCTTGCAAACCTAGTGAGGAGGGCTTTAAACTAGGTTCGTTGCAGGACGGTGACCAAAACCCTGAGGGGAGTGGGAAAGTTGGATACCGGGAAGAAATGCAAAGAGGAATGAGCAAGAAAGGAGGACCCCTGATTCAAATGAAGAAGATACGGTGATCAACTGGTTATCTGAGGTGTTTGTACACCAATGCAAGAAGCCTGGGCAACAAACAGGAAGAACTGGAGGCTCTGGCCCAGTCCAAGAAATATGATTTAATTGGGATAACAGAGACTTGGTGGGATGACTCGCATGACTGGAGCGTGTCATGGAAGGGTATAGACTGTTCAGGAACAACAGGCAGGGGAGAAAAGGAGGAGGAGTTGCACTATACGTAAGAGAGCACTATGATTGCTCAGAACTCCAGTATATAGAGGGAGAAAAACCCGTTGAGAGTTTATGGGTTAAGTTTAGAGGTGCAATCAACAGCAGTGACGTTGTGGTTGGTGTCTACTACAGGTCACCGAATCAGGTGGATGAGGTAGATGAGGCTTTGTTCGGACAACTGACAGAAGCTTCCAGATTGCAGGCCCTGGTTTTCGTGGGGGACTTTGATCACCCTGACATCTGTTGGGAGACCAATACAGCAGTACACAGGCAATCCAGGAAGTTTTTGGAGAATGTTGGGGATAACTTCTTGGTACAAGTGCTGAAGGATCTGACCAGGGACCGTGCGCAGCTTGACCTTCTGCTCACAAACAGGGAGGAACTAATAGGGGAAGTAGAGGTGGGTGACAACCTGGGAAGCAGCGATCATGAGATGGTAGGATCCTGACCAAAGGAAGAAAAGAGAGTAGTGAAATACACACCTTGGACTTCAGAAAAGCACACTTTGACTCCCTCGTGGAATGAGGTGTAACAGTTAATTTGAACTAAGGACTTTAAAAATGGCGCCCGCCCGGGAACATGCAAACGAAGCCCGGGATATTTAAATCCCGGGCTTCATTTGCAAGTTCGAATGCCTACATTAGCCTCCCTAGTTCGAACTAGGGGGCTAGTGTAGACATACTCTCAGAGACCTGATGGGCAGAATCCCCTGAGATACTAACATGAAGGGGAAAGGAGTCCAGGAGAGCTGGCAGTATTTTAAAGAAGCCTTATTGAAGGCACAGAAAGAAACCATCCCAATGCATAGCAAGAGAAGCAAACATGGTAGGAGACCGGATCGGCTCACCAGGGACATCCTTGAGCACAAAAACGGAGATTACAAAAAGTGGAAACTCGGACAAATGACCAGGGAGGGGTTTAAATGTATAGCTTGAGAATGCCGGGGGGTTATCAGGAAGGCGAAAGCAAACTTGGAATTGTGACTGGCAAAGGATGTGAAGGATAACAAGAAAGGTTTCTACAGGCATGTTAACAAGAAGAAGGTGATCAGACAGGGTGTGGGGCGCCTACTGGATGAAGGAGGTAACCTAGTGACAGATGATGTGGGGAAAACTGAAGTACTCAATGCTTTTTTTGCCTCTGTATTCACGGACAAGGTCAGCTCTCGGACTAATGCGCTAAGTGACGCAAGATGGGATGAAGATGGACAGCCTTTGGTGGGTAAAGAACAGGTTAGGAAATATTCAGAAAAGCTAAACATACACAGATCCATGGGTCCAGACTTAATGCATCCAAGGGTACTGAGGGAGTTGGCAAATGTCATTGAGGAACCTTTGGCCATTATCTTTGAAAACTCGTGGAGATCGGGAGAGATCCCGGATGATTGGAAAAAGGCAAATGTAGTGCCCATCTTCAAAAAAGGCAAGAAGGACGATCCAGGGAACTATAGGCCGGTCAGTCTTACCTTGGTTCCTGGAAAAATCATGGAAGGGATTCTTAAGGAATCCATTTTGAGGCACTTGGAAGAGAGGAAAGTGATCAGGAATAGTCAGCATGGATTCACAAAGGGCAAGTTGTGCCTGACCAATCTGATTAGCTTCTATAATGAGGTAACTGGCTCTGTGGATATGGGAAAGTCAGTGGATGTGATATACCTTGACTTTAGCAAGGCTTTTGATATGGTCTCCCACACTATTCTTGCCAGCAAGTTAAGGGAATGTGGATTGGATAAATGGACGGTAAGATGGATAGAAAGCTGGCTAGAAGGCTGGGCCCAGCGGGTAGTGATCAATGGCTCGATGTCAGGATTGCGGTCATTTTCTAGCAAGTGCCCCAAGGATATGTTCTAGGACTGGTTTTGTTCAGTATCTTTATTAATGACCTGGATGAGGGGATGGATTGCACCCTCAGCAAGTTTGCAGATGACACTAAGCTAGAGGGAGAGGTAGATACGCTTGAGGGCAGAGATCGGGTCCAGAGTGACTTGGACAAATTGGAGGATTGGGCCACAAGAAATCTGATGAGGTTCAACAAGGACAAGTGCAGAGTCCTGCACTTGGGACGGAAGAATCCCACGCATTGTTACAGGCTGGGGACCAACCAGCTAAGTAGTAGTTCTGCAGAAAAGGACCTGGGGATTACAGTGGATGAGAAGCTGGATATGAGTCAACAGTGTGCCCTTGTAGCCAAGAAGGCTAATGGCATATTAGGGTGCATTAGGAGGAGCATTGCCAGAAGATCCAGAGAAGTGATTATTCCCCTTTATTCGGCTCTGGTGAGGCCACATCTGGAGTATTGTGTCCAGTTCTGGGCCCCCCTCTACAAAAAGGATGTGGACACATTGGAGAGGGTCCAGTGGAGGGCAACCAAAATGATTAGGGGGCTGGAACATATGACCTATGAGGAGAGGCTGAGGGAATTGGGTCTGTTTAGTCTGCAGAAGCGAAGAGTGAGGGGGGATTTGATAGCAGCCTTCAACTTCCTGAAGGGAGGTACTAAAGAGGATGGAGAAAGGATGTTCTCAGTAGTGACAGATAGCAGAATAAGGAACAGTGGTCTCAAGTTGTGGTGGGAGAGGTCCAGGTTGGATATTAGGAAAAACTATTTCACTAGGAGAGTGGTGAAGCACTGGAATGGGTTACCTTGGGACGTAGTCCATCCCTAGAGTTGTTTAAGTCTCAGCTCGACAAAGCCCTTGCTGGGTTGATTTAGTTGGGATTGGTCCTGCCTAGAGGGGGGGGGCTGGACTTGATGACCTTCTGAGGTCTCTTCCAGCTCTATGGTTCTATGATTCTATGATTCAAGACAGAGTCAATCAGGGATAGATAGTTGCTTTTAATAATCTCACTACATCACTACTATTACAGGCTTAATACTGCCAGATGGTTACACAGCTACTGCAACATAATACAAATCAGCATAGGCAAAGCAAGGCATAAAAGAGTAACAGGCACTTGCAAATGCTTATGCTGTCCCGTTCCGGCTACCTCACACCCAACTACAGTAGCTGTGGCTCCAGCTAGGGGGATTCAGGACACCCTTTGAGGTCTGGGTCCCTGTTGAGACTCACAGAGGGGGCGGGACTCCCAGTGATCTTATACTATAGTTGTTTCCTGGGCGTGCACATACCTGGCTCAATGCCATTCTTATCACTCTTATTGGCAGAGACTGAGGTCAAACTTGTTTACTGCTTAGTAGTTTCCCAGCTCAAGGCATGGGTTAGAGCCGATGAAGCCCAGCTGCTATTTGGGCTTGCAGGGTCCCAGTCTATGCTAAGCTAGGTATAGCGGGGATGGAAACTTTCATCCCAGGCCTGATAAGCTGCAGGACCCACATATGAGTTTTATGTGACACAAGCCTCTCCAGAAACCTTGTGAGGACTGAAAGGTTCCTGTGTGGAAGCCTCATGCAGCTGTCTGCTCTGGACTGGCACTCCATGTACACGCCCATGCACAGGCTGCTGTGTGAGCCCCAGGCTGAGAAGGCCAAGTGAGAAGCATGTAACCCTTTGCCACCCACTGCCTCCCCTTATGTGTGTCTAGGGAATGTAATGGAGCGCACCTGGTGGGCCTTCTCTGGCTTTGTCTGAACCATGAGAAACATCCTGGCTACGTCTAGACTGGCATGATTTTCCGCAAATGCTTTTAACGGAAAAGTTTTTCCGTTAAAAGCATTTGCGGAAAAGAGCGTCTAGAT
This sequence comes from Pelochelys cantorii, assembly GCA_032595735.1. NCBI lineage: Eukaryota > Metazoa > Chordata > Testudines > Trionychidae > Pelochelys > Pelochelys cantorii. Next base: position 11,686,448 of record CM064341.1, read on the forward strand.
TGGCACGGACGCTTTTGCGCAAAAGCGCTTTTGCGCAAAAGCATCCCTGGCCAATCTAGAGGCAGTTTTGCGCAAGAAAGCCCCGATGGCCATTTTCACCATCAGGGCTTTTTTGCGCAAAATGGTTCTTAGTTGTCTACACTGGCCCTCTTGCGCAAAAGCATTTGCGCAAGAGGGCTTTTTCCCGAACGGGAGAGTCATTGTATTTGCGCAAGAACACTGACGATCATACATTAGATCGTCAGTGTTCTTGTGCAAATTCAAGCGGCCAGTGTAGACAGCTGGCAAGTTTTTCTGCAAAAGCAGCTGCTTTTGCGGAAAAATTTGCCAGTCTAGACGCAGCCCCTGTGAGGGGGGTACCGACTTCAAGGAGATGATGACATCCTGGCTGGTGGGCATCGTGTCCTGGCTGGCCTCCTCTTCCTCCTCCTCGTCATCATCCTGGTCCACAGCCCTGCCCTCCAGGAGGCTCATGATGGGCATCTCCAGACTGGAGTCTACAATGAGCGGTGGGGGAGGAGGGAAGGAACAACCCCCCCCCCACCACCAGGATGTGGTGCAGCTGGTCAAAGTAGCCGCATGAACGGGGTGTCACCCCTGATTGGAAAGTCCATTCCCTGGCCTTTGTGTAGGCCTGCCTCAGTTCCTTGATTTTCAAGTGCACCTGCTCCTGGGTGTACATGTGGCCCTTCTGGCTCAAGCACATATGCATTCCTGTGCCTGGTTCAGAGATCCTGGAGTTTTGCCTCCTCTCCCTAGACCTCGGTGAGATCCAGGATCTCCATACCAGACAAGGCAGGGGCCCTCTTCTTCTGTCCCTGCCCAGGGGTATCAGAACCTGATTCTGGCTTGCTAGCAGCCCAGGGTGGCTCAGTGGGTGCTGGGGTCATCCATTGCTGCACAAATGGGTCCTGCAGCATGGCACTGGGCTGGCAGTGCCAGTGTGGTGCCACAAGCACTTTCCCTTGTGGCTGCACCTTTAAAGGCTTCAGAGGAAAGGAAACTATAGAGTTCTAAGGGGTATGGACAGAGTGGCCATCAGGGCAGCTGTGAGAAGCCCTGGAGGTCAATTATTTTGAAATAAGCACAGCTGTGCCATCCACACTCATCCTATTTCAAAATAGCTATTTTGAAATAGGCTTTACTCCTTGTGAAATGAGGGTTTATTATTTCAGAATAAGAGGCCTGTTATTTCAAAATAATTTTGAAATAACGTGCTTTCTGTGTGGATGTTCTCCTTGTTATTTCAAAATAACTCTGTAGTGTAGACATGCGCTCAAGCAATAAATAATACAAGTTGATAAATAAAAGCAGCTCAAAGTGACAGTGGAGATTTTCAGAGGCATCCAAAGAGTTGGGTGCCCAAATCTCTCAGCCACCATGTTTACTCATGATAGTTTCTTTGGATAACCATTGTATTTGATGAGATGTATCATCCCCACCCAGAGCTGTCCCATCCATAGGACAAATCAGGCCCCTGCATATTTGGGGGCCTTGTGGTGGTTGCCCCAACTGTCCTATAAATGGGAGGGACCTGGAGGATTATGGAGGCCAGGTGCAGTGGCAACAAGGCTTCCCTCCCCACATGTTCATCATGCGATTGGTGGGAGCTGGAGTGGCCTGGCAGCCTGTTCTGCTCTGCCACACTGCCCTCTCAGACTACAATGCCTTGTTTCTCCATGGCAGCAGGAAGCAGGGTGTCCCCAGGCACTCTTCTTTCTGCTGATTCAGAGAAGCTAGAAGCAGCAAGCCAGGAGGACAGAGCAGTGGAGTGAAGCAGGTTGCCAGGCCATTCTGTCTCCTGCTGCCTCATGGTGAAGGAGGACGACTCCTGCTGCTGCCATGCCAGGCCCCTGTAAACTCCTGGGCGATGATGGGGGTGAAGCAGGGGTGCTGCTTGAGGGTGAGGACCCCAGGACCCCCTCAAGACAGCCCTGTCCTCACCTACCGTCTCCAGCCAAACTGTACCTGGAGTGCAGGATCTTATTTCTACATCCCCTGTTTGGGAACCACAGTCTCTTTTGTCCAAGAAACAGGAATCTTCAGGTCACTTTGCACCTCCCCCACTGTAACCTGAGACCACTGCTCCTTGTTCTACCATCCATCACTACTGTGAACAGCCTCTCTCCAACCTCTTTGGAACCTCCCTTCAGGAAGTTGAAGGCTGCTATCAAATCCCCCCCTCACTCTTCTCTTCTGTAGACTACACAAACCCAAATCCCGCAGCCTTGCCTCATAGGTCATATGCTCCAGCCCCCTAATTATTTTGGTTGTCCTCTGCTGGACCCTCTCCAATGCGTCCACATCCTTTCTATAGTGCGGGCCCCAGAACTGGACACAATACTCCATATGTGGCCTCACCAGAGCCGAATAAAGGGGAATAATCACTTCTCTAGATCTGCTGGCAATGCTCCTCCTAATGCACCCTAATATGCCATTAGCCTTCTTGGATACAAGGACACACTGTTGACTCATATCCAGCTTCTCATCCATTGTAATCCCCAGGTCCTTTTCTGCAGAACTGCTACTTAGCCAGTTGGTCCCCAGGGGATACTTAGCCAGAATCCCCTGTAACAAAGCTTGGGATTCTTCCGTCCCAAGTTCAGGACTCTACACTTGTCCTTGTTGAACCTCACAGATTTCTTGTGGCCCAATCCTCTAATTTCTTGTGGCCCAATCCTCTAAGTCACTCTGGACCCTATCCCTACCCTCCAGTGTATCTACCTCTCCCCCTAGCTTAGTGTCATCTGCAGACTTGCTGAGGGTGCAATCCATTCCCTCATCCAGGTCATTAATAAAGATGTTGAACAAACCCGGCCCTAGAACTGATCCTTGGGGCACTCTGCTAGAAATCGACCACCAACCTGACATCAAGCCGTTGATCACTACCTATTGGGCCCGACAATCTAGCCAGCTTTCTATCCATCTTACAGACCATTTATACAATCCATACTTCCTTAACTTGCTGGCAAGAATATTGTGGAAGACCATATCAAAAGCTTTGCTAAAGTCAAGGTATATCACATCCACTGACTTTCCCATATCCACAGAGCCAGTTACCTCATTATAGAAGCTAATCAGATTGGTCAGGCAGGACTTGCCCTTCGTGAATCCATGTTGACTATTCCTGATCACTTTCCCCTCTTCCAAGTTGTATGATGTGCGGTCAGCAGACCTAAACAGATACCATGGCTCTTTAACGTTTAGCTTTATTTAGCAGCATATAAATTCACCTAGTGAAAGAAGTGTATCATTGCCATTGATTCCTAGCCTCTGCTGAAATAAAGCTTCAGGGCTTGTAGTTCTGGCAATCTGTTCCAGAACCATTTTTAAATAAGGCAGCATTTGAGTCCACATACTGCAAAGTAAATATTTTTCCTTCAGCAATAATGAAAGAAAAATTCTTAAGCTCCTAAGGCAAGAAGAAGAAATTCAGCTGTGGAAGCCAGAATGCAAACAAAGGATTGTATCTACTATTAAGGCACTAACTGGAATGAGAGCCCTAAGACTTAGTAAAAAGTTTTCAATAGCATATATCGCGTAATAGGAGTCACACAGATACATATCCATACTGTGAATATGGTCCTTAATATGCCTATTATAAACATCAGAGGTGCCCTGTCAAATTGAGACTACAACTAGTGTAAGTCTGCCTTTATAAAGAGAAAAGCAAAACATGCAGACGGTATCATGAGCTTTCGTGGGCACAACCCACTTCTTCAGATGAAACTTCTTTGTGCCCACAAAAGCTCATGATACCATCTCTACATGTTTTGTTAGTCTTTAAGGTGCTGCAAGATTATTTGTTGTTTTTTCAGTTTTTCTAGTTACTGACTGTGTCTGCTACCCCTCTGAAGCTTTATAAAGAGAGTCAGTTTGGATGCTTATCTGAAGTATTCACAGTGGTCAGGAAGCTGGCCCTCGGGTGGTAATATTATGAGTGTGACATACCTACACATATAGTCTCAACCGCCAATCCACCTCACTTCTCTTCATTTGGAATGGGGATAAACCCCAAAACAAACTTAAAAGCTGCATTGAAACAATCTGAACTGCACTGGATTCAGATGTCCTGAGTTCTAGTCCAGTACATTACCTACAAGATCACTGGTCTCCCTCATTTGTATTTCATGCTGAGTGCATTAAAGGGACGTGCAGGTTTTCAGTAGGAACAGACATCATGGAAGGGTATGTATGTCCACACAGCACAAACTGGGCACAGGCTAACCTATTACTAGCATGAGAAGCATGGTGTGGGCTTCAGTGTAGGAAGTACAAGCTCAGCCTAGCCCCTAGGTACAAACCAGGTTCTCTAGCCTACTTTGGTGCTTCACTGCAGTAGCTGGATTTGCCCATACACACCTGCAGTGTAGACACACCTTAGTGTTAGCTCTTCATTATTGTTCTAGTAATCCAAGCCACATTCTGTGCAGTGTGCATAGCAGGAAAACATGACAGTGTATAAATTAGGAGCAAACCTTGGGGGAAGGACAGCTACTGGAGATGTATGATCTCTGTTCTAAAGTTACGCTAATTGTTGTGTTTACATTTTCCATAGAAATAACATTTGTTTAATAGCTTCCTGATAAAAAGTGATGCCTTGCAAAACTCTTGATCTTGCACTCACTGAAGTCAATGGCAAAACTTCTGCGAACTTCAGCATGGCAGGACTGGGCCCAAGGCACAAGGTGGTTGTAATCACTAAATAAGAATACATCTACTCTGCATGCTTATTTCAAAACAAGCTATTCCGGAATAGTTATTTTGAAATAGCACATCTACACAGCAAGGAAGCCTCAAAATTAGTCCGAGGCAGGCTTCCCTAATGTAGATGTGCTATCTTGATTTAAAGCCCCAGGAGGCATTGGGGAGGAATAACTTAGAATGGCCCAGGTGAGGGGCTACTTTGAAATAGCAGCAGTGGGGTGTCTACACACACCTTATTTTGAAATAGCTATTTCAGAATAGGCATTATTTCTCACAGAATGAGGTTTACAGATTTTGGAATAAGCCATCCGTTATTTTGAAATTATTGCGAAATAGTGGAATGGCTGTGTAAACGCTCACATTGTTATTTCCAAATAACTCTAGTTATCTCGAAATAACTGTGCAGTGTAGATGTACCCTAAGCCACAGTAGTACAAGTACTGTATGGAAAATGTTAACAAAACTAGTTGTAAGGTTGATTACAATAAAAGCTTCCCATAGTGACAGCACTGAATTTCATCTGCTTTTTTCTGCTCTCTTAAGCTGTTATACATTGTTATAAAAAGAAATACCATGTCAGTAAAGTGTATAGTTGTTCAGTGTTCAGATTCTGGATAAAATGTACATTAATTTTTCACAAAGGGAGAGCTTACCATCTGGGACTTGGGGGGGCCTCTCCTGCAAAGCTAAATCTCTCACAGAGGGTTATGATATTTGATTGTAAGCAGATTTATTTTCTTAAACAAATTCTGATATTGTTTTCAGACTGTTAGGGATTGAGTCAAACTATCTAATTGCACTAGGAGGCAGCTACATTAGTGCTGCATTGGCTCAATAAGGGGTCTATGCCGTGTTTTTGTTTTCTGGCATGCCTGATTTAAAACTAGAATGATGTGAAACTTTCAGAACAAAATCCCAAACTCACTTGCTGAGATTCTTAAACCTTCCAGAGATCCTGGAGCACATCAGACAGGTTTAACCAAGCCTGGCAAACATGCTCCCAGGTGGATACCATAGGAAAGGGCACAGAATTTTCACATGTTCATTTAGAGCTAAACCTGAATCACAATCTCAGCTCTGCACAGCCTGCATATTGGGAAAGTTGGATTTGAATATAGCAGCTCATTGTTCTCTTCTGTCTTGACTGGAAAACAGGCAAGCAGTTGAGGGATTATTTTTCATGCCTGGAGTTCAAAACAAAATTCAGAGAGCAAACCCTACAATCATCTGTCCTTCCACACACAGCATGAACCCCCAAGCACTCTGGGGATGGCTCGTTACTAACTATAATGCCAATATTACCAAGAGTGATAAAATGAAGCAAGCACTAAACAAGGCTACAAAAGGTTTCATGGAACACATCAGCCTAACAGATCAGAAATGTGGGATAGTATGCCTGACTGAGGAGTAGAAATGGGTTACTGCTGGAACTCAGGGGCATAATTTCAGAAACATTTTAAAGGGAGCAAAGTTCTGTCAGCATCTCTGCTTCTGCCTCCTTGCTGAGGCCTTAGCTGCTTAGGGTGTGGTTAGCAGGCCAGTCCCACTCCAGGGAAGGGAAGAGGACAGGTGGCAAGATGATCCTATGCGGGAGAGGGGTCTTCTGCAGGGATTGAGGAGAACACAGCATCAGTGAAAGATGAGGTCACCATTAATAGTACGCATTTATCCTTGGCTGTGAGGCCTCAATGGACTTCACCAGGGATGCCCTTGATCCCAGCAGTTTTGTGAATCTAGAGATAACAGTATCTGTTCTAATAGATAATACATAATTTTGTACCAATGCATTTTGTATTAGAGACATGCAAGTGGCTGAACCTGTTCTTGTGAACATTCATATCTTTCACAATCTTACTAGCCTGCGAGAAAAACTCAATTTCACCTGTGTGACTTCTCCTCAGACATTACTCTGCAAACTCATCACAGCTCCCCATCTTTCTCATATATGGAGACATATATCGCTGGCAAGGAATACATTGGCCATTGCAAAGATAAATACCAGATTTGAGAGGAACTGAAAGTCAAATACAAAGACTAAAAATAAAGAGAGTAGGGGGTAGAGAAAGAGAGAGAGAGAGAGTTATGAGTAGGTAGGTGTGTGGGGAGCAAGGTAGCTGATACATAGGGAGCTGGTGAGTGAACCCATCTCAAGATAACAGAAGAATTAAATACAGCCGCTCTCCGAGTTACGAACAAGTTACGGGCCAACACTTGGTCCGTAACTCGAACTGTTCGTAACTCGGATCCCATTGAGTTACACGCAACCACGCTGTTCGTAAGCGCAGGTCGCGTTCGTAACTCGGGGACCGCCTTTACGACCGCTCCTTGGGAGCATTGGTCGTAAGTGCGAATGGTCGTAACTCGACTGTTCGCAACTCGGGGAGCAGCTGTAGCTCAGGGTATGTCTCCACTCGCCCCCTAGTTCGAACTAGGGAGGCTAATGTAGGCATTCGAAGTTGCAAATGAAGCCCGGGATTTAAATATCCCGGGCTTTATTTGCATCTTCCCGTCCAGGTGCCGTTTTTAAATCCCCCTAGTCCGAACTAACTGCCCGCAGCTACACACGGCAGTCAAACTCATGGAATGAGGTGTAACATGGAATGAGGTGTAACAGTTAACTTGTGGAATGAGGTGTAACAGTTAACTCGAACTAAGGACATGCAGATGTGAGAGCCTAATCCAGGAAGTCAACTTCAGGTGTTTAATCTGTCCAGCAAGAGGGTGTTGGAAACCCACATGTGTCTAGTACTTTGCTATGTGCACTAGGATCTGCAAGCTACTGACATATTTTTTACTTTTTTAAGGATGCATCTACGCTACAGAGGAAGATTGAAGCTGCCGCTGTTGATCTTCCAGGGTTTGAATAAGTGGGTCTAGTTAAGACAGCTAATTCGAAGTGAGAGGGGCACTCTGGTCGGTGCCAGTAACCCTGCTTTCACGAGGAGTAAGGGAAGTTGAAGGGAGAGTGTTCTTTCTTTGACTTCCTGCATTGTAGACAGCACCAAAAGCCGAGTTAAGCTACTTCGACTTCAGCTATGCCATTAATATATCTGAAGTTGCGTATCTTAATTTGACTTTGTCCTGTAGTATAGAAGTACCCTAAAGAAATACATTACAACAGTGCTTTCTAATAAATGGTACTCAGGGCACTTTGAGAAATTAAATTATGGGAAATTATGGAAAAAGGGATAGGCTGCCAATGTGTTAATCATGCACAGAGGACAACCTTGATCCTAAAGAGATGTATGCATGTGCATAAGTTTATCCAACATGAATAAGGTGTTTTGGCTTCAATGAGACTATGCTCAGCATGAAAAGTCAAGCATGTGCAGGAGTCTTTCCAGGATTAGGGCCTTAGAGGGTAAATGAGTATTAGTATTAGTATTAGCAAGTATATGTCTGAGTCTTACAGATAAGCAAGCCAAACAACTGTGCTGCTGTAATGACTTCACAAGTAGGCACCAGCAAGGCTAGTATCTTTCAAGATTTGATAGATTTTCTTCAGAGAAACAAATGAATTGAAAGTGTTATTTGTTGCAACATGGGCTAATACAAACATTCTCAAGTAACAGGCCTTTCTTGCAGAAGTGAATTAAACCAGTTACTTCAATGAGTTCAGAAAATATCTTCTCTGTTCTAACTTATTATTGTCTTTATCTGTTGTTGGTAAATTTCCCTCTGCCTTTGAGAGGTGCTGGAGATTCCTACAGGGTCCTGAAACATTAGTAATCAGAATATTTTAAGATTATGTTACATCCTCTGTTCTAGGATTATTGTGTTAGCAAAAGAAGCTCCCCCACTTTTATATGAGCACCAAATCCCTGGTTCACTGAGGATTTGAAAAGTGTCTGGGATGGGAGATTTTTGTCACCTAGGCTATGTCTACACTAAAAGATTTGTGGCAGAAAATATTTGTTGCGATATCATTAGCATATTTTCTGCCAATTCTCTTTGTGCAAGGGGTTTTTGCACAAAAAGAAGCAGTGTAGCTGCTTCCTTTTTGCGCAAAAAAACCCTCTTGCGCAAGATCTTTATGCCTCTCTGGGACGTGACTCATGCTAATGAGTCCCTCATTAGCATATTTTCTGTGCAAAAACTTGCAGTGTAGACTAGCTACTGTATTGCAAAGGAACCCATAATGCAGCCTTGCTGAACTGCCAAGCTTTTTATTTTGCTTCTTGTGGGAGCACTGGCCAGATTTTCTTTTGTTGTCGTTTTAGTGGAGCAGATAACATCTGTAATTTTTTTCTATTCAACAAAGTGTATGAGCAGCATATTTTCTGCCACTCTCACTGGTGCAAATGGAAAGTGGTCCTCTGTGAAGTTAACGATGCCTGATGTAGACCCCTCTTCTGTCGTTCCAGGTTTTGTTCTCCCTGTCTCATCTCAAGACTCATTGGTCTCAGCCAGCCTGCCTTCTTTCATTGATGAAACTGATATGGTTTCAGACGTTTAAAAAGAGAAGTACAGAAGCTGCTTAAAAGGGCTTGAAGCCAAAGGGAGTTTTGCTATTTGCATCAGTGGGAGAATGAACGGACCCCAGATATTGAATTGAAAGATTTAGCAGCCACACCTCACATATTTAGGCTACGTCGAGACTGCAAGCCTCTTTCGAAAGAGAGCATCTAGACTGCAAGCACTTCTTTTGAAAAAGTGAGCCGCTTTTTCGAAAGAGATCACCCAGGCAGTCTGGATGCTCTCTTTCGAAAAAGCCCTGTTTGCATTCAATAACGCCTTTTTTCGAAAGAGCACTTTCAAAAAAAGGCATTATTCCTCGTAAAATGAGGTTTACTGCGGTCAAAAAAACCGCCACGTTCTTTCAATTTAATTTTGAAAGAACGCTGCAGCAGTCTAGATGCAGGGGAAGTTTTTTCGAAGAAAGGCCACTTTTTTTGAAAAAAACCCCTATAGTCTAGACACACCCTTAGTCTCTTCCTACACTGATTGCAGACAACATCTTTTGGGAGAGCCCTAAACTACACTTTCCTCTGATCCAGGGCTCAATCCTACAGGTTCCTGAGCACCCTTAGTTTCCACTAAAGTGTATGGATGTTGATAGCTTCCATGGTCAAAATTTAAATGCTTTATTCATCAACTATTTCTTGATTGTGCCTCCTTTAGATCCAGTGTCAGGGCTTTCTCTCTGGGGTACCCAACATTTTATATCACCATGTGCAATTCAGGGAACTCAACAAACATGTCTCAGACTACCATGAGACTATTGGTGTGACATCATTTACCTAAAATCTTACATGGGCTGGGTCCCTCCATATAACTCTGATACCATGTCTCCAGTCAGTATTTCTGTGCCTCTTGTTAGTTCACATTATCAAAAATCCTGTCCAAGAGTCTGTCCCTGCAAAATCTGTCACATCTTTCCTTTTTCCTCACCTTCGCTCTTTACTGACACTTCCCTCTCTCCTGACTCCTGCTAGACACAGAGCTTTCTTTAATTTGAAAATACAGCTCAGAATACTGCTTCCAGACTGATGATTAAGTTGTTTTCTCTCCTGCATAACTGCGTTCTCATAAAGATGTAATAGGGCATGATGTTCTGAAAACAAAGAAATGTAAATTACTATAGTTCTTCTCATCACAGTGCTCAGCATATGAGGATGAGGTGATACATCCAAAAATTGTGTTACAAGAGTATAAACTTTAGTTCTTTAGTGTGAATATTTCCATTTAGGATTTGTCTTGTCTCTTTCAAGCCAGTGGTACTCATGGTGCTCTAGAGACCTGCAAGAAATTGAGGTTTCTACACCAGAGCTTTGACTTTCATGCGGATATATACAGACGTTAGGGGCTGTCATGGGTATGGCATAGGAATGTATAGCCAGATTAAAGAATTTTGAGGCCCTGTGCAGTATAGAAATTGCCCCTTAAACTAGACATAGAAGAGAAGCGGCCGGTTGCTAGGACACCAAACTTGCCCATGGATCAGCCTAGGGTGCCCAGCCTGAGTGGCCCTGCAACCCCATGAGCACTGAAGTGTGGCCTGCTTGCCTCCCCCATCATGAGTCCTGATGTGAGGTAGCTGCCCAAACATAGTCGGGTCCTGAACAGGTTTGTTACCTTCAAGAGGCAGACAAACCAGACACTGCTCCCCCTCCCCCAGGCACCATCTATTCCCTCCCAGCAGCACTTGTCTCCCCATCACTGTCCCCGCTCCTTATCCCTCCAGTCCATCCAGCTACGTTGCACTGAAAGGAGCAGGAGCCTCAACTGCTGTACCACACTGACATGCTGAGGTCCTGTCATATGGAATGGGTGCATACAATGAACACTGTTTAATTCAGGCCAGTATAAATGTGTATACTGCAGCCAGGTTTTTCAAAAAGTGACTAGTGATTTTGGTTGTCACACCTCAAAGTTTTCAGAGAGTGGCTGAAATTAGGCCCCTTTAAGATGTCTTAAGTTGGGCATCCAAAATCACTAATAACCTTTAAAAATCTTATCTCTTTACCTGCTTCCTCTTTTTGCAGACTGCTCACCACTCATGACTGAAATCTCTCTTGCCTAATTTTCAGGTGCTAACTGTTGTTGAGAACTAAAAAATAGATGCAATTGTTGTCTAGTGGAAGGTAAATTTGGGCACTAACTTGAAGCCTTGCTCAGAATGTATTCTAGATTTTTTTCTGACTTTCAGAAAATGTGGCTTACTTTTTAAAAAATTATCACAGCTGAGACTTCTGGCTATGACCAAATGCAGAAGTGTACTGAGGTGCTACCAAAGAAGCTGGTCTTGTGGATGTTTCCAGTCTAAACAGAATATACTGGAGATCTCATAGTATCGTAGGGTTGGAAGAGACCTCAGGAGGTCATTGAGCCCAACTCCCTGCTAAAAGCAGGACCAATCCCAATTAAATCATCCTAGCAAGGGCTTTGTCAAGATGGGACTTTAAAACTTCAAGGGATGGAGATTTCACCACCTCCCTAGGTAACCCATTCCAGTGCTTTGCCACCCTCCTAGTGAAAGAGTTATTCTTAATATCCAACCTAGACCTCCCCACTGCAAATTGAGACCTTTGCTCCTCATTCTGTCATGTGCCACCACTAAGAACAGCCTCTCTCCATCCTCTTTGGAACCCTCCCTCAGGTAGTTAAAGGCTGCTGTCAAATTCCCCCTCAGTCTTCTCTTCTGTTAGAGAAATAAGCCCCAATACCTCAGCCTCTTCTTATAAATCATGTGCTCCAGCCCCCTAATAATTTTGGTTGCCTTCCGCTAGCCTCTATCCAATGCATCCACAACTTCAGATGTGGCCTCAGCAATGCTGAATTAAGGGTAATAATCACTTCCATAGATCTGCTGGGAATGCTCCTACTAATGTGCCCCAATATGCTGTTAGTATTCTTGCCTACAAGCCACACCGTTGACTCATATCCCCAGTTCCTTTAGCAGTGCTTGGGATTCTTGTGTTCTAAGTGAAGGACTCTGCACTTGTCCTTGTTGAATCTCAACAGATTTCTTTTGTCCCAATCCTCCAATTTGTCCAGGTCACTCTGGACCCTATCCCTACCCTCCAGTGTATCTACTTCTCCCCTTAGCATCGGGTCATCTGTAAACTTGCTGAGGGTGCAATCCATTCCCTTATCCAGGTCTTTAATAAATATGTTGTACAAAACTGGCCCCAGAACCGATCCTTGGGACACTCCACTTGATACCAACCAGACCCTGAGCCGTTGTTCTCTACCTGTTGAGCCCAACGATCTAGCCAGCTTTCTATCCACTTTAAAGTCCACTTACCCAATCCATACTTCTTTAACTTGTTGAAAAAAATACTGTTGGAGACCATATCAAAGCTTTGCTAAAGTCAAGGTATATAACGTTCACCACTTTCCCCATATCCAGAAATCATGAGAGAGCTTATTCTTTGAAGATTTCTTGTTCGAATCTGCAGACCCAATAGGGTCAGAGGAAATTATGATGATCATCCAAACTGAATGCTGGTTCCTAATCTTTTCACCTTGTCCCATCACTAACTGAGTTTGACAACATCTGTTGCCATCCAAATCACTCAATGAATCAGCATTTAATTTATTTTATGTTCCAATGAAACTTACATGTTCTTTAGTGAACAAGCAGGCAGTTCTGGTTATGATGGGTACAGGCCTAACTATAACAAGCCCATGTGCAATGACACTTCTTCACTGACAGTCTAGTCAAACAAAACTACAGTGGATGGTGGTTCACTTCAGCACAATCCATTCATATTGTCAGATAAGCTGTCCTCTAAATCACCTATATCACTGTCATTTCAAAAGTTAAGTTTACAGAAAAAACAGCTCCCTCACTTTGCCTGCTGCAGAATTAAATTTTAATTAAATTTTAGCACAGTATCCTGAGATTCATATTCTTTATATGTCAAGCTGGTGCCATTTCTTCTCTCTGTAGTGAAACATGTCTCCATCTTCCACTTGATGAAATCTGGCATGTGAATGGCTATTACAATGACCTGTAGAGCAGCTGGCCCAATCTGAATGGCTTTTGCATTACTATTTAGTGTATACGTGCCATAAGATTTTTCAGTTCCAATGGGTAGAATGTGAATAATGGGAAATGTGAATATAATGCCCCTATAGTCTAATGGACAGGGAAATAGACTGTGACTCCAAAAAGCTGGGCTGTATCATCCTGAATGCCCATCTGATTATTTGTCAAATGACATAACATTAGCATGTCTGCAATGCCTAATATTATTATTGTGGTCATACCTGCATAACACAATAAAGATTAAGGCCCCATCACACTAGGTATAGAAATACATGGTAAGAAATGCGAGTTCTGGAAGCTACAAGTTGTTTCCTAAAAACTGAGATCTTCTAAATAAAGAGATTTATTTGAACTAAAAAAAATCATACCAGCTTAACATTAGCTACTTCATATAAAACATTCTGGTTTCGATGATGTCTCTAATTTACCATGACAATTATGTAAACATTTCTTATTGTTAATTATTCTGGAGAGACAGCTTCAAAATTACACACATTAATTATAATAGCTCTCAAAACAACATCCTAAAGATGTATAAGACTAGTCTTAAGCACTATCAGAGTTAAACCAGAGTGATGCACTGGAGATGAGAAAGCAACACTGGTTTTATCGGGAAATTCACAAAGACTCACTGTGATGTTACAGATAATTATGACCTCACATGGTAAGGAGGCATCTACAAATTTAAAATAACTCAGATAACAATTTTAATAAATATAATTACATATAAACCAAGATAATGCAAATACTATATTGTATTGAAGTTTACATCGGTGCATAACTGGCTGGATAACCATTCTCAGAGAGTAGTTATTAACGGTTCACAATCCTGCTGGAAGGGCATAACAAGTGGAGCGCCGCACAGGTCTGTTTTGGGACTGGTTCTGTTCAATATCTTCATCAACGATTTAGATATTGGTATAGAGAGTACACTTATTAAGTTTGCAGATGATTCCAAGCTGGGAGGGGTTGCAACTGCTTTGGAGGACAGTGTCATAATTCAAAATGATCTGGACAAACTGGAGAAATGGCCTGAGGTAAATAGGATGAAGTTCAATAAGGACAAATCCAAAGTAATCCACTTAGGAAGGGACAATCAGTTTCACATATACAGAATGGGGAGTGACATGAATTCAAGGAGAGATTCCAGGATTTCAAATCATGTTTGAAATCAAATCAATAAGTTCTTGTTTACAGCACTGTTTTCTTATGATTTTCAAAAGGCTAACGGAAATATGCAAATGGAACTTATCGAAATTCAGTGTGACTCTTTCTTAAAAAACAAATATAATGAAGTTGGCATTCTTGATTTTTACAGATATGTGCCCAGGCAATTTGTTGAAGTACGTAAATTTGCGTAAAAAATATTGTCAATGTTTGGTAGCACATACTTATGAGAACAACTGTTTTCGCTTATAAAAGCCAACAAAACACCCGAAAGGTCAAAGTTAAGTGACAAACATTTATCAGCGGTAATTAGAGTAGTATCAGCTCACAATAGCAAACCAAATATTGAAAAACTGGTATCACAAATCCCCACTTCTTTGACTATGCTGAATAAACTATTTTACATGGCTCTGTCGACGGAGCCATGTAGTCTAGACATAGCCTTGGAGTTCAAGCTGAGTGAAGTCGGCCAGCAGGAACCTTGAAAACTAATTCTAGCTATAAAATGTAATAATATATTGATGCAATATCAGGGCTTCCTTTCTCATCCCTGACTGGTCTGCTAGAGGAAGCATATTAAGAGCATCTACATGATTTCAGATGCTTCACAGAGTGAGAGAGCAAGTGAGGAAAGGACCTGGCCTCACTCCCTGAACCACTAATTGACCCCAAGCATTTTCCTTCTAGAACACAATGTACTCTGGGAATGCATCTTTGAAAAAAGAGAGAGATATGAAAAGCCAAGATTTATATGTTTCAGTACTTTCCCCTCAAACCAGGCCCACCAAAAGAGGAGGAGGGCAGTTGCCCTAGAGCCCAGTGATTCAAAAGGGCCTGGGGCTCCGGGCTGCCAACACCGCTACTGCAGAAGCTGTTGGAGCCCTGGGCCCTTTAAATTGCTGCCAGAGCTGGCGATTTAAATCTTCCACCTGAAGGCCTGCCCCTTCCAGGGGTGTAGAGCCATCCCTCCCATCTTGCCCAGGGGCTCAGCAAGTCTGTCAGCCCCCTAGAGCTGACTGGATTTTTGATCTAAAAAAAATCAGGTTTTCATACCAATAACCCTTATAATAAAAATAGGTGAAAAGACCAGCCTATTGACTCACTACAGCACTCATAAGAACTCACTCTCCAGAGACATTTGTGCTTTTTTTAGTGAAAGAAGTAAGATTTTTCTGTTCTTTACACTAGAACACTGTGCTGAAGAATTCTATAGTTAACTTTCCAGAACCAACACAGCTCTGGGAGAGAGAACTGTATGTTTCTGGCTCTTTTGGACAGAATTGTTAGCTGAGTTCTATTTGCAGGATCAGTCGTACAACCCTGTTTTCTGTCACCATATTGCCTGCCTTCCATTATACCTCAGAAGGCAATAAATACAGGTGTAATTGAGGGCAAGCACAGAAAACAGTGCAATTTTCCTTTGGCAGAGCCATCTGGACCTTAGTTAACTATTCTGTTGATGTATGAGCCAGAAAGGCATTGTTTTAAATTGTGAAAGAATTACATTTGTTTTCAGTTTCACTCAGTGAGTAAAAGAACAGAAGTATTAGCATCAAAATACACTCTGTTTATTGTACACATAGGATATGTCTAACATGCAGCTGAAAGTGAGTCTCCTAGCCTGGGTTCGCTGACTTGTGTTGGCAGGGCTCGTAGCAGCATGCTAAAAATAGCTGTACAGTTCTTGCTTTGATGTTGCATCCTCGGATCTTACTCTCCTCACCCTCTCTGACTTGAAAGCCCAAGCTGCAGTGTCTACTCATCTATTACTAGCATGTTAATGCAGGTCTGTTGACCTAGCACAGAAGGCATGTTCCCATATGCAAGAACTCCATTTCAGCAGGTTAGGGGCAGCAGCCATGCTGGAATGCAGATGTAGACGTGGCTTGCTTTTCATCCCATTCCCTGAACTATCAGGAAGTGAGAGGAAAGTGAGAGGAAAGTGAAGGGAGCTTATCTGCCAGGTGTGAGAGGCATGCAAGGAATGCAAGTACTTTCCCCTCAATCCTTGATAGTTCAGGGAATGGGATGAAAAGCTAGCCGCATCCCAGAGTGCATGGCTGCTGCCCCCCCACCATTCCGAAGTGGCGCCCTTGCCTATATATATTCCTTGGACCTCTTCAGAAGAAACTGTTGCTCTCATGGACTGAGCTCCAGTTCCAGTCCCATTGACTGTTTCTCAAAATATTTAATTCTGCAAACCATTAGGGAAAACTCCTGCAGATGACACGGACCACAGAGCCAGAAGCAAAAAGACATAGGGGGAGGGGAATATATAAACTCAAAATCATGTAATCCAAATATTGTGATGTGGTTGGTTTTCACCCACTCCCAACAAAAAAAATTCAAAATTCTCAGATGACATTCAACATTTGAAACATTTTGGCCAGTTTTATTGAAAAAAGGGTGAAAGAATTTTGTTTACAATGAGTCAAAATAGTTTGTTGACAGTTTTCCTTATTTTGAAATTTAAATTTTGAAATTCCTTTCAGGGGAATAGAGCCACTTGCATACCAAACTATTAGATTGTTAATTGGGACAAGGCTATTTATTTTGATGCAGCCAGGTAAAGTAATTATCAAAGTCTGACTGTGCTTTCTTCTTTGTGAGTATGTATGATTTCCAATTAAAAGCAAGCCAAGAAAACAAATCTCAAAATTCATTGCAACCTAGCAATAAACCACTAAACCTTTGGGTGGCATTATTGGTCTTCTTTTTACATTTTCTGTGGCTAGGAAAGAAGCAATTACCAAACCACAGTAGCAAGCAGCTGCACAAATGGAAATGCATGATGCATCATATTTCACTTTTTGACAAATCTCTTTCCATTATGAGGATTTTGTAGACAGGTAGATGTCTATGTCCACTCTCTGTTCCAGCTTCTGACTGTGGATATTAAAATCTACATGTGTAAATTACTGAGTTCTGTAGTTTGGCCAAGAATGCTATTTTTTCAGTGGATAACTAGTCAGATTTCTTTACTGACTAAATAGCATATATAGATCTCTTTAAAACTTAATCACACACTTAAAATAGATGCTAATGTGCACATTGTACATGCTGAGTAAACATCACTAGATTCACATAAAAGTGACAAGGAGTCCTGTAGCACCTTATAGGCTAACAGATGTATTGGAGCATAAGCTTTCGTGGGCAAAGATCCACTTCCTCAGATGCAGATCTGCTTTTGCAGATCCAGACTAACACGGCCACCCCTCTGATACTAGATTCATATAGGGCATTGGTGTACCTCTGTTTGTTTATTTAATGCTGTGTCTAAGCAGCAGTCTTTATTCTACTGATGTGCAGGGCTTGTCAAACCATGGTGAGAGCTACTCGCTAGCCCCGCACCACACATGCGCCAGACCGGCACTGCGCATGCGCACAGCGCCAGTGAATGGGGTGCACGGAGCAACCGGCTGAAATCTACTAGTCATGGGCGAGTAGAATCAGCGGTTTGTCGAGCCCTGCTGATGTGTACCATACCCATGGGCCACATTTAACTCTCCACTAAAATTGTGTAACTCCCATTGACTTCAATAAATTTGCAGGGGCATTAGTGAGACTCATAGTTGGTTCTGATTGTAAAGGCTGCATTTAAGAGTCATTTAAAAATAATGGCACTGTCAAAAATGTGGGAGAAACAAAATCATGTTTATTTGTGAAAAGGAATGAGCTTTCTTAACCCTCTCAATATTCACAGGAAAAATTACAGGCAATTTTTGGAGGCATACATTTTTATTTGTTGAGTGTTTTGAACTAGAAAGACATAAAATTTATAAAATCAGAATATCTTATGCAGGTAAGGGGGGAAAACAGGTCTCCTAGCTTGGCTGAATTTCATTTTGGGATTTTGGTATATGTTAATGGACTTTCCCTGTTCAGTTTTGGGTGATTGTATTTGCCTTTAGGGCTTGTCTAAATATGGATAACATTGGTGATTTGCTTCATGTAATGCTAAGAGTTACTGTTCTATATTCAGAGCATGCTTGTGCCAGATCCTCGGCATTGCCTTAGTAGTACAATGTAATCTGACAGATGCCTAAATGGTAAATGAGGATTCCCCACTGCTGTGGAATCCTGGGATTATAAAAGGACCAGACATGTTCATATCATAGACCTGTTCTTAATTAGAATTCATCCAGTATTCACAAAAGACTAATGCTTGCAGAGCTAGCAAATGAAAGAGGGTATTAACCTCAGTTGAGCAATGATAATTTACACCAACTGAGGATCTGGCCAATGGAGACAAACAACAAAATTCACCACTGAACTTGCACCAGGGTTATTCAATTCCAGTGCAAGGTGGGAGTGAAGTGCTACTGAATGAGGCCTGCTCTACACTAGGAAATCAGAGCAGTATAATTACATCACCCAGGGGTATGAAAAGATGCACACACCTGCACAACATAGTTAAACCGACCTAACCCTGACAGTGCTAGGTCAATGGAAAAATTCTCCTGTCAACCTAGCTACCTCCTCTCAGGGAGATGGAATACTTATGGTGACAGAAAAGACCTTTCTGTTAGTGTAAGTAATGTTTCCACTGACAACCTACAGCAACATCACTGCGGTGTTTTAAATGTGAAAGCCCTCAGAATGGTACCATTTCACACCCATTTTGCACTAGTGTAAATGACAACACAAGGGCAATAATGAATCAAGCCCAAGACCCTGTCTGGGATGATTTAGTTAGGGTCAGCCCTGCTTTGGGCACAGGGTTGGACTCAATGACCACCTGAGGTCTCTTCCAACCTTGCGATTCTATGATTAAGGTGAGCTATGAAGTATTGGAGCAAAAGTGCAGCAGTTGACAAAGACCCAAGTAAAAGTCACTGGAGTAGGTTTGTTAAAACTTTGAGCCTGGGTACTGAACAATCTGAAGAATTATTTGTGTAAAACTCACTGAAACTCAAGAACTCTGTCAGTTGCCAGAAAGACAGCACGGGCTAGTTCACTAAGACATAATCTTGTTCCCAAAGAAGACAATACCAAAACTTGTATTGGCATCACTGGGGGAAAGGTTTCATCCTACACTGCTTCTGCTGGTATTCTCCTAAGATACACTAAGAACTGAACAAACATGGACATGGAGACATTGACCCAAAATACTTTCTCTTGAAATTCAGGTCAGGACTCAGCCCAATAACATATTAGTAACATAATACAAATAAACTTTCACATTTTATGCTGGACCTATGCTTCAGTCCTCACACTGACAGCACTCTTGTAGCATATAATGGGAAATTTTCCTGCATGTTTGATCCTATGTGGTGGACAAGCAAAGAACTTCCAGGGTCAGATTCTGTCTTCAGTTAAACCTGTGTAACTCCACCAAATCCATTTTTGCATGAGTCTCTAGAACTGTCAGCCTGGACATTTCATGAGCATAAAAGGTTTGATCCAAAGCCAATGGAGCACCTCACCAACTTCAGTGGGCTTTGGATCAAACCCATATTTCACTTAATTTTAATAAGAAAATTAAGTATAAGAATAAATTATAAGGAAAAATGACATTATGGGCACATCTACACTGCAGCATTATTTCGAAATAACAAGGCGAGCGTCTACACAGCAAGTCCATTATTTCAAATAATTTTGAAATAATGTGCTTCTTATTCCAGAATAATAAACCTCATTTCACGAGGAATAACACCTATTTTGAAATAGTAATTTCAAAATAGGGTGTATGCAGATGGCGCAGTTGTGGTTATTTCAAAATAATTGGCCCCCAGGGCTTCTCACAGCTCATACCCATCATTACTTTATAGTTCCCCTTTCCCCCGCAGCCTTTAAAGGTGCAGCCACAGGGGAAAGTGTTTGTGGCACAAAACAGGCTCAGCCATCCCTGTGCCATGCAGCAGAAGCATTCACTGGCCCCCTGATGCCATGAAAAACTCCCACACTCCCACCGAATCCCCCCACAGCTGCAAGTGAACCAGAACCCAGCTTCCGAGCCCCAGCCCGAGGGTAGAAGAGGAGGGCACCAATGTGGTCTGGTGTGGAGACCCTGGATCTCATAGAGGTCTGGAGAGAGGAGGCAAACCTCCAGGATCTCTGTACCAGATGCAGGAATGCTGATGTGTACAGCTGGACGGCAGACAGCCTAGCCCAGAAGGGCCACATGAGCACCCAGGAACAGGTGTACATGAAAGTCAAAGAACTGTGCCAGGCCTATACAAAGGCCAGGGAGTGGAGTTCCCACTTAGGGGCAGCATCCCAGTCATGTTAGTGCTAGATGATACCTGGCAATTGCAAACCCAGTAAAGCAGCACATCTCAGTGTTTATTGAACCTTCCTTTTGAGACTTCAGAGGTAAAATTATTAAAGCCCATTATATAAGTATGATATTATATCAACTGCAAACCTTAGATTGTTGCAATCAGAAAAAAGCATTTCCTTCCTTATGAAGATGATTGAATAATTAGGGCCCCAGTCTAATGTCTTTGAAAGGTCAGGACACTGTGGTACAATAGGCTATGTCTAGACTACAGGCTTCTTGAGCAAGAACCTTTTTTCGGAAGAGATCTTCCAAAAAATCTTCTTGCACAAGAGTGTGTCCACACATAAAAGCGCATTGAAAAAGAGATACGCTATTGCAAAAGAGAGCGTCCAGACTCATTGGATGCTCTCTCGATTAAAAGGCCACCCGGAACCACTTCAGGCAGGGCTTTAGGTCACCAGTTGCTTCTGGGTATGTCTACACTTGCACCCTAGTTCGAACTAGGGATGCAAATGCAGGCATTCGAAATAGTCAATGAATCGGGGATTTAAATATCCCGCACTTCATTAGCATGATCTTGCCGGCATGCTAGTTCAAATCACAGCTGATTCAAACCAGGACGTGCACGCCAGGACGCGTTAGTTCGAACCAAACCCCTTGGTTCGAACTAGCATTACTCCCCATTTTTAACTAATGTTACACCCACCTGCGGCCCGCCATCCCCCTGGTCAACCACCGTGGACACTTCACCGTGGACCAGTGCTGCAGGCCCTGGTTGACAGTTTTGTCGGGTGGTCAGGCAGGGCATATGATGCCCGTTTCTCCTGGAACTCTAGCCTGTACAGGAAGCTGGAGGTGGGCACATTCTTCCCCCACTGTTAACTTGCCTTTGGGAAAGTATAGATGCCACTGTGCATCGTGGGGGACGTGGCCTACCCCTTAATTCCATGGCTTATTAAGCTGTACACTGGCCAACTGGATCCCAGCAGGGACCAATTTAGTGTCAGCCTGAACCGGGCCCAGATGCAGGTGGAGCGCGCCTTTGGCCACCTCAAGGCACGTTTCTGGTGCCTCCTCACCTGCCTGGATGTAGGGGAGCACAACATCCCCAAGGTGGTGGCAGCATGTTGTGTCCTCCACAACATTGTGGATAGGAAGGGAGAGACCTTCCTTCCGGGGTGGGGGGGCAGATGCCGGTCATGAGGGATGAGCCTTCCCGCAGCTGAGGACAGCTGCCATCTGCCAGGCCCATCAGGCTGGGGTGCACATCCGGGAGGCCCTGAGGGAGAGGTTCTCTCAAGGACCCCAGTAACTCTCCCCAGGGCCTCCCCACTAGGGGCCTCTGCCTTGTGGCCCTATCTCTTCCCCACCACAACCCCTCCCTTCGCCCTTTCCCTGACCTCCCAATAAACACACCTGTTTGGTTTAAAAGAAAATGCAGTCTGTACTGATTAAAGATTCAGAAAAGGTGGGCAGTGGGGGTGGGCTCCTAACTGGGAGGGGGGCTCATAATTGGGAGGGGCCGGCTTGATGTGCCACCTTGAGTGCAGGGACCTCATCAGGGTTGGGTGGGTCTGGGGAGCACAGGGAGGTAGGCGGGGGGAGGGGGGGCTGGAGCACGGGCAGGGGGAGGGGCCATAGTCATCACTTGGGGAGGGGGCATGGGCATTAGTAGGGGAGGGCGTATGGGCATCACTTGGAGAGGGAGCAGAGGCATGGCAGGGGGGAAGGCGGATGGGGAGTGGGCATAGCAGGGGAGCAGGAGCTGGAAGCCAGGAGCAGCAGCTTGAGGCGGGTGTGCCATCATGTGCGACATGACACCACACATGGTGTCACACCACTGCATAAGTTGGTCCCAGGTACGCTCCCGCTACTCCAGGTCGGTGTGGACCTTGTGCGCCAGGGTCTGGTGTATGTCCCGAAGGACACTTATATGCTGCCTCATCAGGTCTTCTTGGACCCTGGTGCGCCTGTGGCTCCCCCGGGGCCTGGCAGGTGGCTACAGTGGCATGGCTCGGCCCTCAGTCCCTGCTGGTCTGGTTATGGAGAATACACAGAGGGAGAGGCGGTCAGTCATCCCTGCAGACACTGTCCCTGAGGCCGGGCCCTCCACTGTGAGCAGCGACCAACAGTCTGCGGCCCAGAGGAGGGGGATGTCCTGGCTGCAAGGCCATGTGTGGCCTGCACAGCAGGCCCTGTCTCATGTGGGCCCCGACGAGCCCAGAGGACAGTGCTACTTGCTTCCCGCCCCCTCCCCCTGGCCCACAGACAAGCAGCCAAGGGCACCATGGCATCCCCTCATGGGCAGCAGAGGAGCCAGGAGCAGCCTGGACCTCCCTGGGATACGCACACACAGGTCCGGGTCACTGGGCTGTGTGTGGGAGCAGCTGCTGCCTCACACATGCAGGCATGCCTGCATGCTGTGTGTGGCACTCCTCGGTCTGTGTGGGGTCGTGCCTGCGCCTTTGTGGCTAGCCTGCTTCCAGCCAGGGCGGGCCCCTCTCCCCCTTGGCAGGACATGTGTGACCTCCCTTGAGCCTGGGAACAGGATCCCCAATGGGTTCAGGGAATGCCTGCTGCATCCACATGCCACACAGTAATACAGCACATGGTTGCACGAGTACGGACCACAGCACGACGTCCAGCCCAAGCATATCGCGTGACACTCGCTCCCTGCCTCCATGCACCAGCCTCCCACACCCTGTGTGTGTGACAAAGTGAGACCACTCATCTGAAGATCCCTCCCAGGCGTCCGAGGAGGCCTGAGAGATGTCTTGGCTCCCTTGCACCGGCTCGAGGGAGAGGGTCACGGTGCATGTCTCCTCTTCCACCTGGCCCTGGCCCTCCTGCTCCTCCTCCAGGGTGACCTCCGGCTGGACAATGATGGGGGTCTCAACCCCGGAGTCCACCAGAATAGGTGGGGAAGACATTTCCTCACCTCCCAGGATCTGGTGCAGGTCCCTGTAGTAAGGGCAGGTGTGGGGTCCTGCCCCTGAGTGGGAGCTGTGCTCGATGGCCCGCACATATCCCTGAAAGAGGTCCTTCACCTTACTCTGTACTTGTTCCATGGTCTGGAGTGGGTGTCCTCGCTCTGCCAGGAATGCTACCATCCGGCCATAAATGTTACCATTCCTCTGCTTGGCCCGGGGATCCTGCAACATCTCCTCCTTGCCCCACAGCTTGAGGAGGGAATGAATCTCTGGGCCTGACCAGGAGGGTGCGCGCCTCTTGGTGCCCTAGGGTGGGTCCTGGGACCTCTGGGGCTGCTTCCTGTGAAGGCCAGGGGGATTGCAGGGGGCTTCAGGGGCGGACATGCCTTGCAATGCCTGTGGCAAGGAGAGCCGCGCAGTCAGGGTGTTGCTCGCTGCCCGGCTTCCTGCCACAAGGTTTGTCCAGGGTGCCTGCAGCTTTAAGAGGGGCCAGGAGACAGGAATTATAGAGTTGTCATTAGTTTGTAAGGAGTGGCCACCAGGGCATCTGTGCTTTTTCCTGGAGGCCTCTTCTTCCGCAAAAAAAAACCCTCTTCTCCGTCCACACACGCCTTTTTGCGAAAGAGCTCTTTCACAAAAAGGCTTCTTCCTTGTAGAATGAGGATTACCAATACTGCAAAAACCTCTCTGTTCTTTCAATTTACTTGCGAAAGAATGCGATTGCAGTGTGGATGTTCTGCAAGTTTTGTCAGAAAAATGGTTGTTTTTCTGAAAAAACTCTGTAGTGTAGACATATCCTTACTCACCTTATATTTTAGGAAGTCATAATTCAGTTTAATTCAGATTTCAGTAGGAATATATTTCTCAAGAAGCCCAATGGAAATCCAGTATGACTACTGGTAGAATAAGGTATTTTGCAATTATGGCAGAAGCTGGCCAGATATGAGCAAGCATTATATATTTGCAGGATCAAATGTTTGTGAATAACCAAAATTATATCTTCCAAAATAATTTCATCTTCACTTTGTTGGATTAAAGTACATAAAGATATGAGTCAGATATGTAGAAGATATTTAGATTCATGATATTTCTCTAATTCTCTTGGAAAGAAATCACACAAACCCTTATACCAGTATATAAAGCAACATATATGAGGAATTATTTGTGAGACAGTGGACATGATTTTGCTTCTGCTGAAGTTAATGGAGGATTCGTAATTGAAATCCACACAGCAGAGCCATGAACAGACCCCAGGCAACCAGACACAGCCAAGTCCTATGTTCTGGCCACTGGATCACAGCACTTCTTGTCTTTGTGTGTCTTTCTGCGTGACCTTGGGCAGACACTTTGCCTCACGCATATTTAATATCCTGTTGATGCCATTTCTTATGGTGACTGCCCAGCTTTTTTTTGTGTTTTTGTTTTGTTTATCAAACCTTTTATTAACACATAGCTAAATCTCTATCTGACCAGGTTTGTTGAGCTAATGATCAAATTGTGTCTAATGGAATGCCTGCTTCTGGAAATTGTGGCCGTATTGTAAAGTATGTGGACAAAAGATTGTCTGGTGTTTGTGTGTGTGTGCAAATTTTATGGCTGTAGCTATGTTCTTGCTTTGTCTTTTGTAGGTTATTAGAAGAGACAGTCTCTTTGACTTTTAAGCTTCTCATGCTACTGTGCAAACAAATCTCTAGCTTTTTTTTTTTTTTTTTAAGCTTGACACTTTTGTGCTTATGGCATCTGAACCGTTACCTATTGAAATCAATGGAAAGTCACGCATTGACTTAATAAGCCTAGTCCACAGTCTATTGGACTAAGAGCATCCAGAAGCAAGCCTCTCAGCCTAGGCTACAGCAGGCTTTATTCTAGTGCTCCAAAGATAGCTGTGTAGACAGTGCTTGATACAGCCTGAGATTCAACCCAGCTTCTAATGCCAAAGCATCATCGACACAGCTATTTTAAAAGTGTTAGTGTGAACCCTACTGGCACAAGTCTGTGGACCTTAACTAGAAGGCTATCATCTGGATGCAATGCAGACATGCCCTTAAAGTGCAATAGGGTTCTAGTTCATGCTGTAGCACTAGTTCTACCATCTTTGTTTATCTTTTTAAATTCTTTGTGGCTAGGTCTACACTACACTCTTTTATCAGAAAAAGCTACGCAAAATGTGGTCCGCATTTTGCGTAGCTTTTTCCAATTCTTTTGTCAGAAGAGGCTTTTCCAACATTTGGCCGATCTAGACTGGGCCAAATGTTGGAAAAGCCCTTTCTTTTGGAAGCCTCCTTATTCCTTGTGGGAGGAGGAATAGAGGATCTCTCGAAAGAGCGTGTTTGCACTTCTGCAAAAAAAAGCGGAAGTGCAAACGCGTTGCTTGGATGTGGCCTGAAAAAGCCCTCGGTCTAACCATAGCCTGTGATTGGAAGGATTGTTTTTTATGTGGCAGTTATAATCTTTGTGCTCACATGGTGAATGGAAGTACCTTAATGGATCTAAAGATTATAATGAGGCTCAGCAAATGCTAAAATATGTATCTAGAATCTACAGTGACTGAAATATAGATATCTGGCAGCAAACACCTTGAAGAACATATTTTGTGTTTAATTACAGGCGCAGAGTAGATTGAATGATTTAATTAGTCTTTTGTTTACTGATCATTAGGGATTTTTAACAAACCAATGACTGTAACTGACAACCTCATGAGGTCTAATAACATGAAGGTATTAAATTATACATAATCCAGATGAATGTGGATGTAGCTAAAAGTGATTGTTTGAGAAAAATGGAACTACTTCTTGACACAATCTGTTGGATTCTTGTCCATCTTTTATTTTCATCTGTAAATGCATGGGGGAAATTAAAAACTATGATATAGGTCCATTAATAATATAGTTATAGTTTATTATATAATAAAACTTCATAAAGATTATGTCATTTTGCAGTAATATATTTTTAGGCATTGACTTTGCCTAATGAATTTAATTGCAAGACTAATAGTGCTCCTCTTTACAATTCACACCACACTATAAAGGTCTAGGGTTATCTGGAAAGTTGGTATAAGCATGAATACAAGTGCCGTGGGTGAAAATGTATTCTACCCACACTAAACTCAGGTAGAGTGTGGGGAGGGTGGAGTGGTGAAAGTTCCCCATTTTGCAAACCAGGTCTAGAGCATATCCCCTCACTGCAGTTATTAATCTTGCTTGGCTGAAGCTGCTTGCAGAAGGCTTCTGGATCTTTGTATATATGGATTGGCAGAAGTGTTCCATGCCCACAAAGTGACTTTCTGTTGAGGCTGGTGTGGATACCAGTTCTGCAGTGCAAACGAGAAACTGGCTGCTCAGTCGTCTTGCTCCCCTGTGTAACTCCCATCTAGTGCTCTGGTGAACCTTTGGCTGGCCCTTAGCTCCAGTGGGGAGTTTAATCTATTGTGAACACTTCTATGCTTACAGAGATTTAAACTCCAATCAATAAAGCTTGCAAATTACCAACATATATTGCTCATCAGCCACAGGGAAAGTGATGTTATTCAAATTAAACAAAAATAATTAAAGTTAATATATGTCAGGAAGAAACATGAATTCCTCAGAGGACAGATTCATTAATGCATATAGAATCCCTTAGCTCTATTCTCCTCCGGACACACCATATGAGCATAATAAGGCAAAATAGCTAAAATATTTTATTGCAAAATATTTTATTACCGAAGGGAGGGCTGAGCCTTGCCTAAAGTTTTGGTTAGAGTGAGTCATTTAAGGATAATCTTTAATTATGTGAACTGTATTGCCTGTCTCATTGAGAGTGTTAGGTCATGGAGCTAGGGCCAGGATCACAGTATTGAGCACACTAATAGTGTTAAATAATTACAACAGTCCTACCGCAAAAGTCCTGGGTTGATCAAAACAGCAGATTGTTTCCTTGTTCCCCTATAAAGTTGTTAATATTTTGTAGCTGTCTGGCTTTCTTAACCAGACAGGCTGATCTGAGTATGCTGGCTGTGAGATCAGTTGCTGACCCCTTGCTCACCTCCCAACTCATAGGACCACACAGACTCTCAGACAACATGAGCATCTCTTACCCATTCAGAATCAACCAGGCTACATCTACACTACAAGGTTTTTGCACAAAAACCCATGGAGCATCCACACCTCAAATGCACTTTTGCACAAGGAAATCAAGAGTAAAATGGCACAAGAGGGGGCTTTATCCACCATAGGTAAACATCCTTTTATGAGGCATAACTCCCTTTTGCACAAGAGTTCTTGCGCAAAAAGGCAAGTGTGGACACACAGGTGCTCTGAAGCTCTTTCTTGTGCAAGAGCATCCGCAGTGTGGATACTCTCTTGCACAAAAGCACATCGCTTTTGCAATGTGCTTTGAGGTGGGGATGTGCTCTTTCACAAGAAGTTTTTGAGCAAAAACTCTTGCACAAAAGGCTTCTTGCGCAAGAAGCATGTAGTGTAGACAAAGCACAGTATAGCTGAAGCTTAGCATTACTCTGGGACACCTAGGATTTTACAGCCGATCATGCTATATGATGCAAAGGCCTAAACTCACAACTTGGGTGCTTAAGGTTAGGCAATTAAAATCTTGTCCTGTTACCTAAATAAAATGTATCTGATTTTCACAGGTGCTAAACACCCACTGTTCTATTCCACTAAAGGGGGTGATAGGCCATATTTTTTTTAGGAGATTAAGTGTTGCCAACTACTAATGGAAAGGTCAAGGGTAATCCTGCAAATAACCACTTTATATCCTTGGATATCTGCATCCAGGTATGTGGATGCAGTTGTATTGTTTACCATCTTTGCCGACCGTAGATTGTATGTAGATCCAAATGTTTGTATCTGTGCTGAACTCCAACAGTGAAACAGGGTGCTGATATGGAGGCAAATACAAATAAACGGTAATGTTTCACGAGGCATAAGGAAGCGGTCGAAAAAGGCTTCCCTTGTCGACCGATCCGCGTCTTGACTCACGTGCTGTGCCGACGATCAGCTGAGCAAGCACAGTGCGGCGGCCATTTTTATTTTAATGAAGCCGGGGATATTTAAATCCCAGCTTCATTGACTATGTCGGGTAGTCTAATTTACATGCCTCTGTCGCCAGAGGCATGTACTCTAGACATACCCAGTCTGGGCTGGCAGCCGGAGGAAGAAGATCTATGGAGGGAGCTCCTGACCCGCAGCGACCGGCAACCTCAGAAGAAGCCGAGGCCAGTGGGGACATTGCAGAGGCCGCCTGACAAGGAGATGTCACCGCCGTGAAGGCAGAGAGCCGGGCAAGTATGGGGGAAGTGACCCCAGCAAACCAGGTAGGAAGTGGCCCAGGGCAAGAGTGGGAGCCGCCTCTCCCACCCCGTGAACCTCCACATGTTTTGGCAGGACTTCCCCGCCGAGGGTGTGGCACGCCGTCCTGCCACTCACAGGGCCCTGGGCTGGGACCTAGTGGAGTAGGGTGGGCCCGGGTCCCCCTACCCGGGGCACAGCCCCACTATAACCCTAACCTGTCAGGACAGGCCTGGCCTTGAAGGGCTATACTGAACTGTGTATATTGACTTGGGCAGAGGGCCTAGCCTTAAAGGGCCATACTGAACTGTGTATATTGACTCGGGCAGAGGGCCTAGCCTTAAAGGGCTATACTGAACTGTATATATTGAACTGTGCACATTGAGGCAGCACTCATCGAGGCAGGGTCACCCGTTGTCCACCAGAGGGGCCAGGAGGGAGCTCCCCGCCACAAGGATGCAGATCCAAATTTTTGTATCCATGCAGGGTTGGAGCTGTGGGGCAGTGAAGTATAACGGACTTGTATTTATTTAATAAACACAAAGCCCAGGGTGTGTACAAATTGCACATGTTATGGTTATATCCTTCTCCCTCATCCTTTGTATGTCATTCTTGCTTTTTATTGAAAGCTTTCTGTGGTAGGAGGTCTATCTTCCTGTATTGAGGACAGGGCCTTTAGCATTGTGGGGCCTACTGGAATATAAATAAATAACCACAGTCTTGCCAAACTTACACAACTGCCTAGTTAACATCTATGAGACCTTACATTAACACATAATTTCAATGGCTGAGACTGACAGGACTTTCTAGCAGAGAGGTGATTTTAAAGAAATTGAAATTAAGTTCTCCTTATAGACAGCTGATGGCAGCGAACTGCTTCACTTTGAGAAATACTGTTTCATGCAAGCTGACCTGGCAGCTCCATAGAACTCTTGCAAAAACAAAAGGAAAAACTATGTAGCACTTTAAAGACTAAAAAGATGGGTTCATGGGCCAGACCCACTTCCTCAGATAATATTCTGGAAGAGAATTGGCATGACCATATATACCAAAGGAATACAATGAAAAAAGTGAACACATTATTAAACTGACAAATCAGATTTAGTACAGAAGGTGGGGTGAGGGAGAAGGAGGGAGGGAATAGCTATTTATCAGTCAATGAATGGCTAATCAGGGGTGATAAGTGGTGAAGCTATTTTTGTAATGGTTAAGGTAATTAGCATCTTTGTTAAGGCCCATTTGTAAAGTGTCAAATTTAAGCATGAAAGTCCCCAAATTGGAAATAATTGTGGGTGAGAACAAAGTTACATAGGTCTGCTACCAGACTGGCTGTGGTATCTTCTGGGATAGTGTTTCTAATGGCTTGTAATCCATCTTCATGTGGAATATTGGTGTAGAGAGCTTCTATATCCACGGCGGCAACCACCTAACCTCAGGAGGATTCTTACCAACAATCACAATTTATGCCATCATGTGCCAATAGTGTCCTTCTGCTATGTATATTGGACAGACTTCTCAGACACTTCGCCAAAGAATTAATGCCCACAAATCAGACATCAGACATCTTCACAAGGAAAAACCAGTTGCTTTTCATTTCAACCTACCTGGACATAATCTTAACGACCTTACTACATGCATCTTACTTCAAAGAGACTTTAACACCAGATTACAGAGGGAAACTTCAGAACTTTCTTTCATGCTTAAATTTGACACTTTACAAATGGGCCTTAACAAAGATGCTAATTACCTTAACCATTACAAAGATAGCTTCCTCACTTATCACCCCTGATTAGCCATTCATTGACTCATAAATAGCTCTTCCCTCCTTCCCTCTCCCTCACCCCACCTTCTGTACTAAATCTGATTTGTCAGTTTAATAATGTGTTCACTTTTTTCATTGTGTTCCTTTGATATATATGGTCATGCCAATTCTCTTCCAGAATATTATCTGAGGAAGTGGGTCTGGCCCATGAAAGCTATTGAACCTATTAAACCATCTTGTTAGTCTTTAAAGTGCTACATAGTATTTCCTTTTGTTTTTGCAAGATCAGACTAACATGGCTATCTCTCTATTACTATAGAACTCTTGGGCATCTTCAGAGAGAGGCAATACAATGTATTGATCATTTGCCCTGCATAGCTTGATTGTTGGTACTAGAGCTGTGTGAACTTTTTAACTTACCATAGCTGGCTAATATTTGGGGTGAAGTGGGGCCTGCTGCTTTTACCTCTGAAGTTCCCCACCCTCATTAGATACCTAAGTGGAGGAGCCTGTAAATTAGTCCTTAATCTGCTGCCTTAAGACCAGTTTCCAGCCCGAGCTATTAAAGAATTTAGAGCAGAGTATAGTGATTGTCATTTATCATTGTACCTCATGGCAGACTTTTATGAGTGATACGAAGGCCCTAGAGAGACAGCCTCCTCCTATGCCACTGAATTAAAAGCCTTATTGTGGATAACAAAGGAGAAGCCAACCTTTCCCTGACTGGGACTATAAACTGACAAAGCAGTCCATGCGGGGCATCCGGGACCAAGAAGTGTGTAACAGGTTGGCACCTATTCGGCCTCGCTACCTGACATGCTGACATTTTCAAGGAGAACTGCATCAGCTGGCCCAGAAGAGGAACACATAGGATAAACAGCATGAAACAAAATGCCCTGTCAGATGGTGCTCCTGAGTTGTCTCTACCCAGCAGTACCCCAGATTATGTGATGCTGGAGGCAGAGAAGCCATGTGAGAGTGGGACTAGAGGCACAGGTACTGCAGTGAGGCACAGTAGCAAGAGCAACATCCCAAAATTCTAGATGGGGAAGTAGTCAAAGAACCCCTGATATTTATGTCCCTAGTACTACTTGAGGCTATTTTATAAGCCCTCATTGTGGACAAGAAGGCTGCCATCAACACTCTCAGCCTCACTTCATGGGGCTGGAGCAAGGTGAGGCTCCTTCTTCTTTAAACTGTTAAAGCCTGACACCAAGGGGCAGATGAAGGGCATAGAGCTGGTGAGGTACTATTGATACATGATTGATACTATTCCTGTGAAGTAACCCTATCAGAGGATACCTCCAGCATAGTACCAGGAGGTCCAC
The DNA here is from genome assembly GCA_032595735.1 of Pelochelys cantorii. NCBI lineage: Eukaryota > Metazoa > Chordata > Testudines > Trionychidae > Pelochelys > Pelochelys cantorii. Next base: position 11,718,344 of record CM064341.1, read on the forward strand.
AAACACTTGCAGGGAATGGTGGAGGAAATCAGACTGAGTCAAAGCCCTTTGTTCTATGAGAGTGTCTATCAACTACTCACAGTTGAATTCTAAAACCACTCAAGATGCATTTCCTCTACCCTATGAGGAGACAGATGTAACACCACACTAGATCTTGCCTCAGGATATTGCAAGGTGGAAATGGAAGAGGAAGATAAATCCAAAACTGCATTAATCACCCCTTTGGGGATGTTTGAATATAATCGGATGCCCTTTGGTCTACTAGAGCAGTGTTTCTCAACCTTTTTTTATAAAGTACCCCTTTTTCTAAAAAAATATAAGTACCCCCAGTACCTACAGTTTTCAGACACACAAAATTTTTTTCTACCATTGCAACACATTTGTTTAAACAACTTAATCATAGCCAGGCGGGTGATGACATTTTTGGCTGTAAAACGTACAAAAAGAATAAAGTGCTGTAAAACTTAAAACAAAAATTCAGTTTTCTCCACATTTCAGTTGTGTTGACGTACCCCCCAGACTTCTCTTGAGTACCTCTAAAGGTACCTGTGCCACTGGTTGAGAAACACTGTACTAGAGAATTCCCCAGCTACCTTCCAGAGGTTGATGATGCATATATTGGGGGGTATGAAATTCTCAGCAGCATTGATTTGCCTCAGTGATGTCATGGTGTTCTCCTGTACTACTGAGGAGCATCTGCAGTGCCTAGAAAGGGTTTCTGATAGACTCCATCAATACAGGCTCAAGCTGAAGCCCAGGAAGTGTCACTTGCTGCGAGAAGAGGTACGTAGTGTCTGCCCAAGGCATTGCAACAGATCCAGGTAAGATATAGTAACTGAGGGATTGGAATCCCTTTTAACAGGAAGTTTCTTGGATTCACTGGCTATTATTGGAGATACAAAGGCTACTCCAAATTGGCAGCCCCATTATTCAGACTAACTGCAGGGGAAACCCAGACCAGAAGGAGAAATCGGAGGGGTCCCACTAAGATACCCAGTTTTGTTTGGACGGAGGAATGTGTCCAGGCTTTCATGGAGCTGAAGACAAAGCTGATTATTGCCCCAGTATGGGATTATGCTGATTACAGCTTACAATTCATGCTCTAAACAGATGCCTCTATGGAGGAGCTAAGAAATGTACTGGTACAGGTTCAGGTAGAGAAGGTGTAGCCCAAGGTCCAGTGTGCTTCAGCAGGGGACCAGTGGCGGATATAGGGCAGGGCGAGCGGGGGCGGCTGCCCTGGGCCCCGTGCTGCAATAGGTCCTGCGCCGAGCCACTACACGGGGCCCAAACAGCCTCTTGAGTCACTTGCGCAGAACTCAGCCAAGCGCCATGGCGGGAAGTGAAGGGGGGCGGTGCGGTGACGTACATGGTCAGGGGGCGGGAGGCGAAGGGTGTGACAGAGGCTCCAGGTCCTGCCCCCTGGCCGTATACATCACCACCCCGCCCCCCTTCACCTCCCACCGTGGCGCTCAGTTGAGTTCTGCGCCGCTCAGCCGGGACACCGCGCGGGGCCCAAACGGCCGTTTGGGGTCCGTGAGTGAGAGGCAGGAGGGGGAGGACTAAGGAGAAGAGAAAGAGAGAGTGAGGCAGGAGGAGAAGGAGAAGAGAAAGAGAGAGAGTGAGGCAGGAGGGGGAGGAGACTTAAATACAAATAAAAATTTTTAATTATTAATGCAGAATTTTGTTTAAGAATGACTTACAATATAATTAAAATAAAAATTATCCAACTAAATTAAGTTTCTATCAAATTTACCCAATTCGCATTTAATATAAAAATAGCCTTCAATTTGCGCATTTGATGCCTTTTTTCTATTTTTTCTCCAAAGGGGGGTCCCGCGAAATTGTGCTGCCCTGGGCCCCGCAAAACTCTCATCTGCCCCTGCAGGAGACTACAAACTGTGGCATGCTGGGAGAACTTCCTGGTTCCTGCCAGGATGTACCCTCTCCTCTCTCCCCCTCCCCAGGAGGGTCTCAACACTGACTGAGCAGGGAGCACATAGGCTGCAAGCAGAGAAGAGGCTGCTGACTGTAATCCTGTTCTATGTTCCTTACAGAATAAAACCTGTTCCTGGCAGTTTGTGTATGCGGGTCTGGTCTGAGGTGCACTCACAATGCAGAGCACACAAAGGACCTCAGGCCTAGTCTCCCGAAGTTGTGTAAAAAGTCACAAAGCTTCCCCTGTGTTGAATAACCTCATACTAGGCTAGTGAACAGGAGGGCTACACGTGGACAGGTTATCATTGCTCCATCAGTTTCCAAATGGAAAATACAACTTTTTTTTACAATGCTATTTCAACGTTAGCTGTCTTTTTAAAGAGACAGAACAAATATTTATTTTCAGTTAGACTGGTGAAAGCCAGGGAAATTGCTACAAAAGATTGGTTTCCTAGTTCTGAATGGTCAATAATTAAGGACCCTGACTGGGTCACACCCGGGAGCGGCCCAAGGCAGGCTGCGTCAGCTGGCGCCCCAGGCGGAACACGCCATCGGTGCCCCTGCCTGCAGGGCCATCAATGGACTGACGTCATCATCGGGTGCCCTGGGCACACCGTGACATCATCATCAGGCAACCCGGGCACCCCGTTGAAGGCAGCACCCTAGGCGGTGGCCGAGTCCACCCATAGTCACAGGCCGCCCCGGTCACACCCTCAGTTGTTGTAGCACCACTGGAATCTATTTTGTGTCAGATTGAACCAGCTGAGACTGTAATGTCTGACTTGGTATAAATGGTGAGAGACACTGAACCTGGTGCTGAGCTACAGCATCTTAAAATGAAACAGAATAAAATACCATTCACAATAGCAAGGTCAGCAGAGTTGCACTGCTTATTCCAGATCTGAATTAGTCCCCATGTTTGATTTACTCCAGTACTCCAGATGTGACCTCACCAGTGCCAAATAAAGGAGAATAAAAAACTTCCCTAGATCTGCTGGCAATGACTCACTAACTGACTCACTAAGGGCTTTTCTCTAGAGCTATCTGGCACATAGATTTCTGGCATGGGAGATTAGGTACCTATCTTCCAGCCTGGATTTAGATGCCTAGATCCCTAAGAGGTTCAGTGCTTAGGACACACCTCTCTCCTCAGCATCTGCTTGGCTATGTTAGGTGACTCCCAGCCTCACAGTGGCAGCAGGGATCACCAGACCCTTGTGAATTTCCAGGCCCAGGGCAGTTGCCCACTTGGTGCCCCCAACCACCAATGGTGGGCCTGGCTGCAGCACTGAGCTTTGCAATACCTAAGTTATTTTTACTGATTTGGGCTTTCACAGGTAGATATTCCAATCTTCCATGTGTTTTCTCAAACAATGGATCATGAGTTTTTTACCTTCTTTGTCACAAAATATCTCTCTGGGGTTTTAACCTGAGATTCTCTCCTGGACCTGAGAAGCCATCTAATGCTCCTACTAATGCATCCAAATCTGCCATTAGCCTTCTTGGCTACAAGGGCACACTGTTTACTGTTGCCCAGCCTATGGTAGTAGCTGGGAGGTGGAGGGGGCAGGGTTGCCTGATGGCAACAGAAAATAAAACAGTCAAAGGGTTGATCCTGAGAGGGGCTATATACCATCACATCTTTTTGAGGTCACAAGAAGTTTGAAGGCACTCAATACTTTCCGGGAGGTATTCAAACTTTTTATGTTTGTCTGTGTGTTTAAAATAGACACCGTAACAGTGAAGTTCAGAAACATCCTTCTGCTGTACATGTGGGCAATCTGATTTACCCCCTCATTATCTGTGGTGACTGGCAGTTCTCTGTGGGATACTGCTCCCATCATCTATGTTTCACACACCAACTTAGTCTGATAGTCTGCAGTAATGTTGTAAGGAGGTGCACAACTGGACAAATATTTTGATTGGAATTTGCAAAGGGACAGGAAACAGTGAAACTGACATGGCCATATGAAAATCCATAGTTAGACTTTGCAAACAAAAAAAAGCCAGCTTATTACAATATGAACATAATTCCTTATGGTTCACTGTTCCTGTCAAACAGGGTAATGTGCTTGTAAACTTCTCTAGACAGAAAGTTCACATCACATATATCACAGCATCAGCAGCACTAGAAAATGACAAGACAATCAAATAGTAGAAAAGTGCCTGTCAAACACCTTCAACAGCTTTCAGAGACAGCACCAAGAAAATGCAAGAAAAATGAAGCCAGTCTGGCAGAAAACCCAAAGAAGTCCCTGAGCAAAACAGCCTGCATTATTCCCAGGCCAAAGAAACAAGCACCCTAGAGTGAACAGGGAGGAAAAAGATGCATTGCTTAGTACACATGGATCATTCCTTCCCAATACTACATGTCAGACTCACTGGATAATTTGATTGAGCTCTGTGTAGGTCAGAGGGCTGGTTTTAAGGCAGTACAGCCAGAAGAATGATACTCTGCCTTTACAGATTCTCAAATACACCTTAAGACTCTTTTTTTCGTTTGGAAAATGTAGATGAAGTCGGTATAATTTGTTATTTGTTCTCCCAGACACTGTTTTCATACACCTTGTAATTCTGTATCACTTTAATTTTCCAAATAAACCATTTATAGAACAGCCATGTGTGGGTTTTTTTTTTCATACAACTTCACTTGAAGTTAACTATGAATTGAGCAGGCAAAAAAAAAATCACCATTAGCAGTCAGCCAGGCATGTGTAGCAGGTCCACAAATGTCAAACACACCTTGCATAGAATTAACTTGCAAAAAGCAGGCTGCAAACGAAGGGTCAGATTGTCAATCCCTTTACTTATCTGGAGTAACTGCTCTCCAGTATAAGTAATTCCACTAATTTGAATGTGTAACTGGTTGCCAGTGAGGTGTTCACATTCAGCTCCTTCTACTATTACTAAGTATTGTGATCTTTTTACACAGGATCAAAACAAAATCCAGCCCAGGAGTTTACAAGAAATAAAATTCTATAAACCATCATGATTGGTTCTTAAATCAGTTGTGAGTGATTTGAGAACAAGTAATGAATAGCTACTTCTCACAACTGCGGGAGCAACAAATGTCATTGAGGAGATATATATACATTTCATCCAGATTGAATGGATGGCAGCTACAACCACTACTACCAGTTGTTATGCATTGGGTAAGAGTCCATATGAAACTGCCATCAAGCCTGTGGCTTATTTATTACTGATCTCTCTGTTCAGACACAGCCCTTGAACTTTCTTTCTTCAAAACAATACTATTATCCAACTAGGCAGTGATTTAAATGCCAGAAAGATTGCTCTCTGTGCCCATTATGAGGCACCCAGGGCCAAATTTTCTCACTAACATAATTTATGCCTTTGGCTTTGGTGAATCAACTCATGTGAGGAAGGATAGTTGGAGTTAAGCTAAAGGAAGCAGAAAAGTTGGAGAGGTGGCGTACTCTAATGGATCTGGGACTTGTTCGGTTCTTAGCTCTGTTGTGTGACCATGAGCAAGTACCAGTAATTTTGCCTCTCTGTCCCTCAGTTTACCTATCTGTAAAATGGGGATAATGATACTGGTCTCTTGTGTAAAGTGCTTTGAGATTGTAAGTGTAAGGTATTATTGCTGTTGCTTAACATTACTGAGCTCTAAGTGACCTTATCCAAGTCTTTTTACATCTTTTTCCATCTTGTCTATCTGGTCTACATAGACTGTATCCTTTTGGGGGCAGAGATTCTCTCCTCCTATGCAGGTGACAGTGCCTTGCATAATGGGCCCCCAAGATCAGTTGGGACTTTTAGAACTGCCTTTATATTCAATAATAAAAAAGCAAGAAATAACTCTTCAAACACCTGAATCATCATAACAACCTAGCAAAGAAGTCTCCAGCCAGAGCACAAGATACGCATGATTTCTGTTCTAACACGCAGCCTATTTTGTATAGATCTGACTATAGCTGGTCCCTTTGTAAGTGAGAAAAAAGGGGAAAGTGTTGTGCCAATGTATATTTTAAGGCATTTGTTGAGGGAATGGATTGAAGGTTACAGGATAGATCAAAGGAGATGGCAGCAGGTTGAGCTGTCTAGCAGAATGTCATTGTGACTGAAGGCCATGGAGTGAATTGTGGTTTTGATTAATTATGTGTTTTTAAAATGAGACATTCAAACACATCCAGCATTACTGTAGCTCTGCTTCTGTTGAAATCAATAGTAAAACTGTAAGCCTGCCCCGGGGAAAGCTATTAGATCAATGTGGAGCATGTTTTGAAAATCCCATCCTGAATAAATGTATGTAAATTAGAGCTGGTTTGATGAAATCCTTTTGGTCAGAAAATGCTGATTTGTCAAAATCAGAAGTTTTGAGGGAAAGGGCTGAGTTCAGGGACTATTTCCACTTGAAACATTTTTGAAAATTTGTCGGAATGAAATGTCTCACTGACTTCAGAACATGGACCACTTGTGCAAATAAGGGTTACTTGTGTGTATGGAGAGAAAGAGGGTCAGGACATGGTCTCATGGTGATGATCAATACAGTGATGTTGCCCTCCAGTTCTTAGGCAGTATAAATGGTAACAGCTCATAGAGCACAAGTTGCTATATAAGGGTGTGTCTACACTGCAGTGTTTTTCTGGAGTTATCCCAGAAAAACAATACTAGTGTCCACATTGCAATTTCGTTATTTCGACAGAAAGTCAAAATAATGGACGGCTTTTTCCAACAGTAGTAAACCTCATTCCACAAGAAATAAGCCCTTTTCCAAAAAAGCTTTTTAGGAAAAGGGTGTGCGTGGACGCAGAATAGGGAGTTTTATCAAAAAAAGAGGCCTCCAGGATATACCACAAGCGCCCTGCTGGCCAGTCCATCTACAATCATCACAACTCTATAGTTCCTGTTCCCTAGCAGCTCTTAAAGCTGCAGACCCAGGGGGACAGGGCTTGTGGCAGGAAGCAGGCCCTCACAGCTTCCAGTGCCAGTGCAGCTGCCAGTGCCACATATCTGGGCACTATGTCTGAGCCACAAGCCCCCAACAAACTGCCTGCCCATCCCAGGGCACAGGGCTCCCAGGAGCCTGCCAGGGACTGCAAAAGGAATAATCCATCCTGGTCTGGGGCAAAGATCCTGACCCTCCTCGAGGGGTGGGGTGACGAGGAGAACCTCCAGGATCTCCGCTTCAGATGGTACAATGCTGACATCTACAGCAAGATGGCCAATGGCCTGGCCATGCCAGGGCGAGGGAGTGCAGCTCACACTCCAGGGCAGGATCCCACTCCTGCCCCTATTTTGAGGACCTGCACCACATTCTGGGGGGTGGTGCAGCCCCTTCCCCACCCCTGGTCGTGGACTCAGAAACACCCGTTGTCACCCTCCCAGGGGTTGCAGCCCATGAGGAAGAGGAATGGGAGGAGGACACAGCCAGCACGGTGACCACCATCATCCTGGAACCAATACCCCACGATACCTCCCAGGCATCCTCCAAGGCCAAGGAGGGATCATGAGGTGAGTGCTCTTAGTTTTTCCCACACACGTAGTGCAGATATCTCAAGTCATCTAGATAGACTTTTGTGTAGTACTGAGGAGGAACCGGTGGTCGTGGTACATGTCGGTACCAATGACATAGGGAAGGGTAGAAGAGAGATTCTGGATGCTAAATTTAGACTGCTAGGAAAGAAATTGAAATCCAGGACCTCTATGGTAGCGTTCTCTGAAATGCTTCCAGTTCCATGTGCAGAGCCAGGTAGGCAGGCAGAGCTTCAGAGTCTCAATGCATGGATGAGATGATGGTGTAGAGAGGAAAGGTTTAGATTTATTAGGAACAAAGGAAACTTTTGGGGTAGGGGGAGCCTATACAGAATGGATGGGCTCCACCTAAACCAAAATGGAACCAGACTGCTGGCACTTAACATTAAAAAGGTTGTAGAGCAGGTTTTAAACTAAGGGCTGGGGGAAAGCCGACGGATGCGGAGGAGCACATGGATCGGACAGAGACATCTCTTAGAGGAGAGTCTATTAATAGAGATGCTCTGTGTTCTAGTCAGAAGGAGAGCATGGAAGTATGGGTCTGATGAGAGGAGACACAATCAAATGAAAAAGAGTCAGGAAATGGCAGACATCAGGAAACGGAAGGCAGATACATAGTGACATATTATTAAAGTGCTTATACACAAATGCTAGAATTCTAAATAGTAAAATGGGTGAACTAGAGTGCCTACTTTTAAAGGAGGATATTGATATAATAGGCATCACAGAAACTTGTTGGAATGAGGACAATCAATGGGACACAGTCATACCAGGGTACACAATATATTAGAAGGACAGAACAGGTTGTTCTGGTGGAGGAGTGGCACTATACGTGAAAGAAAATGTAGAATCAAATGAAGAAAAAATCTTAAATGAGCCAAAATGTTCCATAGAATCTCTACGGATAGTAATTCCAAGCTCCAATAATAAGAATATAGCTGTAGGGTTATATTAATGACGACCAGATCAGGACAGTGATAGTGACTATGAAATGCTAAGGGAAATTAGAGAGGCTATCAAATTAAAAAACTCAATAATAGTGGGGGATTTCAACTATCCCATATTGAGTCACCTCAGAATGGGATGCAGAGATAAAATTTCTTGATATGTTAAATGACTGCTTCTTGCAGCAGCTGGTTCTGGAACCCACAAGGGGAGAGGCTATTCTTGATTTAGTCCTAAGTGGAGTGCAGGATCTGGTTCAAGAGGTAAATATAACTGGACCACTTGGAAATAGTGACCATAATGTAATAAAATGTACTATCCCTGTGGTGGGAAAAACACCTCAGCAGCCCAACACTGTGGCATTTAATTTCAGAAAGCAGAACTACACAAAAATGAGGAAGTTAGTTAAACAGAAATTAAAAGGTACAGTGACAAAAGTAAAATCCCTGCAAGCTGCATGGAAACTTTTGAAAGACACCATAGTAGAGGCCCGACTTGAATGTATACCCCCAAATTAAAAAACACAGTCAAAGAACTAAAAAAGTGCCACTGTGACTTAACAACCAACTAAAAGAAGCAGTGACCAATAAAAAGACCTCTTTTAAAATGTGAGGAAAAATCCTAGTGAGGAAAATAGAAAGAAGCATAAACTTTGTCAAATTAAGTATATAGATATAATAATAAAAGCCAAAAAGGAGTTTGAAGAAAAGCTAGCAAAAAACTCAACAAGTAATAGCAAAATGTTTTTAAGTACATCAGAAGCAAGAAGCTATCTAAATAACCAGTGGAGCCCTTGGACAATGGAGATGCTAAAGGAGCACTCAAAGATGATAAAGTCATTGTGGAGAAGTTAAATGAATTCTTTGCTTCAGTCTTCACGGCTGAGGTTATTCGGGAGATTCCCAAACCTGAGCCATTCTTTTTAGATGACAAATGTGAGGAATTGCCCCAGATTGAAGTATCACTAGAGGAGGTTTTGGAACAATTTGATAAACTTAACAGTAACAAGTCACCAGGACCAGAAGGCATTCACCCAAGAGTTCTGAAAGAACTCAAATGGGAAATTGCAGAATTATTAACAGTGGTTTGTAACCTAGCCTTTAAATCAGCTTCCAAACCTAATGACTGGAAGATAGCTAACGTGACGCAATATTTAAAAAGAACTCTAGAGATGATCCTAGCAATTACAGACCGGTAAGTCTTAACATTGGTACCAGGCAAATTAGTTGAAACTACAGTAAAGAATAAAATTGTCAAACACATATTTGAACTTAATTTGTTGGGAGAAAGTCAACATGGTTTCTGTAAAGGGAAATCATGCCTTTCTAATCTGCTAGAGTTCTTTGAGGGGGTCAACAAACACATGGACAAGGGTGATCCAGTGTATATAGTATACTTAGATTTCCAGAAAGCCTTTGACAAGGCCCTTCACCAAAGGCTCTTAAGTAAAGTAAGTTGTCATGGGATAAGAGGGAAGGTCCTTTCATGGATTGATAACTGATTAAAAGACAGGAATCAAAGGGTAGGAATAAATGGTAAATTTTCAGAGTTGAGAGAGGTAACTGGTAGGGTCCCCCAAGGGTCTGTCCTGGGACCAGTGTTATACAACTTATTTATAAATGATCTGGAGAAAGGGGTAAACTGTGAGGTGACAAAATTTGCTGTTGCAAAAAAAAGCAAACATGATTCTGAGATGCATTAACAGGTGTGTTGTGAGCAAGACACGAGAAGTCATTCTTCCGCTCTACTCTGCACTGGTTAGGCCTCAGTTGGAGTATTGTGTCCAATTCTGGGCACCGCATTTCAAGAAAGATGTGGAGAAATTGGAGAGGGTCCAGAGAAGAGCAACAAGATTGATTAAAGGTCTAGAGAACATGACCTATGAAGGAAGGCTGAAAGAATTGGGTTTGTTTAGTTTAGAAAAGAGAAGATTGAGGGGGGACATGATAGCAGTTTTCAAGTATCTAAAAGGGTGTCATAAGGAGGAGGGAGAAAACTTGTTCATCTTGGCCTCTGAGGATAGAACAAGAAGCAATGGGCTTAAACTGCAGCAAGGGAGGTTTAGGTTGGACATAAGGAAAAACTTCCTAACTGTCAGGGTAGTCAAACACTGGAATGTTTGACAGGGAGGTTGTGGAATCTCCATCTCTGGAGATATTTAAGAGCAGGTTAGATAAATGTCTATCAGGGATGGTCTAGACAGTATTTGGTCCTGCCATGAGGGCAAGGGACTGGACTCGATGACCTCTCGATGACCTCTCGAGGTCCCTTCCAGTCCTAGTATTCTATGATTCTATGATTCTATGCTCAAGATAGTTAAGACCAAAGCAGACTGTGAAGAGTTTCAAAAATATCTCATCAAACTAAGTGATTGGGGAACAAAATGGCAAATGAAATTTAATGTTGATAAGTGTAAAGTAATGCACATAGGAAGAAATAATCCCAATTATACATATAATATGGTGGGAACTAATTTGGCTACAACTACTCAAGAGAGAGATCTTGGAGTCATTGTGGATAGTTCTCTGAAAACATCCACTCAGTGTGCAGCAGCAGTCAAAATAGAATATAGAATGTTAGAAAACATTAAAAAAGGGATAGAGAATATCTTATTGCCACTATATAAAAGTGGCAATACTGCGTACAGATATGGTTACCTCATCTCAAAAAAGATATATTGGTATTGGAAAAGGTTCCAAAAAGGTCAATAAAAATTATTAGGGGTTTGGAACGAGTCCCATATGAAGAGAGATTAAAAAGACTTGGACTTTTCAGCTTAGAAAAGAGGAGACAAAGGAGGGATATGATAGAGGTCTATAAAATCATGACTGGTGTGGAAAAAGTGAATAAGGAAAAGTTATTTACTTACTCCCACAATATAAGAACTAGGGGTCACCAAATGAAATTAATAGGCAGCAGGTTTAAAACAAACAAAAGGAAGTTTTCTTCACTCAGCGCACAGTCAACCTGTGGAACTCCTTGCCAAAGGATGTGGTGTAGGCTAGGAGTTTAACAGGGTTCAAAAAAGAGCTAGATAGATTCATGGAGATTATTCAATGGCTATTAGCCAGGATGGGTAGGAATGGTGTCTCTAGCCTCTGTTTGTCTGGAAATGAGCGACAAGGGAGGGATCACGTGAGATTACCTCGTGTTCCCTCCCTCTGTGACATCTGGTATTGGCCATTGTCAGCAGACAGGATAGTGGACTCAATGGACTGTTGGTCTGACTCAGTATGGCCGTTCTTATGTTCTTATGTTCACACAGGGTGGGTGTGGTGGGGCACTGAGGGGATATGGTACGATTGTCACTAAGCTTTCTCAACCTGCCTATCATGCTGCAGTCCATGCATGTGGCTGCACATGCAGCGCCAGTCTGCACCACGCAGCTCCAGGAGGCAGCACCGGAGCTCCCCTGGGCTCCTGCTCACAAGCTCTGCAGAGGCTTCCCACACTTCTGACCCCTGAGGGGGGGACACATTCCCACCACCAGGCAGTGCTGGAAGGAGGCTGGGGACAAGGGCACACGCACGCATGCACACGGACTCTGGAATGCCGCACATGGCACACGGGCATGCCTGCACGCTCGAGGCAGCACCCGCTCCCACGGACAGCGCTGCCAGGCACAGGTGTGCATGCGGCTCCGCTGAAAACCTGGACAGCTCTTTCCCAGCCAAAGGATCCCAGTGTGGTCAGCCATTTCCCTTTTCTGTTTGTCCATGGTCCCCTGGGGACCTCTGGGCCGCTGTAAAGCAGGGCCCCCTGTCCAGGTCACATATGGCCTTGCTCCTGGGACATCACCATGCTTTGACCCAGGAACTGTTGCTCTCAGTTCACAGATGAGGACAAGGCTTCAGGGATAGTGTATCCAGGGATGACTGACCACTTCTCTTTATTCTCCCCAGTCGGACCAGCCATGACTGTGGGGCGATCGACACCAGCCGAGCCAGCCGCCCAACCCCGAAGGAGCTGCAGGCATCGGAGGGTCCAAGAGGACCTGATGAGGGAGCACGTCTCCATCCTCCTGGACATGCATCAGACGCTGGCCCAGAAGGTCCGGGACGATGCGCAGTGGTGGGCCCAGATGTGGACTGAGCTGCTGCAGCAGGGCTGCAACATGTGTGCGACCATCTGGGAGCTCATGACCTACTCAGCAGCAGTCCCAGTCCTTGCTCCAGTCTCTGTTCCCCTTCCCATGCCTGACCCCACTCCAGCCCCCGCTCCTGCCTATCCCCATATCCTCCCAGAACCCCACCCCATCCCCAAGGTCGCTGAGGTCCCCACACATGAAGCAGAGGAAGCACCCGAGCCACGCACCACTCCCAGTCCCAGCCTTGAGCCTCTCCTCCCCTCTCCAAGGTTCTCAGCCCTCCTTACCCTCCCCCTTTCCAGGTTCTCAGCCCCCCTTCCCATTTCCAGGTTTTCAGGCCCCCTCCTCCCCAATTATTTCTATTCCAAATAAATAAGCAAACAGTTCTTTTTTTTCAAAACAAAACATGTGTTTTTATTGGGTTTGCAGGGAAGAGGGCTGGAGGGGGGAAGGAAGCGGTTTTTGGAGGAAAGGAAGAGAGGGGCAAGGCACAGGCCCCTAGTGGGGAGGCCCTGGGAGAGTCACTGGGGTCCTTGAGAGAAACTCTCCCTCAGGGCCTCCCAGATGCGTATCCCCACCTTATGGGTCTGGTGGATGGCAGCTGTGTGCGGCTGCTCAAAGGCCCATCCCTCCCAGCCAGCCTTTGCCCTCACCCTGGAAGGAAGGCCTCCCTGTTCCTCTCCACAGTGTTGTGGAGCACACAACATGCTCACACCACCTGGGGGATTTTGTGCTCCCCCACATCCAGGTGGGATATGAGGCACCCGTAGGCACATTCCACCTGCATGCAGGCCCTGCCCAGGCAGTCATTGAAGAGGTCCTTGCTCAGGTCCAAGTGGCCGGTGTAGGGCTTCATCAGCCATGGCATTAGGGAGTAGGCCGTGTCCCGCCCCCCAGCAATGCACAGTGGCATCTCAACATCCCCAACCATGATGCTGCACTCGGGGAAAAATGCCAGCCTCCAGCTTCTGGTAGAGGCTAAAGTTGCAGAAGACACAGGCGTTGTGTGCCTTCCCAGGCAAGCTGACAAAAATATCCAAAATCTGGCTGTGGTGGTCAGTCAGGGCCTGCAGGACCATTGAAAAGTATCCCTTCCGATTAATGTACTGCTCTGCATGGTGGTTGGGGGCACAGATGGGGATGTGGGTTCCATCAATAGCCCTCCCGCAGTTGGGGAAGCCCAGGGCGGCAAATCCGGTGACGATAGAGTCCAGATCACCCAGGCAGATGACACTGCGCAACAGGACGGTGTTAATGGCCCTCACCACCTGCAGAAGGAGACAAATGAAGAAACAAAACAGAGAATCAAAGGGGGTGCCTGTGCCCTTGGGAGGTCCCCAAGCTCCTCCTTCCTTCCCCCCACAAACACCCCATGAGCCACCCCTTATGAAGCCTGCCCCCTCCATCACAGGGATGGGGCTTCCCCTCACCACCTGCACCCCCTTTCCCTGGAGTCCCCCTTTCCAGTACTCCCCCCTCATGGACTGCAGCCTGAGAGTGCCATACCTGCATGAGGAGGGTCCCAACAGTTGATTTTCCCACGCCGAAAGCCCACAGACCAGTGACTTTCTGGTGTGGCAAGCTTCCAGATGGCGATGGCGACCTGCTTCTCCAGGGGGATGGCAGGTCACATCTGGGTGTCATATCGTCGGAGGGCAGGGGTGAGCCAGGAACACAGCTCCAAAAATGTTTCCATTCTCATGCGGAAGTTTTGGAGCCACTGCTGGTCATCCCACCGCTCCATCACCAGCTGGTCTCACCAGTCAGAATTGGTGTCCAGCCTCCAGAAGTGTCGCTCCACCATGGGGTGCAGTTGCAAGGGCATTGCTTCCACACATAAGTAGAGGTTCTCAAAGATGAGCGTGGGGTCGAGCTCATGCAGGGGCGTGAAGGCAGCCTGCAGAAACTGCAGCACTGCGTGCCCAGAGGCAGCTCTGGCTCTGTGGTAGGGAGTGCTGTGGTGTCCACATGCAGGGCAACCAGAGCATGCAGAGGAAATACTTTGTTGTCCCTTAGAGAGGTAGGCAAGCAAGCAGAAGAACCTGAGAAACAGCTGTCCGGGGACGGGGGGGGGGTGTCTCTTTAAGCACACGTCTCAGATAGCCTTAGGCAGCAGCTCCCAGAAGCAAGTGCTGACCTAATGCCCTGCATGAACTGGTTCCGGGTGACCTTAAATGCGCAATAGCATCCAATCAGTGTGGACGCTATCTTTTGAAATGGCACATCGCTATTTCATTGCAATTTTTGGTGCAGATGCTCTATTTTGAAATAATCTTTTCCGGAAGATCTCTTCCAGAAAAGCTTATTCTGAAAGAAGCTTGCAGTGTAGATGTACCCTAAGTAGTGGTCTGAAACAGAAGTGTGTTAGCTTTGGAATAATTTTCACTGCCTATGTTAACCTTTCAGAGAATACTGGAGCCCTCCAAGCTTCCAAAGGCAATTGGAGATAGCTAGACCCTTCATAATAAATACATATATAAAATCACAACCCACCAGTATGAACTATTCTCAACACTCCTAAGAACAAAACCTCATTTTATACAGAAGACTTGTTTGTTGAATGCCAGTCAGGATAACAAAGGGTTTATTTGCCATTTCTGAGTATGATAGGAAGCTGATATTTGGGAAGCTGTGATATTTGTCACAGAAAACACATCTACCTTCTCCCCCAACCACCCAGTAGTACCTTAAACAATTAAAACCAACAAGTCATATTTAATTATCTCTCAAGGGAAAATTCTTAATTTCCGTGCATAACCGGTAAGCGTCTGACACTGTTAAATCACTAATAAAGCAGCTGCAGATAAATCATCCAGGTGGCCAACAATTGATGTGAAGTTCTATGCTGAAAATGTTGGGCCTCTTTTTCAATTCATTGTAGCTGGCAACCACAGTGAAAGCACAGTTATACTACAGGTAGTAATCCTTTCCAAACCAGAGGCAATGGGCGTGGCCTGTGCATTCACTGGGCAGCATGTGATCCTTGAAAAGTGAGATGCAAGTGGCATGAATGGTGAGTGGAATGTATAGTGAGGGGACATTGAAAGAGAGTCAGTAACATGCAGACATCTTTGGAGACATTTTCAGAGCTAAAATGTTAAGGTGCATGATAGAGAGAAATTAAATATGGATAATAACCTGGAGAAATCCAGACACTTTTTCCAATTCTGCTCACTTTTACAAACTCTTTGGCTGTGTCTAGACTGGCCAGTTTTTTCCAGAAAATCAGCCGCTTTTGCGGAAAAACTTGCCAGCTGTCTAGACTGGCTGCTTGAATTTGCGCAAGAACACCGACGATCTAATGTATGATCATCAGTGTTCTTGCGCAAATACTATGATGCTCCTGTTCGGGCAAAAGCCCTCTTGCGCAAATGCTTTTGCGCAAGAGGGCCAGTGTAGACAACCCAGAATTGTTTTGCGCAAAAAAGCCCTGATGGCTAAAATGGCGATCAGGGCTTTCTTGCGCAAAAGTGCGTCTAGATTGGCACGGACGCTTTTCCGCAAAAAGTGCTTTTGCGGAAAAGCGTCCGTGCCAATCTAGACGCTCTTTTCCGCAAATGCTTTTAACGGAAAAACTTTTCCGTTAAAAGCATTTGCGGAAAATCATGCCAGTCTAGACGTAGCCTTTGGTTTCTGAAATCTAATTTCTACTAACTGCTGACATTTCGTTCTTTGAGATTTGCATTTAAGTGTATCAGAGACAGTCCAGAAGAGGCTAAATTAAAAGACAGTTGATGTGGTGCTAATAAATGATTCAGACCCTGGTAACAGAGCGACTGAAGAAGTCATTCAGTAATGGAGAAGTGAGGTTTAACACTCTAATAATGATGAGAAAGATGCTTTTAACTCCAGGAGGAATTAAACTTGGCTAGGAAAGAAAATATAAGGTTTGCAAAATATTCAGTTGGAAGTGGAGCACTGCTTGAGAAAAGGTTCATCCATGCATTAATAATCCAATATATCAGAACTCTGAGGAATGCTTCCACTCAGAGATATTGAATAAAACAAGCATTTGACATTGAAGCAACCACAAGACACTTCAGTGCAGTGCTATACTTTTTAGTTGTAAAACTCTGTAGACATGTGAAAAGAGTTCAGGAACTTGAAAGTTTCAGTGTCTATGCTAGAACTGTTATCTTTGCAAAAGCTCCAATGCAGAAAGGGTGTTTGATCTATTATACAAATTATACTAATTATACAAATCAAGAGGAGGATAATTTGCTGGACTGAATGAATAGAAGGTTGATAATGTGGGAAAATATGCTCAGTGTTGCTGATGTGGGAAAAAGGGTCAACTGTTATGTGGGATCACATTGGATTAAGTCAGAGGTTTGATCAATGGCCGCTTCAGAAAAAGACTAAAATTACACCCATGCCTTTTAGTTGGGGAATCCAGTTTTTTACTCACCATTGTTTCTTGGTTGAGATAAATCCATTGCTTGACCTCCAACAGAGTTATTTAAGACTCATATCAGAGTGAGTAAAATCAGACTGAGCCAGATTATGTAGCAAAGATATAGCCATACCCTGCCTCAAGAACAGGAAGCTAAAGCAGATTCCTGGGTGCATTAATAAAATGATCTCATGGCTTTGCTAGTTTTCTGCTATTCACTCCATTGATTTATTCTCCAGCAGGAGCCCTATAACAGAGTATGTGAGTCCTTTAAAACTGATGAAAGAAATCTCACTGTCAATGCTACCAAATTTCAAGAGTTGCACAGCAGTAAAGAGAGTCCTGTGAAATCAGGAAAATAGGCACTGTGAGAGGAAGTGGTCTCATGGAGGCAGTAAAGGAAGCTGGAAAAAAGCTAGACAGCTGTCTCTATTCAAGGTTAAGATTTCTTGGTGCAGTGCAGGCAGAGGAGGAGAATACACTCTCTTTTCAGCCCACAGGGATAGCCACTGTAGACCAGACACAGGAATTAGAATGTACACCCAACACACTCCTCACACACACCATCACACACTATTCTTCAGTGGTGTTCATGCAATCCAATAACCAGTCAAATTATTGTTTAAAATCTTACTTTTGAATTGGGTTTCTGAAACTTTCTGGGTCAAGGATCTGAAATCAAGTCCAGTTCATCTCATTTAAGTGGGGCTCAACTGTGGCTTTTCCATGAGCCCTGCATTAGGGGCCATGTGCTGTTGTGCAGTCCATGGAGTAGCCTAAGTTTGTAACCTGGAATTCCTGGTTGCATAAATGCGCTTCTGAATGCACTGGGTGACTAGGCTCTGCTCACTAGTTCATAGTAAGACCGTAAAGCCTTTAGCCCCTCTTGCAATTGGTGTAGCTGACAGGTAGACAGGTCATGCGTGGTTAATCCATGGTGAGTGATCTAGTATGCAATGGAAACCATGCGTTCTCACGTGGCCTGTAGCACTGTCCATTCAAATTTCATACAATAACTGTACGGTGCAGATGCTCAAAAGTGGAGGAAAGAAAAAGGCTGAATTATTTTAATGATGTGCTTTGTTTCACCTCAGACTCCACTAATACACCATGGCCGTGATCCCTCCAAAGCACACAGACCATATATTCATTATAATTTTAACTTCTCCTCAAGTTATTTATCTGGAAACTGTATAATAAAAACACCTCTATCTAGACCACTTCCTGCCTTTTCTCTCTAAAACTAGGGTCTGACCCTGCAAACACCTGACTCACATAAGGAAAGAGTGAGCTGTGCACCATCCCTTTCTGCCAGGATTATTCCCTATGCAATGCAGCTTGTTCAAAGGCTGGCAATCAAATGGACTCTGCTTTTAGAAACCAATTTACTAATATTTTCCTGAGAAATATACTAAGGATGTTGAATATTGACTAATTGACTAATCGATTAGTCGATAGGGTGACTCCACTTTTGAAGTGTAGCAACAGCCCTAGGGTGAAAACGCCATGTGGAGCCCAGCTGAAGTGCCCAGGCCCCAGGCTCCACGCGGTGCTGCCTCTTTGAAGTGCCCCCTTCTCTACTCCCCTCGCTGCCTCCTTCTGACAGAGGCAGCAAGGGAGAGGGGGGAAGCAACTAGTTGACTAGTCCTTCACATCCCTAAAATATACCATCAGTTTGCTTATGAGACCCAAACTATCACAGGGTATGTCTACACTACAAAGTTAATTCGAACTAACAGCTGTTAGTTCGAATTAACTTTAATAGCGGCTACACATACAAACCGCTAGTTCGAATTTAAATCGAACTAGCGGAGCGCTTAATTCGAACTAGGTAAACCTCATTCTACGAGGACTAATGCCGAGTTCGAATTAAGTAGTTCGAATTAAGGGCTGTGTAGCCACTTAATTCGAACTAGCTGGAGGCTAGCCCTTCCCAGGCTCTCCCTGGTGGCCACTGTGGGCCAAACCAGGAAAACTCTTCTCCTCTCCCCCAGCCCCGGGGCCCTTAAAGGGGTAGACTAGGGCCAGACGGCACTTGCCAGAGCCAGCCCTGCCAGCAGTCTCTGCCCCTGACCCAGTGGCCCCACGATGAGCCAGGGAGCCAGTGACAGCCAGCCGTCCCCTGCCCAGTCCCCCAGCACCCAGGGGCCAGCCAGGGGCCATAGACAGCGTACGCCCTCCTGGACTAGTGCGGAGGTCATGGACCTCATTGAGGTTTGGGGGCAGGCCCCCAACCTCCATGATCTCCGCACTAGGTGGAGGAACATGGACGTCTATGGCCGCATAGCGGCCGCCATGGCCCAAAAGGGACACAGGCGCACCCAGGAGCAGGTGCGCCTGAAAGTGAAACAGCTGCAGCAGGCATACACCAGGGCCACTGGGGCGGCGCCGCAGCAGGGGCTGCCACCTGCCCCTACTTCCCCGCCCTCGACCGACTCTTGGGGGGCGGGGCGGTCCGTGCCAGCCCAGGAGGCAGCGAGCCGGGACAGGAGGGCCCTGACCCGGGCGCACCGGAGGGGCCACCGCAAGCAATTCCAGCACCGGAGTCGGCAGGGTCGTCCGGGGAGGCCATACCGGGTAAGTGCCAGCACTGTCCCCTGCCCGGGGGGGAGGCAGGCAGAGAGACCAGGGATCGCGCACGTGGGCCATGCCTCCCACGGATCATGCAGCCACCTGTGCACGTGCGAGCAGGTGCCATGCCACCCTTGGGCAGGTGGCTCTAGCTGCGTGACACCCAGGGGCCGTGGCCCAATAGGCACATGCATGTGTGAAGAGACCTGACATGCTCCCGACCCCGGGGCGGGACCCAGCAGGATGCTCTCCCTTCACACGCCCCCTCTACACAGAGGCAGGGGACATCTCCCCTCGCCCTGGCCACACTATACATGGCACAGGGGCATGGATGTGGTGTTGGGGCAGCTCCCAGTCCCGGGAAGAGCCAAACATCCCGACCATGGCCTCTGTACAAGCACAACCGCTCTGATAGTGCAGGGCATGGTCGCCCTCACATCGCGGGGCTGGGCATCATCCACTGTGTCCCCAGGGAGAACTGACCACTTCTCTTCTTTCTCTACAGCTGCACCAGCTGCTCGTGCAGGGCGCACCACCCCGCCTGGGACATGCTCCCGCACCCGCAGCCTGCTCCAGACCACCACCACGGAGCAGGAGTACTGGAACCAGCACCTGGGGTCCCTGCGAGCCCTGCACCGCACCGTGGAGGCCTGGATGCGGGGAGACCTGCAGCTCCGCCCGGAGCAGCTGGCTGAGGACCGAGCCAGAAATGCAAACCTGCAGGCCCTTCTGCAGAGCATGGTGCCCTGTGCCAGTCCTGTGCCTGCTGCCCCCCCAACAACTGTCCCTCCTCCCACTCCTGCCCCCCCTCCCACCTCTTCCTCCTCAACCCCCACACCCTCCTTCTCAATGTCCACACCCCCCACCTCAACCTCCGCACCCTCCACCCCATCCCCCCAGGGACGCCGAGGCCCCCTCCCTCGCCATGCTGGGAGGCGGTTGGCCTGGCGAGACCCCCACCCCTGATCCCTGAGTTTCCCCTCCCCCTCCTTCCCCTTGCTTCCCCCTTCCAGCTCCCTCCTCCCAGTTTTCCCCCTCCCCTCTCCCACCCTCTCTCCTGCCCTCTCCCACCTCCTTTTCCCAGTCTCCCCAGAGGTTAATCCCCCCCCCAGTTTTGTTGAATAAGCAGAGTTTCTATTTTTGAACACACGTGTCCTTTATTTTTTACATCAGGAAGGGGGGTTAGGGAGGGGTAAGTGGAAGGAGGTGAGGGAGGAATGGGGCATGAGCCCCCGATGGGGAGGACTGGGGTGGCTCTGCAGGCTCCTCGGGGTGGAAGCTCTCCTGCAGGGCCTCCTGGATCCTGACAGCCCCCCGATTGACACTCCCGGATTGCAACCTGCGTCAAGTGCAGCCGGGCTGATGGCCGAGTGCTGTGATGTGCCAAGTGTGGGCACTTAGGGCACTCCAAGACAGGACTGCTTTGCTGTCCCTCATTGAGTTAGACCAGCAAGCAGGGAACCCTGAGAACTGTCTGTCCGGGGTGGGGGTCGGGTCTCTTTAAGCACAGCCCTCAGGTAGCCTGAGGCAGCAGCTCCACACTCTAAGTCCTAACCTGATGCCCTGCTGGCACTGGTTCCGGCCAGCCTTAACTTCGGTTCAGGGTCCACTCAATGTGGACATGCTATTTCGAATTAGCAAAATGCTAATTCGAATTAGTTTTTAGGTCTAGATGCACTAATTCGAATTAGCTTAGTTCGAATTAACTAATTTGAATTAAGTTAGTTCGAATTAGTGCTGTAGCGTAGACATACCCACACAGCCTACGTGGGCATAAATTAGTGCTGCTTCCAGTTGTGCAGTACTATATATGTTGTCTGGTAAAGCCAAATTTTCTCACCCTCATTTTACCATTCATGTTTCCTGGTATAGCAGTACAGAATAGCATGCTTTTTCAGATGCATACCTCATCAGTGATGTGCTGTCCAGTCCTGAATTATCTCCATTCACACTGAAGCCTGTGGAAACTTGAGTGCTGAGCACCTCACTGGATCAGCCCCACTGTTGGTTTATCACAAAGTCAGGAGAGGAAAGGATGTGTCTCAGAATCTCTTCCAAAACAGCCAGGTAAATGATGTCATATATATTAATCATTCTGGGCATAGGCAGCCTTTCTATTATGAAGGGAGAGTGGATACAAATATAAAAAGACAAGCCAATAGAGTGCAAATATATGTAAAAGAGAATGCAAGGCAACTCCAAAAATAAACATGCAAAATGTTGTTTCATCCAGGGGATAGATAGATAGATAGATAGATAGATAAAGTTACCCCTCCTGCTCACTGGCCCAGTGTGAGGTTATTCAGAATAGGGAGAGCCTTGTGAATTCTTACACAACTGTGGGAGGGTAGGCCTGAGACTCCTTGGTGTGCTCTGTGTTGTGTATTATGTGTGCGCACCTCAGACCAGACCCACTCAGACAAACCACCAGGAACAGGCTTTATTCTGTAAAAAAGCATAGAATAGGATAACAGTTCAGCAGCCCCCCTTCTCTGCATGCAGCCTGCATGCTGCTTCTCTCTCAGTTCCTGCTGAGACTCTGCTGTGGGCAGAGGTTACAGCATACAACACAGTCCCCTTACAACATGTTCTAACTCCCACAGTAACTAAGCCCCACAAAAACCAAGTCCCTTTGTGTCACTTAAACTCCTCTCAAGGTGCTCTATAGCCTTTTTTGGTCCTACCTGTAAAAAAAAGCATAGAACAAGATCACAGTTCAGCAGCCCCTCCTCTCTTCATGCAGCCTGCGCGCTGCTTCTAGATCAGTCCCTGCTGAGACCCTGCTGGGGGCAGAGGGGACATCCTGGCAGGAACCAGGAAGTTCTCCCAAAATGCTGCAGTTTGTAGTCCACAACTTGTAGTTCCCAGGGCTGCTGTTGAAGCACACTGGACCTTGGGCTACAGATAGATAGATAGATAGATAGATGATAGATAGATAGATTTCAGTAGACACATTTCTCTCTTTTGAAGGGGGATGAGTAAATTATTCAAAAAATGAGTATGTTTTGCATTGCCTACTGCCCCCACTACCTTGTATCAAACTACATTTCTAATCAAACACCATGGCTGTGTCTAGACTGGCCAGTTTTTCCGCAAAAGCGGCCACTTTTGTGCAAAAACTTGCCAGCTGTCTACACTGGCCGCTTGAATTTGCGCAAGAGCACTGGCGTTCTAATGTAAGAAATCAGTGCTACTTGCACAAATACTTTGACTCTCCCGTTCGGGCAAAAGTCCTTTTGCGCAAAACCTTTTGCGCAAAAGGGCCAGTGTAGACAGCTCAGTTTTGTTTTGCGCAAAAAAGCCCCGATGGCTAAAATGGCGATCGGGGCTTTCTTGCGCAAAAGCGTGTCTAGATTGGCCACGGATGCTTTTGCGCAAAAAGTGCTTTTGTGCAAAAGCGTCCGTGCCAATCTAGATGCTCTCAAAATAATGGAGGAGGTGAACAAAATAATGTAGGAGAACAGAGCAGGGAAGACAAATTTGTACAGGACAGAGTTCTTATCTTTGCTGCTTCAGCTAGCTATTTTCTGTGTGAATAATTATCCCATGTCTCTCTCTGTGTTTTGATCTTTTAAATCACTTGCTATTAGGATTGCCAGGTGTCTGGTTTTGAACCACATAGTCCAGTATTTGAGGGTTCTGTCCAGGAAACAAATTGAGAAAATACTGGACATATAAATGTCTGGTATTTTCTAATTAGGTAAGTTTTATTATTATCATGAGTATCAGTACGTAGTTGTGTACTGCCTGTCTGGTAGACACACTCGCACTGTGTGAGCATGTCTACCAGCCAGGCAGTACACAACTACATGAGGGGAGGGGAGGGGCGGGACCAGGGCAGGATGGAATCCCCGGGGCCGGACTCGCTCGTGCTTTGCTGGGACCGTGCTCAGGACAGGCAGTGTCCCGCGATCTGTGTGCGCCCGGGTCAGTCCCACTCCCCACCGGCCAGTTCTCCCCCGCTCCTCCCAATCTCCTCCAGCCCCCTCCCAGCCAGCCCTGCTTCCCGCTGGTCAGTCCGTCCTCCCCGACCTCCCCTGTACAACCCTGCTTCCCCCCAACCCTGCCCCCTGGCCAGCCCTGCTTCCCGCCAGATGGTTCTCCCCCTCCCAATCTCCCCCAGCCAGCTCCGCTCCCCCTGACCAGCTCCCCACCAGTCCTGCTTCCCGCCGGCCGGTCCCCCCCCCGATCTCCCTCGGCCAGCCCCGCTGCCCCCGACCCTCCCCCGCCAGTCCTGCTTCCCGCCGGTTGGTCCCCCCCCGATCTCCCCAAGCCAGCCCCGCTGCTCCTGACCCTCCCCCCGACCAGCCCTACTTCCCGCTGGATGGTTCTTCCCCCCCCCCGCCCGATCTCCCCTGGACAGGTCCACTGCCCCCAACCCCCTCCCCGCCAGCCCTGCTTCCTGCTGGCCGGTCCCTCCCTCCCCCGATCTCCCCCGCCAGCCCTGCTTCCTGCCGGTCGGTCCCCCATCCCTGATCTTCCCCAGCCAGCCCCGCTGCCCCTGACCCCTCTCCCACCCCGGCCAGCCCCGCTCCCCTCCCAGCCGGTCTCCCCCCCCCCCCCAATCTAAGATCAAGCGTGTCCAGTATTTTTGGTGAAGCCATCTGGTAACCCTACTCACTATTGTTTAATTACAGCAATAGATGATAGTCATGCATCTTCTCTGGAAACTTCCATATTTAATCTTTCTCTGCAGTAGTGTGTCATTTATTCCAGTTGGCCAATGTGTATATAATATCTGCCTCTGTTAAGAAAGGATGGCATTTGTAGGCATCATAATAATTCTTCCCTTTTGAAGAATTGGGGCTGGTTTAGAGTCAGCCCTTATTCTTCAGAGACATTTTAGAATAATAAGCCTAAATGGCTCCAGCAAAAACAAATTGATACATCTATCTTTTATTACCAGAATGGAATGAAAGCCATTCTCAGCTGAAGACTACAGCTTATTAAAACCATAATATGGCACAGTACAATAAATTAATCGCTGACTGGGTGGCTGTCATGTTTCCAATATGAACAATTCTACGGTCAAAACAGAAGCAAACAACAAATGTCTTGCGTTTTTGAGGTCGGACTGATTATTGCTGAATAGGCACTTGGCTGATGAAATGCACTTTCCTTTAATTCCTCCATCGCAGAAGTGATGTTTTGGTGTTTTGGTGACTTGTTAGTTAGTGGGTGCCATGTTTGTGTTTGATAAGTGGTCTCATTAGCACTGCATTTGGGAAGGATCTGTAGAGGTTAATTTGCATAAATAAATATAATCACTCTTCAAGACTGATAAAGCATTAAGGAAGCAATTCTCTATGCAGAGGCCTACCACAAGCCATCATTTAGGCTCTGCTTCAGTCCTCTGTAAAGCTCTCAACATAAAGCTGAAGTGTTTGTGGAGGTCTTGTGCAGGGCAGGGAAGATTATCATTGCTTTGTTTATTTACCTACCAAGATCTCCTCTTGTAGAAAGTAAGTTTTGGTAATTATCAATTTCTCTTTGCACTCTAAAACATCAAGCAAGCAAACAAACAAATCAATGAGGGGAAAGTTAAAAATATACGGTGCATGTATCAACAACATCTTTTGTCTGTCAGCTCTGCCTGCAAATTAATAAGAAAGATGAAATCTGATTATTTAATATTCTTTTATTTTTGACTCTATAGTGCATCTTGTGCTTCCACTATGAACAATTAAAATAAGTAACAATATGAACCAGGTAAAGTGGCAGATCTCTTGCATGGGGCTAATTAGTTCATGTAACAGTTATAAAATAAGAAACGTTTTAGGAAATGGTGTCAGGAGGCCCATGCACTTGGATAATTAAGAGCAGGAGAAAGGGCCGGGATAGTAGACAGAAGTGCAATGACTGCCAGCTCGGTCAACACCAGGGCTTGTACTGGGGATCTCCAGAACTTTTTGCCTGAGCAAAAAGATCAACTTCCCTGGTAGAGCATTGTTCTGTGATCAGCTAGAGAAGGGGACACAGCGTTCAAATTGATGAGTGGATTAGAGAAGCACAGACTGTCATCCTGTGGTTGTTAGGTAAATTAAGCATGTACAATACAGACTACTCCAGAAAACTTGAAATTGGGGTTTGGGTGCATGAAGGACTAGCACAGAATTAACAAATGAGAGAGGGACTCTCCTCCTGCTGTGTAATCTAAGAAGTCTTCCTCACTGAGAGGACTCCGGTGTTAAACTGTGGAGTATAAGACCTAACGGATTCTGCACTTCAGCTGTGCAATCAGAATTATTGCACATACCCTATCTCAAGCTGTTGCATATGGGACAGAGACTGGAAGGACAGGGTGGCTGCACAAACATTTGTAAGATAACTGGTGCCTTTCTATTGATCTCTCTGATGTGAAATACTATGACGTTTTATTACACAAGTCATATCATCGAGTCTGAAAAGAGCTGTGTAGAAATACACTGATGAAATTCTGATTTGACAAAATTGCCTAAAGCAGCTGTTTTCAGAGGCAGTGAAGAAACTGATAAAGCTGATTTCATGATCCTTCAGGGCCTCTTGTGATAGATGGAAAAGAATATGTTACTATATCTGACTGTGACTTTTGCATTCATATTGTGATTACACGTGTAGGAAACAAACTGAAACACATTATTATTTGTGGGATGAATGCTTATTGTATTAGGCATCCTTGTTTATAATTTGAAACTTTAATGCAAAGGAGAAATAGAAAATAAAATGTGACTGATTGACATCCTTAGTTCATACAGTATATTTAGTTTAAATGGAAGTTTGCAATGATTCTGATCTATGAATCTATCCAATCCTATAAAAGGAGACAGAATCACTATTAGGCATTTGACATATATCTTTATCTGTCTGTAAGATGATTACTTAATTGATTAACAGCCTTCTCCCCAGTGCATTATGAGAATTGTAGTTTCAATGTCACAAGAACAAACACAAACTGAGACAGCTATCTGCACCTTCCTAGCTATAGCAATGATCTTAACATCTTTCCTGAATCTGCTACTATCTTTGCACTCTGCTCCTAGGTACTTGATTGGAGGTGGGGCCTGCAAAGCTTGAGGAATTTTCACAGTGCTCTTTTCAATTTTGGCCAAGATCTTCAAGGAATGCTATTGAAGTTTGAATGTCTAATATAAAACATTTCAGAGGAGCAAGATTTTCAGCAGGTGGATGATCCAAGGTTAACAACCAGGAAGTGAAGTGAGGCACCCCAAATCATTTAGTCATTTTAGAAAATCTATTTTCTATTTTAAGTTTTACTGAAGTGTGTACACCAAATTTACTGCGGTGTGTATACCACATTTACAGTGTTTATATAGGATGAACCTCTCTAGTCCATCACTCTCTGGTCCAGCAATATCCATGGTCTAGCATGATGTTGGTTAGCCGGATGTCCACTTCTCATGGGTGTCTCCAAATTTCCCGAGGTGCCATAAAGTTTGTTTACAGCCACCAGTCCTGGCTCTCAGAGTTCTGTGCTGTTATTTAGCTCTAATTTACCCCTAAATGTCTTCTAATAGCCCAGTAAACAATAGAAGTGATGGTAATGCTGATAGACAATATTGACCTCCAGCAGTTTAGCAAATTCTCTGGTTTGGCACCGGTCAGGTCCTGAGGGTGCTGGACTAGAGAGGTTCAACCTGTACCATATTTACTACAGTGTATATACCGTAGTTGTACACATCCAATTGCTGTAACACATAGCATTATGTATAGTAAAATATATATCAATTATGTGGTACGGAGAAATCCATTTTTGTTTATAGCATATATTACAAACATAATATATTGTGCTTCTGCATATAGAGCATTGTTTACTTGTATGCTAATTTATAAAATCAGGGAAAAACAAAAATATCTCTTTTAAAAAAATAACTAAGGGGCTGTGCCTCCTTGCTCACTATGTTTGCCAACCCCCCTCTGTCCACCACAGGCAGATCGTGGCCTCCCCTACTACCCATGCCACAGCAGGATGGGGGGTCACCACCAGCCCTTCCTGTGGCCAGATGGGGACTGGACTGTGGGGCCTGCCCCATGATCAGGGCTGGAGACAGGATGTTGTGGCCAGATGGGGGCTGGGCCCCGACTGAAGCCTTGTTGGCTAGTCTTCATTTTAAATAAAGTAATATATTATGTCCAACAAAAAAGGTTTCAACATTGTCTTTATTTATGGCAGGGGTAGGGAACCTTTTTTCGGTTGGGAGTCACTGTCCCATAGAAAAATCTGTTGGAGACTACACAAGTGAGAAGGAAAAAAAGCAACTCCAAAACCTCCCAACCTTCAGTGATGTGGCCCCCAAATGAAACTCTTCACTCCTCTGGTGCTCCAGCCCCATGGGGCAAGGGGCAGGGAGGACTGAGCTTCTAGGTCTCAGGCCAGATTAACTTTTCTGGGGTTCCAGGGTTGGTGGATTTTGTGGACCCCCCTAGGCTCTGGAGTGGGGTCAAAAATGAGGGGTTGAGTGTGTGGGACAGGGCTGCCAGTGAGTGGAATAGGGATGGGGGTGCAGGATCTAGGCGGGAGGTGGGGTGCAGGAGGGTGGGAGTTGCGAGGTCTGGGTGAGAGGTAGGGTGCAGGAGCCAGCAGGGGGCAGGGTGTCTAGCTGGGGTGGGAGGGACAGAAGCAGTCTGGGGGCACGGTGTCTGGTCATGGAGTAGGGGGGCAGGAGTGGGCTGGGGGGGTCTCAGCAGAAGGGGTGAAGGGTTTGGGGTAGGGTCAGGCTTGGATGGCAGAGGGGACCCAGTGTGGTCCCAGAGAGGGGGGCTGTCAGGCTTGGATGGCAAAAGAGACCGGGCATGGTCCAGTGGGGGAGGGGTTGGGCTCTGATGGCAGAGGAGACTTTTTTCAGCCCAGGGGGAGGATTCAGGCTCAGATGGTAAAGGAAACCTGGGGGGAAGGGTAGGGCTCAGATGGTGGAGGGGATGTGAGGTGGCCTGGGGAGGTGCAGGGTAGGTTTCGATGTCAGAGGGACCCAGCGTGGTCTGGGGGGGAGGGGTTGGACTCAGATGGTGGAAGGGACCCTGCACAGCCTGGGGAGAGTGCGGGATCAGGTTTGGATAGTGGAGGGAGCCTGGCACGGCCCGGGGAGGGGGGGATTGGGCTCTGATGGTGGAGAGGACCCAGCACCAGCAGCTCCTCCCCAACAGTGCAGCCCTCCAGGTGTGAAGCAGGAGCTGGAGCAGCCCATGCCCAGAGGGGATGGGTAGTGGCATCAAATGCATAGTACAAATAATACAATTATTAGAAACTTTCAAAGCAATACATTCTTTTGGTCTTTCTCAAGGTGGTTTTTAAATAATTGTCAATTCGATTGTTTTCTAAAATTAGCCTTGCTATGTAGTGTGATTGTCTACTCTGAAGTGAATGAATGGATAAGCCATTTTGTGAATTTTATATTTGTATCCTTCTTTTCATTATCATGTTTCAAATAAGCATGCAAATATGATACAAATTTTATGCTAACATTAGATCTACTCTATCACTGACCTATGAATTATTATAAAGTAGTAGCTTTCAATAGAGGGATGATGTACTATGAAGTCTCTTATAAAATATTGGGCTAATGTGGGCTGTGTATCTGCAATGGCAAAGGACTTCTGGCAACATCTTTTGACCAAACCCTACAGTTCTTAAACAGGCACAACTCTCATTGACTTCATGTGGGAATTTTACAAAAGGACTGTCCATTTATTTCTATGGGATTTTTGACATGTTCACATCCTCTGCTCTCTAGATTTTGTGTGTGTGAGAGAGATTGAGATATGCTGGTATTACTCTCCCTGGCTCACCATGGATTTTGGTTTCTGTCTAGTGATGGGTTACTTCAGGGTACTTGTGTGTAATACTTGGAAAAGTGCTAGTTTGCTTATGCTTGCAGTGGAAGCTGTAGGTTGTAGATCCTTGGTGCAAGTTCTTTGGAAGGCTTGGTTTGTTGTGTTCCTATCTCAGGACACAGAAACATACTTTTTGCAATTTTGCTGATTTGTTTCTGTGAATAACTTTTTAAAAGCAGAAGAAAGGAGCTTTCTATGCAAATGCAGCTGAAATTGGGAGACATTTATTGTTTTGTGACTCACATATCCATTATCTGAGTACATGGAAACAAGCCAGAACTGACTATTTCCTCTTTGACATTCCTGCCTGTTGAAGTCGATGGGACAACTTACATAAATAAGGTGATCAGTCTTTAGCTCTTTTTCTATAGTTTCACATTTTGGAAAGTATTTCTTTAGAAACAGAGAATTACATGTGTTTGCAGAAAGGAATTTACTATAAAAATTATCCCTAAATGTCTAGAAAAAACAGTAGAATGAATCAACTGTCTTACAGCAAATGATATACAATATTAACTTAATTCAATGCACAGAAGCTCAAGTGACAATTGATTTGCAGATCAAATATGCTGATTTGTTCAGGCAAAGATGTATCCAGAATATGAAATTGTCTTGAAGCTCACATACACACACATTCATAGTGGCGCCTTCTCTGACGTTGCATATCTGCAGATGGGCTTTGTTAAAGCTATGGATCAAGGAGAGGGAGCAGGCAAGGGAAAGCAATAGGAACACTTACATTACAAATGAACATGAAAGAGTAGCTTATGTCTCTTCCTTTGCCAGAAGATTAGCCCCTCTATGGCTTGATCCTACACCGTTTTCAAGCTCTCATTGTCCAATTAAACACTCAGAAACAGTTGCATTCACTTAACCCCAATTATAGAACAATGTGTATGAAGGTACTATGCTGTTTCCTACATTTTTAGTTAAAACAGGAAGCAACTTCAATGGCAAATTACTAAGCAGATAAATATTAAGTCAAAGCACAGATAACACTCGTAAGTTTTTAATTATTTACCACAGTATCTTATTCATTGTTACTGACCCAGCTTTGAAAAATGTCTCCATACCAGATATAAAATGTTCTGTTTTAAAGATATGTGATATAAATTTAATGTTCTGAAGAACTCCATAGTATATTAAAGGTCACAACTGGAATCTGAAAATAGATTTTGTACATTTTTTAAAGGTTTGTTGGCCTGGGATTCATAATAAGATACTGGCACATGGACATCAAGATTTAGTTATCCATAGTATTTAAAATGTTACTTTCCTATGTCACAACGGTAATATAATAGAAACTGTATCAGTGTGCATACAAAATTATACTCTAAGGCTACGTCTACACTACAAGGTTTTTGCGCAAAAACACCTGTTTTGCTCAAAAACCCGCAGCGTGTCCACACCTCAAGCGCGTTTTTGCGCAAGAAAATCTACAGTCAATTGACAGAACAGAGGGCTTTTTGCGGTGTAGATATACCTCCTTCTACAAGGCATAACTCCTTTTTGTGCTACAGCTCTTGTGCAAAAAGGCATGTGTGGACATTCCGCCGGGGCTTCTTGCACAAAAAGAGCCTATCTGAAAAAGCACAGGTGCTCTGATGGCCATTCTGTGAATGGAAATCAGAGCTTTTTTGTGCAAGAGCATCCATGCAGTGTGGACGCTCTCTTGCGCAAAAACGCATCGCAAAAGCGATGTGCTTTGAGGTGTAGACGCGCTTTTGTGCAAGAAATTTTTGCGCAAGAACTCTTCTGCAAAAGACTTCTTGTGCAAAAAGCAAAGGCCCAGCCCAGAAGGCCAAACCTCCCGCTGCCGAGGCCGCCTTGCCTGCTGTGGCCCCGCCATCCGCCGTGACCCCTTCTTTCCCTGCCGTTCCCCCCACCAACTCTGGGAGCGATCCACCTGCAGCCCCCAGAACGTACGCCCAGGTGGCCACTGCCGCCCTCCCGTGTGCCACCACATCGTTGGCCCCAACCGCCTCCTCCAGCTCCATCCCTGGTGGCTGGGGCCTCTTCTCCACCCTGACCAGGAAGCACGGTATCCATTGCCTCCTGGTCGCTGCCTCGCCCCACGTGGAAACATACATGCAGGCATTGGTAAGGGTGGTGGGGTCATCAGCCATGGTAACGGCCTTCAAAATGTATGGGAAGGTCGTGTTCTTCCTTTCCTCGGAGGTTGCTGCCCAGGAGGCGGTGGAGAGGGGCCTGGCAGTGGGGGGGGTGTGCATGTACCCCTCGAGCCACTAGAAGACCTGGGTATACGGGTGGTCCTCACCTCCATTCCACCCTTCCTCCCCAATGCCACCCTGCTGCCTGCCCTCTACACCCTGGGGAGGCCAATCTCCACCATAAGCCCTCTCCCACTGGGCTGTAAGGACCCCTCCCTCCATCACGTATTATTCCGCCGGCAGGTACAATTGCAAAT
Organism: Pelochelys cantorii; assembly: GCA_032595735.1. Lineage (NCBI taxonomy): Eukaryota > Metazoa > Chordata > Testudines > Trionychidae > Pelochelys > Pelochelys cantorii. The sequence goes on from CM064341.1 coordinate 11,750,030, forward strand.
GCCGCTGGCAGCGCATGATGGGGTGGCGCTGGAGGGGTCCTTCCTGGTGCCCTACCAGGGGACCCTCTACCAGTTCCACTATTCCATGGGGGAGACCCAGTGCTTCCTCTGCCGGGTGATGGGGCAAATCTGGAGGGACTGTCCTCTGGCCCTGTCGGAGGAGGTGTCCGGACCCCCCGGGGCACAGGAGGGTGCCGGTCCCAACACCGCCAGCCCCTCTGGTAGTCCCACTTCTGTGGCTACCCTTCCTCCAACCGATGGCTCTGCTCGGGCACCGGAGGCAACCCCCCCCCCCAGTATACCCAAGCGAGCAGGTGGGCCCCGCCTCCATAAATCCCAACTAGGGGGGCCCGAGGAGGAGAGGGTGGCACGGTCACTGACAGGCGAGGGAGAGGGCTTCCCCCAGGGAGAGGTTTCCCTACTCCCCTCACTCCCTCCCTTGCCTCCCCAAGCCCTCCAAAAAACATCTGTGCCCCCTGGCCTTGCCCCTGATGACCAGCCCTCCACCTCCACCTCACAGGGCTGGACACTTGTCTGGGGGAAGCGCAGAGCCTGTGGCCCGTGAGCTTGATCTCCCCCCTCTGATGAGGAGGGCGGGAAGGACCCCCTCCACAAAATACCGAGGGGGACAGCGCTGCTAAGAATGCCGCTGACGAGCGCCAGTGGGAGGCGCCGGCCAAGGAAGCCATGGCAGCAAGGGGGGACGGCGCCATCCCCCCTGTGGAGCCCACCCCCAAGGAGGCCTCTGGTGGAGCTCCCAGAGCCCCTGTACCATTCGTGCCCCCCTGTCATCACCACCAAGGTAATTGTTGCCTTGGCGGCTGGCGGGAAGGACTCTGGGGCCATGGGGATGGATTTTGGCTCCATCTTTGAGGAGATCGAGGCCCTGGGTCTGACCCCACTCAATCAAGGGGAGGATAACCCCCTGCCAAAGGGCCTCGGTCTGGGTGGCAACTCTGTTGCACCACCCCCTCTGCCATCCTCCGCCACTCCCCAGGCGGCCGCCTCCATCCTCACCCTCGGGGCACCTGACCATCTCAGGCACCCCATCTGAGGCTGCCAAGAGGCCGGGTCCCAGGCTTGTGGGCGCTCCCTCCTCCACCTTTGAGGCAGAGTGGTCGCCTTCCCTCCCTGTTGGGGGCCCAGCATCCACCCTAACTGACGCCATGGCTCCAGACAACAGTTCTGTCCAGGTGTCGGAGCCCAGTGTTGGCACAGACCCCATTCTCACCTCCGTCCCCTCGGTCCTTGATCCCATTTGGGAGGTGCCCAGACCTAGGGGACCGTTCCTTAGCCCCCCCTGCAAGTTTTGGTCCCTTTCTCAGTCTTGACCCATCCCCTGCTCCTGCCCATATTCCCGGACCCGATCCCACCCCTATTCATGGTCCCTGCCCCAATCCTGCCTCCATTCCCATTCCTGATCCCGCTCCCACCATTCCCCCCACTCCCACTCCCATTCCCGATATATCATACCCTGACCCTATTTCCTCTCCCGTTTCCACCACGATGCCCATTTCACTTCCACCCTCCCCCCATCCCACAGTTATTGCCACTCCCATGGGGACCGTCTCATTCCCACTCTCTGCAAGCGGCCCTCAGGGGGTGGGCTTTGTGTCCCCCATTCTCAGTTCCCTAGGGGCTGCACTGTTCCCTCCGCCACCCCTCCCCTTGCCGGGGATGGGGAGCTTTCGGCTCTGCGCAGGGGATCAGAACCCTTCTTGGCCGTCTCCATTGCCCACGAGGTCCTTCTGGGGGCCCAGTCAGAGGAGAACCCCTCTACCCTGACCCCCTCGGCCCTGGGGGCTGAGCTGCGCCAGTTCTTCGCAGATACCCACGGGGCTAAGGGCAAGTTGCAGCTTACCCTTCAGCACTGGGGGGACTTTCACTCAATCCTCCAAGCCATTAGAGCCCTCTTGCAGGAGGAGAGAAGGACCAAAAGGCAGGACATCGTGGCCTACTGCCGGACCCATAAATTTCGTGATGCTCTCCTGACCTTCGGGTTGGGGAACGGTCTGTTGAGGGGCCTGCAGAAGGCTGACTATTACTCTGCCCGTGAGTATCCACCCCAGACCTCACCATGAAATACACAACCATCACAACATTAAACACCCAGGGCTGTAGGGCAGATCTCCGCAGGAGCCGGATGCTCTCTTTCCTTTGGGAGAGGGGGTACTCGGTGGTTTTCCTGCAGGAGACCCACAAGACTCCAGCCGTTGAGGCTGGCTGGCGGCTGGAGTCGGGGGTTGGGGTGTATTTTAGCCACCTCAGCGCCAATGTGGCTAGGGTGGTCACCCTGTTCTCCCGTGCCCTACAGCCCAAGGTGCTGGGGGTTGCCGAGGTCATCCCTGGCTGCCTGCTGCACATCCAGGCCCACGTGGAGGGGCTGACATTGAACTTCATCAATGTCTACGCCCCGAATGTGGGCCCAGACTGGGTGACCTTTTTTCAGCAGGCGGCCACCTTCCTCATCACCCTGGATTCTCGTGAATGCCTGGTCCTGGGCAGGGACTTCAACACCACCCTCGAGGACCGGGACCATGCAGCAGTCGAGAACTGCCAGGCTGCAGCAGGCATCCTCAGGGAGATCGTGGACCATCACTCCCTGGTAGACATCTGGCATGACCACCACCCAGACGACAACACCACCTTCGCATACGTGCGGGTGGGGGATGATCGGTTGAGCCACTCGCAGTTGGACTGCATTCATCTATCTCGCTTCCATCTAGCATGAGCCCACTCCTTCAGTGTCCGGCCGGCCCCGTTCACGGACCACCACTTGGTGGCCGTGAAAGCCTCTCTCAGTGCAGAGAGGCTGGGGCCAGCCTATTGGCACTTTAACAATAGCCTGCTGGAGGATGTGGGCTTTTTGGCGTCCTTCCAGGAGCTCTGGCTAGCCTGGCAGGGGCAGCGGCCCACCTTTCCCTCGGCACAGTGATGGTGGGATGTGGGGAAGATGTGCGCCCAGCTCTTCAGCTGTGACTACTCCCGGGGTGCCAACTGGCGGAGGGATGTGGTGATAGAGTAGTTGGAGCGGGAGGTCTTGAAACTTGAGAGGCACCTGGTGTCCAACCTCGAAGATCCACCCCCGGGGCTGCCTCCCATACAAGAGCTCGAACAGGGAGAATCCCGTTAAGGCTTGGGGTACTTCTCTCATGGAGAAGAGAAGAGCCGGTAATGCCTTATCCCAGTCACGGGGATCCTCCTCTGAAAATCGTCTTAACATGTCCTTGAGGGTTCGGTTGAATCATTCTACTAATCCATCTGTTTGGGGGTGGTATACAGAGGTCCTTAATGTTTTGATTTTTAACAACTTACACAATTCCCCAATGAGTCTAGAAGAGACATTAGTCTCCTGATCTGTAAGGATCTCTTTAGGGACCCCTACCCGGGCAAAGATCTTAACCAACTCCTTGGTGATTGTTGGAGCTGTAACGTTTTTTAATGGAACAGCTTCCAGGTACCTAGTCGCATAGGGTATGTCTACACTGCCACCCTAGTTCGAACTAGGGTAGCTAATGTAGGCATTCGAACTTGCAAATGAAGCCGAGGATTTAAATATCCCGGGCTTCATTTGCATGTTCCCAGGCGGGCGCCATTTTTAAATGCCCGTAGTTCGAACTACCTGCCCGCAGCTACACGTGGCACGGACTAGGTAGTTCGAATTAAAGCTCCTAACTCGAACTATCATTATTCCTCCTGCAAGGAAGTTTAACGGTAGTTTGAATTAGGAGCTTTAATTTGAACTACCTAGTCCGCGCCGCATGTAGCCGCGGGCAGGTTGTTCGAACTACGGGCATTTAAAAATGGCGCCTGCCCGGGAACATGCAAATGAAGCCTGGGATATTTAAATCCCGGGCTTCATTTGCAAGTTCGAATGCCTACATTAGCCACCCTAGTTTGAACTAGGGTGGCAATGTAGACATACCCATAGTCTAGCAAGACCAAAATATATTGGAAGCCAGACTTGGAGCATTCCAACGGCCCTACTAGATCTAGAGCTACCCTGTTGAATGGGACTCCCACGACAGGAAGGGGGACCAAGGGGGCCTTAGGGCCCAACTGCAACCTTCCTGCCAGAGTCACACAAGTCACAAAAATCCTGCACGGCCTTATATATCCCTGGCCAAAAAAATCGCTGAGTGAGTCGCTAGAGGGTTTTCTCCCTCCCTAGATGCCCATCCCACAGGTTGGCATGTGCTACCTTATTCCTATAGCGGGCAGGAACTAACAACTGCCGTATACATCCTCTTCCCTCCATTTCCCGTGTAACCCTGTATAAACGATCCCCTTGTACCTCAAAATAAGGTCCTGGCCAACCCTGCGGTGGATGGACGCTTTCTTCTCCTGCCTGCTCCCAGGCCCGCGTTAAGGATGGGTCTTCTCTTTGCTCTTGAAGAAAATCCCAGTCGGTGACCCAATCTGGCTTGGTTCCCTCCTTTTGGATCACGAGGCTTTCCGGGTTGTCCCCTGTGGTGACTCGTACATCCTCTTGTGATCCTCCCCCTGTTTTCTGGAGACACCTTTGGCTCCACGCTTTCAGCACTCATGGAAGCCCGGGCCAGTCTCGGCCCAATAACACTGGATACGCTAGCCCTGGGGCTAGTGCGACTTGGCACACTGCCTCCTCAACCTTGTCCTGTATCTTTACCCAGGCAGTCGGGTATGGTTGTACCTCTCCATGTACGCATTTGACCCAAACTGTAGAGCCGGCCAGCTCAGGATTCGGGACCAAATTGGTTCAGACCACGGTTTGTCCACACCCAGAGTCCACTAAAGCCAACACCAGCACTCCCTCCACTTTCACTTGGGTGGTTACTGTTGCTCCCCCCTGGGGAGGAGCGTGGCCACCCAGGGACACCTCCTGCCCATAGGAGCAGTCCATGAAGGGACAATCTCTCCTGAAATGCCCCTCCTGTCCACACTTGAAGCATCGATTCTGAGGGGCCACCTCCCCTCTGGGAGCTAAGCCCCCTGCGTGACTCCAACTCTCCCTTGGGATTTCTGCAGGCCCTTCTTTGATGTCGTCAGGGTTCCTACACCCCCTTGCCCTACCCAGGCCTATTTGGGGCTCCGTATCCTTCACGTCGCGCAACAGGCGGCCCCTCCCAAGGGTCATTTGTTCAGGCCGGGCCTCCTTCCCCTCTTTTCCTATTCCCCCCAGTGCTTCAGCCGCTAAATAGTCCTCCATAAGGGTGACCGCTTCTGTCAAGGTTGGGGAGCGGTGCCTATGCACCCACTGTTGCGCACCCGCCGGCAAGATCTGAAGGAATTATTCTAAGACCACAGTGTCCACAAACTGTGAACTATCTTGTTTATCCAGCTCAAGCCAGCACCAGCCTAGTTTGCACAACTTTTTGGGCCACTACTCACGGCCAGGTGCCAGTGGGGTATCACTCTTGCCTAAATTTTTGCCTATAAGTTTCTGGGGTTGTGCCAGCTTGGTCTAAAATGGCCTCTTTAACTTTATAATAGTTTAGCGCGACCTTGGCAGCTAAGCTTTGGTAGGCTAACTGGGCAGGTCCCGTGAGATATGGAGCGAGGAGGGTGGCCCAATCCTCTTCTGACCAACGAGCTGCCAAAGCCACCTTCTCGAAGGTGACTAGATAGGCTTCAGGGTCATCCAAAGGCCCCATTTTTGTCAGCCTTATCGGTAATTGTGTCACTCCCATCTGTCCTTCACCTCCCTCAGGGAGCCCCCCACATTAGCCCTCCGCAGAGCTGCCCCTTGCTGGAGCCATCTTTCTTGTTGGTCCACCATTTCTCTAACTAACTGCCACTGCTGTTCCTGAGTCTGTGCAGTCAATTGCTGAAGCAACTGAACTTGCAGTTGTTGCTGCTGCTTTTGTTGTTCTGCCAGCCACTCGAATACTTTGGCTGGATCCATACTTGCTATACCCGCTCTTTTCTACTCCACTACCCCCTTTTATTTTTTCAAGTGCACCCCTACACCCAGGGGCTAGGGATCAATACCAACGTTCTCCACCACCTGTTACAGTTTGTTACTGCCCCCTCTCCAAGGGGGGCAGGCTTTCCTCCCTGAGAGTTGCTCTCCACCCGTGCACCCTTGTCTCGCCATGCTTTCTTCCTCCCCATTTCATTGTAGTCCTTTCCGCTAGTCCACAGATACCCGTGCCTTGAGAGGGAAGGGACACCTGGGCCCTCCCTCACTCCAGGTCTCAGCCCAGAACCCTAAGAACAGGCTCGACAGCCACCTGTTCGGCCGGTGGGGGCCATACCACAACTCACCGGCCCATGGGCATTATTCTGCCCTGTCCTGGGCTGCTTCCTTCCCTCTCACTCGACTCACTGCCTCCACCACTGCTCTTGCCGTTGGTCCCATTTTCTCCTCCTTCTCAGTGGCGCTCCTCTTCCCCTCGCCTGCGGTGACCTCCTCTGCCCAGTTTCCCTCTCCTCCCCTTTCTCCTGCATTGGGGCCTCCCTTTTCAAAGCCAGCGCCTGCTCTTCTGGATGCCGGTGCCTGCGCTCGCCCCTCGCCTGGCCCAGCGGCACTGGGGATCTCCGCGCATGTGCGGGCCGTGGCTTCCAAGCAAGTCTGGCATAGCCACTTGTCCCCCGTGGCGCTGGGGCAAAGCGCCCGTTCAGTGTGGGGAGCGGAGTCTTCTCCCTCAAACCCTGCCACCCCGTAACACCCACCAACAAAACCCCGGGCATGGACGGGCTGACCGTGGAGTTCTACTGCGTGTTCTGGGATGTCCTCGGCCCAGATCTCGTCACCATGTGGGCTGAGTCCTTGGAGAGTGGGGTCCTCCCTCTGTTGGGCAGGTGAGCTGTGCTTGCCTTGCTACCAAAGAAGGCAGACCTCCGTGACCTGCGGAACTGGTGTCCCGTCTCGCTCCTCAGCACGGACTATAAAGTTATAGCAAAAGCCATCTCACTGCGGCTGTGGTCCATGCTGGCAGACGTGATCCACCCTGACCAGACCTACATCATCCCGGGCCGTAGCATCTTTGATAATTTGTACTTGTTCTGGGATTTCCTAGAGCTCAGGTATAGGGACGGTCTGTCATTCGCCCTCCTGTCCCTGGACCAGGAGAAGGCATTCAACAGGGTGGACCACGGGTATCTCCTGGGCACTCTGCAGGCCTTTGGCTTCGGGCAGCATTTTGTGGGTTTTCTCCAGGTGTTGTATGCCCTCGCAGAGTGTTTGGTCAGACTCAACTGGACCCTGACCAAGCCGGTCAGCTTCAGGTGGGGAGTACGTCAGGGGTGTCTGCTGTCGGACCAGCTGTATGCCCTGGCAATCGAGCCCTTCCTCTGTCTCCTCCGCTGGAGGTTGACGGGGTTGGTGCTCCGAGAGCCAGGGTTGCGGCTGGTCCTTTTGGCGTACGCCGATGACGTGCTCCTCGTGGCCCAGGACCCAGGCAACCTGGAGTGGGTAGAGGCCTGCCAAACAGTCTACTCAGCGGCCTCCTCCTCCCGAGTCAACTGGGTTAAGAGCTCTGGCCTGATGTTCGGGGACGGGTGGCAAGCAGACTCCCTCCCACCCGCGCTTCAGGCCATCAGGTGGAGCGTGGGTCTGCTGCTCTATCTGGGTGTCTTTCTATTCGCCACGCATCCTTCCCCGCTAGAGAACTGGCAAGGTTTGGAGGCCATGGTGGGTGAGCGGCTGCGGAGATGGACAGGACTACTCCAGTATCTCCCTGCATGGGAGGGCACTGGTGCTGAACCAAATGGTCCTGTCTATGGTCTGGCACTGGCTCAACACCCTGAGCCCGGCCCTGGACATCCTGGCCAGACTCCAGAGGACAGCCCTGGAGTTCTTCTGGCCAGGAATGCACTGGGTCTCTGCAGGGGTATTGTATCTTCCCCTGAAGGAGGGGGGCCAGAGCCTGGTCTGCATTCACAGCCAGGTCTGGACCTTCTGCTCCAGGCCCTGCAGAGACACCTCTTTAGTGCAGGTAGTCCAGCATAGAGCCTTTTGGCACGCACCTTCCTCTGCCATCTCCAAGGGCTCTGATACCACCGGCAGCTCTTTTTTATCCACCAGAGGGGACTTCTGTGAGACCTCTCAGAGCTGCCGGAGTTCTACCAGGAACTCCTCCAGACCTGGAAGCTGTTTTCAGCGACCAGGTCCATTGTGGCCACCGAGGGAGCAGACCTCCTCGCAGAGCCCCTGCTCCACAATCCAGCCTTGTGCGGGCAGGTGGTGGAGTCTCCCATGGTGCTCCGGAGGCTGATCCTGGCAGAAACCACCAGGGTTGGGGACCTCCTGGACTATGATGGGGGATTGGGTGGATCCCCGTGCGTTCACTTGGCACATGGGGCTTTCCACCCTCCAGACTCCCCTGCACGTGCTCCAGGAGGTAAAGGCAGCCTTGTTGCAGCCCGCTCTCGACTTCCTGCAGCAACCTCTCCAAGAGGGTACCCCCCCGCCCCCCACTGCAAATCCTCCATCCCTTGTTATCAGGCCCCTGTTCCACGGGTCCCCCTAACTTCCCCCCCGGGATCCGCAGCTGGCTGCCAGATTTGCAGCCCGTCTGTTTTCAGTGACCTAGGGAACTCCTGTACATGCTCATGCTCCACACATTACACTTCCTCACCCTCTTGTCCCACCCCAACACTGATTGGTGGGACTACTTAAGATCTGTTGAGGGTGGGGAACCCCAATGGGCCAGCATGTTCTCCACCCTAATTCCATATCCCATCCTGGACATCAGCTGGCATCTCCTTCACCAAGCTGTGAACACAGGTGTGTACCTGGTGCGGTTCACCCCCATCCCAGATACCTGCCCCTTCTGTGGTGTGAGGGAAAACCTGTTGCATGCATATCTGGAAGGCACCAGGTTGCAGCCCCTATTCCTGCTCCTCCAGAACCGCGTACTGAGGTTGTGACTGCACTTTTCCCCACACCTTTTTATTTATGCACACCCCATCCATGGCCCCACAAAGTTGTGAGACCTCCTCATCAACCTCCTGGCCCTGGTGAAAACCGCTATATACAATACCAGGAGGAGGAGGATGGATGAGGGGGTTCTCTGTGACTGTGGTTCCTGCTTCTGTTTCTCCCTAGTGTCACGTATCTGGGCAGAGTTCCCCTGGGCAGTGTCCACTGGCTCCATCGATAGCTTTGAGAAGCAGTGGGCGCTGTTCGGGGTTCTCTGCTCGGTGTCCCCATCTGGCTCCCTCATTTTAAACCTCTGACCCGCAACCCCTGACTGTGTTTTTCATTATTTGTCCCCCAGAATCTGTTGCTACCTAGGTCCAGTTGTCCTCCCGCAAAGCTGGAGAAGGGGCTTTTAGAAGTGTGCGGGCTGTGTTTCAAATAGTGCTCACTACAGCATCCAACAGTGCTTTGTCTACAATACCTTTCCTAGTCCCAGGGAAATTCTGTATGAAGTGCTATGCAATAGGAAGAAAATAAAGGATATAAAGAATAAACCAGTGTGTGTTTCTGAAAATGTTGCTATATTTTCAAAGGATGCTAACAGTGAAGAAGTGAATTGAGAATATCTTAATATCTATGCACAAGTGAATGTTTGTTATAATAATAGAGATGGGCCTAGTGCTGGTTTTCATATCAGGATCCAGGTTAGATGTAGCTTCATGTCTGAGGCCTGGTGAAGGGTACAGTTTGTATTTGTACTCGTTGGCCTTCAGTAGTAGAAATGTGTAAGATTTCCTCCATCTCAAACAACCCCTATGCTTTATGAAAAGGGCTTATGGACATAAATATACATAATTCAAAGGTGTTTTGAGAGAATTATTTTGGGTAACCCATCAATCTTCATGTCATCATCCGCTGGTTCTGTTTATCTTACTTTGATGTATGTATCATTTTTGGGTGTAAAATTAGACATATGGAGTGGGGATTACTTTGTGGGTTTCAAATGTGTGAATGAGAGACATGGAGGGTGTTACCGTCAAAGTCTTGATGAGCAACTGTTAAACAATCACTTTTGTCCTTAAGTCTGAGCAGTGGTTGCTAGGGAGTGGCCTCAATTCTTTAACAAAAAGAATAGGAAAGCAGAGGCCTTGGTCTTTTGGCTGGGCTGCACCTGAAGGAAAGGAGCTGAAGAACCCAGGGTGGGGAGACAGCCCTGGTTTGGAGTGGCAGCTGAAAAAAAGGTTTTAGGGTGAGTTTGAAGAATTTGTACCGAGGTTTCAGTGTAGAATTAGCTAAGCCTTTTTGTTTCTTTTGATTTGTAACCTATATGCTCTGCCTGTTCTCACTGATTACCACTTAAATCCTACTGCTTCCAATTAATAAAATCATTTTTATTTTCTATCAAACCCAGTGTAAGTAATTGTTACTTGGGGGGGGGGGGGCAACCAGTGTGCACATTCCCCCTTTTATTGTTAAAGGGGGCTTACCTAATTCTTTGAGGTTTGATCCCATCTGAGGAGTGCTAGCCTCAGGAGGCTGGGACCTAAACTGCACTCTCCTTGGACCTGAAGTGGTTCAGTGTCTGCACTGCTCCTCGGTGGGTACAGGGACCTCAGCTTGGGGCCTTGTCTGGGGGAGACCAACAGAGCTGGCCCAGCAGGACCGGGCAGTGAGGAGCCCCAGAGAGTGGAAAAGCAAGTGGCCGTGGCCATGTCAGCACCCCAGGAGGCACCTCGGAGGGGCTGTCTGTAACTGCACCCCATCACACCCATAAATTTCCTGCCATCTTGGACTGAAACTTCACAGAAATGACGATGTAACTTTGGTTACATCCAAACTAGAAATTAAAAGAGGTCTTCTTCTAGTTTTGGATCTGCTCCCAAATCAAAAAAAGGAACAACTCCAACCTGGTGTTTGGATCCAGCCTGCCCCTAACCCTATGAAATTGGAAGGCTTTGAATGTAGTTCTATAATTGACCCATCTTGCCATATTGTTTCTAGGCATTTAAAAGTAAAAATAAACTAAAATAAATATAACTGCCTCTGGGCCAATAAAACATTATGTCTACAGCACATTATCGCTCTCATCAGACAGTGAAATGTAGCCACTACTTACAGTTTTATATTCCCTCAGATTTAATTATACACTATTGGCTTTCATTTTTTAAATTTCACTCTAATGTCAATCAAAGACATTTAATATCTGAGCCAAATTGGAGGCATTTCTAATAATTTGAACATATTCTGAAGTAATACATGCACTATTTATTTTTAACTATAATCTTCAGCTGAGTGATAAAGTTTAATGTACTGGTTAGAATTTGAGGCATGCAATACTGGAACAATCACTTAGCTGTAATCTAATGCATAATGAAATAAGTGATACATTTCCTGTGGCGATCCTGTCAAGAGCAGTGCACATTAGTAGACTAGTGCACATAATACAATTTGCAAGCATACAATGGGCAGATTGGGCCAAATTTATTCTGGTGTCACTTTGCTAAATTACCAGGAGTGACTCCAAGGATGTATGAATTCGGCCCAGTGCACTGAGGAGGATTTAAATCTGTGTTTAGGGGAATAGAAAGGCATATCCCATTGGGCGGTATGAGTGTCAATCTCTGTGAAACTGTTGATAAAAACATTTAAACTAGAGCTTTATGGAAAAATAATTCTCCATGGGCAAAGCTCTTTTGTTTGCACCAGTACCAGGCAATATTTAAAATTGCTGTAATTGCTTCAGCTTTTTTTACTGTCTCTAAGTATGCAAACAAGTGAAAATAGCTTCTTGTCCATTTTTATTTTTGATTGGAAATATAGCCAGCTCTGGCAAAGATGAAAGCAAGGCCCAATTTACAGGATCTCTGAAATAGACAGGAGATGAAAGGAGAGTCATTACCAAAAAAACTGTGAGCCACACTCAGTCTTGTTGTGAGCAAGTATGACTCCCTTTGAAGTTGTGTGAAACCATGCCATCGACCTTGTCATTTTAGGATTTTTTTAGTGCTCATTGCTATGGAATCTAAGTAATGTCTATACACCTAAAGGGTACTCTTTATCTTCCTTCTAATATCACTGTCATGTCTCATCTTGAGTAGAGCAACTGGCATGTAATATTTCCTTAGATGAAGACATACTATATCTATATCAAAATATAGGTGAAATGCCAGTGTACATCTTGAACAGGACAGATTATGAACAGGAGGCGACCAGACAACTCACCAACACCAGATTCTACAAGCTTCTCTCCTCTGATCCCACTAAAGAATACCAAAAAAACCTAAAAGAACTGCTCATGAAGCTCCCTGATATGGCTCAGGACCAAATTTACACAACTCCCTCACACCCCAATCCCCAACCAAGAGTTTTCTATCTGCTTCCCAAGATACATAAACCTGTAAATCCTGGATGACCCATCATCTCAAGCATTGACACACTTACAGCATGATTATCTGGCTATAATGACTCTCTCCTCAGACTCTATGCTACCAACACTCCTAGCTATCTTCAAGACACCACCGACTTCCTGAAGAAACTACAAAACATCAATAATCTTCCTGAAAACACCATCCTGACCACCATGATACAGAAGCTCTTTACACCAACATTCCACATGAAGACAGATTACAGACTATCAGGAACACCACCCCGATGACACCACTGCACATCTGTTTATAGAACTCTGCGACTTTGTCCTCACCCACAGCTACTTCCGATTCGGAGACAATTCGTATCTTCAAGTCAGCGGTGCAGCCATGAGCACCCGCATGACCCCATAATATGCCAACGTCTTTATGGCTGACCTTGAACAACGTTTCCTCAGCTCTTGCCCTCTAGCACCCTTACTCTACTTACGCTACATTGATGACATCTTCATCATATGGACCCATGGGAAAGAGACCCTGGAAAAATTTCACAGTGAATTCAACAACTTCCACCCCACCATCAACCTCAGTCTGGCTCAGTCCACACAAGAGATCCACTTCCTTGACACTACAATACAATTACATGATGGAAACCTACTGACCTACACTTACCTTTATTACTCTAGCTTCCATTCAAGACACATTTCTCAATCTATTGTTCACAGCCAAGCCCTAAGATACAACTGGATCTGCTCCAATACCACAGACAGAGATAAACACCTACAGAATCTATTTAGAGCATTCTTAAAACTGAAATACCCACCCGGAGAAGTGAAAAAACAGATCAACAGTGCCAGAAGAGTACCCAGACATGAACTACTTCAAGACAGGCCCAGAAGAGAAAACAACAGAATTCTATTTGTCATGACCTATAGCCCACAACTGAAACCCCTCCAATGCATTATCAACAATCTACATCCTATCCTGGAAAATGACCCCTTACTCTCACAGGCCTTGGGGGAAAGGCCAATCCTCGCCTACAGACAACACCCTAACCGAGGCCTACTCAACTCTGGAAGCCCCGGGGGCCACAATGATACTCACAGAACATACCAAGGGCTGCAACTTAAGTGTGGTTGCATATACATGCAAGTATATATGCAAATATATGCAAATAGCTTCTTTCACACAGATGGGCATGAATACAAAGATTAAGCCTTAAGCTGTGGTGCTGGACCCAAATGTGGCTAGTGTGAGCCAGTCAGCACCTCTCAGGCTCTGCCCACAAGGAAGGCTAAGCAGCCAACATTTCCCACAATACCCCAGCATTTCCAGCACCTCCTCCCTGGGGGCTAGAAACTCCGACACTCTGTACCTGTCTGTTCCAGCCAGCCTGTCCACTTGTATCTTTCAGTGTTCAACCCACCTGGGAGAAGCCTCACCCATGTGGAGCATGTTCCCAGTGGAGGGCATGTTCAAAGGACCCTATCCATGGGCCACATGTTGAGCCCTGCGTAAATGTAAACTACACCGTGGGCTGCAAACAAACAGGCTGCATGTTGAGTAAGCTTGCCCTAACCTCAAATTAATTCTTTTCAGTAAGTCCGCAGCATACCTCTACCATAATCACCCAGGAACCCACCCCTGCAATCAGCCCCGATGCCAACTCTGTCCACATATCTACACAAGCGATTTCATCACTGGACCCAACCACATCAGCCACTACATCAGGGGCTCATTTAAAGGCACATCCACTAATGTCATCTATGCCATCAAATGCCAGCAATGCCCCTCTGCCATGTATATTGAGCAAACTGGACAGTCTCTACGGGAAAGAATTAATGGACACAAATCAGATATCCGAAAATGCAACACACAAAAACCGGTAGGAGAACACTTTAATCTGCACTCATTAATGGATCTCATCATCACCGTATTGTTTCAGGCCAATTCCACAAGCCAAATACACAGGGAAGTGTTGGAACTTAACTTCATTTACAAGTTAAAGTCCTATCATAGTGGTATGAATTGGCTGGCTAGCACACTACTTTCCACATCCTAATGACTTAACCAGCTAAACAATGGGTACTTAGAGAAGGTGCAAATTGTTTTATCAGCTTCTTGTAACTTGAACACTCTGATTCACTTTTTTTCTCCTTTCTCCCTTCTCCCCCTTCCCTTATTTATTCTTGGATCTGGACTTTTAATGCTCCATTCAGCTGAAGAAGTGGGTTATACCCACAAAAGCTCATGATACCACCTACATGTTGTATTAGTCTCTAAGGTACTGCTAGACAATTCATTGGTTTTTAAGTTTTTCTAGTTACAGACTAACTCACCTATCCCTCTGAAGCTTTCAAAGTGTATATATTAACCAAAGCCATTGCTGCTTCTACCCTTCACAGTATTTCTGAGTCACTTTAAATATATCTATTGTTTTATTTCATTATAGCCACATTCATAGCACAAATCTGTTTTTAGCTGGATTAAGAGTGACATAGAGAATATTCAGATGGCCTCTTTTCCCCAAGTGATTGCTGTGCATTATTCTCTATCAGATTGTGATCTTCAGTGGATGAATACAAAGAATAAGATAACGTGAATTTTTGGTAGAATTCAGTGGCATCAACAGTTAAACCCAATTGCATTCAACATCTGCTTCTTTACCTGATAACAATGGGATATAGTGATAGCTGCTGAAGTATAAGTAAGATTGTATCTCTTTAACTGGTTTGGTGGATTATAACCAGTAGAGACGGTAGGACTGGCAAGAATATCACCCATGACTTTCCTCTCTTGAGTGGATTCAGTTTCCATACTTTTTGTGTTTGAAATGAAAAGAGTTTCATTCTAGGCTAGTTCTGTATGCCAATGACCCAGGGTGATCAAATTATGGAGAAGCATAGAACACAGAAAGGAACTGTGAAATTGTGTTGATAAAGACACCTGCACAAACCCCTCCATTTAAACTTGATATATGTGAAAACCAGAACTGAAATTCTGTGAAGACTAATGTGTTTGAACACCTATTTCTCTGTTGTTCCCGGGGCAAGACCAAAGGATACTCTCAGTTGGTGTAAATCAACTTAGCACCAATTAAGTCAGACCTACAGCTAGTTACAGCCAGTGAGAATCTGGCCCTATTGTTGCTATGCTGGAGTACACATGACTGATGTGTAATTTCATGGCTAAGCTACAGTTGGGGTTTCTTTTGAAATCCTGATGGGTTAACAGAGATTTCCACATGGATGCTAATGTCAGCTTCTAATGGCTGACAAACATCTCAATGAAAGTGATGAGCTCCCTGGGTCTTACCCAGTACAGAGAACTCTTACAGGGCCACCATATGCTTAGCATCGCATTTTGGGTTGGGTTTGAATATTTCAGGTTACCCTGCTGGGTGCTCTGGCCATTTCCTCATTCATTTACATTCAGGTGCTATTCCATACCCCCATCCGCACCAGATGATTATGGGATCAGAGATAAATGAATCCCATGTTGTTTAGTAATTTCTTCATGGGTATGAAGGCATAGCTGAGCTCCCTTGGATCCAGGCTATAGACTAGCTCATTGAAAAACATTGTTAGATATGAAATGGGTCTGTTCGCTTCCTGGCTTCTCTTCATACCCTGGCGTATTTCTGCTGTATGTCGTTTAACTGGGAGCTTCTGGAGTTTTCACAGTTTGGAATTATAACAGAGCAGGAAATGAGTTTATTTTCCCCATAAAAATAAAATGATTTTTTCCATTACTGAAACATTTCTTTGATTTTTTTGTGAGGTGGTGATGGGTTAATTGGAAAAATGAATCCCCCAATTTTCATAGAATCATAGTGTTGGAAGAGACCAAAGCAGGACCAAACCTAGCTAAATCATCCCAGCCAAGGCTTTTTCAAGTCAGGATTTAAAAACCTCTTGGGATGGGGATTCCATCACCTCCCTAGGTAACCCATTCCAGTACTTCACCAGCATCCTAATGAAATACTTTTCCCTAATATTCAACCTAGCACTCCCCCACTATAACTTGAGACCATTGCTCCTCGTTCTGCCATCTGTCACTATTGAGAACAGCCTCTCTCCATCCTCATTGGAACCTCCCTTCAGGTAGTTAAAGACTGCTATCAAATCCCCCCTCACTCTTCTCTTCTGTAGACAAAACAAACCCAAATCCCTCAGCCTCTCCTCATAAGTCATGTTGCCCTCCACTGGACCCTCTCCAATGCATCCACATCCTTTCTGTAATGGGAGGCCCAGAATTGGATACAATACTCCATATGTGACCTCACCAGTGCAGAATAAAGGGGAATAATCACTTTTCTAGATCTGCTGGCAATGCTCCTACTAATAAATCTGCTGGCAATGCTCATTCTAATAAATATGCTGTTAGCCTTCTTAGCTACAAGGGCACACAGTTAACTCATATCCAGCTTCTCATCCACTGTAATCCCCAGGTCCTTTTCTGCCAAACTGCTGCTTAGCCTGGTGGTCCCCAGCCTGTAACAGTGCTTGGGATTCTTCCGTACCAAGTGCAGGACTCTGCACTTGTCCTTGTTGTACCTCATCAGATTTCCTTTGGCCCAATCTTCCAATTTGTCTAGGTCACCCTGGCCCTATCTCTACCCTCCAATGTATCTGCCTTTCCCCCTAGTTTAATGTCTGCAAACTTGGTGAGGGTGCAATCCATCCCCTCATCCAGGTTTTTAATAAAGATGTTGAACAAAACTAGCCCTAGAACCAACTCTTAGAGCACTCTGCTTGATACCGACTGCAAACCAGACATTAAGCCATGGATGACTACCTGATGAGCCTGACAATCTAGCCAGCTTTCTATCCATCTCGCAGTCCATGTATCCAGTCCATACTTCCTTAACTTGCTGGCAAAAATATTGTGAGAGACCGTATCAAAAGCTTTGCTAAAGTCAAGGTATATCACATCCACTGACTTCCCCATGTCCACAGAACCAATTAGCTTGTCATAGCAGGCAAGCAGGTTAGTCAGGCATGATTTGCCCTTGGTGAATCCATGTTAACTGTTCTTGATCACTTTCCTCTCTGCCAAGTGGTTCAAAATGGATTCCTTGAGGATCCCCTTCATGATTTTTCCAGGGACTGAAGTGAGGCTGGTCTGTAGTTCCCTGGACCCTTTTTTAAAGATGGGAACTACATTTGCCTTTTTCCAATTGCCAGGGACCTCCCCTAATTGCCACATGTATTCAAAGATAATGACCAATGGCTTTGCAATCACATTAGCCAACTCTGTCAGCACCCAGATGCATTAGATCCCGCCCCATGGATTTGTGTGTTTTTTTCATCAAAACCTTTGTGTGTATGTATTTCCATTTAATAGAAAATCCATTTTCAATCCAACAAAAGTTTGGCTGGAACTTTTTTGACCAGCTGAAATTGTATGGGAGAGAGCCAGGAAGTCACTTGGAGCATGATCAGGGAATTTATGCACAAGATGACATGAAACCAAGAAATGTTCCTTATCCTCATCCATGGAGGCCAAATTCTTTTGGGCTGTGGAGAAACTGATTACTCCAGGTGTCTTTGTCCTTCTATTAGTTCCTTTAGCAGTTTGAAAACATGAAGCAGTGGAAATTGGGGGGAAGTAAACTTCATTAATTAATTCACTGTGAGTTATTCAATCAGCTGTGTGAGGGGGATGGGCTGTGTTATTCAATCAGCCGTGGGTGCACAGATGTAGTGTGGTCTCCCCGCATATAAAGAGGGGATTTCTGTGAAGAAAGCCATTAAAACGTTATTCTGTTTTAGAAGCAAAAACATGTTTTTGACTTCAGCGAAGGAGATGCTTCATTTGCTTCAGTAGGAGAGAATCTTTTGGCAGGTGTTTAAAAATACTCCAGCTACAGCCAAGAGTTGGGATCAAAGGCAGGAAAGGAGAGGGACAAAAGTTGACCTGCAAGCATTTGTTAAAGGGGCCATATTCTGACCAGCAAAATAGCCTGAAACAAAGTACAGAGGTAGTTCAGAGACAAGCAAAACATCTTTGAGAGATTCAGGTTATAGGAAAGAGGTGGAAGAGCAGGAACGTGTCTTATTTTAGTTGATCTAAGTCCTGTGAAAGAAGTTATATATTTTTTTTCTTTTAAACCTGCTTCTCTTTGTTTTATTGTGATACAGTTCAAGAACTGCATGCATGATCTTTGGGCTTATTTTCCAGGGCTCTCATCCCCGTTTCAAGACATCTGCACAAAATTCAGCTCACAGAGATGCAGCAAAGCAAAACAAACCTACCAAGCTCCTAAAGAAAATGTAAATATAAATAAACAAGTTCCATTAGTGAAAAGACTTCTGTGGTTTTCATTTGCAAAGTGTTTTAATTGTGTTTTTAAAAGGGATTCCTTTAATTTATTGACACAGCCACACTGCAGTCATGCCATTGTCAGAGGCAAAGCCATATGTAATAGATTGTTGCACATCAAATGAATTGATCAGATTTTGGTGAAATTACCAGGTTAGCTGATACAGGTATAGTGTTGATGTAATACACTTAAGGTATGTCTACATTACAGAGAAAGATCTAAGCTGCTGCTGTCAATCTTCCAGGGTTCGAATTAGCGGTCTAGTTAAGACAGCTAATTCAAAGTGAGAGGGGCACTCCGATCGATGCCAGTAACCCTGCTTTCATGAAGAGTAAGAGATGTCGAAAGAAGAGTGTTCTTCCTTCAACTTCCTGCAGGTAGACAGCACCAAAAAGCTGAGTTAAGCTACTTTTACTTCAGCTATGCAATTAATGTAGCTGAAGTTGTGCAATCAGCTTTGTCCAGTAGTGTAGAAGTTTAGAGTTCTGTAAGGCATTCAGCTTCCTATCATATGACATTCTGATTAGTGTATGTCATATTTTTATATCTTTCTTGGTTGTAAAGTTGTTGTAGGCAGATTGGCCTAGAATAAGAAAGAGACAAGGTGGGTGATGGAATACTTTATATTGGATTCACTTCTATTGGTGGAAGGGACAAGTTTTTGAGCTACACAGAACTCTTCCTGAATTCCTGACCACACCCAATAAAGAGCTCTGGGTAGCCTAAACGCTTGTCCCTTCCACCTACAGAATGATCCAATAAAAGATATATATCTCAAAATATAATTGTAAACAGGAAATCATTAGTCCTTGTCTCTCTGCAGCTTAACATTTTTATGACTGTCTGGAAAGAAGACAAAATTGTAACGGATGGGTTCAAGGAAACAGCAAGTATTTTAATACAACTAAATGTGTACATCTGGAAACATAGGATGGAAGCCATGCTTATAGGATGGTGGACTATTCAGGGAAGCAGCAGCTGTGAAAAAGATTTGGGGCTGTTGGTAGATAAGCATCTGAACATTAACTCCCAGTGTGCATTGTGGCCAAAATGACTGGTACAGTCCTTGGATACATAAACAGGGGAATCTCAAATAGGAGTACAGAAGTTATTTTTCCTCTGTATGTGACCATGATATGACAGTTGCTGGAATCCTGAGTTCAGTTCTGGTGTCCACTAATCATGGAAGATGTTGATAAATTGGAGAGTATTTAATGAACAGCCTTGAAAAAGCTTAAAGGATTTAACAGTGGTTAATTACCACTGGAACAACTGAATAAGGGCTGTAGGGGACTCTCGATCACTGGCAGTTTTAATTTCAAGATGGGGTATTTTTCTAAAAGTTCTATACTAGGAATTATTTAGAGGAAGTTTTCAGGCCTGTGTTATACAAGAGATCAGTGTGATCCAGCAACCCTTTACTGCTAGGTGGGAAAAGGCATGAAGGGGGTATATTGGTATTACAGGAATTTGTTGAGTCTTGTACGTGCCTGAAAGAATGTAATCTGGAATCTCAACTAAAAGCTGGTATCAACACTATCATTGTGAACCACATGTACAGATGTTGTATGAGGCATTATACATGGACAATTATGAGAGCTCTGTCTGGGACTGGTCACTAGCAAAGATGAAAAACATGTTTATCCTAGTAGGTTGTTTATACATCAATTAAGTACTATATAATTCACAGGGTATCTGTGGCCATGCGCAGGAGCCATGCGCAGCTTGACCTGCTTCTCACAAACAGGGAGGAACTACTAGGGGAAGTAAATGTGGGTGGCAACCGGGGAAACAGTGATCATGAGCATAGGCATGCGCACGGGGTGTGCCGAGTGTGCCCAGGCACACCCTAATGTTTCAAAGGGGGCAATGAGTGAAGGAGCGCCGCTTCAGTGCTCTGGGGAACAGACACCGTGCCGGGTTTGCCGCGCATGCATGGCCAAAACCAGCGGGTCTTAGGACTCCACTGAAAGAGGCAGCAGGGATGCAGCAACGTCACCCGGCTGCCCCATCAAGTGAGGTGAGTTTAAACCCCGGGCGGGAAGGTGGGGGGGTGCCCCGGGCAGGGGATCGGGTGCAGCGTGGCTGGCCTGGGGGTTGGGGACAGCGGCAGCGGCAGGGCGGCTGGCCCGGAGGACAGCACGGCTGGCCCCGGGGAGGGAGGGGCCGGGGTCGGGGGCAGCATGGCTGGCCTCAGGGAGGGAGGGGCCAGGGGCAGGGGCAGCACAGCTGGCCCCGGGGCCAGGGTCGGGGGCAGCGTGGCTGGCCCCGGGGAGGGGGTCGGGGTCGGGGGCAGCGCGGCTGGCCCTGGGGAGGGAAGGGCCGGGGTCGGGGGCAGCACGGCTGGCCCCAGGGAGGGAGGGGCCGGGGTCGGGGGCAGCACGGCTGTCCCCGGGGAGGGAGGGGCCGGGGTCAGGGGCAGCGCAGATGGTCTTGGGGAGAGGAGGGGGCTGGGGTCGGGGGCAGCGCTGCTGGCCCCCGCCCCCCACCCTGCAGAGCTGCTTCCCATTTCCTCTTTCCCTGGCCCCCCTCTTGCCCCCGGCCAGTCCCTGCCCCCCAGCCAGTCCCTCTTCTCCCCCCCCCCCGCCCAAGATCAAGTCTGTCTGGTTATTTTGGGAAGGGTCTACCTGGCAACCCGACGAGTCAGACCTGGTGCAGGCACGAAGTGATGAGGACTGCCAGAACTTTGGGAACCAGAGACTGTGGGGTGGGGGTTTGTGGCCCAAAAGGGGGCTGAGAAACCTAAGAAAGACAGAGTAGGGGGAGCACCAGAAGGGTGACAGTCAGGGCGACCCTAGAACTCTGTTACAGACCAGCTGGTGGCTGCTGGAAGAGGAGGGAAAAATAGGGGGTAAGGGTCAGAGAGGAAGGGGCTTGTGCTGAGGAGAGGGGGGCAGGTCAGGAGAAGAAAGGGGAAGGCACCAAGGGACAGGGTGTAGGAGAGAGATAAATGCCAGGGGGCCAAGTGGAGACAATGAGGAAAAGGGCAGTAGGGGAGGTGTCAGTGAGGGGGGGGGACAGGATGATGCTAGGAGAGGAGAGGGGAAGGGCTTTGGGGGCTAAAGGGGAGAAGGGGAGGTGCTGGGAGAAGGCCTGAAAGAAGGCGTGGGCATGAGGAAGGCGGGGATGGAGCAAGGCACGTGTGAAGGCACAGGGGCATGAGGGGAATGGGGGCAGACGGTGGTGAGGGGGTGGGCATCAGGGAAAAAGAAGGCAAAGGGGGCAGGGGCAGTGAGGGAAGGGGGAGGCACCAGGAGGGTGCAGGGCTAAGGGAAGGTGCAGGTGCCAGGGGATTCTGGGGGTGAAGCAGAAGGGCAGACACCTGCAGGGGAGGGACCAGCACCAGAGGAGAGAGGCAGGGCAGGTTTGTAGAGGGAGGTGTTAGGAGAGGGGATGAGGAGGGGTAGCTCACATGATCAGAGTGGGGCTACTGGAGGAGTGGGCACGGGGGGGGGGAGAGAAAGGCTGGTGGAGGGGGGCAGGTCTCAGGAAGGCTGAGGGCAGTGAGAAGGGCAGGAGTCTGAGTCAGGACAGCAGAGGAGGATGAGGGGTTGGAGGGCAGCAGGCACCAGGGGAGCTGATGGAGCAAGGGGAGGAGACATGGCAGCAGAGGGAAAAGATAGAGGTTTGTAAGATATTTATTAATAACCTGGGTGCCACAGTGGCACATCCAAACAAGCCACATGAACTCAGTACTGGTGCACAACACAAAATTCATTCTGCTCATGGGAGGAAACTCTTAGAGGGAACACTTCCCCCAGCCTCTCCATCCCCCGAGTTAATGTCACACACATTGGGTTAATGCAGTTGCAGGATAGTTGCATGAGGGGGGTTTGGTGAGGGCCAGACTAATCCCTATTGGTAAGAGGATGGTGAGAAAAGTCCTTGGGGGGGGGTCACATGACACCTTTTATTTCTGGTCATGTGTCCATATTGCCCCGAAAGTGATACCTCCAGAGGCGTGGCTAATGGGGGTCAGGGGATGTGGCTAATGGGGGGTCAGGGGTGTGGCTAATGGGGGTCAAAGAGTACATTTTAAAAAAATTCTTTGGGTGCACACCCTAATGAAATGTGCTGCGCACGCCTATGATCATGAGATGGTAGATTTCAGGATCCTCACAAAAGGAAAAAAGGAGAGCAGCAAAATATACACCCTGGACTTCAGAAAAGGAGACTTTGATTCCCTCAGAGAACTGGGCTACATTTAGACTGCAAGCTTCTTTCGAAAGAGAGCATCCAGACTGCTAGGACACTCTCTCACAAAAAGGGCACTCGGAACCACTTCTGGCAGGGCATGAGGGCAGCATTTAGTTCCAGGTGCTGCTGCATGAGGCTAGCACAGACGCGTGCTTAAAGGGACCCCCCCGGACAGCCATTTCTCTGCTTCTACTGCGTGCTTGCCTACCTCTCCGAGGGACAGCAAAGCTTTTGCAGTGTGTGCTCTGGTTGCCCAGCTTTCTTGGACGCCACAGTAGTTTGGTTTTGAGTTGGTTTTTCTGCTTTATTTATTTATTTGTCATGGATCTGGAGCTGCCCATGGGCAAGCGATGGCCCCACACTCTCATGCTGCAGTTTCTGTAGCACTTCCATGATACCATCATGATGGTCCTGCCCCATCTGGACTCAGACCTCGGCCTTGAGACCCTCGCCCTGGGTGCAGGACCAATGCCCTTGCCCCCAAACTTCCTAGTGGAGAGGTGATTTTGGAGGCTAAACACCAGTTCTGACTGGTGGGACCAGCTCGTCCTGGAGTGGTGGAATGACCAGCAGTAGCTCTGAAACTTCCACATGTGAAAGGCCATGTTCCTGGAGCTATGTGCCTGGTTCACACTTGCCCTCCAATGACAGGACAACCACTTGCAGCCTGCCATCTCCCTGGAGAAGCGGGTCGCAATTGCCCTGTGGAAGCTCACCACCCCGACAGCTTTTGCTCAGTGGGACACCAGTTCAGCGTGGGGAGGTCTGCCGTCAGTGCCATCTTGATGGAGGTAAGGCACTCTCAGGGGACAGTCCCTGCGGGAGGGGGGGGGTGGGGGGGGGAGACTGGAAAAGGGTGACTGTCAAGAAAGGTCAGGCAGAGTGGGGGTGGAGTGGGAGGGGGGAGGGGGGCTCCTGGCCTCACCCAGCCCTGCTGCTAAGGGGGCAGCCTGAGGGTGTGTGTGGCTCCTGTGGTCTTTGGGAGGGAGAGGAGCGTGTCGGGCACCTCCCAAGGGCTCAGGCACCCCCTCTAATTCCCTTTTTTTTGTATTTCTATATGTCATCTTCTGCAAGTGGTGAGGGCCATCAACTCGGAGCTGCTGCACAGGACTGTCCACCTCAGAGACCTAGACACCACTGTGACTGGCTTTGCTGCCCTTGTTGTGGAGGAGCGATCAATGGGACACACATTGCAATCTGCACACCACCCCATCGCCCAGTATATCAACAGGAAGGGCTACTGCAGGCTGCAGGCCCTGGTTGACCACCGGGGACAGTTTACAGACTTTTGTGTCGGGTGGGTGGGGCAGGCACATGATGCCCACATATTTAGGAACTCATACCTGTACCGCAGGCTGCAAGCTGGAACTTTCTTCCCGCAGTGAAACTTTGCAGTTGGGGACGTGCAGATGCCAATTTGCATCATGGGCGACGCGGCCTACCCACTGATGCCGTGGCACATGAAGCCCTACACTGGCCATCTGAACCCGAGCAAAGAACAATTTAACACGCACCTGAACTGGGATCAGATGCAGGTGGAATGTGCCTTCAGGTGTCTAAAGGAGCAGTTCAGGTGCCTGTTCACTCGCCTCGACATGGGGGAACGCAACATCCCCGAGGTGGTGGCTGCGTGTTGCATGCTCCATAACCTTGTAGAGAGCAAAGGGGAGGCCTTCCTCCCAGGAAGGGTGACAGTGGCTGGTGGTGAGGGGAGGAAGTTTGAGCACCCCCAGACAGCTGCCATCTGCCAGGTCCACCAGGCCAGAGTGCGCATCCAGGAGGCCCTGAGGGAGAGATTCTCTGAAGGAGCCCAATGACTCTCCCCAGGGCCTCTCCAATGGGGGATTGGCCCTGACCCCCCAATACCTTTCCCAGAACAACCCATTCCTGCCCCCACTTCCCAGACATTCAATACAGATGACAGGTTATGTTAGAAAAATAAACTTTGTATTCAATTGTAATAAATGTAATTAACAAAGTCACCAGGTTGTTTGAAAAGTAAACTTTGCATTCAATTGAGATAAATGTGATTAACTGGGGTGAATGGGGGGCTCAGAACCTGGAGGGGTTTAGGGGTATCAGAACCTGGAGGGGGAGGGGGGCTCAGGACTGAGGGTGTCAGCTGGACCGCAAGCTTCTGCTGCCTCAGATCCGGGGACCTTGATGAACTCGGGGTTGGGTGGGGCCTGAGACAGTAGGGGGCTGGGCAGGAGGGGGCGCTGCAGTTGGGTCTGGGATGGCAGGGGGTAAGAGGGGGCAGGGGATGGG
Organism: Pelochelys cantorii; assembly: GCA_032595735.1. NCBI lineage: Eukaryota > Metazoa > Chordata > Testudines > Trionychidae > Pelochelys > Pelochelys cantorii. The sequence continues at coordinate 11,775,030 of CM064341.1, forward strand.
GGCAGGAGATGAGGGGATGGGGGAAGGGGGCAGGAGCAGGGTGAGCAGGAGAAGCAGCAATGGGGACAGGATCTGGGAAGGCCATGACCCCCCAGATTGTGGCACACATTGTAGTGCACTGCTTGACGAGCTCATCCAAAAAGCAGTCATGCCGCACAGCCTCTGCCTACATCCTCTCAGCTATGGTGCCCTTCAGTTCTTGGAGGACCCCAGTGTGCTTGCACATGAGGTCTTGATAGATGCACCAGTGCCTATGATTTGCATGGACCCCGCTGGGTGGCGGGGCTGGTGTAGCTCAACCCTCAGGGACAGATGGTCCAGCTATGGAGGACAGGGGGGAGAGGTGGTCAGTCATGCGTGCACACACTGTCCCTGAGGGCATGCCCTCCTTGTGAGCAGTAAGTAACTGTCCTTGGAACAGGGGACACTGATATTCTGACAGCAAGCCCACGTGTGGCCTGGCCAGCAGCCCCGGCCTCACAGGGGCCCCGAGGTGCCCAGGGAACCATCCTGCCCCTCCCCCCCATGGCCAAGCAGCCCGGGGAAGTGTCCGGCCACAGAGGGTTCCCAGGTATTGGAGAGGGGCCAGGAGTGGCCTGGCCCTCCCAGGCCTCCCTCCTCCCCATGCCTGCATGTGGCAGCACTGTCTGCAGGAGCAGGTCATAGAATCATAGAATACGAGGACTGGAAGGGACCTTGAGAGGTCATTGAGTCCAGCCCCTGCCCTCATGGCAGGACCAAATACTCTCTAGACCATCCCTGATAGATATTTATCTAACCTACTCTTAAATATCTCCAGAGATGGAGATTCCACAACCTCCCTGGGCAAGCAGTGGTGCCTCGCACGTGCGCACATGGCTGAATGTGACACTCATTGGTCTGTGTGGGATTGTGTGTGTGCCTTTGTGCCCAGCCTGCTTCCTGAAGTGCCTGGTGGGGGGAGGACGTCCCTCCCTGGGGTCAGACATGTGTGGGGCCCTCCCCAGGCTGTGAGCAGCAGCCCATGTGTGCCCCAGGACTGAATCCTGGCACCACGTGTTGCACACTGCTGCTTCACGTGTTTGCCCGTGTAAGGACAGCTGCACGCTGTCCAGGCTGAGCATGACACATAACGATCGTGTCCCATCCCCTGTGCTCCCACCTCCCCCACCGTGTGTGTGTGGCAACCTCACAGCACTCACCTGATGTTCCCTGAAGATCCCTGGGAGGCCTCCTGGGTCTGGGGGACCAGTTCAAAGGGTGAGGGTCACAGCAGTCCCGGTGTCCTCCTCCTCCTCCTTCTCCTGTAGCTGCTGGTCTTCTGGCTCATCCTCTGCCTGGAGCTCCGGCCGCTGCTCTATGGATGTCTTAATCCCCGACTCTACCAGCACCCATGGAAACAGGGGTTCCCCACCCCCCCCAAGGATTCTGTCCAGCTCCTTGTAATAGGGGCAGTAGTGAGGAGCTTCCCTGGAATGGGAGCTGTGCTCACGGGCCTTTGCATAACCCTACCAAAGTTCCTTCACCTTTGTTCTTACTTGATCCTGGGTGCGGGCGTGGTGGCCTTTCTTTGCCAGACCATCTGCCATTCCGCCATAAATTTCCACATTCCTGCAGCATGACTGGAAGGCCTGGAGGGACTCCTCCTCTGACCACAGCTCAAGGAGTGCCTGGCACTCTGTACCCAACCAAGATGGAGCCTGGCATTTTGTGCTCCTGGGTGGGTCCTGGGATGGCTCCCTGGAAGGGCCAGGAGGGTCTCGGGGGGCTTGTGACTGTGCCATGGCTATTTCTTGCTGTGGCAGGGAGAGCCGCATGGTCAGGGTCCTGCTGCAAGGCCAGCTTCCTGCCACAAGACTTGTCCCGGGTGCCTGTGGCTTTAAAACATGGGGTGGAGACAAGAACTATAAAGCTGTGATTAGTGTAGATGGAGTGTCCACCAGAGCACCTGTGCTTATTCCTGGAAGCCCTTTTTTTTAAAACTGCCTCCCCTGTGTCCACACATGCCTTTTTTCAAAAGAGCTCTTTTGAAAAATGCGTTCTTCCTCGTAATTTGAGGCTTACCAATTTTGAAAGAATCGCCACATTCTTTCAATTTATTTTCAAAAGAACGCGATTGTAGTGTGGATGCAGGTGAAGTTTTTTAGAAAAAAGGGCATTTTTTTTCAAAAAAACAATGTAGTTTAGACATACCCCTGATGGGCAGGGTCCCCTGGGATGCTAACACGAAGGGGAAAGGAGTCCAGGAGACCTGGCAATATTTTAAAGAAGCCTTATTAAAGGCACAGGATGAAACCATCCCAATGCACAGTAAGAAAAGCAAATTCATCAGAGGAGGTTTTGGAACAAACTGATAAACTTAACAGTCACAAGTCACTGGGACCAGATGGCATGCACTCAAGAGTTCTGAAAGAACTCATATAGGAAATTGCGAAACTATTAACTGTGGTTCATGTAGGGTAAACTGAGGCAGTCCATGGTATTTCGCTAAGAACCCATATTCAAGCCTAAATTTGAGACACGCCTGTGAACTTAACAACACAGCACAGGCAGTTAGCATAAGTTAGCATGATCCTGGTCACCCTGGCAACCACATTCCAAGGTGCCTCACCAGACAAGGTCATCTGGTACCAAAGAAACCTTGTTAACGTTAGTGAGTGTGATATGTTCTTACTGTTTTCCTTTAATCCTAGATAATGGGCCCATGACCCAAGGATCACGCCAGCTCAAGGCAGCAGCATCCTCCCGTAGACGCACCATAACTTAAATAGACAAAAGTTGCCATTAAATTGTCTGTTTTGTTTATGTTGGCTTATTTAGCTTGTTAGGAATAACTACCTGTATTAAGAGATAAGGTGTGTCATTGGCGATGTGCGGAGATGCTGTGTAACCTTCATAGTTTATCGGCTTACGTGCTCATTTCATCTTGCTGCTAGAACCTATTGAATTGCTTCCCCTCCATCCATCAGCCCCCTATATAATTTATTGTAATGTTTTGCTTAACCAGTGTTAACCACCTTAGCCCCTCGTAGCACTCCACCAGCGCTGTATGTAATAACTCTCTTGCCTGTTTTCACTGCATCCAGAGTGTCCAGACTTATTTCCAACTGTTTGTAACCTATCCTTTAAATCAGATTCCATACCCAATGATTGCAAGATAGCTAACGTGACGTCAATATTTAAGAAGGATGCTAAAGGTGATTCTGGAAATTACAGACCGGTAAGTGTAACATCAGTACCGGGCAAATTAGTTGAAACTATAGTAAAGAATAAAATTGTCAGACACATGGATGAATATAATTTGTTGGGGGGAAGTCAACATGGTTTCTTCTCTTCCCTGTCTAGACTGGACCAAATGTTAGAAAAACCCCTTCTTTTGGAATCCCCCTTATTCCTTGTGGAATGAGGAATATAGGGGGTGACCGAAAGAGCATTTTTGCTCTTCCACTAAAAGAAGCAGAAGAACAAATGCATCTCTGGATGCAGAAGAGTTTTTCCAGGATCTCTCTAGAATCCTGGAAAAATTCCTGCAGTCTAGCCGTACCCTCACTGGGTTGAGACAGGATGTGTGGGCTCTGGGGTGGGAATGAGGGTTTGGGGTGTGGGAGGTGCAAGCTCTAGGAGGAAATTTGGATGCAGGAGGAGGTGGAGAAGGGGATGCTGGCTTGGGGAGGGGGCTCTAGGTTGGGGAGTGTTGGGGTCAGATGGAGGGTTGTGATACTAAGCAAGCCACAGGCTTGTGGCTGTGAGGGTGCAGGAATTAGGGTTGGGGTATGTGAGGAGCTCAGGGCAGGGGGTTCCAGTGTATGATAGGCTCAGATCTAGGGTCTGGGGGGGGGGGCAGGAGTGTTATAATGCTGTGGCCAGATGGGGGCTTGTTGGCCAGGCTTCATTTTTAAATAAAATACTATGTCAAACACAAAAAATTTCTGCACTGTCTTTATTTATGAGAAGGGCAGAGAACCTGTTTTGAGTCAGGGGGTCACTGTCCCACAGAAAAGTCAGTTGGGGGCCACACAAGGGAGATGCAAAAAAAATTCCTCCCAAAACCCCCCCCAAGCCTCACTAATGTGGCCCCGATTGTGCTGGTGGGAGCAGGGGACATGGTACTGGGGAAGGGTGCTAGTGGGTGCTGGGGCAGGGGACAGAGTGCTGGGGTGGGGGCAGGGTTCTGCAACAGGGCACAGGGGAGAGGGGACAGGGTTCTGCAGCAGGGGACAGGGTGCCAGTGGGGGCAGGAAGTCCCCTGCACCAGCCTCCTCAAAGGACACCTCACCCCCCACAGAGGAGGGAAGCCCTTGAGCATGCCTCCTTGGGAGCCAACTCCCCCTCCCGCAGCACAGAGAAGCCCCCGCGCGCGCCTCCTCTGGGGACCCCCCATCCCACAAGTTCTGGCACGCCACAGACCTGAGGGAGGGGAGCAGCCACCCAGAAGTGGTGCGCAGCTGCAGGACTTCCATCCACCCCGCAGGAAGCCGGCACTACCTCCATTTTCGCTGGAGGTAGGTAGTGGGGCTTCTCGGGGGGTGGGGGGGAATGGGGGAGCCCCAAATGCCTCGCAATCGACTGGTCGATTCCTCGCGATCGACCAGTTGATAGCGATCGACCGGTTGGTGACCACGGATCTAGAGAAAGGGGTAAACAATGAGGTGGAAAATTTTGCAAATAATACCAAACTGCTCAAGATAGTTAAGACCAAAGCAGACCATAAAGAGCTTCAAAAGATCTCATCAAACTAAGTGACTGGACAACAAAATGGCAAATTAAATTGAATGTTGATAAGTGTAAAGTAATGCACATTGGAAAAAATAGTCCAAACTATGTATACAATATGATGGGGACTAATGTGGCTACAACTACTCAAGAGAAAGATCTTGGAGTCATTGTGGATAGTTCTCTGAAAACATCCACTCAGTGTGCAGCGGCAGTGGGAAAAGCAAATAGAATGTTAGGAGTCATTTTAAAAGGGATAGAGAATAAGACAGAAAATATCTCATTGCCTCTATATAAAACCATGGTATATATCTTGAATACTGCGTACAGCTATGGCCACTTCATCTCAAAAAATATATATTGGGATTGGAAAAGGTTCAAAAAAATAAAATAATTAGGAGGTTTGGAACGGGTCCCATATGAAGAGAGATTAAAAAGACTTGGACTTTTCAGTTTAGAAAAGAGGAGACTAAGGGGGGGATAGGATAGAGATCTATAAAATTATGACTGGTATGGAAAAAGTGAACAAGGAAAAGTTATTTACTTATTCCCATAATAAATGGACTAGGGGTTACCAAATGAAATTAATAGGCAGCAGGTTTAAAATAAAGGGAATTTTTTCTTTACTCAGTGAACAATCAACCTGTGGAACTCCTTGCCAGAGGATGCGGTGAAGGCTAGAACTTTAACAGCATTCAAAAAAGAGCTAGATAATTTCATGGTGGTTAGGTCCATCAATGCTTACTAGCCAGGATGGGTAGGAATGGCATCCCTAGCCGCTGTTTCTCTGGAGGTGCGTGACAGGGGAGGGATCACGTGAGGATTACCTGGTGTGATCCCTCCCTCTGGGGCATCTGGTATTAGCCGCTGTTGGCACACAGGATACTGGGCTAGATGGACCTTTGGTCTGACCCAGTATAGCTGTTCTTATATTACTAGCCAATTAGCCCATTATAAGATGGGATTTTCAGGTCTCTCCTCCACCTTGGTCTTCTCTCCTGAGCCTCTGGTCTCTCTCTCTCGCTCTCTCTCTTGCTCTCTCTCCTCCTAGTGCCTCCCCCTCTCTCTCTCAGCTCTCCTCTGCCTCCTGCCTCTCTCGCCTTCTGCCTCTCTCTCCGTCTCTTTCTTTCTCTTCTCCCCCTCCTGCCTCTCACTCTCCCTTTCTCTTCTCCTCCTCCTCCTGCCTCTCTCTCCCCTCCGTCTCTCCCCGCCCCCCTTCCCCTTCCTCTTCCTCTTCCCCTTCCTCCATGGCGCTCGGCTGAGCGCTGCCTGCTCAGCCGGGCAGCCACGAGGGAGGGAGGCGGGGCGCTGACATACATGGCCAGGGGGCGGGGCTGTGTACGTCACCGCCCCACCTTCCCCTCCCGCCTTGGTGCTCAGCTGAGCGCTGCGCGCTCAGCCAGGCCACCACGGGGGAGCCCAAACGCTCCCCCGTGGCAGCCCGGCAGAGGGGCGCAGCACTTAGCTGAGCACCACGGCGGGACGGGAAGGGGGGGGCGGGGCGGTGACGTACATGGCCAGGGGCGGGGCCGTGTACATCAGCGTTACAGACTCACAGATATTGGGCTACTATATATATAAATGTTCTTAAATATTGTAGGCAAACAGAGTGGCTTACCGGGGAAATCCTTGGTGAGCTTAAACACAAAAAGGAAGCTTATAAGAAGTGTAAACTTGGACAGATGACTAAATATATTGCTCGAGAATGCAGGGGAGTAATCAGGAAGGTGAAAGGACAATTCGAATTGCAGCTGGCAAGGGATGTGAAGAGTAACGAGAAAGGTTTCTACAGGCATGTTAGCAATAAGAGGGAGATCAGAGAGGGTGTGGGGTCCCTACTGTATGAGGGGGGTAACCTAGTAACAGATGAAATGGGATAAGCTGAAGTACTCAATGCTTTGTTTTGCCTCTGTCTTCACAGTCAAGGTCAGCACCCAGACTACTGCAATAGGCAACACATTATAGAATGGAGGTTGGCAGGCCTCGGTTGAGAAAGATCAGGTTAAGAACTATTTAGAAAAGCTAGACACACACAAATCCATGGGTCCGGATTTAATGCATCCGAGGGTACTGAGGGAGTTGGCAAATGTCATTGCAGAGCCGTTGGACATTATCTTTGAAAACTTGTGGAGATCAGGAGAGATCCCCGATAATTGGAAAAAGGCAAATGTAGTGCCCATCTTTAAAAAAGGGAAGAAGGACAATCCAGGGAACTACAGACCAGTCAGCCTTACCCCAGTCCCTGGAAAACTCATGGAGGGGATCCTCAAGGAATCCATTTTGAAGCACTTGGAAGAGGGGAATCTGATCAGGAATAGTCAACATGTATTCACCAAGGGCAAGTCATACCTGAACAATGTGATTAGCTTCTATGATGAGGTAACTGGCTTTGTGGATATGTGAAAGTCAGTGGATGTGATATACCTTGACTTTAGCAAAGCTTTTGATATGGTCTCCCACAATTTTCTTGCTGGCAAGTTAAGGGAGTATGGATTGGATACATGGACTGTAAGGTGAATAGAAAGCTGGCTAGATTGTCCGGCCCAACAGGTAGTGATCAACGGCTTGATGTCAGGTTGGCGGTCGGTTTCAAGTGGAGTGCCCCAAGGACTGGTTCTAGAGCCGGGTTTGTTCAACATCTGTATTAATGACCTGGATGAGAGGATGGATTGCACCCTCAGCAAATTTGTGGATTACACTAAGCTAGGGGGAGAGGTAGATACATTGGAGAGCAGGGATACGGTTCCAGTATGACTCAGACAGATTAGAGGATTGAGCCAAAAGAAATCTGATGAGGTTCAACAAGGACAAGTGCAGAGTCCTGCACTTGGAATGGAAGAATCCCAAGCATTGTTACAGTCTGGGGACCACCAGGCTAAGTAGCAGTTTGGCAGAAAAGGCCCCGGGGATTACAGTGGATGAGAAGCTGGATATGAGTCAACAGTGTGCCCTTGTAGCTAAGAAGGCTAATGGCATATTTATGGTGCATTAGTAGGAGTATTGCCAGCAGATCTAGAAAAGTGATTATTCCCCTTTATTCTGCACTGGTGAGGTCAAATATGGAGTATTGCATCCAATTCTGGGCCTCCTATTACAGAAAGAATGTGGACACATTGGAGAGTGTCCAACGGAGGGAAACGAAAATGATTAGGGGGCTGGAACACATGACCTACGAGGAGATGCTGAAGGATTTGGGCTTGTTTAGTCTAGAGTAAGGGGGGATTTGATAGCAGCCTTCAACTTCCTGAAGGGATGTTCCAAAGAGGATGGAGAGAAACTGTTCTCAGTAGTTATGGATGGCAGAACAAGGAGCGATGGGCTCAAATTATAGTTGGGGAGGTCGAGGTTGGAGATTACTTCACCAGGAGGGTGGTGAAGTACTGGAATGAGTTACCTAGGGAGGTGGTGGAATCTCCATCCATAGGGGTTTTTAAGTCCGGCTTGACAAAGCCCTGGCTGCGATGATTTAGTTGGGATTGGTCATGGTTTGGGCAGGGGGCTGGACTCAATGACCTCCTGAGGTCTTTTCCAGCCCTATGATTCTATGATTCTATCTCCTATCACCAGTGTCAGCTGAATGCAAATGAAAGATTGTAAGAACTCCAAAAAGAAGCTAGACTGAAGAGTGAAACAGTGGGGTAGAAGAGGGGAAAACTATCTGGAGATGGAAATCAGTGGCTTGCTTTATTACCATTCTGGATGGAAAAAACAGTCAATTACCTTTTGCTGAGGATGTTAAAAGGCAGTAAGTTTACTTCATGAAAAAGGGGACTCAATCAGGCATAGCTGAAAAATGCTGGAAAGAACTTTGGGTGAGATGAACTTCTTTACACATAATTTCTTGGTAGTTATGTTATATTGGTAGCTATATTTAGTGCCTAGAAAATATGTTATGATTTTTGTTTATGTGTAACCATTTTTTTCCTGTATTCTTACCACTAGAATTTCTGTTCTTCGAAAACAAACATAAACACATTTATAGTGAAAAAAGAGTAAGTGCTGTGGTTAAGCAAAGCAGCAATCCTGGTTGAATCTTACAAACTGGTGGGTAATGTCCCTATGAGAACAGTAGGCCTGGTAATGACTGCTCAGTGGAGAAAAGACTGGACCTTACTGGGAATGTTCTGAGGACATGGAGGTTGGTGTGTGCCTACAGCCTCTCCCCAACTTACGAACCAGTTACGGACCAAGCAATTGGTCATAACTCGGTTTGTTCATAAGTCGGACCCCATAGAGTTACACGCGACCACGCTGTTTGTAAGTGCGGATCACATTTGTAACTCGGGGTCCGCCATTTACGAAAGCTTCGGTCATAAATGCGAATGGTCGTAAGTCGACCATTTGCAACTCGGGGACCGGCTGTATTACTAAGGCTACGTCTACACTGCGCTGTTTTGTGCAAGAAATAGGCAAATGAGGTGAAGCATGGAATATCATCGCACCTCATTTGCATAATTAATGAGCAGCCACTTTTTGCGCAAGAGGCTTTGGCGCAAAAAGGAGCCATCTATACTGTTCCTTTTTGCACAAAAACCCTCTCTTGCACAAGAGCCGTTCTTCCTGAAAAAAAAGCAGCTTAGTGAGTTTATAACAATGTTCATAGCTTGTAGACAAAAGCAACACCAATTTAGTTTAAGTGATCTCCATAGCAATGGATATATTTAAGAAGTTTCACCATATGTTTGTAAAAAATATATCTCCAAAGATTTTAGGTATAACAAAGGCTTTTATATTTTACTAAGATACTGATTTTGTTGGAGGGTTCTCTTAAAACTAGTTCAGCAAATAGTCAGAAGTATGTGACCAGCTACCTGGAAGAAAGGGGGTGCTGTCCTTTAAGAGGAATAAAAGGAGAAGGATTACAGCAGGAAAGGACAGAAAGACCAGGAAGGCTTTGGAAGCAGGTTTTTCGTACTACAGCAATTAACATTAAAAAATGTATTTTAGATAAGGGTGTTTCCTGAAGAATTTATTTAGAAAACTGTATGTCTGAAGAGCCAAGCATTTAAGGCTAAAGATGAATACTGAGATTGTGAATCTAAAAATGGATGCAAGAATTTTTTAGAGATGTGGTTTTATAATCTTCAGAATGAAGCTAATGAAATATTTAAAGCAAACTTAAAATAAGGTCCTGTAGACTAACAAATTCTAAGTAAATATTTCAGTAATACAGAGCTATGGTTTCATTACCACTTACTGGCTCTCTTAACAGTTTCAATGTTATGCTAATAGGTCTGGCAAGTTGGAAGGCTTTTCAGTTTTAAGTTACAAGGTCCACTCTGAAGGAAGAATCACTAGGTTGTAACAGCCTGCTATGGGAGCCTACAGGAAGAGTCAGAATACAGTAGGAAGAAAAGCATTTGGGCACAAAGACCTAGGGGAGGCAATGCCTTCCCTTGTCTCTAATACCCACCACCTATGAGAAGACAATGAATAAGGGTATGTCTACACTTGCAGCCTAATTCGAACTAGGGCTGCAAATGTAGGCATTCGGAATTGCAAATCAAGCCTGGGATTTAAATATCCTGCCCTTGATTTGTATGTTCCCAGCCGGGCGCCATTTTTGAAATTTACAAGCCTGGACTAACTGCCCGCGTCTACACGCGGCAGGGAAATGGGAATTCAAAATAAAGCCCTATTTCGAACTACCTGTTAAACCTCATTGCAGGAGGAATAACAGGTAGTTCGAAATAGGGCTTTATTTCGAACACCTGTTTCCCTGCCGTGTGTAGACGCGGGCAGTTATTCCGGGCTTGTAAATTTAAAAAATGGCACCCGGCCGGGAACATGCAAATCAAGCGCGGGATATTTAAATCCCGGGCTTGATTTGCAATTCCGAATGCCTACATTTGCAGCCCTATTCCGAAATAGGCTGCAAGTGTAGACATACCGTAAATTATTTTCTTCCCTCTCACAGTAAGGGATTCCAGGAGTTTTTTCTGTCCTTTGTTCAGATCCCACTTCTCCTATGAAAGTAAGGCCCATTTCTTCTTCTTACACATTCTCCCAGATCTGTACACCTTTGTTTTCCTTGAGGCTGCACTACGTACTGTTGAGCAACTACCCAAGCATACAGTAGGGCTGTGTCTAGACTGGCAAGTTTTTCCGCAAAAGCAGCCACTTTTGCGCAAAACTTGACAGCTGTCTACACTGGCTGCTTGATTTTGCACAAAAGCACTGAGGTTCTAATGTAAGAAATCAGTGCTTCTTGCGCAAATACTTTGACGCTTCCGTTCAGGCAAAAGTCCTTTTGCGCAACAGCTTTTGCGCAAAAGGGCCAGCGTAGACAGCCCTTTTTCCGTTAAAAGCATTTGCGGAAAATCATGCCAGTCTAGACGTAGCCTAGGTGTCAATGAGGCAGACATCTGCCATTTTTGCAATTTTCAACATGAAGATCTGTGGACTCATGTCCCAATTATATCCAGTCAAAGGGAAGAGGTCATCTTTCAGGGCACAACAGAGAATAATATATGTACCAGATTCCAGGATTAAGTAACAAATTGACTCATTTACCAGGGAGAGCAAACAAAAAACACAATGGGGTTCTATGAGATTTTTTTGGTTTTGGTAACAAAAATTCATCTCTTTTGGAACAAAAATACTGAAAATGTTTAACTGAAATTAGAAATAATTTGGTTTGCAGGTTTTTGGTTTTAATCTAAAATTATTTTTTGAGAAAAGCAGACACTTTGTGTGAAAAGTTTTGTTCTTTCAATAGCCCTATTTTTCATAAAAATATTTCACTGAAAAACTTTGAAATAGCACTAATTATAACTGTAGCCACTAATGCCAGCATATACTGACCCTTGCTATGTGACAGGTGTGTCTGCCTTTGCAACTATGATAAAACATGTGACTGGTCCTAGAACACAAAGTAGCTTAACAGCTTTAGTGTGTTTGGGTATGTCTACACAGCAAAGTTATTTTGAAATAACAGCTGTTATTTCGAAATAACTGTACTAGCACCTACACAAGCCAACCACTATTTCGAAATTAATTCAAAATAGCAGAGGGCTTATTTTGAAATTGGTAAACCTCATTCCACGAGGAATAGCACCTATTTCGAAATTGCTATTTTGAAATAAGTGCTGCGTAGACGCTTATTTCAAAATAGGGGGCCTCCAGCCCTTCCCAGGGTGCCCTGGTGGCCACTCTGGGCACAAACAGGAAAACTCCTCTCCCTCCCCACTCCCGGGGCCCTTAAAGGGGTAGAGTCTGGCTACAGTCTTTTGTGGCTAGCACCAGGCCTGCCAGCCCAGAGTCACTCTGCTGCTGCCCCTGAGCCAGGTTGCAGCATGAGCCAGCAAGTCACTGGCAGCCAGCCCTCCACCACTCCCCCGGTCTGCCAGCTCCCAGGAGCCTGCCAGGGGCCAGAGAAGCCATGCACCTTCCTGGTCCAGTGCAGAGATCATGGACCTGATTGAGATTTGGGGGGATGCCGCCAATGTTCATGATCTCCACACTAGATGGAGGAATGAGGCCGTCTACAGGCGGATGGCTGCCAGCCTGGCCACCAAAGGCCACATCCGAACCCAGGAGCAGGTTCGGATGAAAATCAAGAAGCTGCGGCAGGCGTATGCCAGGGCCACAGGGGGCAGCTCCCTACCAGGGGCAGACCCAGAGAGCTGCCCCTATTTGGACGCCCTGGACCGCATCCTGGAGGGTGGGTTGGTCCGTGCCCCCCAGGTGGTCATCAACTCTGGGGCAGAGGGCCCTGACAAGGACACAGAGGAGGAGAAGGAGGAGGGCCAGGAGCCGCAGGGGCCCAGAGGGAGCATGCTGCGCAGCCAGGGCCCCTGAGCCGTCCCAGCAGACCTGTCGCTGGTGTCGTCCGAGGCCAGGGAGGCAACAACATGTGAGTGCCATCACTGTCCCTTTATGTGGGAGTGGGAGGGGAGGGAGACCAGGGACTGTGTGCGTGGGCCCTGCTGACCACAGATCATGCAGCAACCTGTGCATGTGCCGTGCCACCCCTGGGCACGTGGCCCCAGCTAGCTTCCACACAGGGACCGTGGCCTGTTACCCACATGCGTGTATGTATGAAGGCACATGACATGCTCCTGACCCCAGGGTGGGACACCACAGGATGCCCTCTCTCCACAAGCCCCCTCTACACAGAGGCAGGGGACATCTCCTCCTGCCCCCAGACCCACACCTCATACAGCACAGGAGCATGGGTGCATTCCTTGGCCAGCTCCCACTCCTGGGGATAGCAAGACATCCCGAACACGGCCTCTGTGCTAGCACATCGACTCTGATGGCATGGAGACCTGTCGTCCTCACCTTGCAAAGGGTGGCTGGGCTTCACCCACTGGGTCCCCAGGGATAACTGACCACCTCTCTTGTTTCTCCACAGCCACACCAGCTGCGAGTGCAGGGCGCACCACCCCGCCCAGGACATCCTCCCGCACGCAGGCACTCAGCAGGCTGACCCATAACTAGGAGGAGTACCAGCAGCAGCACCTGGGGATACTGCAAGGCCTGCACCACACTCTGGACTACTGGGTGCATGAAGACCTGCAGCTCTGGCGGGAGAGCTGGCGTTAACTGCTTGCCCACGGCCGTGCCATCTGAGACCACCTGCAGACCCTGGTGCAGAGATTGCTGCCTCCTGCCTCTCCAGTCCCTGTTGCCTCCCCAGCTACCACTCCCCCTCCCACTCCTGCTCACCCTCCCACCTTTTCCTCCTCCCTTCCCGCCCTTCCTCCCCTCCCCCCCATGGGAATGCCGAGGCCCCCGCACCTGCAGTGCTGGGAGACAGGTGGGCTGGGAAGACCCCCAACCCTGAGCCCTGAGCTTCTCCTCCCCCTTCCTCCCCTTGCCTCCCCCTTCCAGCTCCCTCCTCCCAGGTTTACCCCTCCCCTCTCCCACTCTCTCGCCTCCCCTCTCCCGCCTTCATTCCCCCCCATACCCCAGTTTTGTTGAATAAAGGGAGTTTGTTTTCTTCAACACATGTGTCTTTATTGTACATCAGGGTTAGGGAGGGGTAAGTGGAAGGACGTGAGGGTGGAATGAGGCACAAGCCCCCAGTGGGGCACACCGGGAAGACTTTAGTCCTCCTCCAGGTGGAAGCTCTCCCACAGGGCCTCCTGGATATGGACAGCCCCCCGATGGGCCTCTTGGCTGGCAGCCATGCGGGGCTGCGTGTACAGGCTGGCCAAGTGCTCGGCCTCTGCCATCCAGACTGGCAGAAAAGCTTCCCCCTTCCTCTCACACAAATTGTGCAGTACACAGCACACTGCCACCACATGTGGAATATTCCACTCGGAGAGGTCCAGGAGGGTGAGGAGGCATCTAAAACGGCCTTCAGCTGGCCGAAGGCACCCTCCACCACGATGCGGGCCCTGCCAAGCCTGGCATTAAATGCCTGTTGGGGAGGGTTGAGGTGTCCCATATAGGACTTCATGAGTCAGGATTGTAGGGGATAGGCCGCATCCCCCACCAGGCACACAGGCATGTCCACGTCCCCCACCCTGATGTGGCAGCTGGGGAAGAAAGTCCCGGCGTGCAGCCTCTGGCAAATGGAGGAGTTGTGGTACACACGTGCGTCATGTGCTTTGCCGGACCAACCCGCATTGATGTCCACAAAGTGGCCATGGTGATCAGACACAGCCTGCAGGATGATGGAAAAGTATCCCTTGCAGTTGATATAGAGGGAGGCCTGATGTTCTGGAGCATGGATGGGGATGTGTGTCCCGTTGATAGCCTTCCCCCAGTTGGGGAAGCCTAGGGCGCCAAACCCCTTGATAACCGCATCGACATCGGCAAGGCGGATGACTCTGCGGAGCAGCACTCTATTGATGGCCTTGACCACCTGCAGAGGGACACACAAAACCGAGAGTCACTGAGGTGCCAGGGTCGCTGAGAATGCTCCTTCCCTGCCACTGCCCCGCACCCCCACACCCCAGGAGCACCCCCCCCTGCAATGCTGGCCACCGCAGGCAGTCCTTAGTGTGGATGGGACAGAACAAACCCTCCCATGGAGGGGACTTGCACCACCTCTCCCCCTTTTCCCTAGGGCAGCCTATCCGCTCCTTGCACACACATACACACACCCCCGGCACAGTGGCTGGAGACTGCCATACCTCCATGAGCACTGCTCCGATGGTAGATCTCCCCATGCTGAACTGGTTCCCCACGGATCGGTAGCTATCCGGCGTGGAGAGCTTCCAGAGGGCGATGGCCACATGCTTCTGGAGGGGAATGGAGGGCCTCATGTGTGTGTCCCGTCACTGCAGAGCAGGGGCGAGCCACTCACAGAGCTCCATGAAGGTGTCCTTCTTCATCCTAAAGTTCTGGGTCCATTGTTGGTCTCCCCAGCGCTCTAGGATGATGTGGTCCCACCAGTTGCTGCTGGCATCCAGGAGCTGCAGCTGCTCCTCCACATACCCCAGGAGGATCCGGATGATGGCCTAGGGGTTGGGCTGCAGCATATGCTGTGAGGCAGCCTCCAGAAAGTGCTGCCAGGCTTGCAGCAATACATCCAAAATGAGCACCAGAGTGCCCAGGGGCAGCTCCGGCTCCATGGTGCAGAGTGCTGTGGTGTCCTGAGTGAGGGCAACCAGACCATGCAGAGAAAAAAATGCTTTACTGTCCCTCAGCGAGGTAGGCAAGCAAGCAGGGAAATCTGAGAACCGGCTGTCCAGGGGGGTCCCTTTAAGCACAGGCCTCAGATAGCCTCAGGCAGCAGCCACACAAAGTAACTCCTGACCTGATGCCCTGCCAGAACTAGTTTCAGCTGCCCTTAAATGTGTGTGGATGCTCTATTTCGAAATAGCAAAACGCTATTTCGAAATGCATTTTGTGTGTAGATGCGTTATTTCAAAATTAGATATTTCAAAATAACTATTTCGAAATTAGATATTTCAAAATAAAGCTGTAGTGTAGACATATCCTATCAGAGCCTTCCCGTAATGTATATGCATTTGTTTTCCACCCTAGCAACAGGCCTGTGAAGTTCACATACTAGGCTGGGCCTAGAACAAAACTAACCAGACTCCTGAGACATCAGGGAAGTGAGGTCTGGGAGAAAAGAAGAGAAATTAACATTTTAACTGCTGTGGTGTCCTCTAGAGCAGTGCTTCTGAAAGTGTTCCATGGAATCACTCTCAGAAACACATTAACTGGCCACCCCGGTTTGTTTATTTACCGGCGTCGCAGTCACGGAGCCTCATGGCTCCCATTGGCTCCGTTTCGTCCTTTGCAGCCAAGGGGAGCCGCGAGCTGCAAAGGACAAAATGGAGCCAATGGGAGCCACGAGGCTCCGTGGCCATGGTGCCAGTAAATAAACAAATCAGGGTGGCCAGTTAATGTGTTTCTGAGAGTGATTCCGCAGAACACTTTCAGAACCACTGCTCTAGAGGGATCACTGGTTTTAGAAGTTTTCTTTTGTATATCAAAGAAACTTAATAATTCATTCATTGTTCAAATCATTACAATTATATAACTTAAAGAAAACTTTTTGGGAAGAGAGAGAAACTTGTTTCCTTTCAAAACTCTTAAAACTTCTACCTGGAAATCATGTTGTTCACAAAGGCACTTCATAATGCAATGGGAGTTGCTTTGCCATTTGTTTATTGTTTTATATTTATAAAAATTCCACTCTACTTCCCTTAAGTCTCTAAAACTAAGTAGGAGCTTGAGAAAGAGTGGAAACATAAGCCCCATTTGAGGGAGAAGAGCTTAATTTTAACCTCTTGCTACTAGAGCTTCAGAGAGAAATAAAATCTAATGTGACTATGCTGAAGAAGGTGGGGCAAAATTTATCTTTGGTGAAACTGTTGCAGTTAGCACTGGAAACACAAATATTCAGGGCAACTTTGCTTTGATATGTTTTAATTGTTTCACATCTTCTTTACATGTTTAATTATTGGCGTTTAAACTACGTATAAACATGATTTGTCTACAAACATGATCATTTGCTATTCTGGCTTGTTTAGATTACAGATCCAATCCTCTGAGTGCCTGAGCACTGTCAAAACAGTAGTGGGAGCTGAATATACACAGTAGCTCAACACCTTTTGGAAACTTCATTGTTTTGTTTGCCTAACATTAATATCCCTACATAATGGTACATAAGATCAAACATGTTGATAACTCATTGATGAAGCCCCAAAGAATACTTGTTCTTTGAGCCCCCTTGTGTTTCATTCAGTCTGAATTTCATACAAACAGGCTGACTTGCTTAATTTCTAATTACTGTATCTGTATATAATAATATAATAATATAATAATAAAATACGAACTGCTGGGATTTCCCATTAATTACACAATCATCTGCTGTAGCCAGCTGTTCTGCCACCCACTTGGGACTTTGTGAATTTGATCAGGGTCAAGAGGTGAGGAAGATTAAAGAATGAACCTGCTAAGCTAATAAAAAGGCCATTTTTCTATCAGAACATCTTCACATTAGCTTAATTACATCTACAGAGTCAGTTAATGGAGATGCAAAGGAAGAGCCTGTGGACCAGTGAAGTAATTTATGCTTTTGTAATCTCCAAAATGGACATAGAACTGACCATTGAAATATCCCTGTATTGAATTGTGTGTACATATATATATATATATACAACATAAAATATACAAAAATATATCAAACAAATCCAATTACTGATGTCACATAAAAATCCATCATCTGAGAATGTCATGCACTCTTCTTGGATCCTATGATTTTCTAGTAATATCTGAATATGTTGACTCTTGTTTTAGTGCCTGTCCAATAGTTTGCCTCCAGAATAATCTGTCCTGAGCTATGATTTCCAGGTCACCAAGAGATATGCTGCATGACTTCACATTGACCTTTTAAGATATTTTTATGATGCTTATACTGATTACTAATAGAGTGCTTTTTGTGAACAACCTGGCCATAGAACACCATGCATCATCTAGCCTCATAATATAACCAGTCCAGTGAAACCATTCATAAGCATTGCTTTCATGCCCATGATGCCACGCAGCTAAAGGACCTCCATTTTTGGAATTTTGTCTCACCAAGTCAATTCTTTTCACCAGGGGCAGTACACATGGAACTGATCAAGTTTCAAAATGTGGCAGTGATATATGGTCCATTACTTTGAACCACACAGCCTGATAAATTGCCTGATAGACTTATTTTCATATGACGTTTAGCACCATGGTCATTCCATAAGCATTTGGCTACTCTTTCAAAGGCAGTGCTGGCTTTGGCTTTGGGATTTTTTTAGGAGAAATGACAATATGCCATGTTTATTGGGAATATAAAGTAAAAAGCATTTGCATTCTCTCTCTCTGTCTTACACACACATACACACAGATAGACTAGTCCTGCCATCATTGTTATAGTTACCAGTCTGTTGCTCACCTTAACTTACTTGTTGTCAGACACTGCCACCAGTGCGGTGCTCTGGCATCTGTTCTGCTCCCTTCAGTGTTGATAACCATTCGGCTGCGTGCAGTGCATGTGCTCTCTCTCCGAATACTTGTGCTGTCTCTGAATGCTGTGCAGGCTCTGCACAGGTAGCCAACACTGCAGACTTCTAAGAGCCCCCAATGGCCACAAATCAGACAAGGTGTATGCAACAATGTAGGAAGCGCGCACTGCATTGCTTGTCTTATTGTAGAATGCACTTGTTGAGTCGAGGCGCTGCCGTTTCAGACCTGATAACTGCCGCTCAAAATAATCTACATCCTTTTGCAACAAGTTGGGGTGACACTTTTCAAGATGGAGTTTCAGCTGAGCCGGCTTCATTGAGTCATTCCCCAAGACTTTGAAACAAATAACACATTGTGGCAAATCCACGCCTTCTTTTTCTTGACAAGTGAAGCTGAATTTGATGTAGTCCTCTGAATACTTGCACTTGACATTTCTTCCTGTCATTGGCATTATAAACAAACTACACCACACCTGTAAAACAGCACATGTAGCACAGGACAAATGACACAGCAACCACTCAGCACAACGGCGGCAGCTACACTGATGCTCAGAGCCTCAAACGGACATTACTGGCAACACAACGCGGTTGCATCCTAGGTGACGCTATGGATGACGCATCGCGTGCTTGTGAACATGGCGTAAAACAGCCTAATGGTGGCACCTGCTCACACTGTCTGACTTTGGACAATGTTCCTGTGGACCACCGAAAAAGTCACCATGGACCACCAGTTGAGAACCACAGCACTATACAAACACTGGAATACTACATTTGAGCTACATAGCTACATATGCACTAACAAGTACAAGGCACTGTCCATGCCTTAGTCCAAGTTTTGCAGTCATGAAGCAAGGATTGATGGTGTATGGCTGAGATTCAGACTGGAGAATCTGATGGTGAAGCTAACTCCCACTCATCTTGGATGTCCCTCAGGATAGCCCACACAATAATAAGGAACAGCCTGCTCCAACTTCTGTGAACTGGCTGGTACCAGAGATGTGTGTTTTGCTTAAGGCTGTAACATCAGTGTTATAACATGCAGATTCTCTACCAATGATTGCTGATCTACATTCATGCCAATCAGTGCCATTAAGAAGTGTACATACATTCCAGGAAACAAAGCATTCTGTTTAGTTGTTGATTTTCTTGTGGGATCACAAAATTGGACAGTTAGTCAGTCACAGTTAACCAAGAGTCAACTGGAATAAGCTGTGTTTAGGGATTGTTTTGTTTCCCCCTTTAGAAGAAAGCAGCACTGTCCCTAAATAGTAATAGAGATGTAGCCGTGTTAGTCTGGTCTTGCTGAAACAAAAGACAGGACTATGCAGCACTTTAAAGTGCAGCACTTTAAATTTATATGTGTTCACTTTTTTTTTTATTGTATCCCTTTGATATATATGGTCATGCCAATTTTCTTCCACAATTTGATCTGAGGAAGTGGGTCTGGCCCACGAAAGCTCATCACCTAATAAACCATCTTGTTAGTCTTTAAAGTGCTGCATAGTCCTGTCTTTTGTCCCTAAATAGGGTTGCTTTATCATCCCAGAAGTATACAAGATCTGCTGCTGTTCCAGCTCAGCATACAGATGACTACTACACTAGGGCTGCCTACGTGCAAGTTTCTGTCTAGATGCTTCCAGTGGTATCTTCCACCTGTCTCTGACATCACTTGCCCATCACCATAGGACTTTTGCTTCCCACACCATATGTATTTGCTTTCGTACCTGTTCACCAGCACAAAAACATTAGGTACATAGTATGAAATGAAGTAGATTCCATACGTTAAAACCAAATTGTAGCATTTGTCTTCCCCCCAGAATGGAATTTAGGCAATTATTTCATAATTAAAAAGCAACTTATTTGCAGAGGATTAGATTTTGCTACCCTTATTCATGTGGAATAGTACCTTATCCTGTTCATAGCTTAGCAGAATCCAGCCCAAAAAGTACACCAAACATTAAAGCAGCAAATACCTCATTTAATCAGTCTGTTTGCATATGGGGACTATATAATGAGTCTGCCTTCTCTACACATGAGTAAGAATATGAGGAAACCACCTGGACAGATTGAGATTTCAGATAAGCCTGTTTCCTAGCTACTGTGTACAAATACAAAGCCTAGTTACATATATATGCTACTAGTCTGTTGGATTCTGCTGACTTCTTCAATAAGAAGATATACAGGCAGATAGAGAGCTCCCAAACAATTGCAAATAATGCTATCCAATTCCTCTACAGCACAGTGGGCTTTATTTTCCCCCCAAAGTCATTGCAAATTAGGTTAATCTAACTAAACTTTTGACTATGTATAATCTTTAATCACTAGAGAGGCACACTGTGTTAAACCTCATGTGGTTTGTTTACTTCTGTCAAACTTGGTTCCTGTACATGATGTAATGTGTTGTGATGTGATTGACACAAATTGACGTGAAGTGTAACAACAAAATGTGCCAGCCTGGACATTCCAAAAGACAACTTTCCCTACACCACCAAGTTGGAAGTACTGAGCATGTAAATGAGCTGGCAAAGTGTCTCCCAAATAAAGTAAATGTTTCTCATTGCCCATAACTAAAAGAGTCACCTCCTGTATATCTTTGATAAACTTAAAAAACAACAAATAGTCTGGTAGCACTTTAAAGACTAACAAAACATGTAGATGGTATCATAAGCTTTCATGGGTACAGCCCACTTCTTCAGATGACTGGCTGTGTCCACAAAAGCCCGTGATACCATCTACATGTTTTGTTAGTCTTTAAAGTGCTACCAGACCATTTGTTGTTTTTTAAGTTTATCCTGTACAGATTAACTCAGTTACCCCTCTGAAGCTTTTGTATATCTTTGGTTAAACTTTCTTTTACTATGCCAAAGGCCAGATCCTGCAGGCTTTTCATATTCAGCCTTATCTCTAAATCCATATCAAGAGCCATTCACTGTGTATCCAAAACAGTTCGCTTACATGCAAGCACCACATCTTGTATAGCTTGTTCCAGATCCAATACTGACCACAGACCCTCAACTAGCAATTGTGTTCAGACTGATCAATGTTCCTTTAGAGGCAGTTCGCAGGAAGACAAATGCAGAGTCTTCCATGTTTGGCTTTTGACTGCTGCTGTTCACCATGGTTCTGCAGAAAGTACATGCTTTGACCTGCAAGTTGCAGGTGTGTCTTGTCTGGGTGGCATAATCTGGAGTAACTGCTAAGACTATTATTCCACATGAACAGCCTGTTAGAGGGAGTGGGAGATATCAGCGGGAGTCAAGAAATATTTGTTTCTCTAATGATCACCCATCCTGAAAATCTTAGTTTTGAGCAAGATGATTTAGAAGATTTTAACAAGGCAACTCAGCAATATCCAAAGACCTTAGGTATCTTTTACACCATTTGGATCCCTTTTAGGCCTGAGTATAGTAGACACTCAGGCCTGCCAACAGGGAGAAAAAGGAAGCAACTGCCCAAGGCCCAGTGATTCAAAAGGGCCTGCAACTTCTGGCTGCTACCACTGATACTGTGTTAGTGGTGGTGGCTGGAGCTTCAGGCCCTTTAAATTGCCACCAGAGCACCATGGGGCACAGTTCCAGTCCCATCCCTTCCACCTGAGGCTCCGTCCCTTCAGGGAGCACAGAGCCAGCAGCACAGGGGCCCACTTTGCCCAGGAGCCTGGCACATCTGTTGGCCCCACTGTAGACACTGCATTGTTAGCGAACTCTTCTTGGCAATGCTATGCCATACACTGAACAGCTTCCACAGAAATTGCATTTTCAGGACAGATTAGTGATTGTTTCTAACCTGCCTCTGAAGTCTCCCTTTGGCTATACATCCTTGGCTGGCTAACAATGTAAGGAAAAGAATGTTTGAGTTGCAGTATTTGCTATAAATTTAGTTCTCTTTCCTGTTCACAAATAATTTGCCAACAAGCATCAACTGAGTCTATTTGCTAAATTTGTTATTTTTAGTATACATTAAAGAGTTGGGATGAGCAGATCCTGGCTTCATGAACTCATTAGTCTGGTGATTCACTATTCATTATTAGTGCTGCAGGATTGACCATTGTGTCTTTTGCTCTTTATGCAACAAAAATAACATGAAGGAACCACACAAGGCTGGTACAATCCAAATATCAATGTTTACTAACTATATACAACATGCAAGGGCTATTTATGAACATAAACTACTGCTCTGGATAGGTTCTGAAAGCTTCTGGAAAATAGAAGACAGTGCTAATGTCACTGTTTTTGTTTCCTGATTGGATGACTGGCACTTGTAAGACCAGGACAATAACAAACAGAGAGCAAGAAGTGATGCCTGACACATTTCCAGTGAGAATTTTTGCGCATAATAGAGAATCACAGAACCATAGAATCCTAGGGTTTGAAGAGACCTCAGGAGGTCATCAAGTCCATACATATGAATATATGTGTTCATGCTAAAATTGATTGATGAAGGTAATTGGAAATTTGAAAATTTTCATGAAAAATTATTCGCCTCCCTCTCTTCTTTTGGGGAGAAGGGTTTAATTTTTTTCAACCAGTTCTATGGCTGTGTCTCTGGTCACTTGTCTGGTACCCACTCTTGGTCACTTTGGGGATTAGCTCTTAAGGCCAATGTCCTTTCCCACAGTTGCATGACATCGGTCTGTCGCCAAGAACTGTTGTCCTCTTCAAACACTGGAAGAGGGGAATGCTGAGCTGTCCTAGGCAGTCTTCCCAGACCTACTTTGACACTTGGTTGTAATTTAGGGACTGCCAACTTAGCAGTTCTGGGCTTTACTCTTCCAGCCCTCACTGTTCCTTCCTTGGAGTGCTTCCTTCTGACACTCCTGGTCCCCTCCCCTCCTTTTCTCTGTCAGTACCAGATCCAAACCCTCCTCACTCTTCCTAAGGTCTGATTGCTGCTCTGCACCAGCAGCAGCCCCTATTTTGTGTGAGCTTCCTGGCTTTATAGGCCTCCTCCTGTTCCTGCTCAGCAGAATCTTCTTGTCATTAATTCCCTGCATCTTGGCTTTCCCTCCAGGTGCAGCCTGGGGAGTTAATAGGCCTGGCTACATTAATCCCTTCAGCTATGTTTACACAGCAGCATTATTTCAGAATAACTGACGTTATTCCAAAATAACATAGTTCGCGTCTACACTACAAGCCTTTATTTCGACATAATTAATGTTGAGATGAAGGACTTCTTACTTCTACTCCTTTAATCCTCATTGTACAAGGAGTAAGGGAAGTCAGAGGAAGAGTGCTCTTTCTCAGACTTCCTGCTGTGTAGACCATGCCAAAAGCTGAAATAAGCTATTTCAACTTAAGCTACGCAATTGACATAGGTCAAATTGCGTAGCTTATTTCGGCTTTAACCCTGCTGTGTAGATGTGCCCTTCCAGTCCTATGTACGGTGGACACCCCATCACATGAGGCTGGGGTTGAAAAAGATATTTTTGCAAAAACATTTGCAAAATTTTATCGTATTTTGTTTAATTTACAATCAAAATTCAGAAAATTTCCACCAGGTCTGCTCTTAAATATTTTTACAGATAACAGGAAGTGATCTGAATACATGAAAATAACAAAAACATAACAAATCAACTATCTTGTGAATAATAGAAAATCAGACTTTGCAATTTAATTTTTGTAAAACATTTTTAAAAGATATTCAGCCAACCGTTTGTAGTGGGATTAAGGAAACCTGCAGGGAAGGTTTTTCTTTTTGTTTTTTTGGTGTATGCGTGTGTTCAATTCTCAACTTTTTTTAGAATTACAGTAAATAATTTTGGTTGTTAGAACCCCACAACCTGGGAGTCTAACTATAACAGTGCTGAAGGAAACAAATGCAATACAAGCATACCTAAGAGTAAAATAAAACTCCCTTTTTCTAAAGCTCCATCAGGACTTTATTAAGCTTCTGGGGTCACAGGATCAAATATGTATGTGTTTCAGCACCTGTGAGAACCCAGGGCTTGGCAGCAAGGAACTCCTCTAGTCCTGCCTTGCTCCCTCTGGTGCCTTTGTCACAGTATGTACAGATGGGCCATGATCACCATCCGCATTGTTCTCTGAAGCTTCAGCTAGTTCTTGTTCTCCTGGAGGGCTGTGTACCTTGTTCCATAGGGCATATTTCTCATCCCAGAGGACTTCTACTATGTTCCAAAGAGCTCCTTTTTCCTCTTGTAGCTCCTGATCATTCTCCCTGAAAGCCATGTACTCTTCCCAGAGGGCCATTTTACCCCTTGAGATAGCAATATCCTCCTCCCAGAAGACCTTGTCCTTTTTCCAGAAAGCTTTGTATTCCTTCCAGAAAGTATTGTTCTTCTCCTGGGCAACTTCATTCTTTTCTTGAAAGGCTTTGTTTTTCTCACGCAGAGCCTTATTTTTTTCTTGAAAGACCTTGTTTTTAATCTGGAAATCTCTGATTGTTTCCCAGAAAGCCTCATTCCTTTCCTCAAAGGCTGCAATCTCCTCTTCAGAGACCTTGATCTTCTCTTGGAAGGTGTCAATCTTTTCTTGAATAGTATTAACCTGTTCCTGGAAAGCTTTCTTTTTCAGTTAGAAGGCCTTGATCTCTTCCAAGAAGGCCTTGTTGTCCTCCAGAAATGCCTTGATTTCTTCCATGAAGTTTCTGTTCTTTTCTCGAAAGGCCTTGATCTCCAATCTCAAAGCCTTGGCTTTCTTCTCTTCTTGAAATACCTTGATCTGTTCATGGAAATCTTGGTTCTCCTCCCAGAAGACCTTGATCTCTTCTTGTAAGGCCCTTTTCTCCTCTTTTTGATTCTTGCTAAGGTGCTTCTTGCGGATGTTAGTGAAGGGTGCCAGACGGTTCTTGGTCTCCTGCTTCATGCTAGAGAAGACAGTTACCTCATTATTTATCCTGACTTGCAAGGTGCTATGGTCTAACCCTCATTCTGTTTTTTGATTCTTCTGGTCCATAAGTCACTTCTGGATTTTAAAATGATTGGGTAAACAAAGAACGCAAATTTGCTGCTGTACTGAATGCTGGCTGGTAGCCTTTGGGAGGTGCAGAGCAGGAAGGTGTTTGTGAAAAGGCTCATTGAGGACCACTAAAATGGGAAGTAAAGAAATAGAAATAAAACATTAGCTGTGAGGTTCATAGGACAGAATTGAGCTACATTAGAGAAAGAAGTTAGCAAGTAAGACAAAATGGATTATTTAACAAATACAGTATATGCTGAGTTATTTAAAATCAATGACTAAGATTTCCAAAAGTGACTAGTGATTTATGTTCCTCCATTTTGGGGTATGCTACTGGAGATTCCTTAAATGATCCTGTTTTTTAAAAGATGCTGGACAGCCCCTCTCTGAAAATACGGACCCTTTAAAATGTTTCAAATTTGGTACCCAAAAAAACGAAGAAACCCCAAATCACTAGTCCCCTTTGAAAAACGTGGCCTGTATACATAACACAACTACTCCATATTCTATTTTTTCTTACCATCCCTTTATAAAGTAAAAGTCCTTAAATTACTGGCCTTTAAATATGCCCAGCATACATTTAAGTAGTCAGATTTGGTAAAATATTGTTGATCAAGTCATACCCTAATTTTTAAAGGAAATTACAACTCTAGCAAATATTTTATAGACATATTATTGGCACTTGCCATCCTGGTGTTTTATGTTTTGTTAAGTATTGGAAAAGTAGTCTTGTAGGTTCCAATGAAACGGTGCAAGGAAAAATTCTTCTTACAGTCTGTGTTGTACTGAATAATGAATTTAGGTTGCGATCTTACAATGCTTACTTAATTTGAATTGTATGTATCTTAATCTGCAAGTAGGCCAGTTAAGAAATTCTGCAACTATTCCCAGAATAAGAAATTAGTGCAAAAAAGCAGATTTGCTTTATAACTTCTATGTGCATCAGAATGAGATAGTAATACCCAGATTGGTGCTTGAGAGGATTATGAATTCATTAGTGTTTTGATGTATGTTGAGTTTGTTAGGATGAATGTGCTGTTCAAAGGTGAAGAATAATTATTAATACAAGTTTTATTTATTTAAAAATTGTGAAATTACAATTTAAGATGTAACCAACTTGTAATTTACATGCCATAACTAATTTCTGCATTTCACATTTTAAAAAAATACCACAATGTTCAATAATGTCCTGTTATCTGTAGGTGATGAGAAGAAACAACTAGGAATAAGGTGAATGCAAATATTCTTGTAACTGCCCTGGAAAAATAAGAAATCATCAGTGTCATTGAGGTACAACAAATATATCTTGAATTATTGAAATGTAGGAAGAAATGTACTCTTGTGAAGACAGCAAGTCCCAGGAAGATGCACCGCTTAGATCTGACCCAGGCCCACAAAAGAGTGATAAAGACCTTGAGCTTGCAATGTGTAGTGTGTAGACTCTTGTCTATCTGGATAGTGCTCCCTTGAATTCAGTGGGGACATTTTGCAGAATCAGTGATACCAAAGCAGTGCATATACCTTGTGCTAACTCTTTTCTCAGATTTAAATTTTACTTGTAAAAAGCAATGTATAAACAGGGATTTTGTTTCAATATTGTCTGCCAAAGGAAAAACTCCCCTGTCCCTCCACTTTTGATACCCTTTCAAATGAGTAGAGTAATTCCAAATGTTTGGTGGAGAGATTTCATTTCAAAGTTCACTCTATTACGAACATAATCAGAAATGCCTTTCCCGAGATGGACTGAGTGATGATCAGAAGATTGTTTGTTTGTCCAATTGTCTACTAGCAGCCCTATGTGGTGCTACCTTTCCATGATAAGCTTGGGGAAAAAAGGCTCAAAAGAGGCTTTGAGGTCTTCTTGCTGAAAAAAATTGACCTTCTTATTGACTTTCTTTCTTTACTTCTCAGACTGAATTCTAGACTAAAATTTCCACTCCTGACATTGAATCATGACTAAGTTTATTTATATTGAATGGACCTGCTCTTCTTCTCTGTGCAGCTGAATTCTCTTGGGTTAGAGATGGTATGACCACGGCAATTAGTGCTTGAACCTTAAAGATGAGAATGTTCTAGAAGATCCAGAATCCTTAAATTATTTGGTATGTGTGGAGTGATTGTGAAGTCACCTGATATTTGTTTTGCTCTCTGCTTCAATAACTGAGTAAATTTCCCTACAGTTTGGATGAATGATATGATCATACTTACTAAAACATGCAAGATGCATGTACATTTCCACAAGACACCTGGCAAGTGGTCCAAATACTCCAAGTAAGGACTCCAATGTGACCACACTACCTATGTAGAACTGTGAATTCAATGCATAGCTTTGCAAAAGTATCCACAAATTATTTCCCCCCATTTGACTCATTCTAATTAGGAGAATGGGAAGTGAAAGAGGGGCACTCTGGCTTTCAGTAATTCTTCAAGGGCCAAACCCTGAAAGTTGGAATAGTGGCCAGCTACCCTGGGCTCTGAGCAGAAGAAATATCAAGGAGATGGGAGCTGGGAGGAGCAGAAGAGGAATCCTAGAATAGAGGGCTGGAAGGGACATCTTGAACTCATTTAGTCCAGCCCACTGTGCTGAGGCAGGATTAATTGTTTGTTTAATCTGTATTTAGAAATCTCGAAGTAGATGATACTTATTCAGCCTCCAGCACATTTGCTGCAATAAAGTCTTTTGCATTCTAAAATAAAATTAGCAAGTAATATTCATCACATATATGATGTAAGACAATAATGGATATTGTAAATAGTTCTGTTTAATTGTACTAAGATGAAGAGCAATTTGGTGATTAGACATTCTTCCTCCTGAGAATTAAGCTCTAGTAGATCCCACTAACTCTTTTTACACGGGAAAGGATCAGCAACTGGATTGGTGAGTAGTGTCTGTGTGACACTGACCCTTACACAAGACAGCAGAAATGGAAACAATGAAATGAAATGAAGGCAATATAAACAAACATAGATGTAAAATACTCTGGTGCTTGAGATGCTGAAACACAGTTGATACTTTATTAGTGTCCCTAACTCAAGAAGACAGGCATTATTGTACACACATAAAACCGCAGTTCTGGGTTGCTAGACCAATATAGTAGTTTACAATGGCTCTTTCCTGCTCTCTGTGGCCATTCTTATTCTGCAGTGAATCCCAGTTCCTCCTCCCAGAGATCTAATTCCTTCTTCCAAAGCTCCAGCTCATTTTTCCATTGGTCTAGATCCTCTCCCCAGAGTTCAATCTCGTCCATTAACAGAGTCTTGACATTTTCCCAGAGGTTCATAGTCTTTGTCCAGAGGGTCATGTTCTTTTCCCAAAAGGACTTGTTTCTCTCCTGGAAGGTCATGATCATATCCTCGTTCTTTTCCCATAATGCTTTGTGATTTTCTCTTGTGATATTGTTGTGGTCCTGAGAAGTCTGGATTGCCTCTGCTAAGGTCACCATCTTCCCTTGCAGGTCTCTGATAACATGACCCACCATATCCTGCAAACAATCCATTAGGTTGGAAGCCAGGTGGAGAGATGATCTAGCAAACTGGGAAACTTCTGGGTACCAACTTGCAAAAGAAATATGCTCCATAGTCCATCAACAGTCTTGTTAGACAAAGCAATATTCTGATACAGCAACTACAGCTTCAAATTATAGAAAAAAATAATAATTAAAGGAGAATTAGTTATGAAGTTTGAAAACTAGAAAGAAGTTAAATAAGATTAAGGAACATTATCAAAGTATTGTTTATTATCATCCAAGCACCATGTTTTACTTTATGAGCACAAATAATAAGTAACAGAGTATTTACACATCCAAACTCACTAATGGAATTGCTGATGAACTCAACCTCCAATTCTTTTACTTAAAAAATAGTTGGTGTGAATTTACATCCTGATCTTCCTGACCCTGTAGGAAAGCAAAGTTTTCTCAAGTGAAGAAAGCGTGGTGACCATGCAATTTTTCTAAACTGCCTCATTATCATGCATATCTGAAGAAAACACCCCACAGTGATATGATTGTTCTCTTTGTGGTGTTTATTAGCCTCCTTTCTGAGCTTGTCCATTGTGGTGTCTGTCTCTGTGATGAGAAAAGTCTAATTTATAAGGGAATGATAATTTATACAAGTGTAGTTCTAGAGAGTCTTGGAATTCCTGGGTAAAATTTGATAGCTTGTGTTGTGCCCAAGGCTAGACTAGCTTATCATAATGGTCCCTTCTGATCTTAAAATCTATGAAGTTGCCACAATTCATTAGCAAATTAATAAATATGAATTTCATTTGCAGCAAACACCGACAGTGTAATGTGGGGCTGTATTCCAAATGTATGGGGCAAATAATATGACTTGGTATCAAGTCTTTTTATCTACAAATACATAGCACGATAAATTGGTTGATTGGTAAGAGTAAAATATTTTCCTTTTCAAATTCAACAGTTTACTTCTTTCCCTCCCAGAGTTTAGCCTCAATGTGCATTTTAGATCTCTCTTTTCCAAATAGAGCTGAGTGAATAATTGATTTTTTTCATTCAGTGGCCAAAAACAAAATTTGGGGTTTAATGAACTCTGCAGGGCCCTGAGTAGGGGTGAAGAATCGGGAACTCCAGTGCAGTCTAAGAGGAATAGAAGAACTCTTTGTTTGAGTGTTTATTTGGATTTTCAGTTAGATTTTCCTTATGCTAGAGGGGGATTAAGTTTGAAATGTGGGCTGGGAGATCCAGACCGCTGCAGAACCAGATTGGCTAACAACAGGAGGTGCTAATTCTGGCACGCCTATAAACAACTCACCTCCTCCCCCTCTTCCCCCCCAAGTATTCCCAATATAATAATAAAATGTAGCTTACCTATGGACTGCTCTTCAGTCAGCTGGCTCTGGTGACATGCACTTTGGTGACAGGCCATAATTATCTGTTTTGTCACCTCCTCTGTGGTGATGTCATGTCTGTGTGCTTTGTAACACTACTGTCATAGGACTGAGTGATGTGTCCTGTCCCCCTGGTAGCCAGGAGGTGAGGATGAAAGTGTACGAGAGACAAGGACACCAATGTAGGTTTGGGTACCTTGGTTGTTACTCACCAGGATGAGGCAGACGGTTGTGGCAGGCTGTGGTTCCTGCTTCCAGTCTGCCTGTCTGTTAGAGGTGGAAGCTCCTAACTAGGAGTTGTTTTATTATGTGGGCAATGAAAACTGCACTCTAAACTAGAGATAAGTTGAAAACCCTGGATTGTAAAAGGGACTTTTTGGGATGATTGAAAATCCGGCCCATGTTGAAAATAACCCTTATCATGCTTCTTTCTGAATAGTGAACTGCACAGAACACTGGCAGACCAATTAAATGTGATGTTGTCCCTGGATATTCCTTATTTTAGTGGCTGGTTGGGAAACAAGAAGGAAAATGGTGGGGTAGGGGGGCTGACAATTGCCGGGCCCCAGGTAAAGTTGGGGCAGCAGCTCCATGCTCCTGGATGGGATGGAGCCTTGGGCAGAAGGGGCTAGGTTGAGGAGCACGCCCCATGGTGCTTACAGTGGTTACTTAAAGGGTCTGGGATGCCTGCTGCCACTACAGATATGGTCTCTTTGGCCCACCCCCATGTTGATGGGCCTGGGTGGGGTTGAGACATTCAATCTCCTACAAGCCTGGGGTGAAATGCTGGCCCCATTGAAATCAATAGGACTGCGGTGGGCCAGGATTTCACATTAAATCAATGGGGAAATGTGGACTTACTGCAGGTGGGAATTCACTTGCCTTTGTCTTCTACTGCTGTTGCTGACTTTCTAAATGCACTATGTGCAGCGAAGCTAAGCAAGAGCCTTGCTAAATAGCTTCAGCTTTTCTTTTCTTTTTTATGGTTCCTGAAATCTGACAAATAATCAGCTGATAAAAGAAATCATTCAATGCAAGAGGTCTTGGATCCTATTCCTGACTTTGCCACTGGTCTGCTGGGTGATCCTGGGCAAGTCATTTCCCCACTCTCTGTGCCTCAGTTTCCGTGGTTATAAAAATGGAAATAATAAGACTGAGCTCCTTTAAAAATCCTTTGAGAGCTAATGATAGTGCTTTATCATAGAATCATAGACCCATAGAGCTGGAAGAGACCTCAGAAGGTCATCAAGTCCAGCCCCCTGCTCTAGGCAGGACCAATCCCAACTAAATCAACCCAGCCAGGGCTTTGTCAAGCCGAGACTTAAACACCTCTAGGGATGGAGACTCCCACTGCTTCCCTAGGGGTATGTCTACACTACAGCATTATTTTGAATTAACTTAGTTCGAATTAGTTAATTCGAAATAAGCTAATTCGAAATAACGCATCTAGACACAAAAACTAATTTGAATTAGCATTTTGCTAATTCGAATTAGCGCGTCCACACTGATTGGATGCTGGGTCACATTTAAGGCCAGCTGAAACCGGTTCCGGCAGGGCATCAGGTCAGTAGTTGCTTTGTGTGGCTGCTGTCTGTGGCTATCTGAGGTCGTGCTTAAAGGGACCCCCCTGGACAGCCAGTTGTCAGCTTTTCCGCTTGCTTGCCTATCTTGCCGAGGGACAGCAAAGCGTTTTCCTCTCTGCCTGTCTGTTTCGGTCGTTCTCATTGGGGACACCGCAGCAGCTGGCACCATGGAGCCAGAGCTGCCCCTGGGCATTCTGGTGCAGTTTTTGGATTTGTTGCTGCAAGCCTGGCAGCAATGGCTTGAGGCTGCCTGGCACCATCTGGTGCACGTCAGCGCCCTGCCCTTCCCCCTGGCCTCCCTGGGGGTGTTGGAGGAGCCGCAGCAGCGCCCGGACGCCAGCGTGCCCCGCCGCATCTGGCGTCTGGACACCAGCAGCGACTGGTGGGACCGCATCATCCTGGAGTGCTAGGGAGACCAACAGTGGACCCAGAACTTCAGGATGAAGAAGGACACCTTCCTGGAACTCTGCGAGTGGCTTGCCCCTGCTCTGCGGCGACGGGACACTCGCATGAGGCCCGCCATTCCCCTCTACAAGCGGGTGGCCATCGCCCTATGGAAGCTATCCATGCCGGACACCTACCGATCCATCGGGAACCAGTTCGGCATGGGGAAATCCACAGTCGGAGCAGTGCTCATGGAGGTACGGCACTCACCGGCCACTGGGCCGGCGGTGGTACGGGGGGGCTGCAAGGAGGGGATGGGCTGCCCCAGGGAAAACAGGGGGGAGGAGGCGAAAGTGCCCTGTACGGGAGGGTTTGGTCTGTCCCAGCCGTACTACACACCGCCCGCGGTGGCCAGGATCTCAGTGGGGGTTGCTTCTGGGAGTGGGGCGCGGGGCAGTGCCAGGGAACGAACACTCCCAGCCACCTGGGCGCTCCAGTGATTCGCAGTTTGCTGTGTCTCTCTGCAGGTGGTCAAGGCCATCAACAGGGTGCTGCTCCACAGGGTGGTCAGCCTCACCGACCTGGACGCAGTCATCCAGGGGTTCGGCGCCCTCGGCTTCCCCAACTGCGGGGGGGCCATCGACGGGACGCACGTCCCCATCCGTGTCCCGGAACACCAGGCCTCCCTGTATATCAACAGGAAGGGGTACTTCTCCGTGCTCCTGCAGGCCGTGTCTGACCACTGGAGCCAGTTCACGGACCTCAGTGTGGGCTAGTCCGGCAAGGCACACGACACCAGGGTGTTCCGCAACTCCTCCATGTGCCAGAGGCTGCACACTGGGACCTTCTTCCCCGACCGCCACATCAGGGTTGGGGACGTGGACATGCCCGTCTGCCTCGTGGGGGATGCAGCCTACCCCCTACAGCCCTGGCTGATGAACCGTACACGGGACACCTCAAGCCCTCCCGGCAGGCCTTCAATGCCAGGCTCACCAGGGCCCACATTGTGGTTGAGGGGGCCTTCGGACGCCTGAAAGCCCGCTTCAGATGCCTCCTCACCCGCCTCGACCTCGCTGAGCACAATATTCCTCCCGTGGTGGCAGCATGTTGTGTGCTGCACAGTTTATGTGAGAGGAAAGGGGAGGCTTTCCTGCCAGCCTGGATGGCTGAGGCGGAACACTTGGCTGGCCTGTACGGGCAGCCCCGCACCGACGCCATCTGGGAGGCCCAGCGGGGGGTGTCTGGATCTGGGAAGCCCTGTGGGAGAGCTTCCAGGTGGAGGAGGACTGAACTGTCCCTGGCATGCCCCACTGGTGCCTTCTTCCACCCTCTCCTCCTTCCCTTTTCCCCTTCCTAACCTCCCTTCCTAATGTTAAATAAAAACACCTGTTTTGCCAACAAATATGTCTGTTTATTTCACAGAACTGAGGTGGGGGGGGGAATGAGGGTGGGAGAGGGGAGGGGGAAACCTGGGAGGAGGGAGCTGGAAGGGGGAGGAAGGGGAGGAAGAGAAGGGAAAGCTCAGGGTTCGGGGTCTTGCTGGCTCTCCCGTCTCGCAGCACTGTGGGTGCGGGGGCGTCGGAGGAGAGTGGGTGTGGAGGGTAGGGCAGGAGGGAAGGCGGGGGTGTGGAAGAAGCGGGAGGGGGAGTAGGGGTGGGAGGAGGAGCGAAAGCTGGGGCGGCCGCAGGGGCTGGAGCAGGAGGAGGCAGGAACCAGGGTCTGGAGGTGACCTCTGAGGGCACGGCCCTGCTTCTCCAGTGCCTCCAAGCTCTGCTGCTGCAGCCGCAGGTCCTCCCGGACCCAGTGCTTCTGGTTGCGGAGCTGCTGCCCCAGTAGCCACAGGTGCCGCCGGTGGTAGTCCTCCTGGTTGCGGGTGCGCCTGCTGGCCCGGGTGCGGGTGGCTGTTCCAGGCGGGGTGGTGCGCCCTGCACTCCCAGGTGCTGCGGCTGTGGTGAAACAAGAGCAGTGGTCAGTTCTCCCTGGGGACACAGTGGGTGAAACCCAGCCCCCCTCTGCAAGGCGAGGTCGGGGTGTGGGGAACAAGCCAGGGCTCCTGCATGACACCCAGCTGCTGCTCCATGGTGGGCAAGGCCCAGGTGCACGGTCCCTGGGCTCCCTCTCCTCCCCCCATACACATAAGGGGACCATGATGGCACTCACATGTGGAGCCATCCCCGGCCTCAGATGACACAGCTGATGGGCTTTGTGGGATGACTCGGGGGTCCTGGGTGCTGGGCAGGCTCCCTGCAGGCTCCTGCAGCTCCTGGCTGTCATCCTCCTTGTCTTCCTCCTCTTCCCCTGTTTCAGGGGCTGGGCCCTCTGCCCCGGGGTCGATCACCACCCGGGGGGCATGGACTGTGTAAGCCCCCAGGATGCGGTCCAGGGCCTCATAATGAGGGCAGGTGTCTGGGTCAGCCCCTGGGTGGGACCCCCTGGTGTAGGCCTGCCGCAGGTCTTTAATTTTTCAGCACACCTGCTCCTGGCTGCACAGGTGGTCTCTGGTGGCCAGGCTGGCAGCCATGCGGTTGTAGATGGCCACATTCCTGTGCCTAGTGCGGAGATCGTGGACATCGGAGGCCTTCCCCCAAACCTCAATGAGGTCCACGATCTCCGCACTAGATCAGGGGGGCGCCCGTCTTTTTTAGCCCCTGGCAGGCTCCTGAGAGCCACCAGCCTGGTCCTGAGAAGATGTGGAGGGCTGGGTGGCAGCGGGTGGCTGGCTCATGGTGTGCCAGGTGCAGGGTCTACTGGCTGGATGCTGGCAGCCTGGCAACTGGCACAGGCACTGTGGCCAGAATCTGCCCCTTTAAGGGCTTCGGGGCTGGGTGGGGGGCAGAAGAGTTTTCCTGGTTTGGCCCAGAGTGGCCACCAGGGGAACCTGGGAAGGGCTAGCCTCCAGCTAGTTCGAATTAAGTGGCTACACAGCACTTAATTCGAACTACTTAATTTGAATAAGGCGTTACTCCTCATAGAAGGAGGTTTACCAAGTTCGGATTAAGTGCTCCGCTAGTTCGATTTAAATTTGAACTAGCGGTTTGTATGTATAGCTGCTATTAAAGTTAATTCGAACTAACGGCTGTTAGATCGAATTAACTTTGTCGTGTATACATACCCGAGGTAACCCATTCCAGTGCTTCACCACTCTCCTAGTGAAATAGTTTTTCCTAATATCCAACCTGGACCTCTCCCACCACAACTTAAGACCATTGCTCCTTGTTCTGCCATCCATCACTACTGAGAACAGCCTCTCTCCCTCCTCTTGGAACCTCCCTTCAGGAAGTTGAAGGCTGCTATCAAATCCCACCTCACTCTTCACTTCTGCAGACAAAACACACCCAACTCCCTTAGCCTCTCCTCATAGGTCATATGCTCCAGCCCCCTAATCATTTTGGTTGCCCTCCGCTGAACCCTCTCCAATGCATCCACATCCTTTTTGTAGTGGGGGGCCCGGAACTGGACACAATACTCCAGATGTGGCCGAATAAAGGGGAATAATCACTTCTCTGGATCTGCTGGCAATGCTGCTCCTAATGCACCCTAATATGCCATTAGCTTTCTTGGCTACAAGGGCACACTGTTGACTCATATTCAGCTTCTCATCCACTGTAACCACCAGGTCCTTTTCTGCAGAACTACTACTTATCTGGTTGGTCCCCAGCCTGTAACAATGCTTGGGATTCTTTCATCCCAAGTGCAGGACTCTGCACTTGTCCTTGTTGAACCTCATCAGATTTCTTGTGGCCCAGTCCTCCAATTTGTCTAAGTCACTCTGGACCCTATCTCTGTCCTCAAGCGTATCTACCTCCCCCCCTAGCTTAGCGTCATCTGCAAACTTGCTCAGGCTGCAGTCCATCCCCTCATCCAGGTCATTAATAAAGATATTGAACAAAACCGGTCCTAGAACCGAACCCTGGGGCACTCCGCTAGAAACCGACTGCCATCCTGACATCGAGCCGTTGATCACTACCCGCTGGGCCCGGCCTTCTAGCCAGCTTTCTATCCAACTTACTGTCCATTTATTCAATCCACATTCCCTTAACTTGCTGGCAAGAATATTGTGGGAGACCGTATCAAAAGCCTTGCTAAAATCAAGATATATCACATCCACTGACTTTCCCATGTCCACAGAGCCAGTTACCTCATCATAGAAGCTAATCAGATTCGTCAGGCACATCTTGCCCTTTGTGAATCCATGCTGACTATCACTTTCCTCTCTTCCAAGTGCCTCAAAATGGATTCCTTAAGGATCCCTTCCATGATTTTTCCAGGAACCGAGGTAAGACTGACCGGCCTGTAGTTCCCTGGATCGTCCTTCTTGCCTTTTTTGAAGATGGGCACTACATTTGCCTTTTTCCAATCATCCGGGATCTCTCCCGATCTCCACGACTTTTCAAAGATAATGGACAAAGTCTCCTCAATGACATTTGCCAACTCCCTCAGTACCCTCGGATGCATTAAGTCCGGACCCATGGATTTGTGTACATTTAGCTTTTCTAAATCGTTCCTAACCTGTTCTTTACCCACCAAGGGTTGTCCATCTTCATCCCATCTTGCGTCACTTAGCGCATTACTCTGGGAGCCAACCTTGTCCGTGAATACAGAGGCAAAGAAAGCATTGAGTACTTCAGCTTTCCCCACATCGTCCGTCACTAGGTTACCTCCTTCATCGAGTAGGCGCCCCACACCCTCTCTGATCACCTTCTTCTTGTTTACATGCCTGTAGAAACCTTTCTTGTTATCCTTCACATCCTTTGCCAGTAGCAATTCTAATTGCGCTTTCGCCTTCCTGATAACCCCTCGGCATTCTCGAGCTATACATTTAAACCCCTCCCTGGTCATTTGTCCAAGTTTCCACTTTTTGTAAGCTTCCTTTTTGTGCTTAAGTTCACCAAGGATTTCCCCTGTCAGCCAATCTGGTCTCCTACCACGTTTGCCTCTTTTGCTACGCATCGGGATGGGTAAGAGCTAAGTATTATTATTATTTTGCATATGTAAAATACAGCATCAGGACTTAACACATGGTGTACTTCTAGAGATATATTTTCAAACATCAGTTAGAGATGCTGTGCCGGGTAATATATTCTTATAGCAAAGCAAATATTTGAGATAGGTACCTGAATCAGTGTTTTGCTTCAACTCTTTTAAAATTCGCTCCCAACCTTTTCCATGTTAGAACTATATACTAGGTGTAAATGAAATTTAATGTGGATAAGTGTAAAATAATGCACAATGGGAAAAATAACCCCAACTATACGTACATTATGATGGGGGCTAATTTGGCTATGACAAATCAGGAAAGAGATCTTGGAGTTATCGTGGATAGTTCCCCGAAAACTTCCACACAGTGTGCAGTGGCGGTCAAAAAGGCAAATAGGATGCTAGGAATTATTAAGAAAGGGATAGAAAATAAGACACAGAATATCTTACTGCCCCTGTATAAAACTATGGTACGCCCACATCTTGAATACTGTGTACAGATGTGGTCTCCTCACCTCAAAAAAGATATTTTGGCCTTGGAAAGGGTTCAGAAAAGGGCAACTAAAATGATTAGGGGTTTGGAACAGGTCCCATATGAGGAGAGGTTAAAACGACTGGGACTTTTCAGTTTAGAAAAGAGGAGACTGAGGGGGGATATGATAGAGGTATATAAAATCATGAGTGGTGTGGAGAGGGCAAATAAAGAAAAGTTATTTATTAGTTCCCATAATAGAAGAACTAGAGGACACCAAATGAAGTTAATGGGTAGCAGGTTTAAAACTAATAAAAGAAAGTTCTTCTTCACACAGCGTCTAGTCAGCCTGTGGAACTCCTTGCCAGAGGAGGCTGTGAAGGCTAGGACTACAACAGAGTTTAAAGAGAAGCTAGATAATTTCATGGAGGTTAGGTCCATAAAAGGCTATTAGCCAGGGGATAGAAATGGTATCCCTGGCCTCTGTTTGTCAGAGGCTGGAGATGGATGGCAGGAGACAAATTGCTTGATCATTGTCTTCGGTCCATCCCCTCCGGGGTACCTGGTGCTGGCCTCTGTTGGCAGATAGGCTACTGGGCTAGATGGACCTTTGGTCTGACCCAGTATGGCCATTCTTATGTTCTTATGTGCTTTGGGGTTCATGTTCTTCCTCAATGACTTGCTCATGACTATTCAAATGGGTGTGAGTGCACGCCACATGCACGGGTACCAGAACATTTTCCCTCAGTGCCACAACATGCTGCTCCATAAAGGGTGCCACCACACCCCTCCCTCAGGTCCTTCTTGCTGCCAGTGAAGATGACTGGAACTGCTTGCTCTAGCCTCTAGCTATAGACTTCCAAGTGTTAATAGTTTCTTTCAGTTGTAAATAGTTTCCCTCTGTTTGTTAGTTGTAGAAGTAATTAATCCCCTTAGTAGGGACTTAGCTGAGGGATGGCGCATGCCCCATTTTCCTGGTCTTAAAGCATGTTCTAACTGCAGCAGACCTATGCAAGTTAACAACATGGTTTCTGTAAAGGGAAATCATGCCTTACTAATCTGCTAGAGTTCTTTGAGGGGGTCAACAAACATGTGGACAAGAGGGATCCAGTGGATATAGTATATTTAGATTTCCAGAAAGCCTTTGACAAGGTCCCTCACCAAAGGCTCTTAAGCAAAGTAAGTTGTCGCGGGATAAGAGGGAAGGTCCTTTCGTGGATTGATAACTGGTTAAAAGACAGGAAAGAAAGGGTAGCAATAAATGATAAGTTTTCCAAATAGAGAAAGGTAATTAGTGGGGCTCCCCAAGGTTCTGTCCTGGGACCAATCCTATTCAACTTATTTATAAATGATCTAGAGAAAGGGGTAAACAGTGAAGTGACAAAATTTGCAGATGATACCAAACTGCCCAAGATAGTTAATACCAAAGCAGACTGTGAAGAGCTTTAAAAAGATCTCACCAAACTAAGGCTATGTCTACACTACTGGGTTTTTTCGGGATACTGGTGGTATCTTGGAAAAATTCCACCGCGTCCACGGAACGCATCTGCTCTTCCACTTTTTTTTTGTGGAAGAGCAGACGTGCTCTTTCAGAACCCCTGTCTTCCTCCTTCCATGAGGAAGAAGGGTTCTTCTGAAAGAGAAGGCTTTTCTGAAATGTGGCCCAGTGCAATTTGCGTACCTTTTTCCAATAGATCATTATAATGTAGACATAGCCGAAATGATTGGGCAATAAAATGGCAAATGAAATGTAATACTGATAAATGTAAAGTAATGCACATTGGAAAAAATAATCCCAACTATACGTACAATATGATAGGGACTAATTTAGCTACAACTGCTCAAGAGAGAGATCTTGGAGTCATTGTGAATAGTTCTCTGAAAATACCCACTTAGCGGCAGTGGCAGTGGAAAAAGCAAATAGAACGTTAGGAATCATTAAAAAAGGGATAGAGAATAAGACAGAAAATATCTTATTGCCTTTATATAAAACCATGGTACACTCACATCTTGAATACTGCATACAGATGTGGTTGTCTCATCTCAAAAAAGATATATTGGCATTGGAAAAGGTTCAGAAAAGGGCCACAAAAATGATTAGTGGTTTAGGACGGGTCCCATATGAAGAGAGATTTAAAAGACTTGGACTTTTAGGCTTAGAAAACAGGAGACAAAGGGGGGTCTATAAAATCATGACTGGTCTGGAAAAAGTAAATAAGGAAAAGTTATTTACTTATTCTCACAGTACAAGAACCAAATGAAATTAAAAGGAAGCAGGTTTAAAACAAACAAAAGAAAGTTTTTCTTCACTCAGCGCACAGTCAACCTATGGAACTCCTTGACAGAGGATGTGGTGAAGGCCAGGACTTTAACAGGACTCAAAAAAGAGCTAGATAGATTCATGGAGGTTAGGTCCATCAATGGCTATTAGCCAGGATGGGTAGAAATGGTGTCCTTAGCCTCTGTTTCTCTGGAGGTGGGTGACAGGGGAGGGATCATGTGAGGATTACCTGTTGTGTTCCCTCCTTCTGGGGCATCTGGTATTGGCCACTGTCAGCAGACAGGATACTGGGCTGGATGGACCATTGGTCTGACCCAGTATGGCCGTTCTTATGATCTTGTGTTCTTATGTTCTAACAACCCCCATGTGGACTGCCTTTGCTGCCTCAGAGAGTCTCACATCAGTGAGAAGTGTCAACTTTGCAGACCCTTCTGGCCTAGAACTATCAAAAACAGGCTTATTTGCTAAAAAAGCACTCTTAATGAAGTCTGCCTTGGCTCCCCAAGAAATCAACCACATTAGATTTGATCTTATCTCGTAGTGTAGACGTGCCATTAATGTTTTCAAGGGAACCTGTCTAATGCAGTGAAACATTGTGGATAGTATGTCTGACTCACTAGTTGGGCCAAATCACTCTCTAGTCAGTTCTGTTTCACTTTAGAAATAGTTTTACTTGTTCCTTGGAGATCTGATAAATATTGCGTGCTGGGACTTATTCCCCACACTAGCCCTGCAAGAGTTGAATTAGGTCAGGTGGGACCAGCTAATTAGTCTGTAAATCGGGGAACTTCAGGCTGGAGGCAGCTAGTGTGAGAGGAGCTCACCTGTGAGGGACATTCAGGAGCACCACAAAAGCCAGGAGGCTGGCAACACAAGGGGTAGCTCAGCTGGGAAAAGTGGCAGTTACTGTCTGGGGAGAGAGAAGAAGGTTACGACACTGCAGAGACACTTTGCCTAAAGTCTCTCTTTCCCTGAGAGAGAAAAATGGCAACGAGTGGGGAAGCCAGGAGTATGGAAGTGGCACAGAGCAAAGCAGCAAGATGCAGGAAATGGACCTTGGCCACTGTATGTTTCCAGAGCCCAAACAAGGAAAAGAGGTTGGACCTGGGTTCTCTTGTCAGTCACTGCTGGTGTGGCCCTGTGAGGTGGTGAAGCAAAAGACTGCTTCATGAACCTTCAAGTGCTCTCCCTGGAAGGGGAAATGTCACTGGAGGATGCTGTCTAGAAGGTTCCTGCTCAGGAAGGAAGAGAAGCCCTGCGTAACCATCCCCTCATGCCAGGTCTCTACTGGAAGTAGGAAGAAAATGTTGGGGGCAACTGGACTCCTGGTAGGGAGCTGCACGGAGCTTAAATCTCAGTCTCTCTCCTTTATCCCCACCAGTCTTCAGTTGTTGGAAGCGCTCCTGGTGGTATGAACATCAGCCATTGCACTTAGTAATAAGTGTGGTGGCTGTAATTTGACCTAACATAGTTTGACTTGTAGTGTGGACATGCCCTCTGAGGGCAAATGAAAGTATATCACAGTTTGCCTTCTGATTCGGGGGCCATAGGAGTGATCCTTTCCTGATGTAGATGTTGCAAGGTAACAAGTTTTAAAGTAACTTTAGATTAAATCCAGCCAGTTTCCAGCATGCACATTCCTGTCTCATCCTGTGCAGTACTTGTCCGTTCAGTTCTCCTTCTTGTATGCAGAATGTATATAAAAAGATCTTGATCCCTAAAAGAAAAAAGGAGTGAGTCCTTCAGAGTCAAGGCTAGTTCTCTTCAGGGGCCTTTGCCAGAGTGCCTTTCCAAGACATGGGCATAGAAGAGAAGACTAAGGGGAGGAGGAATTCTAATACTAGAAGAAAAAGTCTCTTTTTTGGGGAGACCACAAAAGGAGTCTAACAAAGGTAGCTGGGTCAAGAGTAGTGTAGGAGAAAGACACTGAATGGCAGATGACGTATAGTGAATGGGAGATGCTGATGTGTTGTGTGGAATGAAGAAGTTTTGTGTATCTGAGCCTCATTTAATTTTAAAAGCAACCTCTTCACAGATATACCCATCTTACATGCTCCATGGCTCTGGGTACCTCAATACTTAGCCTCTCATGAGCAGTAATGACTATAACAAGCTCATATGAAAGTCATCAAGATTTTGAGCATGAGCATGGCAACTACATTGAATAAAACTAGTCAGAAATGTATCCCATTCCCACAAACTAATCCCCAAACTGCTGACAAACCAGAACAATTCTAATACTTTAATCTCCTCTAATGTGCTTTTTCACTGTTAGGCTGCAATTAAAATATCAAAAGAGAACATGTTAAGATTCTAACCCTTTCCATTCATATTTCAAATACATGGAAATAAAAATATAGTTTTAAAATAGAACAAACCCCTTCTTATGCTTCTCTGCCCAGTCTCCTGTACTATCCCAACTCTATGTGCAATAGGACTGTGTGTTGAATGCATTCATAGGCAGCTTCTCTTGAGATGCCTTTTTTTAGGCTGCCTAGCACAAAACCATTAGCTCACAATAAAATCAGCAAAGCCAGCAACCGTGGAACCCCTTTTTATTCTCATGGAACAACTTCCTTCTGAGCAGTTGTACTCGAGTTAAAGCCATGATTTGTGCACTACAGTCAATCAGTGCAGTTCTGGACTGATTGGGCCAGCTTCTCTGCTGGTATATGTTAACTGAGTTTCATCAATTTAATATAACTTGTCAATTAACAATGAAGTGTCACAAGAAGTGAAAATCAATGTCACTAAAATACTTTAACTCAGATTTTCCAAAGTACCCTCTAATTTTTAGGAGCCCAACTTTAGAGTCCAGATTTTCAGTGAAAGTCACTGAGGGCAGGGTTTGCTAAGCACCTGTAACACTCAAGCCATTAGTCACCAGGTTTGAAAAATTTGGCCCATGCACTAGATACTTGCCATGATGCACTGATAATTTAAAGTGTCAGAGGGGTAGCCGTGTTAGTCTGTAAGGGTATATCTACACTACAGCACTAATTCGAACTAACTTAATTCGAATTAGTTAATTCGAACTAAGCTAATTCGAATTAGTGCATCTAGACCTAAAAACTAATTCAAATTAGCATTTTGCTCATTCGAAATAGCATGTCCACATTGAGTGGACCCTGAACTGAAGTTAAGGCTGGCTGGACCAGTGTTGGCAGGGCATCAGGTTAGGACTTAGAGTGTGGAGCTGCGGCCTCAGGCTAGCCGAGGGCTGTGCTTAAAGGGACCCGACCCCCACCCCGGACAGACAGTTCTCAGGGTTCCCCGCTTGCTGGTCTAACTCGATGAGGGACAGCAAAGCAGTCCTGTCTTGGAGTGCCCTGAGTGCCCACACTTGGCACATCACAGCACTCGGCCATCAGCCTGGCTGCACTTGCCGCAGGCTGCCATCCAGGGGGGTCAATCAGGGGGCTGACAGGATCCAGGAGGCCCTGCAGGAGGGCTTCCACCCTGAGGAGCCCGCAGAGCCACCCCGGTCCTCCTCATCAGGGGCTTGTGCCCCATTCCTCCCTCACCTCCTTCCACTTACCCTTCGCTAGCCCCC
This sequence comes from Pelochelys cantorii, assembly GCA_032595735.1. Taxonomy (NCBI): domain Eukaryota; kingdom Metazoa; phylum Chordata; order Testudines; family Trionychidae; genus Pelochelys; species Pelochelys cantorii. The sequence continues at coordinate 11,818,144 of CM064341.1, forward strand.
CTTCCTGATGTAAAAAATAAAGGACACGTGTGTTCAAAAATAGAAACTCTCTTTATTTAACAAAACTGGGGGGGGGGGGGATTAACCTCTGGGGAGACTGGGAAAAGGAGGTGGGAGAGGGGAAGAGAGAGGGTGGGAGAGGGGAGGGGGAAACCTGGGAGGAGGGAGCTGGAAGGGGGAAGCCAGGGGAAGAAGGAGAAGGGGAAGTATAAAACTGTGGTACGCCATATCTTCAGTACTGTGTACAGATGTGGTCTCCTCACCTCAAAAAAGATATTTTGGCCTTGGAAAGGGTTCAGAAAAGGGCAACTAAAATGATTAGGGGTTTGGAACAGGTCCCATATGAAGAGAGGCTAGAGAGACTGGGACTTTTCAGCTTAGAAAAGAGGAGACTGAGGAGGGATATGATAGAGGTATATAAAATCATGAATGGTGTGGAGAGGGTAAATAAAGAAAAGTTCTTCATTAGTTCCCATAATAGAAGGACTAGAGGACACCAAATGAAATTAATGGGGCAGCAGGTTTAAAACTAATAGGTGAAAGTTCTTCTTCACACAGCACATAGTCAACCTGTGGAACTCCTTGCCACAGGAGGCTGTGAAGGCTAGAACTATAACAGAGTTTAAAGAGAAGTTAGATAAATTCATGGAGGTTGGGTCCATGGAGTGTTATTAGCCAGGGGGTAGGAATGGTGTCCCTGGCCTCTGTTTGTGGAAGACTGGAGATGGATGGCACGAGACAAATTGCTTGGTCATTGTCTTCGGTTCATCCCCTCCGGGGTACCTTGTGTTGGCCACTGTCGGCAGACAGGCTACTGGGCTAGATGGACCTTTGGTTTGACGCAGTACGGCTGTTCTTATGTTCTTATGTTCTAAGCTCAGGGCTCAGGGTCGGAGGTCTCACTGGACCAACTTGATGTTCATACAAACCTGCTCTTAGGTTCTCATGTGGCCTCTGGTGGCCAGGCTGGCAGCCATGCGGCTGTAGACGGCCGCATTCCTGTGGCTAGTGCGGAGATCATGGACGTTGGAGGCCTGCTCCCAAACCTCGATGAGGTCCACGATCTCCACACTAGACCAGGCGGGCACCCACCTCTTGCAGCCCCGGGCAGGCTCCTGTGAGCCGCCAGCCTGGTCCTGGGAAGCGGTGGAGGGCTGGGTGGCAGCGGGTGGCTGGCTCATCTTGTGCCAGGTGCAGGGTCTGCTGGCTGGATGCTGGCAGGCTTGCAGCTGGCACAAACACTGTAGCCAGACCATGGCCCTTTAAGGGCTCCAGGGCCGGGAGGGGGGCAGAAGAGTTTCCCTGGTTTGGCCCAGAGTGGCCACCAGGGCAAGCTGGGAAGGGCTAGCCTCCAACTAGTTCGAATTAAGTGGCTACACAGCCCTTAATTCAAACTACTTAATTCGAACTAGGCGATACTCCTCATAGAATGAGGTTTACCTAGTTCAAATTAAGTGCTCTGCTCTTTCGAATTTAATTCGAAATAGCGGTTTGCATGTGTAGCCCCTATGAAAGTTAATTCGCACTAACAGCTGTTAGTTCAAATTAACTTTGTAGTGTTAACTTTATACCCTAATAGAAATAACATAAAAAACAATTAATAGTCCTGCAGCACCTTAGAGACTAACGAAAATGTAGCTGGTATCATGAGTTTTTGTGGGTAGAATCCACTTCTTCAGTACCCACAGAAGCTCATGATACCATCTAAGTTTTTTTGTTAGTCTCTAAGGTGCTGCAAGACTATTAATTGTTTTTTAAGTTTTTTGATAATTAAAGGACACTTCTGATAATATGGACACAAATAACTCAAACCTCTCCTCTTCCCACTAAATCTTCTCACACTTTGTGATCTAAACACAGACTAGAAGGTTTCTGAAATTGAGATGTTTTTAAGTAAAGGCCTCCCTCCCCACACTTTTAGTTTCAAGCACACAGATTTTTGTGGCAACATATTGTTCCAAGAGATTTGGTGGTTGTGACATGCTCACCCAGAAGTATCTGATGTTGAATTAACATTTAATTTATTCTGAAATATTTAACTCATTACCACTGATCATCTCCAGGCCATGGTATCTAATTAAAGAGATGCTGTCAAGGTGGTTGGCCATAAAATTAACTTAGATTTGACAGGTGTCTCCTTTGGTAGGTCTTGTATCTTGAGTATTCCAGTTTTGTTTCCTGGATTCTTAACGCACTGCAAAATTGAAATGCAAAAGCAAATGACAATAGAGATCTGTGCAGCCTGGCTGAAAACAATCACATCTGCTTTAGGATGAGACAACAGTCTGATGAGAGGCTCATGCTGAGATTTTTGTCTGCCTTGTGTTCTTTGCTTGCTACCCACTCCTCGGCCATAAGTGAATGTGGCAGTGCTGTCGTCTGCATGGGGAGGTGTTCTAATGGTCAGATCACAAGGCTAGGAGCCAGAGGCTGCTCCTGAAGTCTAAATCTGACTGCAGATTCCCTCTCTGACTTTTAGCAAGTCATTTAGGCTGAAATTTGCAGATTGGGTGCTGAAAGGCAACACTTGTGTCCATGCTTGTGTTAGGCGGTGGCTGGGGTAATGAGAGTCTGTGAGCCCTATCACACCCGAGTCTTTAACTGCTAGGACAGAGTCCTTTCGCAGCAGGTGACCCTAACGGCCGACAGATGCCCCAAAGATACACCCAAGTCTTTAACTGCTAGGACAAAGTCCCTTCGCAGCGGGCAGCCAGGGAAGCTGACGGATGCCCCAAAGATACACCCGAGTCTTTAACTGCTAGGACAAAGTCCCTTCGCAGTGGGCAGCCAGGGAGGCTGACGGGCGCCCCAAGAGTCAGCCCCGTGGAGGTGGCACGACTCAACGCTCAGCTCTTGCTACGTTTACCCCTGACCACGGCAAGATAGCCAAACTGGCTATGGTTCTTTTGATTGTGTTCGGTTCTGTTACAGCAACAGGAGGAGTCCGGTTAAGACTTAAACAGTTACTACTTTATTGTTACAAGGCAAGCTTAGCTGTTAAATGTTACTGCTGTGTTACAGATAACACAGCCACTACAAAGACAAGACAGAAATACAATAAAAGTCACTTAAAGGTACCATGGAACCCTTTGGTTCTCTGAGCTCTTATTGAATGCACGCAAAACAGATACCTAGCAGGTATATTCTCTCACCCCTGCGATCCTTACTCCGGCGAAGCCAGTGTTTCTCTCAATCCCCATGGGAAGCAGTCGGTACGAGACGAAGGCATCCCTAAAGTCTCAGGGGTCCAGGACCGCCTGACCAGCAGGTATATGGTTGGATCTCCAATTAGAGTGGGGCATAGGACCCCACTTTATACCCCTGTGGTCATGTAGATGCTTCTCTTGTCATAAAATGCCAATTAAGTTGGAACGCCTTTGTGACACCCGTTCCCACAGGGAGTTGCCAAAGCTTAATTTGCACCTGTAAGGTGGAGGTAACTAAATCATTAGGGCCAGACATTCTTTTCTGATGGGGCGGCAGATTCCTCTTCTGGGATGGTGTGTAGGCGTATCAATTACTGGTACCAGCCAGGGCAGCCCGAGGCCCCGATAGTCTGCTGGCCCAACTGTCGCTGTTATCTGATGGAACGAGGTGTAACGGTAGTTCGAATTAGAGATCCTAATTCGAACTACCTACTCCATGCCGCGTGTAGCTGCGGGCACGGAGTTCGAACTAAGGGCATTTAAAAATGGCGCCTGCCCGGCAAGATGCAAATGAAGCCCGGGATATTTAAATCCCGGGCTTCATTTGCAACTTCGAATGCCTACATTAACCACCCTAGTTCGAACTAGGGTGGTAGTGTAGACATACCCTTTGAGACTAATCACCACTTAACAAAGGCTCTATGTTGATGATTTTTATGTAATTATTTGTCCATCCCCTGTGCCTCACTTAATAATTAAAGCCCTAGAGACAGGCAGGCTGAGACAGTAGTGGCTGCTCAGAGGAGGTCTCCTTAAAGGCAGCTGTGGAAGTGGCCTGGGGGAGCCTCACTCTGGAGGTACAATCACCCACTGGTAAAGGTTGGAGGAAAACCCCAGTAGAGATAACAGTGGGAGGCAGATAGCAAGATCAAGGGAGAGGGAGTGGGAGGTGGGACATCGGCAGCAACCAAGGACACTACTGCCCCCTCCTAATCTTCCTTTACCTTCATATCTGCTCTAGGGGAGAGGGTTTTTCCAATGCCGTGGACCTGTGTACACTCAATCAAAATGGTGGACTTGGAAGGGTGGAGTGAGGAGCTGCCCTAATCATGCACAGGACAGTTTCTTCCTCTCTTCCCATGAGGCAATGCCCCTTCCAAACTCAGGACCTCTTGCACTGGCAGAGTCTGCATTCTAGTCTCTGGTCAGGCAAGAGAGACTTTCCCCCATGTTGCATTCCTGTGTTTAGCAGAGGGTGGACTCGACAACCTCCTGAGGTCTCTTCCAACCCTGGCAGTGCTCCCAGCAGGAGAGGCTGGCCAGGGCCCAAACACAGACAGACTGGAATGTGTATTCCGCCTGCACTACATGAAACAAACACTGTAGCATAGAGTTCCACTTGAACCACCTGAGCTTCCTTGGTAGGTGTCATGGTCATGAGGGATGGCCAGAAGCCTGGGGACAAAGGGGTTAACTGTACCTAGCCAGGTAGCAGTCAGCCAATAGAAATGCAGATCGGGATTTCAAACTGAGACAAAGGAATTTTTGGGTTTTCCCTCCTTTGTCTCTAGTCAGTTTACTCTAGATACTGAGGGAGACAGAGGACATGTCTGTCTCCAAGAAAGAGACTTTTCAAAATGTGTAAGTAGGGTAACGTTTAGATAAATCTGTTAGGTTTTATTGTTTTCTCTTGTGGGACTTTGGATCTGATGTCTGTGCTGTTAGAAATGGGTTTTCCTCTCTTTTGTAACTAAGTTTTGGCCCATGGGAGTCCCCATGAGTATATTAATTGGCGACTTTTTCCATCTAGTCATTGCAACAGGAATATTGTTTTGATAATAAAAGTTCTTTCTTTTTTATTAACCTGGTATTGGCTCAGTTCTGTGTTCTGGAAAATCTGTCTGTGGGATCTGCAGGCCTCTGACTAGGGGATAGCAGCCACAGACTGCAATTTGTATTTTTTCTTTTCTTTTTCAAGCTCTTTAGGGAAAAGATCTTGGGGTGACCCGGGGTTGGTTTCAAGTGTCCACCCCTGTTGGTGGGTTCAAAAGCACTTGATGGTGGCAGAGGATTTTTATCCCCAAAATCTAGGTTTTTAGGATTTTGGGGGGAAGTTTTATACCAAAGCCTGGAAAGATAAGGCTTTGGGATACTTTTGCATTCATCGTGCCAGAGTGGGGAATTAGCCTTGACAGTAGGTTTGTCTCTCTCTAGTCTCTATTAGCTAAAGCAGAGCTACTCAACATGTGGCCTGTAGGCCACAAGAGGCCTGCGGCCTGTTCGTTTGCGCCCACGGTGTCATTTGCATTTATGCGGGGCTCAGTGCACGGCCCATGGGTGGGATCCTTTGAACATTGCCTCCACTGGGAACATGCTCCACATCGGCAAGGCTTCGCCCAGGTGGGTTGAGCACTGAAAGACACAAGTGGACAGGCTGGCTGGAACAGACAAATACTGGGTGTCGGAATTTCTAGCCCCCAGGGTGGAGGAGCAGGGAGCACCGGAGTATTGTGGGAAATGCTGGCTGCTTAGTCTTCCTTGTGGGCAGAACCTTAGAGATGCTGACTGGCTCACACTGGCTGAGTTTGGGTCCAGCACCACAGCTTAAGGCTTAATCTTTGTATTCATGCCTGTCTGTGTGAAAGAAGCTATTTGCGTTGTGCCTATTGGAGTCCGGGAAGTGGGCGGGCGTTAGCCCATCCACATCTAAAGGACCTACTCCCAGCCTATGGAGAGGGTCCACTGAGCCCAAGAAACCAAGTAATTACTTGGGACAAATAAAAAGAAAACAGGGACGGGTGTGAGGGTCAAAGGGCTAAAACAAGGGAACCGGATGTGGACACCGAGCAGAGAACCCCGGACAGCACCCACTGCCCCTCAAAGGTCTCGAGAGAGCCAGCGGACGCCGCCCAGTGGAACTCTGCCCGGATATGTGAGCGGATGCAGGAACAGAAATAGGTCCCACAGTTGCAGGCCCCTCCCTCAGCCAACCTCTGCTCCCTGGTCTTATAAATTACCATCTTGGCGATAGCCAGGAGGAGGTTGACCAGGAGGTCCCGCGACTTTGTGGGGCCTCGGCTGGGGTGTGCGTAAATGAACAGGTGAGGGGAGAAGTGCAGCCAGAACCTCAGCAAAAGGTTCTGGAGGAGCCAAAAGAGGGGCTGTAACCTGGCAAACTTGAGGTTGACATGCTCCAGGTTCTCCCTCTCGCCACAGAAGGGGCAAGTGTTGGGAATGGGGGTGAACCGCGCCAAATACACGCCCATGCTCACAGCTCCGTGCAGGATTCTCCAGCTGATGTCCCCAGTGGGCTGTGGAACCAAGGTGGAATAGAGACTGTCCCACCGGGGCTCCCCACCCTCTATTAGTGGTAGGAGGTCCCGCCACTTGGTGTCTGGGTGGGACACGAGGGTGGGAAAGTGGAGCGTGTGAAGCACGAGCGTGTACAGGTGACTCTTTGGCACGGTTCAGAAGGGGACCGGCTGCAATGTGTGCAGCCGGCTTGGGTGACGAGGGGAAGGTGGTCGGGGAGGTACGTGGGGCTTAGGGCCGATGGATAGATCAGGTGGGCCGGGGGTGAGCGGGGTGCACCCTCTCACAGGACCTTGTTGAGATAAACCTGAGCAGTGGGTGGCAAAGCGTCCTTCACCTCCTGAAGCACGCGCCGGGGAGTACGTAGCGTGGAGAGCCCCATGCGCTGGGCGAGCGCCCGAGGACCCACCCAGTCTCCCCGGTCATAGTCCAGGAGGTCTCCGATTTTTGTGACTTCTACCAGGACCAACCTCTGGCGCACCGAGGGGGACTCCGCCGCCTGCACACATAGATGGGGATTGTGTACCAAGGGCTCCGCGAGGAGGTCTGCCCCCACGGTGGCTCCCAAGGACCTGGTCACCTCTAGCAGCTTCCAGGCCCAGAGGAGGTCCTGGTAGAAGGCCGGCAGCTCGGAAAGGTCTCACGGAAGACCTCTCAAATAAAGGAGCTGCCAGTCATATCGGAGCCCTCGGAAGCGGCGAAGGAAAGCGTGCGCAAGCGTGCTCCACGCCGGACTACCTGCATCAAATAGGAGCCTCTGCAGGGCCTGGAGGCGAAGGAAACGAACCTGCGTGCGCAAACACATCAGGCCCTGCCCTCCCTCCTCCAGGGGAAGATGGAGAACCCCTTCAGAGACCCAATGCAGTCCTGGCCAGAAGAACCGCAGCAGCAGCTGCTGGATCTGATCCAGGAAACTCGGGGATGGGACCAGGGTGCTGAGACGGTGCCAGAGCATGGACAGGACTAGGTGGTTAAGCACCAGTACCCTTCCACGCAGGGAGAGGCACCGGAGCAGTCCCGTCCATCTCCGCAACCGCTCAACCACCCTGGACTCTAAAACTTGCCAGTTCTCCGGCGGAGAGGGATGTGTGGCAGAGAGAAAAACGCCGAGATAGAGCAGCAGACCCACACTCCACCTGATGGCCTGAAGTGTGAATGGGAGGGAGCTCGCCTGCCACCCAGCCCCTACCACCAGGCCAGAGCTCTTGACCCAGTTGACCCGGGCGCAGGAGGCCGCTGAGTAGACGGCTTGGCAGGCCTCCACCCGCACCAAGTCTCCCGGGTCCTGGACCACGAGGAGCACGTCGTCGGTGTACGCTGACAGGACCAGCCGCATCTCCGGCTCATGGAGCACCAACCCCGTCAACCTCTTGCGAAGAAGACGGAGGAAGGGCTCGATGGCCAGAGTATACAGCTGGCCTGACAGTGGGCAGCCCTGACGTACTCCCCGCCCGAAGCTGACCGGTGAGGTCAGGGTCCATTTGAGCTTGACCAAACACTCTGCAGAAGCGTACAGTACCTGGAGAAAGCCCACAAATGGGGCCCAAAGCCGAAGGCCGCAGAGTGCCCAGGAGATACCCGTGGTCCATCTGGTCGAATGCCTTCTCCTGATCCAAGGACAGGAGGGCGAATGACAGACCACCCCTACACCCTAGTGCTAGAAGATCCCGGACCAAATAAAGGTTGTTGAAGATGGTACGGCCCGGGATGGTGTAGGTCTGGTCTGGATGGACCACGTCCGCCAGCATGGACTTGAGTCTTAGGGAGATGGCGTTGGCGACGATTTTATAGTCTGTGCTGAGGAGCGAGACGGGACGCCAGTTCCTCAGATCGCAGAGGTCCCCTCTTCTTGGGCAGCAAGGCGAGCACCACTCGCCTGCACAATAAAGGGAGGACCCCGCTCTCCAAGGACTCGGCCCAGACGCTAGCAAGGTCCGGGCTAAGGACGTCCCAGAATACGCGGTAGAACTCCACGGTCAGCCCATCCATGCCCGGGGATTTATTGGTGGGCATGAGACGGAGGGCTTCTGAGAACTCGGCCAGAGACCGTCGGGAGTTCATTCCAGAGGACTCTGCGGGCATTGGCGTCAGTCGGATCCAGCGAGAAAAGGGATGCTAGAAGGCGCGAGCCCTCTCGCGCATCTCCACCGGATCCGAGAGAGGGGCGCCATCCTCCGCCAGAAGGCAGAGGATGTGCTTTTTCGCCCCCTCCTTTTTCTCCAGGGTGTAGAAGAAGAGGGAGCCGCGATCCATCTCCTTAAGGAGGTGGATGCGGGAACGAACAAAGGCACCCCGGGCCCGAAGGTCGTCGAGGGCCCGAAGTTCCTCCCGCTTCTCCTGGTACGTTCCATAGAGGGGTGGATCTCTGGGGCCGGTGTCCAGCCGCCTCTCGAGCTCTAAAACCTCCCGTTCCAACTGCTCTATCGCCGCTTCCCTCCGCCGGCTGGCCCCCCGGGTGTAGTTGCGGCAGAAGAGCCGCGTGCACACCTTCCCCACATTCCACCACCGCCGCGCCGAGGAAAAGGCGCACCGCCACCCGCGCCAGGCCAGCCAGAACTCCCAGAAGGATGCTACAAATCCCACATCCTCCAGCAGGCTGTTGTTGAAATGCCAGTAGGCCGGCCCTGGCCTCTCCGAGGAGAGAGAGGCCGTCACAGCCACCAAGTGATGGTCCGAGAACAGGGCCGGCCGAATGGTGGAGGAGTGGGCTCGAAAGAGATGATGACGTGAGAGATAAATGTGGTCCAACCGGGAGTGAAACGACCATTGACCCTCCACCCAGACAAAGGTAAACGCTGCATCCTCACCCGGGTGGAGGTCACGCCAGATGTCCACCAGGGAGTGTTGATCTACGATCTCCCTGAGGACGTCCGTGGTGGCCTGGCGCTGCTCGGTCCCCGTTTGGTCCCGTTCTTCGCGGGTGCAATTGAAATCCCTGCCCAGGACCAGGCACTCATGAGGATCCAAAGAGCCGAGGAAGGCAGCCACCCGCTGGTAGAAGCGAAGCCTCTCCGGGCCGGATGTCGGGCGTAGATGTTAATGAGATTTAATGTTAAGCCTTCTACCCGGACCCGGAGGTGCAGCAGGCAGCCTTGCACAACCTCAGCAGTCCCCAGCACCTCAGGCCGCAGGTTCAGGGAGAACAGGGTCGCCACCCCGGCTTGACTGGCCAACAGGTCTCCCCACTCCAGCCGCCAGCTCGCTTCAGCGGCCGACGCGGTATGGGTCTCCTGCAGGAAGATGACAGAGCACCCCCCCTCCCGAAGGAAGGAGAGTACCCGACACCTGCGGAGACCCAGCCTGCAGCCCCGGGTGTTCAGAGTGGCAATGACGAACGGCGGCATCGAGAGGGCTGGGGAAGATCCTCGCTGGCAGGGGTGCTGACAGTCCCCATTGGGCCCTGCAGCAAACCATGACCATATCCAAACGTAAGTAGGGCATCACAGAAGCCACGGGCCCACTGGTAGGCCACAGCCTCCCGCCGCCCAGTCCCTTTGCCTTCCCCCAAAATGGCCCTTATGATCTGTAGGATGAGATGGAAATCCCTCCAGCGCTGAAGGGTGAGAGCCACTTTGTTCTTGGAGCCACGAATGTCCTCCAAGAAGTTGCACATCTCGCCCCTCAGCGCGTCGGGTGTCGGGGCCTCGGGCCAGACCCCTCTGCTTGCCCCGCAACCGACTGATGCGGGAAAGCAGGGACTCTGAAGTCCCTGCTGGGATGACGACAGGGGTAGTGGCGGAGGGAGAACAGCCCCAGATGTGCTGGGAGCGGGAGAAACAAAAACCACCTCCCGGGGGCCAATGTCTGAGCTGAACGTGGCAGCCCCGGGGGCAGCAGTAACAGTGTAAGGGGAGGAAAAGAGGTCAGGGAAGGGATCAGGGAAAGGAGGAAGAGGAGGAAGGGGAGTAGGGGAAGGAAGAGGTGAGGGATTAGGAAAAAGACAAGGAGGAGGGGGAGCAGGAAGAGAAGTGGGAAATTCAGTTGGGAGAGGGGCTGAATGGGGAGCAGGAGTAGGGTCTGAAGCCTCAGCGGTAGAGGCACCGGGTTGCGGTGTCTCCTCGCAGTGTGGGGGATCGGTGGCAGTGGTGGGGGAAGTTAGTGTCTCCCCAGCACCAGGCTCTGGCACCACTAGGAGTGCAGCACTAGAGGCTCCAGTGCCAGGAGTAATGGGGAATGACGGGAACTCCCGCCCGCTAGAATCCCCCAGGGGTTCGGTGGCTGAAGTGCTGCCGATGGCTGGGCAGTTGGTTACACCCTGGGACAACCCAAAGGCAGGGAAAAGGGAGAGCGGTGGGCTAGAAGGGGAAGGAGAGGCCAACTGTTGTCCCTCCAAGGCATGTTGATCCCCCTCTGGGACAGCCGGGGTTAACCCTAAGGCCTCCACCTCTTGGGAGAGGAAGGCGAGCCCGCTGCCCGCTGCCACGTCGTCGCCCTTGTTGGTGGCAGGGTCAGCGGTCACCCTCACAGCGGAGGCGGGGACGGTGGGAGCATCCCCTGTGGACACTCCTTGCAGGGACTCCGGGAGGGAGGCATTCACCCCTTCCACAACCGCTGCGGCCACCTCAGCTGCTTCACGGCGCTGTGAAGTGTCCAGGGGCTCGGAGGGAGAGATGGCTCCAACGCCCACCCCTAGAGGCACGAGGAGGGTATCTTCCCCTTCAATAGGTGGGGTGGAACGTCGGGCTCGTTTGCAGCGCCTCCCCATGGCAACCTCCCAGCCCTCAGAGGAGGAGAGTTGGGCCCGATTAGGGGAAGAGCCAGGGGGCAAGGGCAGCGGTGGGAGGGCGAGGGAAGATGGGGGCTGGGCAGCTGGGGAAGGGGAAACCTCCCCTTGAGGTAGGTCCTGTCCGAGTCCCGTCTCTGACCCCGCCACCCTCTCCTCCGCAGGCCCGGCCTTGCCACTTTTGGTGGTGGTAGCGGCGCCCGCATGCTCGTCTGGGCCCTGCAGAGCCCGAGCGGGATTGATGACGGTCATGGTTGGAGGAGGGGCGACCCCAGGGCCTAGACCGTCAGGGCCACCGGCGATGGTAGGGCCAGTGCCCTCCCGGGCGTCGGGGGTCCCGAGTGCATCTCCGAGCCGGGCCAGAGGGCAGTCCCTTTGGACATGCCCTGTTGCCCGACAGAGAAAACACCGGGCCCCCCCAAGGTGTAATATATCCGGTACTAGGCCCCTTGATAGGGCACCAGAAATGACCCTTCTAGGGCTTCTCCACCACGCCCCGCCGGCAGGAGTTGGATTTGCACCTGCCGGCGGAAGGAGAGAACGTGGCAGAGGGTAGGGTCCTTGCAGCCCAAAGGAAGGGGACTAAGGACTGACAAGGGCCTCCCCAGGGTGGAGAGGAAAGGCAATAGGGAGGCATTGGGGAGGAAGGGAGGAACGGAGGAAAAAACCACCCATATGCCCAGTTCCTCCAAAGGCTCGAGTGGGACATGGACTCCCCCCACCGCCAAACCCTTCTCCACCGCTTCCTGGGCGGTGGCCTTGGACACCAGGAAGAATACCACCTTCCCGAACATCTTGGCGGCCGCCACCACGGCCGCAGGCCCCATCACGTGTGCCAACGCCCGCACGTAGGTCTCCACGTGGGACAAGGCCAACACCAGGAGGCAACGGACCCCGTGCCTCCTGGTCAGGGTGGGGAAGGGACCGCGACCGCTGGGGATGGAATTCCAATAAGCGGCTTCGGTGGATCGGGAGGCAGCAGGCGGGGGGGTGGCGGCTATCTGGGCGTATGCTCTGGGGTCCGGGACACCGTTGCCCCCAGAGCTGGTGGAAGGAACAGGGGGACAAGAAAGAGGGGAAGCCACAGCCGAGACCGCGGCAGGGGAGTGAGCCTTCGCCACAGGAGGTTTTGCCTTCCGGGCAGGGCTCTTGCCCTTCTTGGTCCCCTGGCCCTTCCTGCCTTTCAGGGAGGCTTTCTTGGTGGTGACACTGGTGGCAGAAGGTGCTGCGGCAGGAGCGGTCGGGGTCCCGGGATCTCCGTCTATGTCCACCACCTCCACTGCATGAGTGGGTGGCCCGGCAGCCTCAGAGGGTTCAGGGTTCATAAAAGCAGTGAGGGGGGGTGGGCAAGGGGTGGCAGGGGCATCACACGACTGCCCCTCCATTATGTTCATGGATGGAGGGGTGGGGGGTGACAGGAACAGACAATTAGGGGAGACCAATAGTGCCAGGGGGTGGAACAAGGAGCAGGGGAGAGGGGGAAGAGAGAGGGAGAGAAAGGCTCACCACTCCCCCCGCTAGGCTGGAAGAGGGGTGAGAGGGCAGCAAAGCACATAGGATGGGGGGGGGGTAAAGGAACAAGGGGTACAGCTCCCAGCACAGGATGGTAAGAGCGGCTCCTCCAGCTGCACTGGGAATGTGAGAGGGTCAATTATTTGAAAGACATATGGGAAGTGAAATGGTGCGTGGGGGAGGGTAACTAAAGGAGAGTGGGAGGCTCAGGCACCAAACGAGATGACAAAAGGGGGCATGGGCACACGAAAAGAGGAGAGGGGAATGCAGGCTGTGAGGAGGGGTCTGCTCAAGAAAGCAGGGGGGCAGCAAGACACTGCTGGGGAGGGGGGGGAGGAAACTAGTGTGCCCACGGGCGCCTGAGTGGCAGGCTCGCAGCACCAGCTGCAGGACCCAACAGAGCAAGGGAGGGGTGGGGAGGCAAGCAGTGGGGCCAAGGATGGAGATGGCCCCTGCAGCACCTGGGGCTAGGAAGGGAGCATCAATAGCAGCAGCAGAGATGCAGGGGAGACAGCAGGGAGCAGAGGGAGCCACCCCCCAACCCCAGTACCCCACAGAAGCTGTGCTAGCTGCCACCTAGGGGCCCAGATGGCAGGAGGCCCCTCACATACACTCACCCCCCCCCCCACAAACTTGTGGAGGGGAAGGAAGAACCCCAGGAGCTGCTATAAAGCAGCCCCCTTACCTCCTCCACTCCAGAGGGCGTAGCAGCCGCAGGAACGGTGAAGTCGAGGCCTGCAGCACTGAAGAAAGGGGCCAGGCACTTCCCAAAAAGATGGAAAATGGGGGTCCCGCTCCCCCCACCAGGGTGAGGGCAGCAAAGGCCCCCCTATCCACCCCCACACCCCCAGCAGCTCCTGCAGCCAGCTGAGGGGTGGGGGGGGAGACTGCCTGCAAACAGAGCAGGCAAAGAAAAAGGGGACCTGGCCCAGAATGTAGCCAGGGCCTGTCTGCCACAACCCCAGCAGCCCCCCACACACCCCTCCCAAAAAGGGGAAGGGAGGGGTGCAGGGGCAAAAAAAGAAGTACAACAAGCCCAGACCAGCAGCCTGCTGTGCTCAGTGGAAGAGTGGTTCCTCTCTCCACCTCCAGGACACAAGACAGAGGAGGGGTGCTACATCAGGTGAAAGAGCTTGGTGGAAGAGGAAAGAGGCAGCTCTTGCAGAGAGAGTCAGCAGTCCTGGCTAATTAGGGGTAGCTGAGACAGGGCGGCTGCAAAATCAATTAAGGCCCAGGTGAAACTAATTGGGGCTGCCTGCCTATTTAAGAACCCTCCCTGTGGGTGAGAGGGAGAGAGCAGAGAAGGAGTTTGGAGAGCTGTGAAAGAGTGTGGAAAGAATTGAGAAGGAGTTTGGAGAACTGAGAGAGAGTTTGGAGAGCTGTGAAGGAGTTTTGGAGAGTTGGAGGAGGAGTTTGGAGAGAGAAAGACACCGGAGGAGCCAAGGGTATGTCTACACTACAAAGTTAATTTGAACTAACAGCCGTTAGTTTGAATTAACTTTCATGGGCACTACACATACAAACTGCTAGTTTGAACTTAATTTGAACTAGCGAAGCACTTAATTTGAACTAGGTAAACCTTATTCTACGAGGACTAACACCTAGTTTGAATTAAGTAGTTTGAATTAAGGGCTGTGTAGCCACTTAATTCGAACTAGTTGGAGGTTAGCCCTTCCCAGCTTGCCCTGGTGGCCACTCTGGGCCACACCAGGGAAACTTCTCTGCCCCCCTCCCGGCCCCAGAGCCCTTAAAGGGGCACGGTCTGGCTACAGTGCTTGTGCCAGTTGCAAGCCTGCCAGCACCCAGCCAGCAGACCCTGCACCTGGCACAAGATGAGCCAGCCACCCGCTGCCACCCAGCCCTCCGCTCTTCCCAGGACCAGGCTGGTGGCTCCCAGGAGCCTGCCTGGGGCCACAAGAGGTGGGCACCCACCTGGTCTAGTGCAGAGATCGTGGACCTCATCGAGGTTTGCGGGGAAGCCTCCAATGTCCACGATCTCCGCACTAGCCACAGGAACGCGGCCGTCTACAGCCGCATGGCTGCCAGCCTGGCCACCAGAGGCCACATGTGGACCCGGGAGCAGGTCCGCTGCAAAATTAAGGACCTGCAGCAGTCCTACTCCAGGGCCTCCCAGCCAGGGGCCGACCCAGAGGCCTGCCCCCACTTTGAGGCCCTGGACAGAATCCTGGGGGCTCACGCAGTCCATGCCCCCCGGGTGGTGATCGACCCCGGGGCAGAGGGACCCGTCCCTGACACCAAGGAGGAGGAGGAGGACGCCAGGAGCCTGCAGGGAGCCTGCCCAGGACCCAGGACCCCCGAGTCATCCCACAGAGCACATCGGCTGTGTCGTCCAAGGCCGAGGAGGGCTCCACATGTGAGTGCCATCATGCTCCTCTTATGTGTACAGGGGGGTGGGGGAAGAGGGAGCCCAGGGACCGTGCGCCTGGGCCTTGCCCACCATGGAGCAGCAGCGGGGTGTCATGCAGGGGCCCTGGACTGTTCCCCACACGCTGACCTCGCCTTGCACAGGGGGGCTGGGTTTCACCCACTGTGTCCCCAGTGAGAACTGACCACTGCTCTTGTTTCACCACAGCCGCAGTACCTGGGAGTGCAGGGCGCACCATCCCGCCTGGAACAGCCACCCGCACCTGGGCCAGCAGGCACACCAGGAACCTGGAGGACTACCACCGGTGGCACCTGTGGCTACTGGAGCACCAGCTCCGCAACCAGGACCACTGGGTCCGGGAGGACCTGCAGCTGTGGCAGCGGAGCTTGGAGGCACTGGAGGAGCAGGGCCGTGCCCTCAGAGGCCACCTCCAGACCCTGGTGGACAGGTTCCTGCCTCCTCTAGCTCCGGCCCCTGTGGCCGCCCCAGCTCTCGCTCCTCCTCCCACCCCTGCTCCCCTTCCCACTTCCTCCACACCCACTGTCCCTCCTGCTCCACACCCACTCCCCCCCAATGTCCCCGCACCCACAGTGCTGCGAGACGGGAGAGCCAGCAGGACCCCCAACCCTGGGCTTTCCCTCCCCTTCCTCCCCCTTCCAGCTCCCTCCTCCCAGGTTTCCTCCTCCCCTCTCCTACCCTCATTCCTCCCTTCCCCCACCCCAGTTATGTACAATAAAAAGAGATTGTTGTTTTCAAAACAGGTGTCTTTATTTAACATTAGGAAGGGGGGTTAGGGAGGGGAAAGGGGAAGGAGGGGAGGGTGGAAGAAGGCCCCAATGGGGCATGCAGGGAGAGTTCAGTCCTCCTCCTCCACCAGGAAGGTCTCCCTGGGGCTTCCCGGCTTCCCGGATCTGGATGGCCCCCCACTGGGCCTCCCGGACGGCGGCGGTGCGGGGCTGAGTGTAGTGGCCAGCCATGCGCTCAGCCTCAGCCATCCAGGCTGGCAGGAAAGCCTCCCCTTCTGCTCACACAAATTGTGCAGCACACAACATGCTGCCACCATGGGAGGGATATTGTGCTCAGCGAGGTCGAGACGGGTGAGGAGGCACCTAAATCTGGCTTTCAGTCATCCGAAGGCCCCCTTGACCACTACGCGGGCCCTGGTGAGCCTGGCATTGAAGACCTGGTGGGAGGGGTTGAGGTGCCCCGTGCACGGCTTCATTAGCCAGGGCTGTAGGGGGTAGGCCACATCCCCCACCAGGCAGACGGGCATGTCCACGTCCCCGACCCTGATGTGGCGATCGGCAAAGAGGGTCCCAGCGTGCAGCCTCTGGCACACGGAGGAGTTGCGGAACACCCTGGCGTCGTGTGCCTTGCCGGACCAGCCCACATTAATGTCCGTGAACTGGCCCTGGTGGTCAGACACGGCCTGCAGGAGGACGGAGAAGTACCCCTTGCGGTTGATGTACTGGGAGGCCTGGTGTTCCGGGGCACGGATGGGGATGTGCGTCCCGTCGATGGCCCTCCGCAGTTGGGGAAGCCGAGGGCGCCGAACCCCTGGATGACAGCGTCCGGATCGGCGAGGCAGACCACCCTGTGGAGCAGCACCCAGTTGATGGCCTTGACCACCTGCAGAGAGACACAGCAAACCGCGAATCACTGGGGCGCCCGAGTGGCTGGGAGTGTTCGTTCCCTGGCACTGCCCCGCACCCCCTTCCAGAAGCAACCCCTGCTGTGATCCTGGCTGCCGCGGGCAGCGTGTAGTACGGCCAGGACAGACCAAACCCTCGCGTGCGGGGCACTGTCGCCTCCTCCCCTGCCCCCGTTTTCCCTGGGGCGGCCCATTCCCTCCTTGCAGCCCCCCTCCCCCCTGGCCCAGTGGCCAGTGAGTGCCGTATCTGCATGAGTACTGCTCCGACGGTGGATCTCCCCACGCCGAACTGGTTCCCGACGGATCGGTAGCTGTCCGGCGTGGAGAGCTTCCACACGGCAATGGCCACACCCTTCTGGAGGGGGATGGCGGGCCTCATGCGAGTGTCCTGTCGCCACAGAGCAGGGGTGAGCCACTCGCTGAGCTCCAGGAAGGTGTCCTTCTTCATCCTGAAGTTCTGGGTCCACTGTCTGTCTCCCCAGCGCTCCAGGACGATGCGGTCCCACCAGTCGCTGCTGGTGTCCAGACGCCAGATGCGGCGGGGCACGCTGGCATCCGGGCGCTGCTGCGGCTCCTCCACCGCCCCCAGGGAGGCCAGGTGTAGAGGCAGGCTGCTGATGTGTACCAGTTGGTGCCAGGCAGCCTCCAGCCATTGCTGTCAGGCTTGCAGCAACAAGTCCAAAAACTGCACCAGAATGCCCAGGGTGAGCTCTGGCTCCATGGTGTCAACTGTGGCGGCGTCCCCAATGAGAACCACTGACACAGGCAGGCGCAGAGGAAAACGCTTTGCTGTCCCTCGGCGAGGTAGGCAAGCAAGCAGAGAAGCTGAGAAGCAGCTGTCCAGGGGGGTCCCTTTAAGCACGCACCTCAGATAGCCTCAGACAGCAGCCACACAAAGCAACTACTGAACTGATGCCCTGCTGGAACCAGTTTCAGCTGGCCTTAAATGCGACCCAGCGTCCAATCAATGTGGACGCGCTAGGTTGAATTTGCAAAATGCTAATTTGAATTAGTTTTTGGGTCTAGATGCATTAGTTCGAATTAGCTTAGTTCGAATTAACTAATTAATGTAATGTAGACATATCCCAAGAGAGCAGCAACAACCTTGTTAAAGACGACAGGGAGACAACAAATCTCAAACCAAGGCGAGTGAGCCACATACTGTGGCTCCTAGACTGTGGGACAGTGGGCTGAACGGGGGTCAGGGGAGTAGGAGTGGGACTGACCCTGCCACAGCGTATATTTACATATATGTAAATATATGCAACCACGTATTACATGTATATGCAACCACGCTTAAGTTGCGGCCCTTGGCATGTGCTGTGAGTATCATTGTGGCCCCCGGGGCTTCCAAAGTTGAGTCGCCCTAGGTTAGGGTGTTATCTGTAGGCAAGGATTGGCCTTTCCCCCAAGGCCTGTGAGAGTGAGGGGTCATTTTCCAGGATAGGTTGTAGATTGTTGATAATGCATTGGAGGGGTTTCAGTTGTGGGCTATAGATGATGACAAGTGGAATTCTGTTGTTTTCTCTTCTGGGCCTGTCTTGAAGTGGTTCATGTCTGGGTACTCTTCTGGCACTGTCGATCTGTTTTTTCACTTCTCCGGGTGGGTATTTCAGTTTTAAGAATGCTCTAAATAGATTCTGTAGGTGTTTATCTCTGTCTGTGGTATTGGAGCAGATCCAGTTGTATCTTAGGGCTTGGCTGTGAACAATAGATTGAGAAATGTTTCTTGGATGGAAGCTAGAGGAATGAAGGTAAGCGTAGGTTAGTAGGTTTCCGGTATAAGGTGGAGGAAATGTGTCCATCATCTAATTGTATTGTAGTGTCAAGGAAGTGGATCTCTCATGTGGACTGATCCAGGCTGAGATTGATGGTGGGTGGAAGTTACTGAAATCCCTGTGAAATTCTTCCAGGGTCTCTTTCCCATGGGGCCATATGATGAAGATATCATCAATGTAGCATAAGTAGAGTAAGGGTGCTAGAGGGCGAGAGCTGAGGAAACATTGCTCAAGGTCAGCCATAAAGACGTTGGCATATTGTGGGGCCATGCGGGTGCCCATGGCTGAACCACTGACTTGAAGATACAAATTGTCTCCGAATTGGAAATAGTTGTGGGTGAGGACAAAGTTGCAGAGCTCTGTAACAAGGTGTGCAGTGGTGTCATCAGGGATGGTATTCCTGATAACCTGTAATCTGTCTTTATGTGGAATATTGGTGTAAAGAGCTTCTACATCCATGGTGCTCATGATGGTGCTTTCAGGGAGATTATTGATGTTTTGTAGTTTCCTCTGAAGTCAGTGGTGTCTCAAAGATAGCTAGGAGTGTTGGTAGCATAGGGTCTGAGGAGAGAGTCAGTATAGCCATGTCTCTTTATTCTCCACAGCCAAAGCAGCTGCAAGGGGGGGGAGGGATTAACACCACCCTGGACAGCCTCCCAGACTCGAGGCTTCCACAGGCACCACCGTCCCATAGATGAGTACCAGAGGCAGCACCTGGGGGCACTCCGAGCCCTGCAGCACGCCATCCAGGGCTGGGTCCAGGTAGACCTGCAGCTGCATCAGGAGAGCTGGCGGGAGCTACTTGTGCAGTGCTGCTCCCTGTGCACTGATGTGCACTCCCTTGTGCAGAGCATGATGCCTCCTCCCGCTCCAGCCTCTGCTTCATCTCCTGCTGTCGCCCCTCTTCCCACTCCCTTCCCCCCTCCACATGGATGCCAAGGCCATCACATCCGTGGTGGTGGGATCCACAGAGCCCGGCACCACTCCCAGCCCCAACCCTGAGCCTCTTCTCCCCCTTTCTACCCCTTACATCTCCCTCCTCCCTGCTGCAAGGTTCTTAGCACCCCATCTTCTTCCTTCCTCTCTCGTTCCCCTCTCCCAGGTTCTTTCCCCACTCTCTCCCCAGTTTCTTTGATACAACAGGTTTTTTTTAAGTGTCTTTATTTTTTCTTCAGTAAAGGGGGAAAGGGAGGGGTAAGTGAAGGGACAGCAGTGAGGAGTGAAGCAGAAGCCCCCAGTGGGTTGGCCTAGGGGAGAGTGTTACTGGTCCCCTGGGGAGAAGGTCTCCTTCAGGGCCTCCCGGATATGCATGGCCCCCTGATGGGCCTGCCAGATGGCATCCGTGTCCAGCTGCTCTTAGGCCCTGCCTCTGCAGTCAGCCTTTACCCCCCCACCCTGGTAGGAATGCCTCCTCCTTCCGTTCACACCCATGCAGAACACAGCACGCATGTGGGATGTTGTGCTCCCCGAGGTCCAGGTGGGTTAGTAGGCATCTGAACCACGCCTTTAAGCGGCCGAAGGCATCCTCAATTACCATGCAGACCCTGCTCTGCCTGGCATTAAATACCTTTCGGGGGCGGGGGTTTGAGGTGGCCTGTGTAGGGCTTCATGAGCCACGGCTGCAGGGGACAGGGCACATCCCCCACCAGGCAGATGGGCATGTCCACGTCCCCAATCCTGTTGTTGTGGTTGGGGAATAAAATTCCGGTGTGTAGCTTCTGGACCATGCTCGTGTTCCTAAACATACATGTGTCGTGTGCCTTCCCTGACCACCTGACATATATGTAAGAACATAAGAACATAAGAATGGCCATACTGGGTCAGACCAAAGGTCCATCGAGCCCAGCATCCCATCTGCCGACGGTGGCCAATGCCAGGTGCCCCAGAGAAGGAGAACAGAAGACAATGATCAAGTGATTTATCTCCTGCCATCCATCTCCTGCCCTTGTTATGAAGGCTAGGGCACCATACTTTATCCCTGGCTAATAGCCATTTATGGACCTAACCTGCAAAAATTTATCAAGCTCTTTTTTAAACCCTAATAGAGTCCTAGCCTTCACAGCCTCCTCGGGCAAGGAGTTCCACAGGTTGACTGTGCGCTGTGTGAAGAAAAATTTCCTTTTATTAGTTTTGAACCTACTACCCATCAATTTCATTTGGTGTCCCCTAGTTCTTGTATTATGGGAAAAGGTAAATAATTTTTCTATAATCACTTTCTCCACACCATTCATGATTTTATATACCTCTATCATATCGCCCCTCAATCGCCTTTTTTCCAAACTGAAAAGTCCCAGTCTCTCTAGCCTCTCCCCATATGGGACCCTTTCCAAGCCCCTAATCATCCCAGTCGCCCTTTTCTGAACCTTTTCTAATGCCAATATATCTTTTTTGAGGTGAGGAGACCACATCTGCACGCAGTACTCGAGATGTGGGCGTACCATAGTTTTATATAGGGGAAGTATGATATCTTTTGTCTTATTATCTATCCCTTTTTTAATAATTCCTAACATCCTATTTGCCTTACTAACTGCCGCTGCACACTGCGTGGATGTCTTCATAGAACTATCCACTATAACTCCAAGATCCCTTTCCTGATCTGTCGTAGCTAAATTTGACCCCATCATGTAGTACGTGTAATTTGGGTTATTTTTTCCAACATGCAT
The DNA here is from genome assembly GCA_032595735.1 of Pelochelys cantorii. Taxonomy (NCBI): domain Eukaryota; kingdom Metazoa; phylum Chordata; order Testudines; family Trionychidae; genus Pelochelys; species Pelochelys cantorii. The sequence continues at coordinate 11,839,315 of CM064341.1, forward strand.
TACCTTACACTTACCCACATTAAATTTCATTTGCCATTTTGCTGCCCAATCACTCAGTTTGCTGAGATCTTTTTGTAGTTCTTCACAATCCCTTTTGCTTTTGACTGTCCTGAACAACTTTGTGTCATCTGCAAACTTGGCCACCTCACTGCTTACCTCATTTTCTAGATCATTGATGAACAAGTTGAACAGGATTGGTCCCAGTACTGACCCCTGGGGAACACCACTAGTTACCCTCCTCCATTGTGAAAATTTACCATTTATTCCCACCCTTTGTTTTCTGTCTTTTAACCAATTCTTGATCCATGAAAGGACCTTTCCTCCTATCCCATGACCACCTAATTTACGTAAAAGCCTTTGGTGTGGGACCGTGTCAAAGGCTTTCTGGAAATCTAGGTATATTATATCCACTGGGTGCCCCTTGTCCGCATGTTTATTAACCCCTTCAAAGAATTCTAACAGATTAGTTAGACACGACTTCCCTCTGCAGAAACCATGCTGACTTTTGCCCAACAATTCGTGCTCTTCTATGTGCCTTGCAATTTTACTCTTTACTAGTGTTTCTACTAATTTGCCTGGTACTGATGTTAAACTTATCGGTCTATAATTGCCAGGATCTCCTCTAGAGCCTTTTTTCAATATTGGTGTTATATTGGCCATCTTCCAGTCATTTGGTACCAAAGTGGATTTAAAGGATAGGTTACAAACCACTGTTAATAACTCCGCAATTTCACATTTGAGTTCTTTCAGAACCCTTGGGTGAATGCCGTCTGGTCCCGGAGACTTGTTACTATTCAGCTTATCAATTAATTCTATAACCTTCTCTAATGTCACTTCAATCTGAGTGAGTTCCTCAGATTTGTCACCTAAAAAGGCTGGCTCAGATTTAGGAACCTCTGTAACATCCTCAGCCGTGAAGACTGAAGCACAGAAATCATTTAATCGCTCCGCAATGGCACTGTCTTCCTTGATCGCTCCTTTTATATCTTTATCATCCAAGGGCCCCACTGCTTTTTTAGCGGGCTTCCTGCTTCTAATGTATTTAAAAAACATTTTACTATCATTTTTTGAATTTTTGGCTAGCTGTTCCTCAAACTCTTTTTTGGCTTTTCTTACTACATTATGACACTTAATTTGGGAGTGTTTATGTTCCTTTCTATTTTCCTCACTAGGATTTGACTTCCACTTTTTAAAAGCTGCCCTTTTCTCTCTCACTGCCTTTTTAACATGGCTGTTTAGCCATGGTGGTTCTTTGTTAGGTCTCTTACTGTGTTTTTTTATTTGGGGTATACATTTAAGTTGGGCCTCTAGTATGGTGTCTTTAAACAGTTCCCATGCAGCTTCCAGGGATTTTAGTTTAATTACTCTCCCTTTTAGTTTCTGTTTAACTAGCTTCCTCATTTTAGTGTCATTTTAATGTCTGTGAATTGTCCCCCATGGTCAGTCATGGCCTGCAGGACCATCAAAAAGTATCCCTTGCAGTTAATGTATGTTGATATCCAGTGGTCTGGGGCATGGATGGGGATGTGTGTCCCATCGATAGCCCCCTCGCAGTTGGGGAAGCCCAGGGTGCCAAATCCAGCAATGATGGCATCCACATCTGCAAGGCGGATGACTCTGCTGATTGCCCTGACCACCTGCAGAAGGAGACAAACAAATGGAGAATCACAGGGGTGCCAGGGCACCTGCGAATTCCCCTCTCCCCCCTTCTAGTCCCCCACCCCTGCACTTACCAGGAGCAACCCCTCCAATTACCCCAACCCCTGGCGGGGCTTTGTGAGGGCAGGACTGAACAAACCGTTCCACGAGGAGTAACGGTAGTTCGAATTAGAGATCCTAATTTGAACTACCTACTCCGTGCCGCGTGTAGCCGCGGGCACGGAGTTCGACCTAAGGGGATTTAAAAATGGCGCCTGCCCGGCAAGATGCAAATGAAGCCCGGGATATTTAAATCCCGGGCTTCATTTGCAACTTCGAATGCCTACATTAACCACTCTAGTTCGAACTAGGGTGGTAGTGTAGACATATCCTTACTTATTTCGAATTAATTAATTCAAACTAAGCTAATTCGAAATAACACATCGAGACCCAAAAACTAATTCGAATTAGCATTTTGCTAATTCGAATTAGTGCGTCCACACTGATTGGACGCTGGGTCGCATTTAAGACCAGCTGAAACTGGTTCCAGCAGGGCATCAGGTCAGTAGTTGCTTTGTGTGGCTGCTGTCTGAGGCTATCTGAGGTGCGTGCTTAAAGAGACCCCCTGGACAGCCGCTTCTCAGCTTTTTCGCTTGCTTGCCTACCTCGCCAAGAGACAGCAAAGCGTTTTTCTCTCTGCCTGCCTGTGTCAGTGGTTCTCATTGGGGACGCCGCTGCAGTTGGCACCATGGAGCCAGAGCTCGCCCTGGGCATTCTGGTCCAGTTTTTGGACTTGTTGCTGCAAGCCTGACAGCAATGGCTGGATGCTGCCTGGCACCATCTGGTGCACGTCAGCCCCCTGCCACTCCCCCTGGCCTTTCTGGGGGCCGTGGAGAGCCACAGCAGCGCCTGGATGCCAGCGTGCCCCGCCGCATCTGGCGTCTGGACACCAGCAGCTACTGGTGGGACCGCATCGTCCTGGAGCACTAGGGAGACCAACAGTGGACCCAGAACTTCAGGATGAAGAGGGACACCTTCCTGGAGCTCTGCGAGTAGCTCACCCCTGCTCTGTGGTGACGGGACACTCACATGAGGCCCGCCATTCCACTCCAGAAGCGTCTGGCCATTGCCCTGTGGAAGCTCTCCACGCCGGACAGCTACCGATCCGTCGGGAACCAGTTCATCGTGGGGAAATCCACCGTTGGAGCAGTGTTCATGTAGGTACGGCACTCACCGGCCACTGGGCCGGGGGGGAGCGGGGCTGCAAGGAGGGGATGGGCCACCCCAGGGAAACCAGGGGAGAGGAGGCGAAAGTGGCCCGCACGAGAGGGTTTGGTCTGTCCCAGCTGTACTACACACTGCCCGCGGTGGCCAGGATCTCAGCGGGGTTTGCTTCTGGGAGTGGGGCGTGGGCCAGTACCAGGGAACGAACACTCCCAGACACCCGGGCACCCCAATGATTCTCGGTTTGCTGTGTCTCTCTGCAGGTGGTCAAGGCCATCAACGGGGTGCTGCTCCGCAGGGTGGTCCGCCTCACCAACCTGGACACGGACATCCAGGGGTTCGGCGCCCTCGGCTTCCCCAACTGCGGGGGGGCCATCGACGGGACACACTTGCCCATCTGTGCCCCGGAACACCAGGCCTCCCAGTATATCAACTGCAAGGGGTACTTCCCTGTCTTCCTGCAGGCCGTGTCTGACCACCGGGGCCAGTTCACGGACATTAATGTGGGCTGGCCCAGCAAGGCACACGATGCCAGGGTGTTCCGCAACTCCTCCGTGTGCCAGAGGCTGCACGCCAGGACCCTCTTTGCCGACCGCCACATCAGGGTCGGGGACGTGGACATGCCCGTCTGCCTGGTGGGGGATGTGGCCTACCCCCTACAGCCCTGGCTAATGAAGCCCTACACGGGACACCTCAACCCCTCCTGCCAGGCCTTCAATGCCAGGCTCACCAGGGACTGCATCGTGGTCGAGGGGGCCTTCGGACGCCTGAAAGCCCGCTTCAGATGCCTCCTCACCTACCTTGACCTCGTTGAGAACAATATCCCTCCCGTGGTGGCAGCATGTTGTGTGCTGCACAATTTATGTGAGAGGAAGGGGGAGGCTTTCCTGCCAGCCTGGATGGCTGAGGCGGAACACTTGGCTGGCCAGTACACGCAGCCCCGCACCGACACTGTCCGCGAGGCTCAGTGGGGGGGCCGTCCGGATCCAGGAAGTCTTGCGGGAGAGCTTCCAGGTGGAGGAGGACTGAACTCTCCCTGCATGCCCCAGTGGGGCCTTCTTCCACCCTCCCCTCCCTAACCCCCTTTCCTAATGTCAAATAAAGGCACCTGTTTTAACAACAAAAATCTCTTTTATTTTACATAACTGGGGTGGGGGGAGGGAGGAATGAGGGTGGGAGAGGGGAGGGGGAAACCTGGGAGGAGGGAGCTGGAAGGGGGAGGAAGGGGAGGAAGAGAAGGGAAAGCTCAGAGTTCGGGGTCTTGCTGGCTCTCCCGTCTCGCAGCACTGCGGGTGCGGGGGCGTCGGGGGGGAGTGGGTGTGGAGGGTGGGGCAGGAGGGACAGAGGCGGTAGAGGAAGCGGGAGAGGGAGCAGGGATGGGAGGAGGAGCGAGAGCTGGGGTGGCCGCAGGGGCTGGAGCAGGAGGAGGCAGGAACTTGTCCACCAGGGTCTGGAGGTGACCTCTGAGGGCACGGCCCTGCTCCTCCAGCGCCTCCAAGCTCTGCTGCCACAGCCGCAGGTCCTCCCAGACCCAATGCTCCTGGTTGCGGAGCTGCTGCCTCAGTAGCCACAGGTGCCGCTGCTGGTAGTCCTCCTGGTTGCAGGTGCGCCTGCTGGCCCGGGTGCGGGTGGCTGTTCCGGGCGGGGTGGTGCGCCCTGCACTCCCAGGTGTTGTGGCTGTGGTGAAACAAGAGCAGTGGTCAGTTCTCCCTGGGGACACAGTGGGTGAAACCCAGTCCCCCTCTGCAAGGCGAGGTCGGGGTGTGGGGAACAGGCCAGGTCCCCTGCATGACACCCAGCTGCTGCTCCATGGTGGGCAAGGCCCAGACGCACGGTCTCTGGGCTCCTTCTACCCCCCTCCCCATACACATAAGGGGACCATGATGACACTCACATGTGGAGCCCTCCCCGGCCTCAGACAACACAGCAGATGTGCTCTGTGGGATGACTCGGGGGTCCTGGGTCCTGGGCAGGCTCCCTGCAGGCTCCTGCAGCTCCTGGCTCTCGATGTCCTCCTCTTCCTCCATTTCTGCCCCGGGGTTGACCACCACCCAGGGGGCATGGACTCCGTGAGCCCCCAGGATGCGGTCCAGGGCCTCAAAGTGAGGGCAGGCCTCTGGGTCGGCCCCTGGTTGGGAGGCCCTGGAGTAGGCCTGCCGTAGGTCCTTAATTTTGCAGCGCACCTGCTCCTGGTTCCGCGTGTGGCCTCTGGTGGCCAGGCTGGCAGCCATGCGGCTGTAGACGGCCACATTCCTGTGCGTAGTGTGGAGATCGTGGACATTGGAGGCCTCCCCCCAAACCTCGATGAGGTCCACGATCTCCGCACTAGACCAGGTGGGCACCCACCTTTTGCGGCCCTGGGCAGGCTCCTGGGAGCCACCAGCCTGGTCCTGGGAAGAGGTGGAGGGCTGGGTGGCAGCGGGTGGCTGGCTCATCTCGTGCCAGGTGCAGGGTCTGCTGGCTGGATGCTGGCAGGCTTGCAACTGGCACAGGCACCATGGGTAGACCGTGCCCCTTTAAGGGCTCCGGGGCTGGGAGGGGGGCAGAAGATTTTTCCTGGTTTGGCCCAGAGTGGCCACCAGGGCAAGCTGGGAAGGGCTAGCCTCCAGCTAGTTCGAATTAAGTGGCTACACAGCCCTTATTTCAAACTACTTAATTCGAACTTGGCGTTACTCCTTGTGGAATGAGGTTTACCAAGTTCGAATTAAGCGCTCCGCTATTGCGAATTAAATTCGAAATAGCGGTTTGCATGTATTAAAGTTAATTCAAACTAATGGCTGTTAGTTCGAATTAACTTTGTAGTGTAGACATACCCACTGTGGCCCCCAGGACTTTCAAAGTTGAGTAGCCCAGAGCTAAAGCATGTGACAAACACACCATTACTCTTCTCAGCAAATATTCTGGACCATCTACTAGGGATTCAGGGTCCCTCGCTTCACAGGCAGGCAAACACAAAGCCTATTTATACTTTGCTTATTATGTAAGGGTATGTCTACGCTGCCACCCTAGTTCGAACTAGGGTGGCAGTGTAGACATACCCTAAGTCTTTTAAACTAGCCTTTGCATATCACCCTCACAGTATTCTCACTGTTGTCCTCGATGGAAGGGGACAAAAAGTAGATGTGTCAGAGACATAAATCACTGACCAGGTCAAAACAGGGGGACTGCTAAAGCATGTGAGATACACCTCCCTAAACCAGGACTCTCTGATCCGCTGGGTTACACCAGGTTACACCTCCCTGAACCAGGACTCTCTGGTCTGCTGGACCATGAATGTTCCTGGGCCAGAGAGCTCCAGTGGCCAGGAGTGAGGCAGCAGGAGGGCTGACTGCTGGGAGCCCTTGGGAACCCGGCAGGGATATCAGCAGCCCAGCAGTGGAGCCAGCAGGGGATTTGGGGCTGGGGTCAAGTGGCAGTCCAGCAGAGAAGACAGGGTCATGTGGCAGCCTGGCCAGGGGGAGGGTGAACTGGGAAGCCAGTGTCACACAGCAGCCTGGCAGGGAGCTGGAGCTGAGCATATCAGGGAGTTGGGGCCATGCAGCAGCCCGATAGGGGAGCTGGATTCAGGGCCACGACACTGCAGCAGGGGGACCAGGCTGTGGCAGCCTGGTGAGGGTGGGGGTGATGTGGGGAAAGATGTGGCAGAGGAGCTGGGCTGGGGTTGCACAGAAGCTCTCTGAGCTGGGACCATAGGTAGGCAGCCCAGCTGGAGCCAGAACCAAAAGCGGAACCAGCAGCAGACTAGAAAGCAGGCAGCAGGGACCTCCCCTGGTCCAGCAAATTGGTCCTGTGGGTTTGGGACCAGGGAGGTCCAATCTGTATTCAGATGCTGATAGTTCTCCATTTCAGGGATCCATTTCAGTGACTGAAAAGCTGCCCAGTAATTTATTGCTTGCTCTCATGTTAATAGTGACTATGACAAGACTCATAGGTGACACTGAACTAAAACTTTCCTATTATGATATTGTTGCAGATTGTTACCTTGTGCTGCTACTGGAGTGACATTCGAAAGTCCTTCATGTCTCCTATTGCTATCATTTTGTAAGTTCTCCCTACTGCAGGAGAAATCACATGGAGCCAAAAGCCAGCATTGTTCAAGTTAGGTTTAGTTTTCTTCTTTGCAAATGCAGCAGAGCGAAGCCTTTATCTTCACAGGATAAATTGTTTGAATTAAGTGACATGTTTTGAAGCAAATAAAAATGCTGGATCTCATGCAAGTCATTAATTCATAGCAGGGCTATATTTCCTCCCTCACTCAGGAGCTAAGAGCAGATCTAGCCTGATAATGGCTGGATTTTTGTTCCATCTGTAAATGGTTGACAATAGAGCCCATTGGTTTCTAGGGTCTCACATGTCCTAGTGATTGCTATATAGCTAGACAACACCATGCCCCACCTTAAACATAAGAGCCCCTCTTAATTCAGCTGATAAACTCAGAAGGCTTTCTACCAAGAAAAGCAACTGTTTACTCACTGTGCAACCTATGTGCAAATTCTTTTGTCTCTTGACTCACAATGAGCTCTCTGCCTTTTCCTGTACTTTAAAAATGTGTAATCATAACTCTAATCCATGAAATCATGGAGCACACAATGAAGTTTCAGTATTTCTGCTTAGAACTGGGATGCACTGACTGAGTTTTGGTAAAATTAAAAGATTTTAATTTGAATTACTAAATTAAATTACTAAATTTAATTACTAAAAGAGTAATTTTTTAGACAAAAATGCACTGTGAAGCAATATGTTCAGCATGTACCATCCAATCACAGCACATTTTCCATACATCACGTAAGCCCAAGTTACAAGCAAATGAAAGGTGTTTGTGTTGGACAGTGTGTGACACCTCCATTTCAGGAGGCTGTACATTCCCAGACCACAGCCCTGCCACGAGGCTCACCCCCTACTCAATCACATCTGCCTGAAGCCTTGTCCATGTTCCAACCCGAGACAAACTTGGCACCCCCTCTGAGCGCCTCCTCCCCCAGCTGCCCTTTTCATTCCTCCCATCTGCATCCATAAGTGAGAATAATGACACCGACTTCAATTGTAAAGTGCTCTACAAGTGAAAATTGTTATATAAGAACTAGGCATTATCACTCCATAGGAAAGTTTGTTCTTGCAGTATTTTCAGTGTAGGATTTGAGGCTTTTAAGATAGTGTCCAAACTTTTGGGTGCTCAACTGAAATCAACCTGTGAAATATAAAAGCCAGCCCCAATGACATTTTTAAACCAATCATATATTTTTTTAAAGTTTGTTTTCTTTGCCTTCTGGTTTCTGAGGGTATGTCTAGACTGCAGGCTTCTTTCGGAAGAAGCTTTTCCAGAAAAGATCTTCCGAAAAAACTTCTTCCGAAAGAGAGCATCCTCACTGCCTAAGCGCATCGAAAAATCTATCTGCTTTTTCAAAAGATAGTATCCACACTGAATGGATGCTATCTCACATTTAAGATGTGATTACTGTGCACAGAGTGGCCACTAGGGCACCAGTGCTTTTTCCTGGAGGCCTCTTCTTTCGAAATATCTCTCTCTTCCGCGTCCACACATGCCTTTTTCCAAAAGAGCTCTTTCGGAAAAGGCGTTCTTCCTCATAGAATGAGGTTTACCAATGTTGGAAAAACCCGTGTTCTTTCGATTTTCTTTCGAAAGAACACAACAGCAGTGTGGACATAAGTGAAGGGTTTTTTTGAAAAAACAGCCATTTTTCTGAATAAAACCCTGCAGTCTAGACGTACCCTGAGTCTTCAGGGTGCATAAATCAGACCACATTTCCAAGCTTTTCTTTGCCACACAGAGAGCTAGACACTTTCTTTAACATGAAAGCTGAGATTCATTCATGAAGTCCAGCTCCTGGCATCATGTGATTAAGAAAAACACTAAATATTCTGAATGCCCTTATAAAAATCATGAGAGTTAGCAACACTGTGATTAGTGGAAAAAGCTGGCCTATGTCAGCACTCACAAAGTATTAAATTCCCTCTGAAGAGTCTGTAAAGCCTCACATTCTGCAGCTTGTATAAGTGAAAACAATATTAATCTCTGGAAACTTTTGCTACTCTGTAAAATATACATTTGGGAATCTAATGCTGACTGGCAATATTTTGCAATTCATAATGTGAATGCTATTGCTCAGTAAATAGATTCAGTATCAGGGAGCTAAACCAAGGGTCATGTTGCATATTTCTCAGCTCATAACTGCCTAACATTTGGATGGTTTTTTTAGTGAAAGAGAAGCTGTGAAGAATGACATTTTGCCATTGTAAGCCTGGTTTAACATGAATAATTAAACATGCTGTACGTTCTGACAAAGTACCCAAGCCAGTCCCAAAATGTTGATGTGACATGTAAATGCAATGAAATGTATAAAAAAGGAGAAAGTTTCTGTGTAACTCTGGATCTGTCATGTACCTTGCATGCATCCTCCTGCTTTTGAGTCTAATCAACTTACCAGAAAACTGCTGTATGCCAGATAAAGGTACTGGAGTGACAAAGACCGAGTTCTTGGCATGTAGTCTCTCTGGCTATGTCTACACTGCAGGCTTTTGCCAGCACAGAGTATGCTAATGAACAGCTCATTAACATTTGTCACAACGTCATTTGCATATTCTCTGCTGATGCTTTTTGCACAAGAGGTTTTTGCTCAAAACCAATCAGTGTAGACGGGTCCATTTTGTGCAAAAAAAACCCTTTTGCTCAAGATCCTTATGTCTCAAAAAAGGAGGTATAAGGATCTTGTGCCTAAGAGGTTTTTTGCACAAAACAGACCATCTACATTGCTTGTTTTTGCTCAAAAACCTCTTGCGCAAAAAGCATCGGCAGAGAATATGCAGATAACAACGCGGCAAATGCTAACAAGCGCTTCATTAACATACTCTCTGCTGGCAAAAGCCTGCAGTGTAGACATAGCCAGAGAGACTACACGCCAAGAACTCAGTCTTTGTCACTCCAGTACCTTTATCTGGCATACAGCAGTTTTCTGGTAGACTCAAAAGCAGGGGGTTGTATGCAAGGTACATGACAGATCCAGAGTTACACAGAAACTTTCTCCTTTTTTATATGTTTCATTGCATTTACATGTCACATCAACAAAAGCCTGAGGGCAGAACAGTACAGTTCAAATGGATGAGAGGCATTGTGGGATGGATACCGGAGGCCTGTCACAGTGCTGGCATCCCTGTGCTGTAGCCAATGTGCAATGAGCTCTGCACCTCTTGTCGAGGTGGTTTGCCTGGGGCGCAGCAACTGGAGAGTTAGTATGCACCGAGTGCCTTGCCAGGGTGGACACCTCAGGAGTTACAGCACTGGGACCTGATTTACTGCGCTGTAACTTGCCAGTGTAGACAAGGCCCTTGCCTCAGTTTGTTAAAACATTTTATGATATAAAATAATTGACAAGTGACAATTCATTCATCCCATCTCTCCCTTCACAAGTGTCCTCAACATAGTCTTCCCTTGTTAAAGGAGGTAAAGCAGAGAAGGCCTTTTCGGAAGTATATTAAGTAAGTGGAATCAGCAGTAGAAGAAATTATAGTTCCAAAAGAAAAAGTAAAAAGTTCATCAGCAGCCCATTGCTTGGGGCAGAGATGGCCCTATGCTTAACAATCCCCAGCACTCACCCAGCCAGCTGGTAAGCCAAGGAAGCAAAATATTTGGAGAGGATATTACAAATGATTCAGGCTTCAGAGGAGGACAATGCAACAGAGCTAGAGGTAATGCATTCCCAGCACTAATTTAGATAAATAACTATCTGGTATATTTGAAATTAAAACTAGATGAATAAATTAAAGTTTGCCACTAACTAAAGATCAACATTTCAAAACTTACATTCTTAAAAGCTGTCCTCCTAAAACAGATTTGAGTGCCACATTGATTAGTTAAGGAAGCTTAGACAGTAGCCCATATTATACCTTTCTTTAAAAAGAAATATGTCCTGGTTATGCCCATAGCATCTGAGCACCACTCAAACATGGGGGCTACGTCTAGACTGGCATGATTTTCCACAAATGCTTTTAACGGAAAAGTTTTTCCGTTAAAAGCATTTGCGGAAAAGAGCGTCTAGATTGGCACGGACGCTTTTGCGCAAAAGCACTTTTTGCGGAAAAGCGTCCGTGCCAATCTAGACGCGCTTTTGCGCAAAAAAGCCCCGATCGCCATTTTAGCCATCGGGGCTTTTTTGTGCAAAACAAATCTGAGCTGTCTACACTGGCCCTTTTGCACAAAAGCTTTTGCGCAAAAGGACTTTTGCCTGAACGGGAGCGTCAAAGTATTTGTGCAAGAACACTGATTTCTTACATTAGAACGTCAGTGCTCTTGCGCAAATTCAAGTGGCCAGTGTAGACAGCTGGCAAGATTTTGCGCAAAAGCGGCCGCTTTTGTGCAAAATCTTGCCAGTCTAGACACAGCCTAAGGGTATGATTACACAGCACCGTTATTTTGGAATAACTGACGTTATTTTGAAATAACATGGTGTGCATCTACACAGCAAGCCATTATTTCTAAATAATGGAGAGTTGAAGCAGGCCTGGCCTTAGGGCAAGGTGAGCAAGGTGGTTGCCTTGGACACTGCGCCTTCAGGGCCCCATGCTACCCGGCACCTGCCTGCCCCCGCCCGCCTGTCTGCTTGCTCGCTGCCCTGGCTGGGAGCCACCTGGCCACGCAGTACAGCCAACCACAACATGCTGCCTTGGGCCCCAAAAACTCTTTGGCTGAGCCTGAGCTGGAGGACTTCTTACTCTGACTCCTTGTAACCCTCTGACTCCTTGTTCTTCCTTTGACTTCCTGATGTGTAGACAGTGCCAAAAGCCAAATTAAGGTATTTTGACTTCAGCTACGCAATTGATGTAGCTGAAGTTGCGTATCTTAATTTGACTTTAGCCGTGCTGTGTAGACGTGCCAAAGGTATCTATCTTCACAACACCCCCTGTAAGGAACAGCAATACTATTATCCATCTTTTACAGAGGAGAAACTGAGACTACACTGCTGCTATTTCAAAATAATTAGCCTCCAGAGGACTTTTACAGCTGCCCTTTGAAGCCTATCAAGTTGCTTGCCTATCATGCTAATAATATGATTGTGTTGATTTAGATTAATTCGTTAATATAGTAATGGGTAGATTTAGTATAGCGGTAATAGTTAAGAGCTGTAATGCAAGAGATCTGCTAAAGGCTGTAACAGGCCATTTGCAAAATCAGCAGAAGCTAAGGTTAGCAGATTTCTGTAGTTGAGTCACAGATCTCATCCAGTCACAGGTCATAGCTTATTTATAGCTTCCCTGGACTGAAAGGGGGAACTTATGTCTGGGGCATTTCACCCATATAAGATGGTAGGGAAAATACCCTCAGATTCAGCATATGAATCATTATATAAAAAGTCCGATAATAACTGGTTGAGGCTGAGCTGAGTAATCAGGACACAGCATGTGACAGATGACACAAAGACCCATGGTAACAAACATGGTAACATACATGATAATCAGTTGACAGCAATGATACATTGATCTATAGGAAAAGGACACTTCAACATGAGAAACATCCCCTACTGAATATGCATCAAACATGTCAGTGTCACATATTATAAAAGAGGGACCCCAGACAAGGGACGATGGGGAGAAGAAGGTATAGTCCTTGGAAGGGCCAGAATGATGGCCCTTGATGATGATGGGGAAGGGGAAGGTAGACTCATAGAATCATAGAACCATAGAGCTGGAGGAGACCTCAGAAGGTCATCAAGTCCAGCCCCCGGCTCTAGGCAGGACCAATTCCAACTAAATCAACCCAGCAAGGGCTTTGTCAAGCCGAGACTTAAACACCTCTAGGGATGGAGACTCCACTACTTCCACTACTTCCACAACATTCCAGTGCTTCACCACTCTCCTTGTGAAATAGTTTTTCCTAATATCCAACCTGGATCTCTCCCACCACAACTTGAGACCATTGCTCCTTGTTCTGCCATCTATCACTACTGAGAACAGCCTCTTTGGAACCTCCCTTCAGGAAGTTGAAGGCTGCTATCAAATCCCCCCTCACTCTTCGCTTCTGCAGACTAAACAGACCCAATTCCCTCAGCCTCTTCTCATAGGTCATATGTTCCAGCCCCCTAATCATTTTGGTTGCCCTCCACTGGACCCTCTCCAATGTGTCCACATCCTTTTTGTAGTGGGGGGCCCAGAACTGGACACAATACTCCAGATGTGGCCTCACCAGAGCCGAATAAAGGGGAATAATCACTTCTCTGGATCTGCTGGCAATGCTCCTCCTAATGCACCCTAATATGCCATTAGCCTTCTTGGCTACAAGGGCACACTGTTGACTCATATCCAGCATCTCATCCACTGTAACCCCCAGGTCCTTTTCTGCAGAACTACTACTTAGTTGGTTGGTCCCCAGCCTGTAACAATGCTTGGGATTCTTCTGTCCCAAGTACAGGACTCTGCACTTGTCCTTGTTGAACCTCATCAGATTTCTTGTGGCCCAATCCTCCAATTTGTCCCAGTCACTCTGGACCCGATCTCTGCCCTCAAGCGTATCTACCTCTCCCTCTAGCTTAGTGTCATCTGCAAACTTGCTGAGGGTGCAATCCATCCCCTCATCCAGGTCATTAGTAAAGATATTGAACAAAACCGGTCCTAGAACCGAACCTTGGGGCACTCCGCTAGAAACCGACCGCCATCCTGACATCGAGCCATTGATCACTACCCGCTGGGCCCGGCCTTCTAGCCAGCTTTCTGTCCATCTTACTGTCCATTTATCCAATCCACATTCCCTTAACTTGCTGGCAAGAATATTGTGGGAGACCGTATCAAAAGCCTTGCTAAAATCAAGATATATCACATCCACTGACTTTCCCATGTCCACAGAGCCAGTTACCTCATCATAGAAGTTAATCAGATTGGTCAGGCACGACTTGCCCTTTGTGAATCCATGCTGACTATCACTTTCCTCTCTTCCAAGTGCCTCAAAATGGATTCCTTAAGGATCCCTTCCATGATTTTTCCAGGAACCGAGGTAAGACTGACCATCCTATAGTTCCCTGGATCGTCCTTCTTGCCTTTTTTGAAGATGGGCACTACATTTGCCTTTTTCCAATCATCCGGGATCTCTCCCGATCTCCACGACTTTTCAGAGATAATGGCCAAAGACTCCTCAATGACATTTGCCAACTCCCTCAGTACCCTCGGATGCAATAAGTCCGGACCCATGGATTTGTATATGTTTAGCTTTTCTAAATATTTCCTAACCTGTTCTTTACCCACCAAGGGTTGTCCATCTTTATCCCATCTTGCGTCACTTAGCTCATTAGTCTGGGAGCTGACCTTGTCCATGACTACAGAGGCAAAGAAAGCATTGAGTACTTCAGCTTTCCCCACATCATCTGTCACTAGGTTACCTCCTTCATCCAGTAGGCGCCCCACACCCTCTCTGATCACCTTCTTCTTGTTAACATGCCTGTAGAAACCTTTCTTGTTATCCTTCACATCCTTTGCCAGTCACAATTCCAGTTGCGCTTTCACCTTCCTGATAACCCCCTGGCATTCTCGAGCTATACATTTAAACCCCTCCCTGGTCATTTGTTCAAGTTTCCACTTTTTGTAAGCTTCCTTTTTGTGTTCACCAAAGATTTCCCCTGTAAGCCACTCCGGTCTCCTACCATGTTTGCCTCTCTTGCTACACATTGGGATGGTTTCTTTCTGTGCCTTCAATAAGGCTTCTTTAAAATCCTGCCAGTTGTCCTGGACTCCTTTCCCCTTCATGTTAGCATCCCAGGGGATTCTGCCCATCAGGTAATGAGAAAGATGATGGGCTAGCACCTAATATTGTTCTAGAAGGAATGATGTTATGGAAATATGGATGGACATTCCCTATCTTATGAAACTGAGGTGTTCGTGACTGTGCTAACTGTATTAATAAACTATATTTGTAAATATACCAGAGTTTCTATAATGTGCGTGTTGCAACTGTGCATATGAGGGTTTCCAACGACAGAATAATTAAATACTGGGCCTGATCCTGGGGCAAAGAACCTGTCAACTCTAAAGGTGGTAATTAAAAATTAACATGTAATCTTAGATCAGGCAACACCTTGTGGCCACTATGGCCACCCCCAGCAACTCCACTGCTCCCCTTCTCCTGTAGATTTTAGAGCTGCAGGCAGAAGGGAAAGGGCTTGTGGCATAACACAAGCCCTGCTAGCCCTGTGCCACACAAGCACCCTGCATTTGAGGAGCCATGACTGATCCCAACGCTCCCTCTGTGCCCCCCCTTGACTGCCAGCAAGCCTGCAGCAACTTCTGATGCCCCTGGCCAGGGATGAAAGAAGGCATTGGCCTGGACTGGTGCAAAGATTTTGGATTACATCAAGGTCTGTAGGGAGAAGACCAACATCCAGGATCTCTGCACCAAGAGGTGCAATGCAAATGTCTATGGACAGATGGCCACCAGTCTCACTGACAAAGGGTATACCAGGACCCTGGAGCAGATCCGAATGAAAATTAATGAGCTCCAGCAGGCCTCCATCAAGGCCAGGGAGCAAAGTTCCTGCTCTGGGGTGGCACTGCACACCTGCCACTTTTATGAGAAGCTGGATGCCATCCTGGGGGACAAGGGGGAACAATCACCTCCCCTTCATTGTCATAGACTCTGGCCAGGACACACCTGGCATCAGCCTCAACAAGGACGGGGCTGGGGAAGAGGAGAAGGAGGAGGAGAGCAGGCCAGCCTGAACACCATTCCTATCAGCCAGGAGGTCATCATCAACCTGGAGTTGGTACCCTTGCTTCCCAGGATGTCTCCTAGGGCTTGGATGAGCCTGGGGAAGGTATTTCAGGTGAGTTCCATCACTTTCCCTATGCATACGTGGGGGCAGACAGTGGGCCGCAAGGGTCTGCATACTTCTTGCCGGGCCTTCTAGGCCAGGGGCTTGCACAACAGCCCGTGCACATGGGTACACATGGAGTGCCAGTCTGGAAAACTCAGCCTCATGACACTCTCATGCAGAAACCCCTCGGTCCTTCTCACAAGGTTCCTAGAGAGGCCTTCCTCACTCTGTACTCTGTGGTGGGACACCTTCCCACAACAAGCCACCACTAAGGAAGCTGGGGTCATGGAAACACACAACAGTGCTGCACATGGCACAAGGTCATACCTAAACACAGGAATCATCCGCTCCCAGTCAAGTGCAGCGATGCAGAGGAGACCAGTTCCCTGCATGGGAACCTTCTGGGGAAAGAAGAGGACAGGATCCCAGCAGCACCCTCTCTGGCAAGTGGCCTCTGCCACTTGCACCTACCCCAACACACCCCTCCTCCAGCAGGCAGGAATAGAAGTTTTGTCTCTCTGTGGGTTCTCTCATTTGTGCCAGACCCAGTATGTGCTGGACACATTAGGAAGCCGAGCCTCCCTGTCCCCACTCCAACCTGCAGTCTCCTGGCCTGGACAGCACCTTCCCATGCCTGGACAGGAGGAGGAAGTGGTGAGGCTCCGCTGGGGCATCTGTACCCTTGCAAGAAAGTTTCCAGTGTCTAGGCAACAGATGGCCTTGCTCAAAGTACATCACCAACAATGTCAGCTCAGAGATTAGGGCTAGGCTTCCTACACAGTGTCTCCTGGGATAACTGCTCTTGTCACTTCTCTTCGCAGCTGGGCCAGCTGTGAGCCTGGCACGTCCACCACCTCCAATGCCATCAGCACGACTCCACAAGAGCCAAAAGAACCCACGAGGACCTGCTGCAGAAACAGATGGCCAGCTTCTTGTCCCTCATCCGGAGCTTTGATGAGGAGTGCTGGGAGTGGGCTGCAACTGCAAGGAGTGCCAGGCTGACCAGGAACTAAGGAAGGCCATCTGGGAGCAGATGTCATGCCAGCATGAGGCCATGTGCTCCTCAATAACAGCAGTCATGGAACTCATGGCCATGTGTATGGAGCAGGCCACCAGCCATCTCCCCACACCTGCTCCCCCTCAAGTCCCCCTCAAGACAAAAGTGGACTTTTGTCACCAAACTATACCTGCGTCCACACTGCCGACAAGTTATGTCAACATAATGTCGACATAACTCAGCAGTTTTGTCGATGGCTGTAAACCTCATCCCACGAGGAATAACTCCTTTGTTGACGTAGTTATGCTGACAAAAGGGCAGTGTGGACGCTGGGAAAAAGTTATGTTGACAGAAAAAGCCTCCAGGAAGGAGCCCTGGTGGACACTTCTGCCACAGCTTGCAACTCTATTGTTCCTGCCTGCAGCCATCTTTAAAAGGCACAGGCACCCAGAATCAGCAGTCTGGCTGCAAGACAGCTCCAGCCAGGATCCTGACTACACAGCTCTTCCCGGTAGGGGCAGTCGGGAGACATGTTGCAGGGACAAGCTCCCCAGGAACCCCCTAGCCCTTCCAGGGAAATATCCCCCCAGGAACCCCGGGGCACTAAACGGCAGGCACCCTCCTGGTCTGGTCCCAAGATTAAAGCCCTTTTGGAGCTGTGGGCTGAGGAGGAGGCACTTCAGCTCCCACAGGCCAGGCACAGGAACGTGGACATTTATGCCAGAATGGCAGATGGGTTGGCCAGGAAAGGCCACCACCCCCGCACAGCACTGCAGGTCAGAGCCAAGGTGAAGGAGCTGAGGCAGGGGTATGTCAGGGCCCGTGAGCACAGCTCCCGCTCCGGGGAAAGGCCACACTCCTGAGCCTACTACGAGGACCTGGACAGGATCCTGGGGGCAGGGGAACCGTTGCCTCCCGAGAGACTTGTGGAGTCTGCCATGGAGACCCCTCTGCAGCAGCGGCCGCAACTCCTACCAGACGACCCGGAGCTCCAAGAGGAGGAGGAGGAGGAGGGGGACAGCACCCGGAGCACCCAGGAGCCAGATGCCTAGACGCAGGAGGCCTCCCAGGAAACTTCGGACATCGGGGAGGGAACATCAGGTGAGTGCTGTGAGGGTCCAACACACAGAGGGCAGGGCAGGTGGGAGCAAAGTGCACGGTGCAGTACTATGACATGTCATGCTGATCACAGCCTGGGGGGAAGGGGGGCACACCCATGGCCACCCTCATCATACCCCTGCACCCTCACGACTGCTAGGCACCACCTGTTCCTGCAGGCACTGATGCCAGGGGCAGGCATGGGTCGGGGATGCTGGGATTGCCTCACAGCTGCAGGCCTCTCAGCAACCTGCGGGAACACCAACCATGGCCTGACACTTGTCTGTGCTGCTCGGCCATGGGGTGTGTGTGAGGGGGGGCAGGATGGTGGTCTGCACACCTTCTGGGCTCCAGGGAGGCCGTGGCTGCAGGCCAGGCCACACCATGCCTTACTGAGACACACATGAGCAGCCTCTGACCCTAGGACAGGCACTGCCTGCTGACAAGAAGGAGGGCATGCCCTCTCAGGGAAAGTGTGAGCATGCATGACTGACGACTTTTCCCTCTTGTCCTCCACAGCAGGACCAGCTGACAAGGAGGGGGGGCGCCACACCTGCCCCACCACAGGGAACCCGACGGAACTGGCGCACCTATCTGGACCTGGTGCGCCAGCACATTGGAGTCCTGCAAAGGATGCAGGACTCCATGGAGAGGAGACTGGAGGCAGAGGCCGAGTGGCGCCGGCAGTTGCTGGCTGAATTCGCCCAGCAGCGCAGGGACATCTGCGCAGCAATCAGGAAGGTCATGGCCTTCCCCGGTCCTGTGCCTGGTCCTGCCCCTCCTCCTCAGCCTGCCCCTCCCAGCCCCTGTCCCCCGCCTCCCAGCCCCTGCCATCCCAGACCCAGGTACAGCCCCACCTCCTGCCCAGCCCCCTACTGTCCTAGCCCGCACGCGCAGCCAGGTGCAAGAAGGCTTCCGCAGCCAAAGTGCCAGGGGCTCTTCCTCCAGGCAGTCCCCTCAGCCCTGAGCCTCCCTCCCTCCTTCCAAGCTGACATTCCCCCTTCCCACCTGGGAGAGTCACTGAGGGAAGCACTTTAGTTTGTTTACAAACACTTTATTTGGTTTGAACAGAAGAGTTTTATATTGTCTCTGAACAAAAGAGTATTTTATTTTCTCTGAACAAAAGAGTTTTATATGTTAGTTTTTCAACAAGGGAACAGTGCAATAAACAGTTCAAATGTTTTCACCAACCCCTGTCTCTGTTCTCAGTGTGTGAATGGGTTTTGGGGAGGAAGGCACCGGGGGTATGAGGTAATCCCCCACAGTTGGAAGGCCCTGGGAAAACTCATTGGCCTCCATGGGAGAATTGCTCCCTCAGGGCTTCTCGAATGCGCAAGCCCAGCTGGTGGGCTTGCCGGACAGCAGCTGTCCGGGGCTGTTCAAAGTGTCCCCCCTCCACATCAGCCCATGTCCCCCACACAGGGAGAAAGGCCTCCCCTTTCCTCTCCACCAGGTTGTGCAGCACACAGCATGCTGCAGCCACATTGGGGATGCTGTGTTCCCCCATGTCCAGCCGCGTGAGCAGGCACCTAAACCTGCCCTTCAGACGGCCAAAGGCGCACTCCACCTGGAGGCGAGCCCTATTGAGGCGGGAGTTGAACAGTTCCCTGTTTGCATCCAGGTGGCCAGTGTAGGGCTTCATGAGCCAGGGCATGAGAGGGTAGGCCGCATCGGCCATGATGCACGTAGGCATCTGCACATCCCCGACTGCCAGGTTCCTCTCTGGGAAGAATGCCCCAGCCTGCAGCCTGTGGTACAGGTACGAGCTCCTGAACACGCGGGCGTCGTGTGCCCAGCCTGACCACCCAACACAAACGTTGGTGAACTGTCCCCTGTGGTCAACCAGGGCCAGCAGCACCATGGAGAAGTAGCCCTTCCTGTTGATGTACTGTGCTGCTTGATGGGGCGGGGCATGGATGGGGATGTGGGTCCCGTCGAGTGCTCCACCGCAGTTTGGGAACCCCCGCCCCACAAATCCGGCCAGGATGGTCTACAGGTCTCCAAGGTGGATGGTCCTGTGGAGCAGCTCGGAATTGATGGCCATCACCACCTGCAGAAAGGGACAAATAGAAACACACAGAACAGGACATTAGAGGGGTTGGCTCAGCTGCTGAGGGGTGCTTCCCCCCTCCCCCCAGGCCCCAACAGCCCCCCCCAGACAATCCCTCCCCCACCCCCCACCCCCCGCACCATGGCAGGGTGAGGCTGAGAGGGCTTCTACCTCTGCCACTCCACCCCCAATTCCCTGTGTCTGGTCCTGACTGCCCCCCTGGAGTGTCCCCTGAGAGTGACTTACCTCCATCAAGACGGCCCTGATGGTAGACTTCCCCATGCCAAACTGATGCCCCACGGAGCAGTAGCTGTTGGGGGTGGCCAGCTTCCACAGCGCAATGGCGACGCACTTCTCCAGGGGGATGGCAGGCTGCAAGCGGGTGTCCTGGCATTGCAGGGCAGGGACGAGCCAGACACAGAGCTCCTGGAAGGTGGCCTTCCGCATCCGGAAGTTCCGGAGCCGCTGGTCATCGTCCCACTGCTGCAGCACTAGCCAGTCCCACCATTCGGAACTGGTGTCCAGCCTCCAAACTCGCCTCTCCAGGAATAAGTTGGGGGGCAAGGGCAGCAGGGCTGCAGCCTGAGCAAGGGGCTCAAAGCTGGGCTCAGAATCTAGCTCTATCGCCAAGGTCATCATGCTCTCCTGAGCATGCAGCAGAGCTTCCATCAGCACGGTGTGGGACCATCACCTGCCCAGGGACAGCTCAGGCTCCATGGCTAAAAAAGCCAAATTAACACACAAACAAACGGACAAAAATACAAACAAAGAAACAAAAAACCGAAAAAGCCAAAACCCAAATAAACAAGCAAACAAACACACAAGCAAACACAGAAGCAAACACACAAACAGACAGACAAACAGACAAACCAGAAAATAAGCAGCTGTGGTGTCTGACAAAGCAGGGCAACCAGAGTCAGAAAAACTGCAGCAGCTTTGCTTTCCGTGTATAAGGTAGGCAAGGCAGAAGCAGGAGCAGAGCTATGGCTGTCCAGAAGGATCCCTTTAAGCACACGTCTCTGCAGAGAGCATGCAGCAGTGCCTGGGCTTTATGGCTGCCCCTGTGACCTTCCAGAAGCACTTCCGGGTGCCTTCTTCTGTTGACAGAGAGTTCCGCGGTGTGGACACTCTTTGTCGACAAAACTCATTGCTTTGTTGACAAAGTGATGTAGTCCGGACACTCTTTGTCGACATAAGTTTTGTCGACAGAATCTGTTGACAAAACTTATGTCGACGGAAGCCTGTAGTCTAGACATACCCTAAGGTACCACAGGACTACTCGTTGTTTCACTAGTCATGTGCTCATCCTGGGACAGCCAGTCAGTGCTAAATATATGAACAGTGCTTGTGTATAAAATGAATCCTGGCAGCGCTCTATCTAGTTTTAACAATATTCCCTCTGTAAAATGTTGAATTTTGTCTTCACAGATTGGGATGCCAGCCCACCTTGCAGTTGTTGGCTGAGAGACTGAGCAGAGTAAGGAAGCAGCCCCATAAAAGTCAAAGACTTTTTTCATGATAGTAATAGAAATGTAGCCGTGTTAGTCTGGTGTAGCTGAAACAAAAAACAGGACTCTGTAGCACTTTAAAGACTAACAAGATGGTTTATTAGGTGACGAGCTTTCGTGGGCCAGACCCACTTCCTCAGATCAAATAGTGGAAGAAAAATGAACACATATGAAAAGGACAGCTTTGTCCACATATTCACTCTGCTGATACCATTATTGGACCTAACCAATTGAGTTATAAGATCAAGAACACATATTCCTGCTCATCCAGAAATATAATTTATGCTATCACGTGCCGACAGTGTCTGTCTGCTATGTACATTGGACAAACGTCTCAGACACTTCGCCAAAGAATCAATGCACACAAAACAGATATTAGACAGGATCACAAAGAAAAAACAGTTTCTTGCCATTTCAACCAGAAAGGGCATTGTCTCAAGGACTTAACTACCTGCATCCTGCTTCAAAGACATTTTATCACCAGACTTGAAAGAGAATCCTCTGAACTGTCATTCATGCTTAAATTTGACACTTTACACCTAGGTCTTAACAAGGACGCTAATTATCTTACCCATTACAAAGATAGCTTCCCCAATTATCACCTCTAATATTAGCTCACAGACATTACCTCCCCCCCTCATCCCCCCTCTGTTCTGAAATTTGATTTGTCCTTTTCATATGTGTTCATTTTTTTGATTGTATCCTTTGGTATATAGGGTCATGCCAATTTTTTTTCCACTATTTGATCTGAGGAAGTGGGTCTGGCCCATAAAAGCTCATCACCTAATAAACCATCTTGTTAGTCTTTAAAGTGCTACAGAGTCCTGGTTTTTGTTTTTGCATGATGTCATTATTCAGGCTACTGCTGAAAAGAAAGAATAAAAGAAGTGAAGGGACAGGAAGGAACAGAAGGAGAACACGGAGCATCTCTCAAGCATTATGGAGTGCCAAACGGACATGCTCCAGGGACATGCTACTACTTCAGATAAAGCAGCTGTACAACTGCCTCCTACCTTCATAGCCAGTATCCAAAAAATTGTTTTCAAATACACTCTCCTGTCACCGCCAACACAATTTGGCCACCACCCTGTTTCCAATAGTTACCCACCAGACCCCACACCTTGCCTTCTCACTGGCCATCCCTACAGACCCCAATAGGCATCCAATGCATGCAACTCTCATCACCATGCTGTTTAGCTCTGATGAACTGCTGCTTCTATTGTACAGCACATAAGATGGCAGGGCTGCAAATGATACGTGGACATATACAAACCTGTAAACATCTCAGGGCCTCACCTCTTCTCTTCCCCCCTTCCTCCCATAAAGTGCAGCTGTGTCATGCTGAGTGTATATTTTATGTTTGTTGTTTTTAATAAAGAAATTGTGTTTCGTCAAATAGAATCATAGGTTTGGAAGAGACCTCAGGAGGTCAAGTCTAACCACATGCTAAAAGCTGGACCAATCGCAACAAAATCATTCCAGGCAAGGCTTTGTCAAAAACCTTGAGGGATGGAGATTCCACTGCCTCCCTAAGTAAGGGTATGTCTACACTGCCACCCTAATTCGAACTAGGGTGGCTAATGTAGACATTCGAACTTGCAAATGAAGCCCGGGATTTAAATATCCCGGGCTTTATTTGCATGTTCCCGGGCGCCACCATTTTTAAATGCCCCGTAGTTTGAACTCCCTGCCCACGGTTACACGCGACACGGACTAGGTAGTTCGAATTAAAGCTCCTAATTCAAACTACCATTACTCCTCATTGCAGGAGGAGTAACGGTAGTTTGAATTAGGAGCTTTAATTCGAACTACCTAGTCTGTGCCACGTGTAGCCGCGGGCAGGGAGTTCGAACTACGGGGCACTTAAAAATGGTGGCGCCCGGGAACATGCAAATAAAGCCCGGGATATTTAAATTCCGGGCTTCATTTGCAAGTTCGAATGCCTACATTAGCCACCCTAGTTCGAACTAGGGTGGCAGTGTAGACATACCCTAACCTATTCTAGTGCTTCACCAACACCTTGGTTGAAATAGATTTTCCTAATATCCATTCCAGACCTCTCCCAAAGCAATGTTTATTCCATTGCATGAAAGCAAGCAAGCAAGCAAGCATAACCCAGCAAAGCAACAGTCACTTTAGCATGAAGTGCATCATATAGACCAATCACAGTAACCCATGTTGGGATTTTTGTGGTACCCAATAGCAACCATATGAGTCAGGTGTTTGGCAGAATCAAGAGTCTTCGATGAGCCGTTCAATTTAAGGCTGTATTCAATGTGCACAAAGGGAGAGCACCCCAATACAAAACCAGCCAGGCTCTCTCGGAGGGGCCCTCAGTATTTTATAACATAGAGTGGTTGCTCCATGTGAACCTTTGTCCACTCTTGTCACATTCTTTACACTTAGCATAACTGATCATGTTTAACATTCCCATAGATAAACCTGTTTACCACATACTTATGACCCTACAGATAAACCTGTTTACCGCATACCTGTACCTTGACCCCTCCATCTGCTGAACTCACCCTCCTCTTGGGCACTGTCTGAGAACAAAGAGAAGATGTTCCAGAAATTGATTAACTACCCAAGGGTGAAGGGGGAGAGCTCGGCAGATTTCTCTGCACATATGTACCTGTTAAATTATCCTTTGCATAAAACACATACATTCCTAAGCATAGGCACAATATACAATACCCTTAATCTCCCCATTTTTGTATTAGGGGCTGTAACCCTTCTTCCGGGTAGGCCCGGCAGCAACCAGGGCCGGGTTCTATATCTAGGGGTCCATCTCACACAGAACCGGCTCGAGCCCCCACCCAGTAGCCTGGGAAATTCACACACCCATGGGCGCCTCTGCGAGGCAATGCTTCCCCACTCGCAAGCACAGAGTCTGAGTGTAGAAAGAAACATTTAATGAAACAGTGAGAGAAGTCACATGGCATTAACTTGGGAAAATACCACAAACAGAGTTCATACCCCAAACCATGAGCAAAGTCCAAAACCCCAAGAGTCTCTGGAGTCCAGCAGCCCAAAATCTCCCAGAGTCCGACACCCCAAAAGTCTCTGTCCCTGGTCAGTGCCGCCCAGAGTTCAAAAGTTCACCTGCAGGGTTCTACCTCCCAACCTGGGCAGAAAGGGGGGCAGGGGGTTGATAGGGGCACCTTACGTGGTCCGAGGCCGACGGTGCCACCTCTCTGGATGGTTCTGTTGCAGCCTTTACCACGAGCCACTCTGCCACACTCCAACAGCTGTCTTGTTCCACTCCACCAGCCGCTCCGCTGGTCGCCTGCTGCTGTTCCCACCAGCTGCTCCTACCGGCCACCCACCGGTCATTCCCACCAGCTGCTCTGCTGGCTGCAATGGGTCCGAGCCACTCTGCCACTCTCCAACAGCTGTCTTGTTCCACTCCACCGGCCACTCCGCTGGTCGCCTGCCACCGCTCCTACCAGCCACCCACCGTTCCCACTGGATGCTCCGCTGGTCACCTGCTGCTGCTCCTACCGGCCACCCGCCGGTCATTCCCACCAGCTGCTCTGCTGGCTGCAATGGGTCTGGCTCCCGGCCAAACCAGTGATTTCAGCTCTTAGTGATTTCAACTCTTTAGCCATCACCTAGACTGGCAAAAGATTCCAGCTTCCACTGGACTAGCAACAAAAAGACTCCTCATGGAGTCTGCTTCAGGTCTGTCCTTAAAACAAAAGGGCTGCATCTAGACTGGCATGATTTTCCGCAAATGCTTTTAATGGAAAAGTTTTTCCGTTAAAAGCATTTGTGGAAAAGAGCATCTAGATTGGCACGGATGCATTTGCGCAAGAGGGCTTTTTCCCGAGCGGGAGAGTCATTGTATTTGCGCAAGAACACTGATGATCATACATTAGATCGTCAGTGTTCTTGCGCAAATTCAAGCGGCCAGTAGACAGCTGGCAACCGCTTTTGTGCAAAAACTTGCCAGTCTAGATGCAGCCAAGGGGGAAAGAGGCAGGTTGGGCTAGTCTTACAGCTCACTCCTGGCAAGCATGAAGCAGGCTGACTCAAGCCCTTTAGCCCTTCCCCCCAACTCCATTCACTCAACTCTGGAAGGGGGGAGGCTTGTTCCTCGGAGACCTCTTACAGTGATGGTGTCACTCCTGCAAGCACTGGTGTCATGTTTTACAGTTCCCACGTTTAGGGGTAGCATGATTTGTGACCCCCACAACAGCCCCAAATTATTTACAATACACCACATTCCATTCCAACACTGATCCTCCATCAGCCCTGGCTGAGTTGGATTTACATAACCAGACCTTGGATTCCTTCCCCCTCCTGACATGAGCTGTATTTACATATCAACAGTTAACAGTTAATTATCTTGCAGAGCTAAACAATTGGAGTGAGCACACCCACCCCCAGAGCAGCTCCCTCCTTTTAGCTGGCTGATAACAAGCAATAGTTCAGCCCCTGCTTACAGGGCTAAAAGCAATTCTTAGACTCCACTAGTGCCTCTCCCTCATATGTTTTAGGAGCAATAATTGACATAATCAACGCTCGATTAACTGCAGCTTTGGTAGCAGATAGCAATTCATTCAGCTTCCATACATGATAACAGCAATAAAAGCAATAATACTAAGTCCCCACATGCACTGACAAAACACAACCCAAATATAACCCCATGGAAGCCCTATTCCCACAATAGCAGACCCTTTTATCCACTGAATCACTGTAGTTACCTTACCACTTTCTTCATGATATTTTTCGTCGGCTTGGAGAGTTTCATTCTCCACTTGTTTTGTAGCAATAAAAGCATGCAGAATTTTAGCCCCCAATTCTAATACCATTTGCTCTCCTTTCCCTAATTGCTTTCAGACCATTTACAAAGGAATAGTCTCGATCTATCTCCCACTCTGGGTGAGGAGGAAGAGAAGTCTGAACTGTGAAGTTGGGAGCAATCGGGATAGACCCAATAGAGATAGCAATATCATTAGGCATAACACAGTAGGAAGAATGAGGTGTTAAGCAAGGCTTGCCTGCAAGAGTTAATGGACCAAACCCACACCAAGTGGTGGAGTTCTTCCTCAGTGCTGCAGCACCTGTCAATTTAGACATTACATGTACTGTTAGGTTGGGTCCCAGCATTTGAGATAGGGCTTGCCCTGACTCCAGGTCTCCCATACACAAACTCCATCCTCCCAGGATGGAACATTGGTCCCATGAGAAAGCTGTATAGTTCTCTCCAGCTTTTATCACATACCTGATGTTCTGATGCTGCACAAGTCTCCTTGACATGGGAATGGGAGCAGGTGGACAGGCTGAACCTCCAATTCAGGAGCTCGACCTACAGGAATCAGTGCCCCTCCAAGGATGGAATGACCATCCCAGCATGCCCCTATTATCCATAGGGACCCCTCCCTGACCATTATCCAAGGTGCAGACACTCACACTTTGAGAACTTCAGCTGTCACCCAACCGGGCACCTGTGACATGAGCAAGTCTCATATCAGGGACGCAACTTCCATGCTGAATGCCATGCTGGCATGATAACGCATTTCTTCCACATGGTCTGGTAGCACTTTATAGACTAACAAAACATGTAGATGGTATCATGAGCTTTCGTGGGCACAGCCCACTTCTTCAGCTTCTTCCGGAAGTGTTATTCCTCTTCCCATGAGAAATAAGCCCTCTTGCACAAGAGCTCTTCCACAAGAAGGCAGTGTAGACAGGTAACATGAATTTCTTGCGCAAGAAACCCCTGTGGCTAAAATGGCCATCAGAGCTTTATTGCGCAAGAGAGCATCCACACTGCCACGGACGCTCTTGCACAAAAGCACATCTCTTGCGCAAAAGCACATGGCAGTGTGGATGCGTTCTTGTGGAAGAGCTTTTGCACAAGAACTCTTGAGCAAAACAGTTCTTGCACAAGAAGCCTGCAGTGTAGACATAGCCCCTAAGTTTAGGATGTGCAAACCTAAAATAAATAGGGGAGAAGGGAGAGGAGGGAAGGGAAAAACGGAAGGGGGCAGGAAATAAGGAGCAGAGGGTAAGAAAATATCAAAGGGAAAGCCAAAGAGGCAGAACTGACTCCCTCAGAGACCTGATGGGCAGAATCCCCTGGGATGCTAACATGAAGGGGAAAGGAGTCCAGGACAGCTGGCAGTATTTTAAAGAAGCCTTATTGAAGGCACAGAAAGAAACCATCCTGATGCGTAGCAAGAGAGGCAAACATGGTAGGAGACCGGATTGGCTTACAGGGGAAATCCTTGGTGAACTTAAGCACAAAAAGGAAGCTTACAAAAAGTGGAAACTTGGACAAATGACCAGGGAGGGGTTTAAATGGATAGCTCGAGAATGCCGGGGGGTTATCGGGAAGGCGAAAGCGCAAATGGAATTGTGACTGGCTAAGGATGTGAAGGATAACAAGAAAGGTTTCTACAGGCATGTTAACAAGAAGAAGGTGATCAGAGAGGCTGTGCGGCCCCTACTGGATGAAGGAGGTAACCTAGTGACAGATGATGTGGGGAAAGCTGAAGTACTCAATGCTTTCTTTGCCTCTGTATTCACGGACAAGGTGGGCTCCCAGAGTAATGCGCTAAGTGATGCAAGATGGGATGAAGATCGACAGCCCTTAGTGGGTAAAGAACAGGTTAGGAACTATTTAGAAAAGCTAAACGTACACAAATCCATGGGTCCGGACTTAATGCATCCGAGGGTACTGAGGGAGTTGGCAAATGTCATTGAGGAGTCTTTGGCCATTATCTTTGAAAAGTCATGGAGATCGGGAGAGATCCTGGATGATTGGAAAAAGGCAAATGAAGTGCCCATCTTCAAAAAAGGGAAGAAGGATGATCCAGGCAACTGTAGGCCGGTCAGTCTTACCTCGGTTCCTGGAAAAATCATGGAAGGGATCCTTAAGGAATCCATTTTGAGGTACTTGGAGGAGAGGAAAGTGATTAGGAATAGTCAGCATGGATTCACAAAGGGCAAGTTGTGCCTGACGAATCTGATTAGCTTCTATGATGAGGTAACTGGCTCTGTGGATATGGGAAAGTCAGTGGATGTGATATACCTTGACTTTAGCAAGGCTTTTGATACAGTCTCCCACAATATTCTTGCCAGCAAGTTAAGGGAATGTGGATTGGATAAATGGACGATAAGATGGATAGAAAGCTGGCTAGAAGGCCGGGCCCAGCGGGTAGTGATCAATGGCTTGATGTCAGGATGGCGGTCGGTTTCTAGCGGAGTGCCCCAAGGTTCGGTTCTGGGACCAGTTTTGTTCAATATCTTTATTAATGACCTGGATGAGGGGATGGATTGCACCCTCAGCAAGTTTGCAGATGACACTAAGCTAGAGGGAGAGGGACATATGCTGGAGGGCAGGGATAGAGTCCAGAGTGACTTAGACAAATTGGAGGATTGGGCCACAAGAAATCTGATGAGGTTCAACAAGGACAAGTGCAGAGTCCTGCACTTGGGACAGAAGAATCCCAAGCATTGTTACAGGCTGGGGACCAACCAGCTAAGTAGTAGTTCTGAAGAAAAGGACCTGGGCATTACAGTGGATGAGAAGCTGGATATGAGTCAACAGTGTGCCCTTGTAGCCAAGAAGGCTAATGGCATATTAGGTTGCATTAAGAGGAGCAATGCCAGCAGATCCAGAGATGTCATTATTCCCCTTTATTCAGCTCTGGTGAGGCCACATCTGGAGTATTGTGTCCAGTTCTGGGCCCCCCACTAAAAAAAGGATGTGGACGCATTGGAGAGGGTCCAGCGGAGGGCAACCAAAATGATTAGGGGGCTGGAGTATACGACCTATGAAAAGAGGCTGAGGGAGTTGGGTCTGTTTAGTCTGCAGAAGTGAAGAGTGAGGGGGGATTTGATAGCAGTCTTCAACTTCCTGAAGGGAGGTTCCAAAGAGGATGGAGAAAGGCTGTTCTTAGTAGTGACGGATGGCAGAACAAGGAGCAATGGTCTTAAGTTGTGGTGGGAGAGGTCCAGGTTGGATATTAGGAAAAACTATTTCACTAGGAGAGTGGTGAAACACTGGAATGGGTTACCTAGGGAAGTAGTGGAGTCTCCATCCCTAGAGGTATTTAAGTCTCGGCTTGACAAAGCCCTGACTGGGTTGATATAATTGGGATTGGTCCTGCCTGGAGCAGGGGGCTGGACTTGATGACCTCCTGAGGTCTCTTTCAGCTCTATGGTTCTATGATTCTATGATTCTATAACTGGTAATCAGTAAGCACCTAAACATTGGATAGTTAAAAGAAGCAGATAAGGATCAAAGGACAGCAATTAGATAGGAAGCGTACTAATGCAAGAATCTACACAGACAAAGAGTAAACCCTCTATCTGCTGAGCTCACCCTCCACTCGGGCACTTTCCAAGAGCAAAGAAAAGATGTTCCAGGAAACTGATTAACTACCCAAGGGGTGGGAGGGAGGGGATGAGCTTGGCAGGTTTCTCTGCAAGTATGTACCTGTTAAATTATCCTTTGCATAAAACACATACATTCCTAAGCATAGGCACAATATACAATACCCTTCACCCTTTAATACTGCAGGCACTGCACTCCCCTTCATGGCAACAAATATTACAGACTTTCAGCATCAAATTGCTGCCTCACAGCATCCCTAATATTTATGGCCCAGTGCTGTGCTCCTCCAATAACTTTTGTCATAGGCTGTTCAAACTTAGTGGTCCAGCCTTGTGTAAAGCTTTCACCCTTTCCTTCACAATTATTCTGGAGGGTACAGCATGTGGCTATAACCATAGGGATGTTATAATCAGCCAGCTCCAGCTGCCTATACAGACATCACCAACAGGCCTTTAAATAGCCAAAAGAACATTCCACAGTCAATCTGTGCCTGCTCAGCCTGTAATTGAACTGCTCCTTGCTACTGTCAAGGCTACCAATGTCTGTATGGCTTCCAGGAGCAATGACATTAAGGGGTAGGCAGGGTCTCTTGGGATCACAATGGGCATTTCCACTTTGCCCATGATGATCTTCTAGCCTGCGAAGAAAGTCCCTGCTTGCAGCTTCTTAAACAGGCCAGTGTTTTGAAAGATGCATGTGTTATGCACTTTTCCAGATCAGGTTGCATTAATGTCTGTGCAACACCTATGGTGATCCACAAACATCTGGAGAACCATGGAGAAATACCCCATCTAATCAATGTACTTAAAGGCTAAATGATCCGGGGCCAGAACTGAAATATGTGAGACATCAATTGCCTCTCTTCAGTTAGGGAAGCCCATCTGTGCAAAGCCATCCACCATTTCATGCATGGTTCCCAGACCTGATTTTTCTACCTCATATCTTTGTGTGACTCATTCTTGCCAGCTACTGAGCCCTTAGGCCCAGATCCAGTCAAGCACTTAAGCAGATGCTTAACTTAAAGCACTGAGTACACTTTTGGAGCAGGAAGCGATTGATGGCCCTGCACACTTCCATCAACATGAGTCCAATGGTTGACTTTCTCACACTAAACTGATTAGCAACCAATCAGTAGGGCTTCTCTACTGGCTGGACAGGTCTCACTTTCATGTCCTTATTCTTCAAGGTGAGGAGGAGCTCATCATACGGGGCCAAGAAGGTTGTTATTCTCATTCAGAAGTTCTGCAGTCACTGTGCATCATCCCAGAACTGAATGATGATTTGATCCTGAGCCCAAAAGCAGCATTCCACTTTGGTCAGCACCTCCATGAATTCAGCAAGAAATCTTGTGTCATAGCTGCTATGCCTGGCAAGATCAGTGCCATCATCACTTTGTAGCCCAAGGAACAACATGACTGCCATTCGTACATGTTAGTGAGATCTGTCAGCATTTTCTTCAACAGTTCAGGATCAATTCCCATGCTCCGAGGAGACAGTGCGCAGTACAACAGCCATGGAAAGATGACATCGAATGCACAGGGGACACTGGGATGTGAAGCAGTGCACCACAAGGCATTGGGAGAGGAGCCAAAATGTCCCGTAATCCCACCTAGCTTTCCTACAAACCTCAGAAGCAGAATAGGAAGAGGTGCTCTGTGAGGTGAGGTCTACACTGCACCGTAGCTCGAAATAAGATACACAATTTGAGCTACGCAAATTGCCTGTCTTATTTTGATCTTATTTTGAAATAGTTTATTTCATACTTTGGGGCTGTCTACACAGCACTTATTTTGAAATAAATCGCTATTCTGAAACATCCCTTACTCCTTGTGGAATGAGGTTTAGAGGGACATTGGAATGGTGAGCCCATTATATTTTGAAATAACGGGCTTGCTGTGAAGATGCGGGATAGCTATTTTGGGATACTCTAGTATCCCAAAATAGTGCTGCAGTGTAGACATAGCCTGAGATGGCTGCCCAAAGTGCATCACTCCAAATGTCGCTGCAAGTGTAGTCATGCTACTGCCTTGGCAACTGACAGTGTGAACATACACCAGCAGTTTCACTGCTGCACTCTGTGAGCAGCTCCGTAACTGCCAGTGTAGACATAGCTATAGTCAAGGAAACTAGAGGAGAAAATGCCAAAATGTGGTCAAGTAAATGAATCCGATTGCTTTAGTCCACATGTTTTGTACCACCATTTGCCCACCACCTCAAATAAATACCAAACATTCCACAAAGCAAACTGAAAATACCAACAATAGTAGAATAACGAGAACAATGCACAAATAATAACTGTCCCCTCACAGTCATATTGTCATGATCTGTGCTGCCACTAAGAAAATAACAGAAAGAATGTTGTGCTGAAAAGGAAATAACATTAGTTAGAGGCTATGTGTAGACTGCAACATTTTTGCGGAAAAAGGTACGCAAGGGCATTTTGCGTACCTTTTTCCGCTTTTTTTTCAGAAGACGCTTTTCTGAAATTTGGCCATCTACAATGGGCCAAATTTTGGGGAAAAAAAGTCCTCTTTCAAAAGATCCCTTCTTCCTCATGGAACAAGGAAGACAGGGCTTCCAAAAGATCCCATCTATTCTTCCACAAAAAAAAGCAAAAGAGCAAATGCATTCCCTGGACGTGGTGGAGTTTTCTGGGGATATCTCAGGTATCCCAAAAAACCCCACAGTCTAGATACACCCAGAGAGAAGCTGATTTTTCTTCCTTATGTCTTGGTGTGGCTCAGTCTTGTTGGCTACTGAGGCCTTTGGCCCAGATCCAGTCAAACACTTAAGCAGGTGCTTTATTTTAAGCACTAAGTATTCTTATTGTAGTCAATGGGGTTACTTATGCTTAAGAGACCAAGGACAGGGTAGGCCCATTGCTCAGTGAGGAGGGAGAAACAGTAACAGGAAACTTGGAAATGGCAGAGATGCTTAATGACTTCTTTGTTTCGGTCTTCACTGAGAAGTCTGATGAAGGAATGCCTAATATAGCGCATGCTAGTGGGAAGGAGGTAGGTTTAGAAGATAAAATAAAAAAAGAACAAGTTAAAAATCACTTAGAAAAGTTAGATGTCTACAAGTCACCAGGCCTGATGAAATGCATCCTAGAATACTCAAGGAGCTGATAGAGGAGGTATCTGAGCCTTTAGCTATCATCTTTGGAAAATCATGGGAGACAGGAGAGATTCCAGAAGATTGGAAAAGGGCAAATATAGTGCCCATCTATAAAAAGGGAAATAAAAACAACCCAGGAAACTACAGTCCAGCCAGTTTAACTTCTGTGCCAGGAAAGGTAATGGAACAAGTAATTAAGGAAATCATCTGCAAACACTTGGAAGATAATAAGGTGATAGGGAACAGCCAGCATGGATTTGTAAAGAACAAATCATGTCAAACCAATCTGATAGCTTTCTTTGATAGAATAACAAGTCTTGTGGATAAGGGAGAAGCAGTGGATGTGGTATACCTAGACTTTAGTAAGGCATTTGATACCATCTCGCATGATATTCTTATCAATAAACTAGGCAAATACAACTTAGATGGGGCTACTATAAGGTGGGTGCATAACTGGCTGGATAACCATTCCCAGAGAGTAGTTATTAATGATTCACAATCCTGCTGGAAAGTTATAACAAGTGGGGTTCCACAGGGGTCTGTTTTGGGACCGGTTCTGTTCAATATCTTCATCAATGATTTAGATATCAGCATAGAGAGTACACTTATTAAGTTTGCAGATGATACCAAGGTGGGAGGGACTACAACTGCTTTGGAAGATAGGGTCATAATTCAAAATGATCTGGACAAATTGGAGAAATGGTCTGAGGTAAACAGGACAAATGCAAAGTGCTCCACTTAGGAAGGAAAAATCAGTTTCACACATACAGAATGTGAAGCGACTGTCTCGGAAGGAGTACGGCAGAAAGGGATCTAGGGGTTATAGTGGATCACAAGCTAAATATGAGTCAGCAGTGTGACGCTGTTGCAAAAAAAGCAAACATGATTCTAGGATGTATTAACAGGTATGTTGTGAGTAAGACACGAGAAGTCATTCTTCCGCTCTATTCTGCACTGATTAGGCCTCAGTTGAAGTATTGTGTCCAGTTCTGGGCACCACATTTCAAGAAAGATTTGGAGAAATTAGAGAAGATTCAGAGAAGAGCAACAAGAATGATTAAAGGTCTAGAGAACATGACCTATGAAGGAAGACTGAAAGAACTAGGCTTGTTTAGTTTGGAAAAGAGAAGATTGAGAGGGGACATGATAGCAGTTTTCAGGTATCTAAAAGGGTATCACAAGGAGGAGGGAGAAAATTTGTTCTTCCTGGACTCTGAGGATAGAACAAGAAGCAATGGGCTTAAACTGCAGCAAGGGAGGTTTAAGTTGGACATTAGGAAAAAGTTCCTAACTGTCAGGGTGTTAAACACTGGAATAAATTACCTAGGGAGGTTGTGGAATCTCCATCTCTGGAGATATTTAAGAGTAGGTTAGATAAATGTCTATCAGGGATGGTCTAGACAGTACTGGGTCCTGAAATGAGGGCAGGGGATTAGACTCAATTACCTCTCGAGGTCCCTTCCAGCCCTAGTATCCTATGATTCTATGATTTTAAGAGCTGTTATACATCTGGGCCTGAGATCTCAGCGCATTGGAGGATCAAGTTGTTAGCTCTTTGAGTTCTAAACCATATGCAAAGACATAACATAAGAACATAAGAATGGCTGTACTGGGTCAGGCCAAAGTTCCATCTAGCCCAGTAGCCTGTCTGCCGACAGTGGCCAGCACCAGGTGCCCCAGAGAGGGTGGACCGAAGACAATGATTAAGCGATTTGTCTCCTGCCATCCTTCTCCAGCCTCTGACAAACAGAGGCCAGGGACACCATTTCTATCCCCTGGCTAATAGCCATTTATGGACCTAACCTCCATGAAATTATCTAGCTTCTCTTTAAACTCTGTTATAGTCCTAGCCTTCACAGCCTCCTCTGGCAAGGAGTTCCATAGGTTGACTACACGCTGTGTGAAGAAGAACTTCCTTTTATTAGTTTTAAACCTGCTACCCATTAATTTCATTTGGTGTCCTCTAGTTCTTCTACTATGGGAACTAATAAATAACTTTTCTTTATTCGCCCTCTCCACACCACTCATGATTTTATATACCTCTATCATATCCCCCCTCAGTCTCCTCTCTTCTAAACTGAAAAGTCCCAGTCGCTTTAACCTCTCTTCATATGGGACCCGTTCCAAACCCCTAATCATTTTACTTGCCCTTTTCTGAACCCTTTCCAAGGCCAAAATATCTTTTTTGAGGTGAGGAGACCACATCTGTAGGCAGTATTCAAGATGTGGGCGTACCATAGTTTTATACAGGGGAAGTAAGATATTCTGGGTCTTATTTTCTATCCCTTTCTTAATAATTCCTAGTATCCTATTTGCCTTTTTGACCGCCGCTGCACACTGTGTGGAAGTTTTCAGGGAA
The DNA here is from genome assembly GCA_032595735.1 of Pelochelys cantorii. NCBI lineage: Eukaryota > Metazoa > Chordata > Testudines > Trionychidae > Pelochelys > Pelochelys cantorii. The sequence continues at coordinate 11,874,462 of CM064341.1, forward strand.
CTATCCACGATAACTCCAAGATCTCTTTCCTGATTTGTCATAGCCAAATTAGCCCCCATCATACTGTACGTATAGTTGGGGTTATTTTTCCCGATGTGCATTACTTTACACTTATCCACATTAAATTTCATTTGCCATTTTGTTGCCCAATCACTCAGTTTGGTGAGATCTTTTTGGAGTCCCTCACAGTCTGCTTCTGTCTTGACTATCCTAAACAGTTTGGTATCATCTGCAAACTTTACCACCTCACTGCTTACCCCTTTCTCCAGATCATTTATGAATAAGTTGAACAGGATTGGTCCCAGGACTGACCTTTGGGGGACACCACTAGTTACCCCTCTCCATTCTGAAAATTTACCATTTATTCCTACCCTTTGTTTCCTGTCTTTTAACCAGTTCTCAGTTCAAGAAAGGACCTTCCCTCTTATCCCATGGCAATGTAATTTACACAAGAGCCTTTGGTGAGGGACCTTGTCAAAGGCTTTCTGAAGATCTAAGTATACTATATCTACTGGATCCCCGTTGTCCGCATGTTTGTTAACCCCTTCAAAGAACTCTAATAGATTAGTAAGACAGGATTTCCCTTTACAGAAACCATGTTGACTTTTGTCCAACAAATTATGTTCTTCTACGTGCCTCACAATTTTATTCTTTACTATTGTTTTGACTAATTTGCCGAGTACTGAAGTTAGACTTACCGGTCTGTAATTGCCAGGATCACCTCTAGAGCCCTTTTTAAATATTGGTGTCATGTTGGCTACCTTCCAGTCATTAGGTACAGAAGCCGATTTAAAGGATAGGTTACAAACCACCGATAATAGTTCAGCAATTTCCCATTTGAGTTCTTTTAGAATCCTTGGATGAATGCCATCTGGTCCCGGAGATTTGTTAACATTAAGTTTTTCTTTGTGTTCCAAAACCTCCTCTAATGACACTTCAATCCGGGACAGTTCCTCAGATTCATCACCCACAAAGGACGGTGCAGATTTGGGAATCTCCCCAACGTCCTCAGCCGTGAAGACTGAAGCAAAGAAATCATTTAGTTTATCCACAATGGCTTTATCGTCCTTGATTGTTCCTTTTATATCTCGATCGTCATGGGGACCCACAGGTTTTTTAGCAGGCTTCCTGCTTCTAATGTACTTAAAACACATTTTGTTATTTCTTTTTGAGTTTTTGGCTAGCTGTTCCTCAAAATCTTTTTTTGCTTTTCTTATTACATTTTTACACTTGATTTGACGGTGTTTGTGTTCCTTTCGATTTATCTCACTAGGATTGGACTTCCACTTCTTAAAAGATGCCTTTTTGTCCCTCACTGCTTCTTTTACATGGTGGTTAAGCCACGGTGACTCTTTCTTAGGTCTCTTGCTATGTTTTTTAATTTGGGGTATACATTTAAGTTGGGCCTCTATTATGGTGTCTTTAAAAAGTTTCCATGCAGCTTGCAGGGATTTGGCTCTAGTCATTGTGCCTTTTAATTTCTGTTTAACTAATATCCTCATTTTTGTGTAATTCCCCTTTTTGAAATTAAATGCCAGAGTGCTGGACTGCTGAGGTGTTCTTCCCACCACAGGAATGTTAAATGTTATTATATTATGGTCACTATAACCAAGCGGTCCTGTAATGGTTATCTCCTGGACCTGATCCTGCACTCCACTCAGGACTAAATCGAGAATTGCCTCTCCCCTTGTGGGTTCCTGTACCAGCTGCTCCAAGAAGCAGTCATTTACGCCATTGAGAAATTTTCTCTCTGCTTCTCTTCCTGAGGTGACATGTATCCAGTCAATATGGGGATAATTAAAATCCCCCATTATTATAGAGTTCTTTATTTTGGTAGCCTCTCTAATCTCCCTCAGCATTTCAATGTCAGTATCGCTGTCTTGGTCAGGTGGTCGGTAATATATCCCTACTGCTAATTTCTTATTATTGGAGCATGGAATTACTATCCATAGTGATTCTATTGAACATGTTGATTCATTTAATATTTTTATTTCATTTGATTTTACATTATCTTTCACATACAGTGCCACTCTGCCACCCACCCGGCCTGCTCTATCCTTCCGATATATTTTATATCCCGGTATGATTGTGTCCCACCCATTTTCCTCATTTCACCAGGTTTCAGTGATGTCTATTATGTCAATCTCCTCCTTTAACACGAGGAACTCTAGTTCATCCATCTTATTAGTCAGACTCCTAGCATTTGTGTAGAGCACTTTAAAAATCTGCCACTGCTTATTTGTCTGCTCTTCTCTGATGCATTGGATTCCTTTATATGCGGTTGTTTGTCTGCTCTGGCCCATGGTTTGTCCTCTCCCCTCCTCTCTTTCTGACTACAGCTTAGAGAATCTCTATCAATGGATTCTCCTCTAAGAGAAGTCTCCATCCGATTTACGTGCATCTCCGCACCAATCGGCTTTCCCCCATCTCTTAGTTTAAAAACTGCTCTACGGCCTTTTTAATGTTTAGTGCCAACAGTCTGGTTCTACCCTGGTTTAGGTGGAGCCCATCCTTCCTGTATAGGCTCCCCCTCTCCCAAAAGTGTCCCCAGTTCCTAATAAATCCAAACCCCTCTTCCCTACACCATCGTCTCATCCACGATTGAGACATACAGTTCCACTGGTTTCAGTGACACGTGGATAAATATATCATGAAACCAAGAGGCTGTATTTGTGTTTCAAAAGCTGAGATTTTGTAGGGCAGAGTGTTCAATAGGGAAATACAGTCAGTCATCTATGTGGATTTTTTTTCCAATCATCAAATCTATTTTAACCTCTGCATCCTTTCAGATGAATAAAGTTGAGCAAATGATCGAATATATACTGGTCAGCTTTATAGAAGAGCATAAATGTTATTTCTTAGTTACTAGCGTAGAAAAAAACATAAGCTACATCTCAGAAAAACAGTATGCATCTTTACAGTTGACTCAAAGGGATAGGAAAACCCCATTGGTGTACAGAAGACTGTAGAATTCATGAAAACCGTCCTTGGCCTCAATTCTATTCCTTGCTATACGAATAACTTGTGTGATTTTAGGGAAGTCACTTCACCTTTGTGCTTCTGTTGCACTTATTTAGGGTATAAGCTTGTCTGGAGAGTCTCTTATTATATATATGTTTGTTCTGTGCACAGTATAGTTCTAATTTAGGTGAAAGCCTCTATTTGTTGTATAATAAGACATGTTGTTAGTATAAATAATAATGATTGCTGATGTATCTTTGTACTTTAACTTCAGAGAGCCACTTGCTGGTTTGGGCATCCCATGTTTCTGTCTGAATCAGGCTCATATTAAGGAGTTTCCGTTAGAAACTGTTTCAGGGAAAAAAATCTGTGAAAAAATTAAATAATGAGCTATTTTTTCTCTCTTACATCCTCTGAATCCCTGTGGACTTCATTTGGTCCCATTGTCACTAAAATTTCCAAGAAAAATTTGAAGTAAAAAGTTTTGTTTTCATTTCCCTTACTTTTCTGCTATCACTCCAGTTTCCTTTTCATTGATAAATCATGCACCAGTTGCCCTCTTGAAGCTGCCCAGCTTTAGAGTCTTTCGATCTCCAAAAGTGATTTCTTTCTACTCAGCTTTAGGTCAGCAATGAGGAGTAACGGTAGTCCGAATTAGGGGCTTTAGTTCGAACTCCCTAGCCCGTGCCGCGTGTAGCCTCAGGCAGGGAGTTCGAACTACCGGGCATTTAAAAATGGCGGCACCCAGGAACATGCAAATAAAACCCAGGATATTTTAATCCCGGGCTTCATTTGCAAGTTCGAATGACTACATTAGCCACCCTAGTTCGAACTAGGGTGGCAGTGTAGACATAAACTGTACATCTTTCCTGTATAATTTTCCCTTTTATGGTTTTAAATGAATTTAGATGATCAAAATTACTCTGATAAGGAGTTTCCAAATTCTAACCCCTTTCCCATTTCATATCCATTCAGTTTAACGAGTGATGGTGCAAATAGCGATGGGGCCTACTTTAAAAACTGCCCCATATTGTCATGACAAAGAGTTTCAGAGTTATTATCTCCCTGGTTTAATCCTGCTCTCCAGGCCAAACTGCAAGGCTGGAAGTTCATGCATGTCTGCTCTAATTTCTATCACCTAAACAGTAGCCTTAAATCTCAAGATGAAGAGAAGCCCAATATAGTCTTTCTCTATGGGATTGTGAGCCCAGGCAATTCCAACCCAGCAGATTTTGCTCAGCTGGTGTGCCACTTGGCCTCCCTTTCTTTAGGGGGCTATGGGAAACAGTTTTGGGTAGCCTTAGGCTCCAAATACTAGGAGCTATGGTGCTGGCATGGAGCTGTCTTTCTCTCCGCACTCTGTTTCAGAGCTGAGTGCTTATGAGCTGGGATACAAAATTGAACCCAGTGGGACAAATACTGTAAGTGGCTGCATCTCTGTTGATTCCAGGGAATATATTTGCTCACAGTAGCATTGGATTTGACTAAGTTGTAGCACTAGACTCTGCAAAGTGAAACCAATAGCTATTTTTAAAACACTTAAAAATTTTATATCTGTGTGAAAGTTATTAAGGGGTTGTGTTAGGGATAAAGTAAGGAGGAAGAGATAACACGAACTTTCTTTCCAATGATACATCTACTTCTTTCAGAATAAAGTGTTTACATGCAAAAAGTGCAATGAAATAGCGATATGCTATTTCAAAAGATAGTATCCACACTGATTGGATGCTATCTCACATTTAAGGGCACTCAGAACCAGTTCAGACAGGGCATTAGGTCAGCAGCTGCTTCCGGGAGCTGCTACCAAATGCTATCTGAGACGCAAGCTTAAAGGGACCCCTTTGGAAGGCAGTTTCTCAGGTTCTTCTGCTTGCTTGCCTACCTCTCTGAAGGACAGTAAAGCATTTCCACTGCCTGCTCTGGTTGCCCTGCTTTTGTACACCACTTGCCAGGGAGCTGGAGAGACCTCTGGGCACACAATGGCCCCATACTGCCATGCTGCAGTTTCTATAGTAGTTTCTGCAGGCTGCCTTCATGGCCCTGCATGAGCTTGACTCCGAGCTCATCTTTGAAAAACCTCTTCCAGTGTGTGAGTGATGACCTTGCAACCACACCACACGGTGAAGTAATACTTCTGGAGGCTGGACACCCATTCCGGTGGGACCGGACCATGATGGAGTGGTGAGACGACCAACAGTGGCTCCAAAACTTCCAAATGAGGAAGCAGACATTCTTGCAGCTGTGTGCCTGGCTCGCCCTTGTCCTCTGACAACGGGACACCCAGATGCAACCTGCCTTCCCCCTGGAGAAGTGGATCATCATCACCGTCTGGAAGCTGTCCACTCCCAACAGTTACCAGACCATGGGCAACCAGTTCAATGTGGGGAACTCGACCATCAGGGCTCTCCTCATGCAGGTATGGCACTCTTGGGCTGCAATCCCTGGATTGGGGAGTACTGGAAATGAGGACCCTAGAGAAAGGGGGGTTGGAGATGCGGGGGATGGGCTGGGGGTAGTGGGGGGAAGCCCTGTCCCCAGGGGTTACTGTGGTCCCACCCTTACACAGCCCTGTGGGAGGGGCCCAGCCCCATAGGGGGTGGCTGCTGGGGTATTTGTGAAGGGAAGGGACAGAGGGTTCAGGGATCTCCTAAGGGCTCTGGAACTCCCTTTTATTCTCTGTTTTGTTTCTTTGTTTGTCTCCTTCTGCAGATGGTGAGGGCCATTAACACAGTTTTGTTGAGCAGTGTCTTCTGCCTGGGCAACCTGGACCCTATTGTAGCTGGATTTGCCACCCTGGGCTTCCCCAACTGTGGGGGGCTAATGATGGAACCCACATCCCCATCTGGGCCCCAGAACAGCATGCAGCGCAATACATAAACAGAAAGGGATAATTTGCTATGGTTCTGCAGGCCCTGGTCGACCACGCAGCCAGTTTACAGACATCTTTGTCGGCTGGTCATGTAAGGCGCATGATGCCAACGTCTTCCACAACTACCAGAAGCTGGAGGCTGCCACTTTCTTCCCCAAACACAATGTCAGGTTTGGGGATGTTGAAATGCCACTGTGCATTGTGGGGGACGTGGCCTACCCCCTCATGCCATGGCTGATAAAGCCATACACTGGACACCTGGACCCAAGCAAGGACCGGTTCAATGGCTGTCTCTCCAGAGCCTGCATGCAGGCTGAATACATCTTCGGGCACTTGAAGGCACGGTTCACATGCCTCCTGACCCACCTGGATGTGGGGGAGCACCACATCCCGCAGGTGATATCCACATGTTGTGTGCTCCACAACATCATGGAGAGGAAGGGGGAGGCTTTCCTTCCAGGGTGGAGGGCAGAGGACAACCAGGAAGGACGGGCCTTCAAGCAGCTGCACACAGCTGTCAGACCCATCAGGTGGGGGTGCATATCCAGGAGGCCATAAGACAGAGTTTCGCTCAAGGACCCCAGTAACTCTCCCCAGGGCCTCCCCACTACAGGCCTGTGCCTTGTCCCTCTCTGCCTTCCCAACAACAACCCCTTCTTTTCCCCCCCTTTCCTGTACAGTCAATAAAAACAGTTTTGTTTTGAAAAAAATTGCTTATTTATTTGGGATAGAAATAACTTGGGAGGAGGGGAGCTGAGAACCTTGGAGGGGGAGGAGAGGCTCAAAGCGGAGGCTGAGAGTTGTGCATGGCTTGGATGCTTCTTCCACCTTGTGTGTGGGGACCTCAGTGACCTTGAGGATGGGGAGGTCCTGGGAGGATAGTGGGTCAGGCATGGGAAGGGAATCAGGGTCAGGCATGGGAGGGGAGGAGCTGGGTCAGGAATGGGAGGGGGAGCAGGGATTGGAACATGGACTGGAGAAGGTGATGCTGGGTAGGTCAGGAGTTCCTGGATTGTCGCACACATGTTGCAGCCCTGCTGCAGCAGCTCTGTCCACATTTTGATCCCCCACTGCAAATCATCCCAGACCTTCTGGGCCAGCATCTGTTGCATGTCCAGGAGGATACAGACGTGGTTCCTCATGAGGTCCTCCTGGACCCTCCAATGCTTGCAGCTCCCCCAGGGTCAGGCAGCTAGCTCGGGTGGTATTGATCCCCCCAGAATCACAGCTGGTCTTGCTGGGGAGAATAAAGAGAGGTGGTCAGTCATCCCTGGAGACACTGTCCCTGAGGCCTTGCCCTCATCAGTGAGCTGAGAGCAACAGTTCTCAGGTCAAAGAAAGATGATGTCCTGGGAGCAAGGCTATGTGTGGTCTGGACACTGGGCCCTGCCTTACAGGGGCCCAGAGGTCTCCAGGGGACCATGCTCCCTGCCCTCCCCCCCCTTCCCATGTCCAAAGGACAAGCAGGCAAGAGAAATGGCCGGCCACACTGGGATCCAATGGCTGGGAAAGAGGCCTGGGCTTCCATCCAGGCAACACACATACCTGTGGCTGGCAGCACTGCCCGAGGGAGTGGGTGCTGCCTTGAACAGGCAGGCATGCCCATGTGCCATGTGTGACACTCCAGAGTCTGTGTGTGTGCATGCTTGTGCCTTTGTCCCCAGCTTCCTTCCAGCAGTGGCTGGTGGTTGGAGGGTGTCCCCAGGGGCCAGAAGTGTGGGCGGCCTCCCCAGAACTTCTGAGCAGGAGCCCAGGGGTGCTTTGCCACAGACTGGCACTGCACGTACATCCACATGCAAGGACTGAAGCATGATGGCCAGGCTGAGAAGGCCGAGTGATAATCGCACCACAGCCCATCAGCGCCCACCATCCCTGTCCTGTGAGTGTGAAAAACTAAGAGCACTCACCTGATTCCTCCCTGGCCTCGGAGGATGCCTGGGACACATCCAGGCTGTGGGGTACTGGCTCCAGCAAGATGGTAGTCCTCCTCCTCATCTTCTTCCTCCTTGTCCTCCTCCTCCTGGGCTGGGACCCCCAGGCAGGTGACGACGGACATCTGAAGCCCCAAGCCCACCATCAGGGATAGGGAAGGGGCTGCACCGTGCCCCAAGATGTAGTGCAGGTCATCAAATTAGGGGCAGGAGTGGAATCCTGCCCCAGAGCATGAGTAGCTCTCCCTCACTCTGGCATTGGCCTGCCAGAGCTCTTTCACTTTGCTCTGGACTTGCTCCAGAGTCCTGGTGTGGCTTTTTGTGGCCATCCGGCAGTATATGTCCTCATTCTGGAGCGGAGATTCTGGAGGTTCTCCTCATTGCACCACACATGGAAAAGCTTTTTCGGAAAACAGCTTATTCCTCGTGGAATGAGGTTTACTGCTGTCAGAAAAGCAGCCCGTTATTTCAACTTTGTCAAAATAACACAATTGCAGTGTTAAATAGTATTGTTTTTCCAGAATAATGGCTGAACCCTAAGCTGCCTGGTAACAAGGGGTGTGTGTGTGTGTGTGTGTGTGTGTGTGTGTGTGTGTTCGCGCGCGCGCATATGTATATGTGAGCATTAGGGCAAAATAAGAGCAACCACTTCGCCCAATTATTTGACATTTCTGCTCTATTATCTTCTGCCTCTCACTGTGGACCCACTCAGTGGGCATAGTGATGGTTTGATGGAAGCCTAATTAGGTCCTGACAATGACATATTTAGATTATGTCTGAGGAAGGATCTAAAGTGCTTACATATTCCTTTCATACCAATGTAAAACAGATGTAACTTCATTGACTTCTGGGAAGTTACTTCCTGTGTAAGTAGAAGGAGAATCCATACATTTATATTTGCTTTGATCCTTAAAGGCCATACTCAGCATTTCCACTTTATAACAATTTCCACCAAAGTGTACACAGGGAGCTTTCTTTGACTAGACCTGCTTGGTATGGATAAGGCAGTAAGATCTAGTGGTCTGGGCATTGGACCAGGACACAGAACGTGTGGGATTTATTCTTTGGCTCTGCTATTGACATTGGGTGAGCTACTTCACTTGTCCGTGTGTCTGTTTCTGTTCCTAAACCCTTTCCCATTTAGATTACAAACTCTTCAAGACAGACTTGTCTTCAGGTACCTGTATGTATAGTGTCTAGCATAATGGGGCTCTGATCTTGGCTGGGGCTAGGCTGGCACTTCTGTCATATAAAGCATACTGTATGTTAAAACTAGTCTCCTTTCTCTGGCTTGGGATTTTTCATGTCAAATTTCTATTTCTGTTCTTTCTCTACTCTTATAGCTATGAAGTAGATTACATAAAGTAGGTTCTGTCTCTGACGGAGGACTATGCTTGGATGTAGTTTTGTTTCCTTGTGTCAGACAAAAATGCTTGCTACTCACATTTTGTTCTGTGGGCAGTCGCTCATGTAGTGGTTTCATTCACTCTGGGTAAATCAATTGTATAGCTTAAGTCGAAATAGTTTAATTCAGCTTTTGGTACTGTCTACACAGCAGGAAGTTGAAGGAAGAACACTCTTTCTTTGACTTCCCTTACTCCTTATGAAATGAGGGTTACTGTGAATCAGAGTAAGAAGTCCTCCAGCTCGCCATCGTTTCAAAATAAAGGCTTGCAGTGTAGATACGCACTATGTTATTTCAGAGTAACATCAGTTATTCCAAAATAATGCTGCTGTGCAGAGTGCACAGCCCACTGAGCATTAGAATTTCTCTACCAAAGGAATGGTTGCCTGGCTCCCAATCAAATGGCTGGCATTTAGAGCTCTAGCGCCAATTTATTTAATATTGTCATATGGGTAATCTTTGATGTTTTCCTATTGTTATAACATCACCATTTCATTAAACTGAATGTTTATTATGTAGTTTTAATTATCTGAGCTATGCCTCTGTGGATTCTCTATCATTTCCATACTGAAGCTAAGAGCTAAATTTATATATCTAGAAATTTTACTTGAAAGAGAAGAAATCTCATAACTCTTCAAGGAAATAGGCAGGGGAAATACCACAAGAAACATGCTAGAAAGTCTGCCAGAAACAAGACATGGGAGTGCACACAATTAGTAGCATTTAGTTATAACACCATTGTATTTGTTGGTGAGGCTTGAAATGGAGTTGAACTTAATGGCAAACACAGAAAACCTGTAAAAATAGATTGGCCAGATGTCTCCCTAAAAACCTCTGGGTAAACCAACCTGTTTTATATGTAAAAAAAAGGGGGGATGGCTTTTTCAATTACTTTAAAATTGCTGCATGAGATTAGACCAATTGAATTCTTATTTTTGAACATCACTAGCACAGCAAATTAGGGAAGCACTTCAGTAATTTAGACAGTGGAAGCAGGTAATAAGAAGAACGACATTTTAATGTGGACTTTCTTACAGAACTTAAATCTGTTTTGTGTCTTATAATCATTCCAGAATGAGGGGAAGAGGGCTTTAAAATGAATCCAAAAAGAAACTGAGGGCCAATGTTCAGAGGGATCAGTAGGAGAATGCATGATGACATATTTTGGGCTTAAAATGATGACAAAGGAAGAATTAGCAACTGGCAAGGAGCTTCTGATGCAATGATGCTTATAAGACAGCAACATTTATAGTTCTACTTTACGAGAGCTAGCTGAAGGGCATTCCTTCCCAGTTGTCATGTCATCAGGCAGTTGATTATGTGTCTTTCACAGTCTTCCAGAGTGACAACTTTATCCTGCCCAGCAGACGTGCATCTACACAGCAGGGCTTACCTCAAAATAAGCTACACAAATTGTGCTACGTCAATTGCAGAGCTTATTTCAAAATTGGGAGCATCTGCACAGCACTTATTTCAAAATAGAGTACTCTTCCTCCCACATCCCTTACTCCTTGTACAATGAGTGCTATGAGAGTCAAAGTAAGAAGTCCTCCAGCTTGACAGTATTTCAACATTACATCGAAATAATTACCTGCTATGTCGACACAGACTAAGTTATTTCAGAATAACTCTACTTATTTTGAAATAATGTTGCTGTGTAGACATACCCCAACAGGGCAGGTAACAGGGCAACAAGTTGTTTGTTCATGGCTTTGTTCCTGTCCCATTGCTACCAGCCTAAGAGAGTCTGACTTCTGTGTCTTATTCCCAGCAATGAATTCCTGTTTGTTTGCATTTTTCTTTTTCAGGTTAATTCAGATATGGTGTCACTTGGGATTGTGTGTCTCGGGACCATTTCAGCCTTTGTTCCCTTGATCATCTTTGATCAGCTTCTATCAGTCTTGTGATTACCCTCTCCCTGTGTGGTTAATGAGGGGATAGGTCTGACCTAGAAGAGAAGATCTTAAAAGGCAGAGGCTAAGTGACCAAAGGACCACAAACAAAGGAGTTTGACAGGGAGTCCTAATATAACCAGTATAGTTTGGAAAGGTTGCATCTCCTGTGCCAACACTGCTCTTATCTCCTCCTTTGACTGAATCCAGACCGAAACTTGACCTGACAGATAACTTGACCAGACAGATAACTGGATGCCTCCACCCACATGCTGGTGTGTTTTTTCAGAGACTTTGGCATGCATTTCCTACTGACAGAAAAAACAGGATTCCTTGACCATGGGATGCTGTTCCAAGAAGAAGGAACATCAAGAAAGGGAAAGGGAAAGGGGAAGAGTGTACATTTGGATAGAGACTGGCTAAACTAGTGAGGAGAGGTTTAATAGAGGCAGGTTACCAAAGCCCACATGTAAGTCAAAAAGCTGGAGACTTGGAAGATGGGTTAAAAATTGGGGGAGCAGGCATAAAAGAAAGACAAAACAGAACTGAGGCAAAATAAAATCAGTATCTTAGCTGTCTGTATACTAATATGAGAAGTATGAGGAAGAACTTGAAATACTAGTAAATATACACAACTGTGTGTGACACAGTTGGCATCACAGTGGCTTGATAATGCACATGACTGGGATACTGGCATGAAAGGGTATAGTTCGCTGAGGAAGGACAGGCAGAAATAAAAGGGAGGAAGTGTTGCCTTATATATTAAAATGTATACACTTGGATTCAGATTGAGATACAAATAGAACACAGACTTGTTGAGAGTCAGGATGGTTAACCATTGGACTAAATTGCCTAAGGAGGTTGTAGAATCTCCATCATTGGATATTTTTATGAGCAGGTTAGACAAACATCTGTCAGGGAGGGTCTTACCATGAGTGCTGGGGACTAGACTTAATGACATTTTGAGGTTCCTTCCAGTTCTATAATTCTATACTTCTAAAACAAGACTCATTCTGTACTTAGACCCAAATTGCAAGCACAGAAAATAGTTGAGCTTCTCACTATCCAGTCCTTACCAGTTACTGAACACCTTGTTTTGTCCCCTATGCTCTTGATAGCATGGGTCTGTGTTGAAGCACATTCTCTCTCCTCTGATAGACCTCTTCTAAACTCACTTTTGCAAAAACTTTATCTCCTCACAAATGATATGTCCAAAGATCCCTTGCCTGAACTGATGACACATTAATGAATTAATGGGAAGAGACTTTTATTAGCATTTTAGTAGTGCTTGGGGGCTCCACCCCTACCTCGGGGCCCTATTGTGCTACACTAAATCCGTAACAAAAAATCCAGATAGCTCAGGGACTGATCTCTTCACGTGCACCAATTTCCAATGACTTGAAAGGTGGTTAGGTATTTAACTCCGATTGAAATTCTGGTACTTACATTGCAGAAAAAAAACAACAAATGGTCTGGTAGCACTTTATAGACTAACAAAACATGTAGATGGTATCATGAGCATTTGTGGGCACAGCCCACTTCTTCAGATCACTGGAGTTATGAGTTTGGGATGTGAACACTCAAAATAAATAGGAGAGGGAAAGGGGGGAGGAGAATAAGGGAGGGGGCTGGAAAACAGAGCATCAGTAAGGGTACTTGAACCTAAGCAAATAAGAATCAGTCAATAGATAGATTCCCATGTCAGGAAGGATACTACTCAGAGAGCTGTTAGCACCTCCAATGGCTGTTAAATTGGTAATGTCCTAACCAACCTTCATCGTGATTGAGTCCATTAGCATGTGAACTGAAATTGCGGATGAACTGTAATTCCAAGGCTTCCCTGTGGATTTGGCTTGTAGAGCTGGTTTGTGACAAGACAGCTACTTGGAGATCTGTCATAGTATGATTTGGAAGGTTAAAATGTTCACCAATAGGTTTCTGTACGTTTCCTTTACGTATATCTGATTTGTATCCATTGATTCTTTCCTGCAGAGGCTGTCCAGTTTGTCCAATATATATAGCAGTGGGGCACTGCTGGCATTTGATGGCATAGATCAAATTACTAGATGTGCAATCAAATGACTTTTTGATTTTGTGGCTTATGTTGTTTGCTCCAGTGATGAATTCACCAGTATAGATATGTGGGCAGAGTTGGCATCTCTTTTGGTTGCATGGCTGTGTTCCTGGAGGCTTATGATGTGGTTGTGTGGTATGGTTACCAGAAAGAATACGTTTCAGGTTAGGGACTTGTCTGTAAGCAAGAATAGGTTTTTCTCCCAAGGCCTCTGAGAGTGAGGGATCATTTTTCAAGATGGGTTGTAGGTTGTGTATAATGTGTTGGAGGGGCCTGAGTTGTGGACTGTAGGTAACAAGAGAAGTTCTGTTATTTTCTCTTTTGGGCCTTTCTTGAAGTAGTTCATGTCTGAGTACTTTTTTGGCTCTGTCAATTTGTTTTTTCACGTCTCCAGGTGGGTATTTCAGTTTTAGGAATGCTCTGTAAAGATCCTATAGGTGATTGTCTCTGTCTGTGGGGTCGGAGCAAATCCGGTTGTATCATAGGGCTTGGCTGTATACAATCAACTGAGAAATGTGTCTGGGATGGAAGCTGGAAGCATGAAGGTAAGTGTAGTCTCAGAGGGGTAGCCATGTTAGTCTGTAACTTTAAAAACAATGAGTAGCCCTGTAGCACATTAGGGCATGTCTACACTAGGAAATTATTTTGAAATAACTTACTTTGAAATAATAACTCCTGAAATAATAATTTCAAACTAGTGTGTCCACACAATGGGGAAGCATCAAAATTAGTCTGAGGCAGGCTCCCTTAATGTAGATGCTCTACCTCAACTTAGAGCCCCAGGAAGCACTGCGGAGTAGTTAGTTTGAATTACTCTGGGGAGTAGTTATTTCAAAATAGAAAAACCAGAGCGTCCACAGCCAGGAAAGAAAGGACAAATTGGAGGATTGGGCAAAAACACATCTGATGAGGTTCAACAAGGATAAGTGCAGAGACCTGCATTTAGGACAGAAGAATCCCATGCATTACTTTAGGCTGGGGACCGACTGGCTAAACTGCAAAAGAGGACCTGGGGATTACAGTGGATGAGTAGCTGCATATAAGTCAACAGTCTTCTCTTGTTGACAAGAAGGCTAATGACATGTTGAGCTGCATTAGTAAGAGCATTGCCAGCTGGTCAAGCAGAGCCAGATTAATATTTCATAGGCCTGGCACCAAACATATTTGTAGACCCCCATGTAGTCATTATCATTCCCTTCTGAGTGTGGGCCTGGTGTGTCCATGGTATAGTATACCGGGTACTGAATCTCACAGGCATTTTTCATTTTGATCACTCACCTTTGCATGACAGTACATACTGCCATGTGGGTTTACCAATGTCCATAGTGAGCAGAAATTTCATAGTGATCAGGGGAAACTTGCCACAATCTCCTTCATCCAGACATTCTATAGCCATGTCTCCAGGACCACCCTGTTTCACCAGTCACTGTATGTGGTCTGGGTCTCAGCTCAGTGAAGTTCCACAGCCAGCAAATACCTGATCAGTTCTGACAAATCCCTCCCACAGCACCCTCCTTGCCATTTGAGCAAACCACTTGCAAAAACCAGCGTGGACCTTGAGACATGAATATAGAATGTTTGAATGAGGAAGGAGATAAGTCTTTGGGAAATTTCTGCTCATTGTGGAAACTGGTAAACCCACATGGGTGTACATCTCAGTGAGAAAAACTGGGGGCTGAGGAAGCTGTGCTTGGCAGTACACACATTCTTGCAGAGGTATGAGCAAAATGAAAAATGCCTCTGAGATTTAGTCCCAATATGTCACATCAGGCCCAGAGTAGGAAGGGGCTGATGACTACTTGAAGGTCCACAAATATATTTGGTGCTGGGTCCATAAAATGTTAAGCTAGCCTGGATGTCATCTCTTCTCCTCTCTCAACAGCTTCCAGAATGAGTAAAAATAAAGTGCAGGGAAGAACGTGATGGCAACATTTCTTTGACATATATCTTAGTATCAATTCTATGTCTCAAAACTATGTCTAAATTTTTGCAAGGGTGTTTTAATAAAAGATGTGCCTTCTCTTCACTAGATTTGTGAACTTGATGACATCCTGAGGTCTCTTTCAGCTCTATGGTTCTATGATTCACTAAATCAAATTCCAGAAGATTGATGGTAGCAGTGGTGATCTTCCATGTAGTGAAGACAAGCCCAAAGGGTGGGAGAAGAAAGAGATTAAATGACTTGGCCAAGATCATATAGCAGGTCTGTAACTCGTTGGGGTGCTCCTCAGGGATTGAAGGGTGCTCCCCTCAGGGTCAGTGGGTGGCCACTCCAACCCACTACAAGCCGCTGAGCAGTCAGTAGCCCAGCTCTAATCCCAGGCAGGGGCTGCAACAGTCAAGCAGTCTAAGCAAACAGTCAGTAGCCCAGCCCTAACACAAGGCAGGGGCTGCAACCGTTAACAGTCAGTAGCCCAGCCCTAGGGCAGGGGAAGGGCTTCACCCAGGACAAACCAACCAAGTCACAGTCAGTACACCCAGGTACGTAGTCTGTCTCCTTACTCAGGAAAGGTTCAGGCCCTTCGCCTGTGGCTGCACGCCGCCGGAGGGGAGACTGCCACCCAATCAAGGAGTGGCGGGGGGGGGGGGTGCAGGCCCTCCCTTCACCACCGCGCCCCGGCCCAGGGCCCTAATAGCAGCTGGTAATCGGCTGCCAGGTCAGCTGGGATCTGGGCCAAAACTCACTGACCTGTTGCACCAGGGTCAGTGGGGGATCCACTCCGCAACCCACTGGCCCCTGGCCAGACCAAGGTCAGTTACCCCTGGGCCGGCTCCAATTCTCCCCTCCGTCCCAGGTACCTGGTTCCCTGGGAAGTCTTCCGGGCAGCAATGGGCAGGATCCCCTGGCCACAACAGCAGGCCCATGTGGTAATCCCCCTGGAGAGGGCCGGGAGGCCCAGGCCAGTTGTCCAACTCCGCTGGCTCTGGCTCTGACGCCTCCACTTGCCAGGGCTGAAGGCTTTTGGCTCCTCAGCTCTCAGGGAGGCGGAGGCCTCTGGCTTCCTTGCTAGCTGGGGAGAGAGTGGCCCTGGCTCTGGCTCTGGCAGGGCCTAGACTGGCCTTGAAGGAAGTCCTTTTATATCTCTGGGCCCGCCCCCCCGACTTCCTCCCAGGTGAGTCCTCCAGGTGAGCCCAATCTGGCTCAGGGAAGGGAACTTCCTCCTCAGGGTCAGTGGGCGGCCGCTCCGACCCATTCCACTCTCGAGAAGGAGGAGAGGCAGCAGGGTGTAGTGCTGCTGCTCTTCCTTCTCCCTCCCCTTGCTCCTGCTCCTGCACCAGCTGGGGCTCTCCCTGCTCCACCCAGCCACCACCTGAGGCCTCCGTGCTGCTGGACCTGCTCCCCACAGACACCGCCGCTTCTCACCACCACCGGCTACTGCTGCTGCTGCTGCCGCCTGAGGGGAGAGGGGGGGCCTGCCGGCTGCCCCCCCTCTCCCCTCCTCCACTCCAGAGGAAGAGGACCCCACCAGCACCCACCACCCAGAGGCCTTCCCCCGCTGACTGCTGCCTGCCTACTGCCACTGCTGCTGCTGCTGCGCCCTGCCAAGGAGGAAAGAGGAGAACCACTATCCAGAACCGTGGAGGGGGTTTGTTCATTAGACTGAACTTTGTTTTTCCACCTGCTCCAGGGGTGGTGGTGAACTGAGCTACTAAGAAGGGGGGCAGGGGGAGGGGCCCAGAGCCCTCCCCCCAAGTCCAGCTACCCCCCCCCTTTTTTGCTGCCACCACCCCCAACACCCCCCTCCACCACCCCTTACCATCTGGACTGGCTCCTCTCCCCTTGGTGGGGTTTGCTGCCCCGCCCTCCATCTGGGACTTTGCTGCAGTGGTAGACGAGGTCGAGCCCTCACAGCGCTCGTGGGTGTGCTCCCTCCCCACCCCCTTGGACTTGGCCCCCCCTCCTCAGCTACATTTGGTTGGGGGGCCTTCCTCACCTCTGGTTACTCACCCTACCCCAGCAGCTTGTTCCTTTCCCCACTGTCTGCCCTCCCCTGCTAGCTTAGGTTGCTTCTCCCTCCCTCCCCAAAGCTACTCACCCGTCACATTTACTGCCAAAGTTTACCTGCCATGCCCCTGCCCCAGCTAGCCTAGTTGTGCGCCCCGCCCCTCTCAGCTGCTGTTTTGTCTCCTCTTCACCCCTCCCCCCAGCCGCCCGCTAGCGCTTGAGGACTACCCCGTTTGCCTTGTGCCCCTCTCGAGCACCTGTGTCCTACCCTCCCCCCCTTTTAGTTAGTTCCCCTGTACACTGTACCCCCCCCAATGATCCCATAGCCCCCCCTTTTATACCCCAGTGCAGCCGGAGGAGCCGGCCCTTGTCCTGTACCCGTTGCTTTGTCCCTTGCCCATCGTGCCAGCACCCTCCTCCTCTGTTTCCAGCCTTACAGGGAGGAGTGGTAGCTGGCCTCTCGGTTCCCCTCATTTCCATCCTGCCCTTCCTGATTCCCTCCCTCCCTGCAGTCAGTCGGTGGGAGGGAGTGGTTGTCTCTCCCCTTCCCCCTCCCTCCCCAATCGCGCACCCTTTTCCTCACGTTCCTCCCCTCCGCAATAGCGCCCTCCTCCTCTGCCACAGCCTCAGCAGGGAGGAGAGGCTGCAACCCCCCCCGCTTTCTTTTAGTTGCCCCTCTCCAAAACCAGAGCCTTCCCTCCTCCCTGCCCTCTCCCTCACGGACACCCTCCTCCCCTGCCTGCTGTTTGGTGGGGAGGAGCGGTTAACCCTTGCCCTCCCTTCCTGCCATCTGTGCCTCCCTCCTCCTTCCCCACATGATGGAGGAAACCCCTTCCCTTGTCAACCCCACGGTCTCCCCGTTGCCACCGGGCCCAAAGAATGCCGCGGCTGACCTCCCGACCCCAAGCCCGAGCTCCGCCGCTGCCACGACCGATGCTCCCTCAAATCCGGGAGCAGCTTCCACCTCGACCGGAAAAAAGGGCCGGGGGGGGAAGAAAGGCAAGGGCCCGGCCCCGAAGGCCAAACCCCCCACGGCTGAGGCTGCCCCGCCCGCTGTGGCTCCAACGTCCGCCACAGCCCCTCCTTCCCCTGCCGTTCCCTCCACCAGCTCTGGGGGAAATCCACCCACGGCCCCCAGAGCGTACGCCCAGGTGGCCGCTGCCGCCCCCCCACGTGCCGGGTTATCTGCCCATACCGCCGCCTCCAGCGCCATCCCTGGTGGCCGAGGTCCCTTTCCCACTCTGACCAGGAGGCACGGTGTTCGCTGCCTCCTGGTCGCCGCCTCGCCCCATGTCGAAACCTACGTGCGGGCGTTGGCGAGGGTGGTGGGGGCCTCGGCCGTGGTGGCGGCCTCCAAGATGTACGGCAAGGTGGTGTTCTTCCTTGCCTCGGAGGCCGCCGCCCAGGAGGCGGTGGAGAGGGGCCTGGCCGTGGGGGGCGTGCACGTGCCCCTCGAGCCATTGGAGGACCTGGGCGTACGGGTGGTTCTCACTTCCGTCCCGCCCTTCCTCCCCAATGCCGCCCTGTTGCCTTCCCTCTCCACTCTGGGGAAGCCAATTTCTGTGATCAGCCCTCTCCCGTTGGGCTGTAAGGACCCCGCCCTCCGCCACGTCTTGTCATTCCGCCGGCAGGTGCAACTGCAAATGCCGCCGGCGGCGCGTGGCGGGGTGGCGCTCGAGGGGTCCTTTATGGTGCCCTACCAGGGGGCCCTCTACCGGGTCCACTATTCTTCGGGGGAGGCCCGGTGCTTCCTCTGCCGGGCGGTGGGGCACGTCCGGAGGGACTGTCCCTTGGCCCGGTCGGAGGGGGCGCCCGGGACCCCCGGGGCCCGGGAGGACGCCGGCCTTACCACCGCCGGCCCCCCTGGAAGTCCGGCCTCCGCGGCTGCCCCTCCTCCAACCGACGGCTCTGCTCGGCAGCCGAAGGCATCCCCTTCGGCGTGCCCGAGCGAGCAGGCGGGCCCTGACTCCATTCGATCTGTTTCTGCAGGGCCCGAGGAGGAGAGGGTGGCGCGGTTGCCGCCGGGCGAGGGAGAGGGCTCCCCCCAGGTGGAGGTCACCCTACCCTCCTCCTTCCCTCCCTTGCCTCAACGCCCCCCCCGAAAACAAACTGCGCCCCCCGGCCTTGCCCCTGCTGACCAGCCCTCCAGCTCCACCTCGGAGGGCTGGACGCTCGTTCGGGGGAAGCGCAAAGCCCGCCCTTCGCGGGCTCAATCCCCCCCCTCCGATGGGGAGGGCGGGAAGGCCCCCCTCCGAAAGATCTCGAGGGGGGCCAGCGCCGCCGAGAGCGCCCCCGACGAGCTTCAGCAGGAGGCGCCGGACGAGGTGGCCGTGGCAGCGAGGGGGGACGATGTCGCCCCCCCTGTGGAGCCCTTCCAAGAGGAGGCCTCGGGTGGAGCCCCCCCGGCCCCGGCTCCAGCTGAGCCCTCCCCCGCTCCGGCTGAGGTAATTGTCGCCTTGGCGGCCGCGGGGGGGGGCTCCGGGGCCGAGGGGATGGAACTTAGCTCCATCTTCGAGGAGATCGAGGCCCTGGGTCTGACCCCGCTCGCTCAGGGGGAGGATGACCCTCCGCCAGCGGGCCTCGGTCTGGGCGGCGACTCTGCGGCGCCGCCCCCTCCCCCTCCCAATCCCAACTCCGTGTCCCAG
This sequence comes from Pelochelys cantorii, assembly GCA_032595735.1. NCBI lineage: Eukaryota > Metazoa > Chordata > Testudines > Trionychidae > Pelochelys > Pelochelys cantorii. Next base: position 11,894,185 of record CM064341.1, read on the forward strand.
GTGGCCGACCCCGTCCTCACACTTGGGGCGCCCCGATATTGCCCACTGGCCCGGCCGACTCGAGCGCCGGAGCCGATGCCGCCGAGCCCTTAGGGGCGACGGCTGGTGCCGAGTGGCCGGGTCTTGAGTCTGGGGACGCCCCCTTTCCCGCAACCGAGGCGGGGCGGTCATCTCCCCTTCCCGCTGGGGGCCCAGCAGAAGACACCGCTCTGGCCGACGCCGAGGTATCTATTCCAACCTCGTCACCTGAACCCGGCGTCGGCGTGGGCCCCCTTCCTGTTCCTGCTCCCGATTCCCAGGTCCCCATTCGGGAGGTGCCGCGGCCCGGTGGGATAGCCACCGGAGACCCCTACCCAGACCCTGCCCGGGATTCCGATCCTCTCCCGTGTCCCGATCCTCCCCCCACCCCTGTTTCCGCCCTTTATGAACCCATCTCCAGCCCCGAGTCCTCCCCTGTCCCTGACTCCCCTCCAACCCCCACCTCTTCCCTGCTTCCCAACCCCGACCCACCGTCCGGCTCAGAGCCCATTCCTTCTCCCGCCCCTACCGTGAAGAACATTCCTTTGCTGCCGTCCCCCCGTTCCTTTCCCACCCCGGCCCCTGCCGCAACACCAGATCCACCCCCATCGCCCCCCCAAACGTCCGCTAGTGCCGCTCCCACGGGGGCCGTCTCGTTCCCGCTGGCCGCGGGCGGCCCTCAGGGGGCGGTATTTGTATCCCCGGTCCCCAACCCGTTAGGGGCTGCCTTGTTCCCTCCGCCGCCCCCTCCCTTGCCGGAGTCGGGGACGGGCAGCGCGGCGCCATCGGTGTCGGCGCCGCGTTGGGGATCGGATCCCTGTTTGCCCGTCTCTGTGGCCCGTGAGCTCCACCCGGGGGCCCGGACGGAGAAGAATCCTAGTTCCCCCTTAGCGCTGAGGGGCGAGCTGCGCCAATTCCTCGCGGATAACCGCGGGGTAAAAGGGAAGGTGCAGCTCGCCCTCCAGCGCTGGGGGGACTTCCATCCCATCCTCCAGGCCACTAGAGCCCTGTTGCAGGAGGGGAGAGGGACCGATAGGCAGGGCGACGCGGCCTACCGCCGGACCCGCAGATTTCGAGACGCGCTCCTGACCTTCGGGGCGGAGTGCGGTCTGCTGCGGGACCTGCGGGGGGCCGACGATCGTCCTGCCCGTGAGGATCCACCCCAGCCCTCTCCATGAAGTACACCACTATCGCGACGTTGAATGCCCGGGGCTGTAGGGCGGGTCTCTGCAGGAGCCGGGTGCTCTCCTTCCTTCGGGAGGGGGGGTACTCGGTGGCCTTCCTGCAGGAGACCCATACGACTCCGGCCGTCGAGGCTGGCTGGCGGCTGGAGTGGGGGGACGGGGTATATTTTAGCCACCTCGGCGCCCGCTCGGCCGGGGTGGCCACCCTGTTCTCCCCTGCCCTACGGCCCGAGGTGCTGGGGACGGCCGAGGTTGTCCCGGGCCGCCTGCTGCACGTCCGGGCCCGCGTGGAGGGGCTGACGTTGAACCTGGTCAACGTCTACGCCCCGAACGCGGGCCCGGACCAGGTCACCTTTTATCGGCAGGCGGCCACCTTCCTCGGCACTCTGGATCCTCGCGAGTGTCTGGTCCTGGGCGGGGATTTCAACACCACCCTCGATGACCGGGACCGTGTAGGACTCGCGAACCGCCAGGCCGCAGCAGGCGTCCTCAGGGAGATCGTGGATCACCACTCCCTGGTGGACGTCTGGCGAGACCACCACCCGGACGACAACACCACCTTCACCTACGTCCGGGTGGGGGACCATCGGTCGAGCCACTCCCGGTTGGATCGCATTTACCTCTCCCGCTTCCATCTGGCACGAGCCCACTCCTCCAGCATCCGGCCGGCCCCGTTCACGGACCACCATTTGGTGGCCGTGAAAGCCTCTCTGAATTCGGAGAGGCTGGGGCCGGCCTATTGGCACTTTAATAACAGCTTGCTGGAGGACGTGGGCTTCGTGGCGTCCTTCCGGGAGTTCTGGCTGGCCTGGCGGGGGCAGCGGCCCGCCTTTCCCTCGGCGCGGCGATGGTGGGACGTGGGGAAGGTGCGCGCCCGGCTCTTCTGCCGTGACTACTCCCGGGGCGCCAGCCGGCGGAGGGATGCGGCGATAGAGCAGCTGGAACGGGAGGTCTTGAAGCTTGAGAGGCGTCTGGCATCCGCCCCCGAGGATCCACTCCTCCGCGAGGCGTACCGGAGGAGGCGGGAGGAGCTCCGGGCCCTGGAAGATCACAGGGCCCGGGGCGCCTTCGCTCGATCTCGCATCCAGCTCCTTCGGGAGATGGATCGCGGCTCCCGCTTCTTCTACGCCCTGGAGAAAAGGAGGGGGGCCAAAAAGCACGTCACCTGCCTTTTGGCGGAGGACGGCACCCCCCTCACGGATCCGGCGGAGATGCGTGGAAGGGCCAGGGCCTTCTACGCCAGTTTGTTCTCCCCGGACCCGACCGAAGCCGACGCCTGCAAGGTGCTCTGGACCGAGCTCCCGACGGTCAGCGAGGGCGACCGAGACCGGCTGGAGAGGCCTCTCACTCTGGCCGAGTTCTCGGAAGCCCTCCGTCTCATGCCCAACAATAAAAGCCCGGGCATGGACGGGCTGACCGTGGAGTTTTACCGCGTGTTCTGGGACGTCCTCGGCCCGGACCTCGTCACCGTCTGGGCCGAGTCCTTGGAGAGCGGGGTCCTCCCTCTGTCGTGCAGGCGAGCCGTGCTCGCCTTGCTGCCGAAGAAGGGGGACCTCCGCGACCTTCGGAATTGGCGTCCCGTCTCGCTCCTCAGCGCGGACTACAAGGTCGTAGCAAAAGCCATCTCGCTGCGACTGCGGTCCGTGCTGGCGGACGTCATCCATCCCGACCAGACCTACACCGTCCCGGGCCGTAGCATTTTTGATAATTTGTATTTGGTCCGGGATCTCTTGGAGCTCGGGTGTAGGGACGGCTTGTCGTTCGCCCTCCTGTCCCTGGACCAGGAGAAGGCGTTCGACAGGATGGATCACGGGTATCTCCTGGGCACCCTGCGGGCCTTCGGCTTCGGGCCCCGTTTTGTGGGTTTTCTCCGGGTGCTGTATGCTCTCGCGGAGTGTTTGGTCAGGCTCAACTGGACCCTGACCGAGCCGGTCAGCTTCGGGCGGGGGGTACGTCAGGGGTGTCCGCTGTCGGGCCAGCTGTACGCTCTGGCGATCGAGCCCTTCCTCCGTCTCCTCCGTCGGAGGTTGACGGGGTTGGTGCTCCGAGAGCCGGAGCTGCGGCTGGTCCTGTCGGCGTACGCCGATGACGTGCTCCTCGTGGTCCAGGACCCGGGCGATCTGGCGCGGGTGGAGGCCTGCCAAGCCGCCTACTCGGCAGCCTCCTCCGCCCGGGTCAACTGGGTCAAGAGCTCTGGCCTGGTGGTCGGGGACGGGTGGCGGGCCGGCTCCCTCCCGCCCGCGCTTCAGGCCATCAGGTGGAGCGCGGGTCCGCTGCTCTATCTGGGCGTTTATTTATCCGCCACGCATCCTTCTCCGCCGGAAAACTGGCAAGGTTTGGACGCCAGGGTGGGTGAGCGGTTGCGGAGATGGGCAGGACTGCTCCGGTGTCTCTCCCTTCGAGGGAGGGCACTGGTGCTGAATCAGCTGGTCCTGTCCATGCTCTGGCACCGGCTCAACACCCTGCGCCCGGCCCCGGAGGTCCTGGCCAAGCTCCAGAGGACAGCTTTGGAGTTTTTTTGGCCAGGACTGCACTGGGTCTCTGCAGGGGTCTTGTCTCTCCCCTTGGAGGAGGGGGGCCAGGGCCTGGTCTGCGTGCGCAGCCAGGTCCGGACCTTCCGCCTCCAGGCCCTGCAGAGACTCCTCTTTAGTGCAGGTAGTCCGGCATGGAGCACTTTGGCGTGCGCCTTCCTCCGCCGTCTCCGAGGGCTCCGATACGACCGGCAGCTCTTTTTTATCCACCCGAGGGGTCTTCCGCGAGACCTCTCCGAGCTGCCGGAATTCTACCAGGACCTCCTCCAGACCTGGAAGCTGTTTTCGGCGACCAGGTCCGTTGTGGCCGCCGAGGGAGGAGACCTCCTCGCGGAGCCCCTGCTCCACAATCCAGCCTTGTGCGTGCAGGTGGCGGAGTCTCCCTCGGTGCGCCGGAGGCTGATCCTGGCAGAAACCACCATGATCGGAGACCTCCTGGACTACGACAGAGGGGACTGGGTGGATCCCCGAGCGCTCGCTCGGCGCATGGGGCTCTCCACCCCCCGAACCCCTCTGCGCCTACTCCAGGAGGTGAAGGCGGCTCTGCCGCGGCCCGCTCTCGACTTCCTGCAGCGGTCCGTGCGAGAGGGTATCCCCCGCCCCTCCCTTCCTGCAAACCCTCCGTCCCTTTTTATCGGGCCCCTGTTCCGCGGGCCCCCCCGGCCTCCCCACCCTTGGACCCCCAGCCGGCTGCAAAAGTTGCAGCCGGTCTGCTTTCGAACCGCGCCTCGAGAACATCTGTACACGCTCGTGCTCCACACCTTGCATTTCCCCACCCTCGTGTCCCGCCCCGATACCAAATGGCGGGACTACTTAAGACCCGTTGAGGGTGGGGAACCCCGATGGGCCAGCCTATATTCCACCTTAATCCCGCGGCCCGTCGGGGATATCAGTTGGCGGCTCCTTCACGGAGCCGTGAGCACGGGCGTGTACCTGGCGCGGTTCACCCCCATCCCGGACACCTGCCCTTTTTGCGGCGTGAGGGAAAACCTGGCGCACGTCTACCTCGAATGCGCCAGGTTGCAGCCCCTATTCCGGCTCCTCCGGAACCTCTTACTGAGGTTCTGGCTGCACTTTTCCCCACACCTTTTCCTTTACGCACACCCAATCCGTGGCCCCACAAAGTCGCGGGACCTCCTCGTCAACCTCCTCCTGGCTCTAGCCAAAGCCACCATCTATAACACCAGGGAGAGGATGATAGACGAGGGGGTTCCCTGCGACTGTGGGGCCTATTTCCGTTCATCCCTAGTGTCACGTATCCGGGCAGAGTTCCTCTGGGCGGCGTCCACTGGCTCCATGGACAGCTTCGAGGAGCAGTGGGCGCTGTCCGGGGTTCTCTGCTCGGTGTCCCCATCCGGTCTCCTAGTTATAAACCTTTAACCTGCACTCCTTGCCCCTTTTGTCATTTTTTGTCCCCAGTAATTAGTTGGGCATGGGTCCAGTCGTCCCTCCCGCAAGGCTGGGGGAGGGGCTTTTAGAAGTGGGCAGGCTTTGCCCGCCCACTTTCCCGTGCTTCCAAATAGGACCCATTCCACTCTCGAGAAGGAGGAGAGGCAGCAGGGTGCAGGGGCTGCTCTCTTCCTTCTCCCTCCCCTTGCTCCTGCTCCTGCACCAGCTGGGGCTCTCCCTGCTCCACCCAGCCACCACCTGAGGCCTCCGTGCTCCTGGACCTGCTCCCCACAGACACCACCGCTTCTCACCACCACCGGCTACTGCTGCTGCTGCTGCCGCCTGAGGGGAGAGGGGGGGCCTGCCGGCTGCCCCCCCTCTCCCCTCCTCCACTCCAGAGGAAGAGGACCCCACAGGCACCACCACCCAGAGGCCTTTCCCACCTGGCTGCTGCCCACCCGCTGCTGCCGCTGTACCACCTGCACCCCACCGAGGGAGACCAGAAGTCAGTTGGACTGTGGAGGGGGTCTGTTTGTTGGGACTGAGCCTTTCATCTGCTCTTGGGGTGGTGGTAGACTGAGACACCAAGAGGGGGGCCGGGGCTGAGGTGTAGAGCCTTCCCCCCGGTCCAGCTGCCACTCACCCCCCCATACCACCACCCCCACAACCCCCTCCACCAACCTCTGCAACACCAGGACTTGCCCCTCGGTGGGGCTGGCTGTTCCTCCCCGCTTTTTGCCTTCTGGGACTGTCCCGTTGCAGCAGTGGGCGAGAACTGAGCCTCCCACAAGCACTCGTGGGCGTGTTTCCACCCCACCCTTGGACTTGGCCCCCCTCCCTCAGCAGTGTTTGGTTGGGGGGCCCCCTTCACTCTGGCTCTCCCTGCCCTACCCCCCACTGCAGAAGCCTTGCCCACCCCGCCCCGGTAGCCAGCTCTCTTTCCCCCTCCCTCCCTCAGTTTGCTGACCGACCCCGCCCAGCCTCAGTTTGTTTTACCTGCCCCGCCCTCATTCAGTTAGTATTTTGATTCCTGGCCCCCGCCTTGCCCTGCCCCATCTTGTTCACCCAGTGCCCCCCTTCCCAGCCTCCCAGTAGTCTTCTAGCCCCACCCAGAGTTTCGGTCCCTGCCCCGAGTGCTTGTGCCCCCCCTCCCCTTTTTAGTTAGCCCCCCCTGCACATTGCACCCCCCCCTCGACAGCCGCATAGTCCCCCTTGATACCCCAGTGCAGCCGGAGGAGCCGGCCCCCGCCCTGCATCTGTTACTTTGCCCCCTGCCTGCCCTGCCAGCGCCCTCCTCCTCTGCTTCCAGCCTTGCGGGGAGGAGTGGTTGCTGGCCTCTTGGTTCCCCTCATTTCCACCCTGCCCTTCTTGATTCCCTCCCTCCCTGCAGTCAGTCGGCGGGAGGGAGTGGTTGTCTCTCCCCTTCCCCCTCCTTCCCCAATCGCGCACCCTTTTCCTCACGTTCCTCCCCTCCGCAATAGCGCCCTCCTCCTCTGCCACAGCCTCAGCAGGGAGGAGAGGCTGCAAACCCTCCCCCCCTTTCCAGTTGCCCCTCTCCGAAACCAGTGCCCTCCCTCCTCCCTGCCCTCTCCCTCACGGATACCCTCCTCCCCTGCCTGCTGTTTGGTGGGGAGGAGCGGTTAACCCTTGCCCTCCCTTCCTGCCATCTGTGCCTCCCTCCTCCTTCCCCACATGATGGAGGAAACCCCTTCCCCTGTCGATCCCACGGTCTCCCCGTTGCCACCGGGCCCAAAGAATGCCGCGGCTGACCTCCCGACCCCAAGCCCGAGCTCCGCCGCTGCCACGACCGATGCTCCCCCAAATCCGGGAGCAGCTTCCACCTCGGCCGGAAAAAAGGGCCGGGGGGGGAAGAAAGGCAAGGGCCCGGCCCCGAAGGCCAAACCCCCCACGGCCGAGGTTGCCCCGCCCGCTGTGACCCCATCGTCCGCCACAGCCCCTCCTTCCCCTGCTGTTCCCTCCACCAGCTCTGGGGGAAATCCACCCACGGCCCCCAGAGCGTACGCCCAGGTGGCCGCTGCCGCCCCCCCACGTGCCGGGTCATCTGCCCATACCGCCGCCTCCAGCGCCATCCCTGGTGGCCGAGGTCCCTTTCCCACCCTGACCAGGAGGCATGGTGTTCGCTGCCTCCTGGTCGCCGCCTCGCCCCACGTCGAAACTTACGTGCGGGCGTTGGCGAGGGTGGTGGGGGCCTCGGCCGTGGTGGCGGCCTCCAAGATGTACGGCAAGGTGGTGTTCTTCCTTGCCTCGGAGGCCGCCGCCCAGGAGGCGGTGGAGAGGGGCCTGGCCGTGGGGGGCGTGCACGTGCCCCTCGAGCCATTGGAGGACCTGGGCGTACGGGTGGTTCTCACTTCCGTCCCGCCCTTCCTCCCCAATGCCGCCCTGTTGCCTTCCCTCTCCACCCTGGGGAAGCCAATTTCCGTAATCAGCCCTCTCCCGTTGGGCTGTAAGGACCCCGCCCTCCGCCACGTTTTGTCATTCCGCCGGCAGGTGCAACTGCAAATGCCGCCGGCGGCGCGTGGCGGGGTGGCGCTCGAGGGGTCCTTTATGGTGCCCTACCAGGGGGCCCTCTACCGGGTCCACTATTCTTCGGGGGAGGCCCGGTGCTTCCTCTGCCGGGCGATGGGGCACGTCCGGAGGGACTGTCCCTTGGCCCGGCCGGAGGAGGCGCCCGGGACCCCCGGGACCCGGGAGGACGCCGGCCTTACCACCGCCGGCCCCCCTGGAAGTCCGGCCTCCGCGGCTGCCCCTCCTCCAACCGACGGCTCTGCTCGGCAGCCGAAGGCGTCCCCTCCGGCGTGCCCGAGCGAGCAGGCGGGCCCTGACTCCATTCGATCCGTTTCTGCAGGGCCCGAGGAGGAGAGGGTGGCGCGGTTGCCGCCGCGCGAGGGAGAGGGCTCCCCCCAGGTGGAGGTCACCCTACCCTCCTCCTTCCCTCCCTTGCCTCAACGCCCCCCCCGAAAACAAACTGCGCCCCCCGGCCTTGCCCCTGCTGACCAGCCCTCCAGCTCCACCTCGGAGGGCTGGACGCTCGTTCGGGGGAAGCGCAAAGCCCGCCCTTCGCGGGCTCAATCCCCCCCCTCCGATGGGGAGGGCGGGAAGGCCCCCCTCCGAAAGATCTCGAGGGGGGCCAGCGCTGCCGAGAGCGCCCCCGACGAGCTTCAGCAGGAGGCGCCGGACGAGGTGGCCGTGGCAGCGAGGGGGGACGATGTCGCCCCCCCTGTGGAGCCCTTCCAAGAGGAGGCCTCGGGTGGAGCCCCCCCGGCCCCGGCTCCAGCTGAGCCCTCCCCCGCTCCGGCTGAGGTAATTGTCGCCTTGGCGGCCGCGGGGGGGGGCTCCGGGGCCGAGGGGATGGAACTTAGCTCCATCTTCGAGGAGATCGAGGCCCTGGGTCTGACCCCGCTCGCTCAGGGGGAGGACGACCCTCCGCCAGCGGGCCTCGGTCTGGGCGGCGACTCTGCGGCGCCGCCCCCTCCCCCTCCCAATCCCAACTCCGTGTCCCAGGTGGCCGACCCCGTCCTCACACTTGGGGCGCCCCTGATATTGCCCACTGGCCCGGCCGACTCGAGCGCCAGAGCCGATGCCGCCGAGCCCTTAGGGGCGACGGCTGGTGCCGAGTGGCCGGGTCTTGAGTCTGGGGACGCCCCCTTTCCCGCAACCGAGGCGGGGCGGTCATCTCCCCTTCCCGCTGGGGGCCCAGCGGAAGACACCGCTCTGGCCGACGCCGAGGTATCAATTTCAACCTCGTTACCTGAGCCCGGCGTCGGCGCGGGCCCCCTTCCCGTTCCTGCTCCCGATTCCCAGGTCCCCATTCGGGAGGTGCCGCGGCCCGGTGGGATAGCCACGGGAGACCCCTACCCAGACCCTGCCCGGGATTCCGATCCTCTCCCTTGTCCCGATCCTCCCCCCACCCCTGTTTCCGCCCTTTATGAACCCATCTCCAGCCCCGCGTCCTCCCCTGTCCCTGACTCCCCTCCAACCCCCACCTCTTCCCTGCTTCCCAACCCCGACCCACCGTCCGGCTCAGAGCCCATTCCTTCTCCCGCCTCTACCGTGAAGAACATTCCTCCGCTGCCGTCCCCCCGTTCCTTTCCCACCCCGGCCCCTGCCGCAACACCAGATCCACCCCCATCGCCCCCCCAAACGTCCGCTAGTGCCGCTCCCACGGGGGCCGTCTCGTTCCCGCTGGCCGCGGGCGGCCCTCAGGGGGCGGTATTTGTATCCCCGGTCCCCAACCCGTTAGGGGCTGCCTTGTTCCCTCCGCCGCCCCCTCCCTTGCCGGAGTCGGGGACGGGCAGCGCGGCGCCATCGGTGTCGGCGCCGCGTTGGGGATCGGATCCCTGTTTGCCCGCCTCTGTGGCCCGTGAGCTCCACCCGGGGGCCCGGACGGAGAAGAATCCTGGTTCCCCCTTAGCGCTGAGGGGCGAGCTGCGCCAATTCCTCGCGGATAACCGCGGGGTAAAAGGGAAGGTGCAGCTCGCCCTCCAGCGCTGGGGGGACTTCCATCCCATCCTCCAGGCCACTAGAGCCCTGTTGCAGGAGGGGAGAGGGACCGATAGGCAGGGCGACGCGGCCTACCGCCGGACCCGCAGATTTCGAGACGCGCTCCTGACCTTCGGGGCGGAGTGCGGTCTGCTGCGGGACCTGCGGGGGGCCGACGATCGTCCTGCCCGTGAGGATCCACCCCAGCCCTCTCGATGAAGTACACCACTATCGCGACGTTGAATGCCCGGGGCTGTAGGGCGGGTCTCCGCAGGAGCCGGGTGCTCTCCTTCCTTCGGGAGGGGGGGTACTCGGTGGCCTTCCTGCAGGAGACCCACACGACTCCGGCCGTCGAGGCTGGCTGGCGGCTGGAGTGGGGGGACGGGGTATATTTTAGCCACCTCGGCGCCCGCTCGGCCGGGGTGGCCACCCTGTTCTCCCCTGCCCTACGGCCCGAGGTGCTGGGGACGGCCGAGGTTGTCCCGGGCCGCCTGCTGCACGTCCGGGCCCGCGTGGAGGGGCTGACGTTGAACCTGGTCAACGTCTACGCCCCGAACGCGGGCCCGGACCAGGTCACCTTTTATCGGCAGGCGGCCACCTTCCTCGGCACTCTGGATCCTCGCGAGTGTCTGGTCCTGGGCGGGGATTTCAACACCACCCTCGATGACCGGGACCGTGTAGGACTCGCGAACCGCCAGGCCGCAGCAGGCGTCCTCAGGGAGATCGTGGACCACCACTCCCTGGTGGACGTCTGGCGAGACCACCACCCGGACGACAACACCACCTTCACCTACGTCCGGGTGGGGGACCATCGGTCGAGCCACTCCCGGTTGGATCGCATTTACCTCTCCCGCTTCCATCTGGCACGAGCCCACTCCTCCAGCATCCGGCCGGCCCCGTTCACGGACCACCATTTGGTGGCCGTGAAAGCCTCTCTGAATTCGGAGAGGCTGGGGCCGGCCTATTGGCACTTTAATAACAGCTTGCTGGAGGACGTGGGCTTCGTGGCGTCCTTCCGGGAGTTCTGGCTGGCCTGGCGGGGGCAGCGGCCCGCCTTTCCCTCGGCGCGGCGATGGTGGGACGTGGGGAAGGTGCGCGCCCGGCTCTTCTGCCGCGACTACTCCCGGGGCGCCAGCCGGCGGAGGGATGCGGCGATAGAGCAGCTGGAACGGGAGGTCTTGAAGCTTGAGAGGCGTCTGGCATCCGCCCCCGAGGATCCACTCCTCCGCGAGGCGTACCGGGAGAGGCGGGAGGAGCTCCGGGCCCTGGAAGATCACAGGGCCCGGGGCGCCTTCGTTCGATCTCGCATCCAGCTCCTTCGGGAGATGGATCGCGGCTCCCGCTTCTTCTACGCCCTGGAGAAAAGGAGGGGGGCCAAAAAGCACGTCACCTGCCTTTTGGCGGAGGACGGCACCCCCCTCACGGATCCGGCGGAGATGCGTGGAAGGGCCAGGGCCTTCTACGCCAGTTTGTTCTCCCCGGACCCGACCGAAGCCGACGCCTGCAAGGTGCTCTGGACCGAGCTCCCGACGGTCAGCGAGGGCGACCGAGACCGGCTGGAGAGGCCTCTCACTCTGGCCGAGTTCTCGGAAGCCCTCCGTCTCATGCCCAACAATAAAAGCCCGGGCATGGACGGGCTGACCGTGGAGTTTTACCGCGTGTTCTGGGACGTCCTCGGCCCGGAACCCGTCACCGTCTGGGCCGAGTCCTTGGAGAGCGGGGTCCTCCCTCTGTCGTGCAGGCGAGCCGTGCTCGCCTTGCTGCCGAAGAAGGGGGACCTCCGCGACCTTCGGAATTGGCGTCCCGTCTCGCTCCTCAGCGCGGACTACAAGGTCGTAGCAAAAGCCATCTCGCTGCGACTGCGGTCCGTGCTGGCGGACGTCATCCATCCCGACCAGACCTACACCGTCCCGGGCCGTAGCATTTTTGATAATTTGTATTTGGTCCGGGATCTCTTGGAGCTCGGGTGTAGGGACGGCTTGTCGTTCGCCCTCCTGTCCCTGGACCAGGAGAAGGCGTTCGACAGGATGGATCACGGGTATCTCCTGGGCACCCTGCGGGCCTTCGGCTTCGGGACCCGTTTTGTGGGTTTTCTCCGGGTGCTGTATGCTCTCGCGGAGTGTTTGGTCAGGCTCAACTGGACCCTGACCGAGCCGGTCAGCTTCGGGCGGGGGGTACGTCAGGGGTGTCCGCTGTCGGGCCAGCTGTACGCTCTGGCGATCGAGCCCTTCCTCCGTCTCCTCCGTCGGAGGTTGACGGGGTTGGTGCTCCGAGAGCCGGAGCTGCGGCTGGTCCTGTCGGCGTACGCCGATGACGTGCTCCTCGTGGTCCAGGACCCGGGCGATCTGGCGCGGGTGGAGGCCTGCCGAGCCGTCTACTCGGCAGCCTCCTCCGCCCGGGTCAACTGGGTCAAGAGCTCTGGCCTGGTGGTCGGGGACGGGTGGCGGGCCGGCTCCCTCCCGCCCGCGCTTCAGGCCATCAGGTGGAGCGCGGGTCCGCTGCTCTATCTGGGCGTTTATTTATCCGCCACGCATCCTTCTCCGCCGGAAAACTGGCAAGGTTTGGACGCCAGGGTGGGTGAGCGGTTGCGGAGATGGGCAGGACTGCTCCGGTGTCTCTCCCTTCGAGGGAGGGCACTGGTGCTGAATCAGCTGGTCCTGTCCATGCTCTGGCACCGGCTCAACACCCTGCGCCCGGCCCCGGAGGTCCTGGCCAAGCTCCAGAGGACAGCTTTGGAGTTTTTTTGGCCAGGACTGCACTGGGTCTCTGCAGGGGTCTTGTCTCTCCCCTTGGAGGAGGGGGGCCAGGGCCTGGTCTGCGTGCGCAGCCAGGTCCGGACCTTCCGCCTCCAGGCCCTGCAGAGACTCCTCTTTAGTGCAGGTAGTCCGGCATGGAGCACTTTGGCGTGCGCCTTCCTCCGCCGCCTCCGAGGGCTCCGATACGACCGGCAGCTCTTTTTTATCCACCCGAGGGGTCTTCCGCGAGACCTCTCCGAGCTGCCGGAATTCTACCAAGACCTCCTCCAGACCTGGAAGCTGTTTTCGGCGACCAGGTCCGTTGTGGCCGCCGAGGGAGGAGACCTCCTCGCGGAGCCCCTGCTCCACAATCCAGCCTTGTGCGTGCAGGTGGCGGAGTCTCCCTCGGTGCGCCGGAGGCTGATCCTGGCAGAAACCACCATGATCGGAGACCTCCTGGACTACGACAGAGGGGACTGGGTGGATCCCCGAGCGCTCGCTCGGCGCATGGGGCTCTCCACCCCCCGAACCCCTCTGCGCCTACTCCAGGAGGTGAAGGCGGCTCTGCCGCGGCCCGCTCTCGACTTCCTGCAGCGGTCCGTGCGAGAGGGTATCCCCCGCCCCTCCCTTCCTGCAAACCCTCCGTCCCTTTTTATCGGGCCCCTGTTCCGCGGGCCCCCCCGGCCTCCCCACCCTTGGACCCCCAGCCGGCTGCAAAAGTTGCAGCCGGTCTGCTTTCGAACCGCGCCTCGAGAACATCTGTACACACTCGTGCTCCACACCCTGCATTTCCCCACCCTCGTGTCCCGCCCCGATACCAAATGGCGGGACTACTTAAGACCTGTTGAGGGTGGGGAACCCCGATGGGCCAGCCTATATTCCACCTTAATCCCGCAGCCCGTCGGGGATATCAGTTGGCGGCTCCTTCACGGAGCCGTGAGCACGGGCGTGTACCTGGCGCGGTTCACCCCCATCCCGGACACCTGCCCTTTTTGCGGCGTGAGGGAAAACCTGGCGCACGTCTACCTCGAATGCGCCAGGTTGCAGCCCCTATTCCGGCTCCTCCGGAACCTCTTACTGAGGTTCTGGCTGCACTTTTCCCCACACCTTTTCCTTTACGCACACCCAATCCGTGGCCCCACAAAGTCGCGGGACCTCCTCGTCAACCTCCTCCTGGCTCTAGCCAAAGCCACCATCTATAACACCAGGGAGAGGATGATAGACGAGGGGGTTCCCTGCGACTGTGGGGCCTATTTCCGTTCATCCCTAGTGTCACGTATCCGGGCAGAGTTCCTCTGGGCGGCGTCCACTGGCTCCATGGACAGCTTCGAGGAGCAGTGGGCGCTGTCCGGGGTTCTCTGCTCGGTGTCCCCATCCGGTCTCCTAGTTATAAACCTTTAACCTGCACTCCTTGCCCCTTTTGTCATTTTTTGTCCCCAGTAATTAGTTGGGCATGGGTCCAGTCGTCCCTCCCGCAAGGCTGGGGGAGGGGCTTTTAGAAGTGGGCAGGCTTTGCCCGCCCACTTTCCCGTGGTTCCAAATAGGACCCACTCCCCTCCAGAGAAGGAGAGGCAGCAGGGTGCAGGGGCTGCTCTCTTCCTTCTCCCTCCCCTTGCTCCTGCTCCTGCTCCTGCACCAGCTGGGGCTCTCCCTGCTCCACCCAGCCACCACCTGAGACCTCCGTGCTGCTGGACCTGCTCCCCCTGGACACCGCCGCTTCTCACCACCACCGGCTACTGCTGCTGCTGCTGCCGCCTGAGGGGAGAGGGGGGGCCTGCCGGCTGCCCCCCCTCTCCCCTCCTCCACTCCAGAGGAAGAGGACCCCACCAGCACCCACCACCCAGAGGCCTTCCCCCGCTGACTGCTGCCTGCCCACTGCCACTGCTGCTGCTGCTGCGCCCTGCCAAGGAGGAAAGAGGAGAACCACTATCCAGAACCATGGAGGGGGTTTGTTCATTAGACTGAACTTTGTTTTTCCACCTGCTCCAGGGGTGGTGGTGAACTGAGCTACTAAGAAGGGGGGCAGGGGGAGGAGCCCAGAGCCCTCCCCCCAAGTCCAGCTGCCCCCCCTCCTTTTTTGCTGCCACCACCCCCAACACCCCCCTCCACCACCCCTTACCATCTGGACTGGCTCCTCTCCCCTTGGTGGGGTTTGCTGCCCCGCCCTCCATCTGGGACTTTGCTGCAGTGGTGGGCGAGGTCGAGCCCTCACAGCGCTCGTGGGTGTGCTCCCTCCCCACCCCCTTGGACTTGGCCCCCCCTCCTCAGCTACATTTGGTTGGGAGGCCTTCCTCACCTCTGGTCACTCACCCTACCCCAGCAGCTTGTTCCTTTCCCCACTGTCTGCCCTCCCCTGCTAGCCTAGGTTGCTTCTCCCTCCCTCCCCAAAGCTACTCACCCGTCACATTTACTCCCAAAGTTTACCTGCCATGCCCCTGCCCCAGCTAGCCTAGTTGTGCGCCCCGCCCCTCTCAGCTGCTGTTTTGTCTCCTCTTCACCCCTTCCCCCAGCCGCCCGCTAGCGCTTGAGGACTACCCCGTTTGCCTTGTGCCCCTCTCGAGCACCTGTGTCCTACCCTCCCCCCTTTTAGTTAGTTCCCCTGTACACTGTACCCCCCCCATGATCCCATAGCCCCCCTTTTATACCCCAGTGCAGCCGGAGGAGCCGGCCCTTGTCCTGTACCCGTTGCTTTGTCCCTTGCCCATCGTGCCAGCACCCTCCTCCTCTGTTTCCAGCCTTACAGGGAGGAGTGGTTGCGGGCCTCTCGGTTCCCCTCATTTTCATCCTGCCCTTCCTGATTCCCTCCCTCCCTCCCTGCAGTCAGTCGGTGGGAGGGAGTGGTTGTCTCTCCCCTTCCCCCTCCTTCCCCAATCGCGCACCCTTTTCCTCACGTTCCTCCCCTCCGCAATAGCGCCCTCCTCCTCTGCCACAGCCTCAGCAGGGAGGAGAGGCTGCAACCCCCCCCCCTTTTTTCAGTTGCCCCTCTCCAAAACCAGTGCCTTCCCTCCTCCCTGCCCTCTCCCTCACGGACACCCTCCTCCCCTGCCTGCTGTTTGGTGGGGAGGAGTGGTTAACCCTTACCCTCCCTTCCTGCCATTTGTGCCTCCCTCCTCCTTCTCCACATGATGGAGGAAAACCCCCCTTCACTTGTCGATCCCACGGTCTCCCCGTTGCCACCGGGCCCAAAGAATGCCGCGGCTGACCTCCCGACCCCAGGCCCGAGCTCCGCCGCTGCCACGACCGATGCTCCCTCAAATCCGGGAGCAGCTTCCACCTCGGCCGGAAAAAAGGGCCGGGGGGGGAAGAAAGGCAAGGGCCCGGCCCCGAAGGCCAAACCCCCCACGGCTGAGGCTGCCCCGCCCGCTGTGGCTCCAACGTCCGCCACAGCCCCTCCTTCCCCTGCTGTTCCCTCCACCAGCTCTGGGGGAAATCCACCCACGGCCCCCAGAGCGTACGCCCAGGTGGCCGCTGCCGCCCCCCCACGTGCCGGGTCATCTGCCCATACCGCCGCCTCCAGCGCCATCCCTGGTGGCCGAGGTCCCTTTCCCACTCTGACCAGGAGGCACGGTGTTCGCTGCCTCCTGGTCGCCGCCTCGCCCCACGTCGAAACCTACGTGCGGGCGTTGGCGAGGGTGGTGGGGGCCTCGGCCGTGGTGGCGGCCTCCAAGATGTACGGCAAGGTGGTGTTCTTCCTTGCCTCGGAGGCCGCCGCCCAGGAGGCGGTGGAGAGGGGCCTGGCCGTGGGGGGCGTGCACGTGCCCCTCGAGCCATTGGAGGACCTGGGCGTACGGGTGGTTCTCACTTCCGTCCCGCCCTTCCTCCCCAATGCTGCCCTGTTGCCTTCCCTCTCCACTCTGGGGAAGCCAATCTCCGTGATCAGCCCTCTCCCGTTGGGCTGTAAGGACCCCGCCCTCCGCCACGTTTTGTCATTCCGCCGGCAGGTGCAACTGCAAATGCCGCCGGCAGCGCGTGGCGGGGTGGCGCTCGAGGGGTCCTTTATGGTGCCCTACCAGGGGGCCCTCTACCG
Organism: Pelochelys cantorii; assembly: GCA_032595735.1. NCBI lineage: Eukaryota > Metazoa > Chordata > Testudines > Trionychidae > Pelochelys > Pelochelys cantorii. The sequence goes on from CM064341.1 coordinate 11,910,569, forward strand.
GGTCCACTATTCTTCGGGGGAGGCCCGGTGCTTCCTCTGCCGGGCGATGGGGCACGTCCGGAGGGACTGTCCCTTGGCCCGGTCGGAGGAGGCGCCCGGGACCCCCGGGGCCCGGGAGGACGCCGGCCTTACCACCGCCGGCCCCCCTGGAAGTCCGGCCTCCGCGGCTGCCCCTCCTCCAACCGACGGCTCTGCTCGGCAGCCGAAGGCGTCCCCTCTGGCGTGCCCGAACGAGCAGGCGGGCCCTGACTCCATTCGATCTGTTTCTGCAGGGCCCGAAGAGGAGAGGGTGGCGCGGTTGCCGCCGGGCGAGGGAGAGGGCTCTCCCCAGGTGGAGGTCACCCTACCCTCCTCTTTCCCTCCCTTGCCTCAACGCCCTCCCCGAAAACAAAGTGCGCCCCCTGGCCTTGCCCCTGCTGACCAGCCCTCCACCTCCACCTCGGAGGGCTGGACGCTCGTTCGGGGGAAGCGCAAAGCCCGCCCTTCGCGGGCTCAATCTCCCCCCTCCGATGGGGAGGGCGGGAAGGCCCCCCTCCGAAAGATCTCGAGGGGGGCCAGCGCTGCCGAGAACGCCCCCGACGAGCTTCAGCAGGAGGCGCCGGACGAGGCGGCCGTGGCAGCGAGGGGGGACGATGTCGCCCCCCCTGTGGAGCCCCTCCAAGAGGAGGCCTCGGATGGAGCCCCCCCGGCCCCGGCTCCAGCTGAGCCCCCCCCGCTCCGGCTGAGGTAATTGTTGCCTTGGCGGCCGCGGGGGGGAGCTCCGGGGCCGAGGGGATGGAACTTAGCTCCATCTTCGAGGAGATCGAGGCCCTGGGTCTGACCCCGCTCGCTCAGGGGGAGGACGACCCTCCGCCAGCGGGCCTCGGTCTGGGCGGCGACTCTGCGGCGCCGCCCCCTCCCCCTCCCAATCCCAACTCCGTGTCCCAGGTGGCCGACCCCGTCCTCACACTTGGGGCGCCCCTGATATTGCCCACTGGCCCGGCCGACTCGAGCACCAGAGCCGATGCCGCCGAGCCCTTAGGGGCGACGGCTGGTGCCGAGTGGCCGGGTCTTGAGTCTGGGGACGCCCCCTTTCCCGCAACCGAGGCGGGGCGGTCATCTCCCCTTCCCGCTGGGAGGGCGCTGGTGCTAAATCAGCTGGTCCTGTCCATGCTCTGGCACCGGCTCAACACCCTGAGCCCGGCCCCGGAGTTCCTGGCCAAGCTCCAGAGGACAGCTTTGGAGTTCTTTTGGCCAGGACTGCACTGGGTCTCTGTAGCCGTCTTGTCTCTCCCCCTGGAGGAGGGGAGCCAGGGCCTGATCTGCGTGCGCAGCCATGTCCGGACCTTCCGCCTCCAGGCCCTGCAGAGACTCCTCTTCAGTGTAGGTAGTCCGGCGTGGAGCACTTCGGCGTGTGCCTTACTTCTCTGCCTCCGAAGGCTCCGATACGACCTGCAGCTCTTTTTTATCCACCCGAGGGGCCTTCCGCGAGACCTCTCAGAGCTGTCGGAATTCTACCAGGAACTCCTCCAGACCTGAAAGCTGTTTTCAGCGACCAGGTCCGTTGTGGCCGCCGAGGGAGCAGACCTCCTCGCGGAGCCCCTGCTCCGCAATCCAGACTTGTGCGTGCAGGTGGCGGAGTCTCCCTCGGTGCGCCGGAGGCTGATCCTGGCAGAAATCACCAAGGTCGGAGACCTCCTGGACTACAACAGGGGTACTGGGTGGATCCCCGAGCACTCGCTCAGCGCATGGGGCTCTCCACCCCCTGAACTCCCCTGCGCCTACTCCAGGAGGTGAAGGCGGCTTTGCCGCAGCCTGCTCTCGATTTCCTGCAGAGAGCCCTGCAAGAGGGTATGCCCCGCCCCTCCCTTCCTGCAAACCCTCTGTCTCTTGATATCGGGCCCCTGTTCCGCGGGCCCCCCCAGCCTCCTCATCCATGGACCCCTAGCCAGCTGTGGGATTTGCAGCCGGTATGTTTTTGAACCGCGCCAAGAAAACACCTGTACACGCTCGAGCTCCATACAATTCACTTCCTCACCCTCACGTCCCGCCCTGATATCAAGTGGCAGCACTATCTAAGACCCGTAGAGGATGGGGAACCCCAGTGGGCCGGTGTGTATTCCACCCTAGTTCCATGGCCCATCAGGGACATTAGTTGCCGGCTCCTTCACAGAGCCATGAGCACGGGCGTGTACCTGGCATGGTTCACCCCCATCCCAGACACCTGCCCCTTTTCCGGAGTGAGGGAAAAGCTGGCGCATGCCTATCTGGAATGCTCCAGGTTGCAGCCCCTATTCCGGCTCCTCCAGAACCTCTTACTGAGGTTCTGGCTGCACTTCTCCCCACACCTTTTTATTTATGTGCATCCTATCCATGGCCCCACAAAGTCGCGAGTCCCCCTCGTCAACCTCTTCCTGCCCTTGGCTAAAGCCGCCATATATAATACCAGGAGGAGGATGCTGGATGAAGGGGTTCTCTGCGACTGTGGGGCCTACTTCCGTTCCTCCCTTGTGTCACGTATCTGGGCAGAGTTCCTCTGGGCGGCATCCACTGGCTCCATCAACAGCTTTGAGGAGCAGTGGGCGCTGTCCAGGGTTCTCTTCTCAGTGTCCCCGTCCGGTTCCCTTGTTTTGAACCTATGACCTGCACCCCCTGCTCCTTTAGTCATTCTTTGTCCCCCACGACCAGTTGAGCCTGGGTCTAGTCGTCCCTCCCTCAAGGCCGGGGGCGGGCTGTGCCCGCTCACCACTCCTATGGTCTCAAATAGGAACCCAGTACAAGGTCAATGTCAGATCTAGCAATAAAATTCTTTCTTCCAAGTCCATGACTTTAGTCAGTAGACAGCTCTATCTAAATAAAAACTATAGTTTCTGCCCCAACAGTCCCTGCTCCTGTTTACTGCTTTTATTATCTTGTTCTTTTTTATGATTGGCTTTTTTCTTTCTCCTTGACCTTAAAATGTGGAGGCTCACTACTTATGACCATTCTTGATCCAAATCCAGATGGTCATTTTCAAATAATTGGTTACAATATTAAATATTCAGCTTTGGAAGTAATTGCCTGAGCAAGCTGCCAATTTACACAAGGACAACACCATAGGTTGTGAGGGGAGCAGGGAGCTTAGCTGATGTTTGGACTCTGTCCCAAATCCTGTAGCGGTGTCTTACCCAGATACTAGAATACCTTCAGATTTTACAGGTGAGAAATCTATGATGCTATTGTGAAAGGATGTACAGTAAAACTCCAATAGTCCGGCATCCAATTGTAAGGCACTCTGCATAATCCGGCATCAAAATGGCAAGAGCCTAGTGAGTGAGCTTTGGCAAAAAACGAGTCACAAGGCAGCAGCAGCAGCATCTGAACTGAGCAAAAAGGGTAAAAAGGGGTTAAAAAAACTAAAACATTACAGTATACTGTATACAGTATGTACAATAAAAAGGGTTAAAAACTCTTTATATACAGTATATACTGTATACAGCATGGGTGCGTCTAGACTGGCAAGATTTTGCGCAAAAGTGGCCGCTTTTGCGCAAAACCTTGCCGCCTGTCTACACTGGCCACAAGAATTTGAGCAAGAACACTGACTTTGTAATGTACAAAATCAGTGCTTCTTGCGCAAATACTTTGATGCTCCCACTCAGGCATAAGCCCTCTTGCGCAAGAATACTTGCGCAAGAGGGCCAGTGTAGACAGGAACATTAATTTCTTGCGCAAGAAAGCCCAATGGCTAAAATGGCCATCGGAGCTTTCTTGGGAAACAGAGCGTCTATACTGGGCACGGATGCTTTTGCGCAAAAGCAAATCTTTTGCGCAAAGGCACATGCCGGTATAGATGCTCTCTTGCGCAAATACTTTTAATGGAAAAACTTTTCCGTTAAAAGTATTTGCGCGAAATCATGCCAGTCTAGACACAGCCTATATATATAAAATTATAGTACCTCCTGATAGTCTGGCATATCCAATAATCCGGCACTACCTAGGTCCCAAAGGTTCCAGGTTATCAGAAGTCCACTGTATTTTGTAGATAATTGGTAGGGGTTATGCTATCTGGTATTACAATGCCAATGCATCTAAAATGCTTAGAGGATCAACTCTCTGTCAGCTGTTGATTAATGGCAGATGATCAGCTAAGTACTTCATTTCTCTTTCTATTAGTACCTTGGAAAATATAGCTTTTGCATTAATGGAGTTTAACAGCTACTTAAGACCTGATTCATAAAATGTTTATGCACCATTGAATTCCAACTAGGTTTTTTTAAAGCAATCCTCCTAGAATTTAAAGGGGGAGAAATCCAGAAACTTTAATAGCTTTTAAATATTGCATTTGGAATTGGTGCAATGTGACACCTCGGTTTATATATGAGAAAGCATTCCTTTGCCAAAGAGTCTGTATAGCATACAGGTACAAAAATCTGTAGAGGTCAGATGTTTAACTGTGAAATATTCTTGGCTAAGAGAGGCTACAGACATACTAATTGATCAATTCAATTGTGTTAGGTGAAATCTATACTAAACATACACTTATTTGTGGAAGTGCAAAGGGTGAAATGACAAGCAATTGACAGAATACTCAGTGGGGATTATTACTGGATATTGGATACAAGCCAAGTTTAGACATGGTAGAGATGAATCCCAGCCCTTTGATTTCCATCAGGGTTGTACTTGTTGACATTCCATGTGAATTTGGTTTTATAAATAGATAAAGTTAAAACCAAAATCTTTTACAGTTTTCTAACCCAACTTGTTTGAGAATTTTGCTTTTCTTTCTGGTCAGAACTGGAGCTATGCAAAACATTGGTAAAGAAATAAAAAGCCCCAGGCTAGCTTCAGGATTCAGGAGTAACCTGACACTTGAACTGAGTTTGTGTATCTTCCACTCAGCTGTAGCAAAGTTTTGAGACCAGGACAAATAGTTAAGGATTGTAATAATGAATTAGAAAAAGTGGAAGTAGACAATAAATATGTGTTTTGTATTTGAAAAGGGATGAGAGTGATACATTCATATTTTGCAGTAGTAATGAAATATTTCCTATCCCATCAATAATTAGGAATGAAGTTAAATTATCTTAAAGTGAAATATTTTTAAATAGTAAAAATCCTAGGAAGTGCCCAGGACTGGAGAAAAGCTAAAGCTGTATTGATATTTTAAAAGGGTAAATAGGATCACCCGCATGACTGTAGGGTAGTTAACCTGACACTGATCCCAAGCAAAATCATGGAAAAGCTGACATGGGACACAGGCAGTAAAGTTTTAAAGGATGGTAGCAAACTATTGCCAAACAACACAGTTATATGGAGGACACGTCCGATCAAGGAAATTTGGTATTTTTATGAGATGGTAACTTAACATAATTAGTTGTATTTAGATTGCAAAGCATTTGACTTCATCTCTCATGACATTCTGATAAAAAAGCACTGTACAAAGTCAATGTATTACATAGTAAATAGATTAGACACTGATTTACAGATAAGTTATAAAAAGCAATTGGGAATTGTCATTGAATAGAGAAACATCTGGTAAATTTTTGGGGGATCTGTTCTTGGCCCAAATATATTAAATATCTTTACCAATGGTCAAGATGCCCCAAGCTCACTCCTATCCGCTACCTCCAGCCCAGATACCATACCCCTACCTCTAACATCTTCTCTCCTTCCAAGACTCCCTATCCCCATTTCAGCCCACTCCCTCCCTCCCATCCAGACCCTGTACCCCCAAATTCAGCTTGCTTCTATACTCTCCCTTTCGCCCAGACCTGCACCACCACCATTAGCCTGTTCCTGCACACTACCTACCTCCCAGACCCCCAATCCCAGCCCACTCCCACACCCTACCTCCTTCCCAGATACCACATACCCAATCTGCTTCTGCACCCTGCCTCCTGTCCAGACTCCGCATCTCCACCCCAGCCCAGTCCTGACCCTACCTTCCACCCAGACCCCTCACCCTAGCCCCAACTCACTTCTGCACACCACCTCCTACCTAGAATCCACACCTCAGCCCATTTCTGCACCCTCCCTCCCTCCCAGACCCATACCCTCAGCCCACTCTGGTACCTTATCTCCCTCCCAGACACTGCATCCCCAGCACACTCCTGCACCCTACCTTCCACCCAGACCCTGAGCCCCAAGCCCCAGCTCACTTGTGGATACTACCTCCTGCCTAGAAACCAAACCCTAGCCCACTTCTGCACCCTCCCTCCTCCTCAGATCCAACACTCTCAGCCTACTCTGGTACCTTATCTCCTGCCCAAACACCACATCCCTAGCCCAATCCTGCACTCTTCATGCCTCCTACACCCTCACCTCCACTCCTAGCCCACTCCCTGGCAGCCCCCTCCCACACACTGAACCTCTCATTTTTGTCCACACCCCAAGAATGGGAGGCCCAAAATCTACTAAGCCAGGTCACCAGAAGAGTCAATTCAATCCTGGGGGGAAGCAACGATGAGCCCTGACACCCTGAGTTGCTGAGTGAAGTGAGTGTCTTTTGTTTTTTCTTCTCACCACCAGGTCAGTGAGGATTTTTATTTATTTATTTGTTTGTTTGCTTCTCACTTGTGCGTGGCCCCGACTGATCTTTCTGTGAGTCAGTAACCCCCAACCCAAAAATGGTTCTCCGTCTGCGTTTCCATGATTTTTCCGTCCATATGCAGAATAAATTTGACATGTGTGAATGTGCTCCACTAATAAAAACACAATACCTAACTACGGACACTCTTCTAATTAGCTGGGTATCATTTGAATCTCTCCTGAGTGGCAGCCTAAGTGCACAGTTTACAGGGAACACGGCTGCACACCCCTGGTTATTTTATGCAAGAGAAGGTTAGGGGATTACTTGTAGATTCTTGTAGACTGGAGGTGGTGAAACTTTTTTGAATCAGGGGCCACTGACTCACAAAAAAATCAATCGCAAGTGAGAAACAAAAACCAAACAAACCACCCAATCCTCAATGACCTGGTCCCCAAGTGAGAAGGAGAAAAAAATCCTTACAGCTGTGGCCTCCCATCAGGAAAGTCAGAAAAAAGACAGTCTCCTCTCAACCGCCAGCTTCACAGGGGTTGGGGCACAGGCACCGAAGCTCAGGGTGTACCCTCTGCATTGGTTTACCCCTCTTCTGAGGTCCCAGGGCTAATCTATTCTGTGGTCTCCCCAGGCTCTTGAGTGGGGCTAAATGAGGGTTTCAGTGTGTGGAAAGAGGTTGCTGGGGAGCGGGCAGGGATGGGGAGTGGGGTCTGGGAAGGAGGTAGGTGCAAGAGTGGGGTATAGAAGTGGGGTCATGGTACAGGAGGGGGCAGAGGATTGGGAAGCTTACCGGGTGCAGCTCCTGGCAGGGCACAGGTGTCTTCACATGGCTGTGCTCCTGGGTGCACATGTGGCCCCTCTGGCCCAGGCTGTTGGCAATCCAGCTGTAGATCTCAGCATTCGTACATCTGGTGCGGAGATCCTGGAGGTTTGCCTCCTCTCTCCAGATCTCAATGAGATCCAGGATCTCCTCACCAGACCAGGATAGTGCCCGCCTCTTCCACCCCCAGGTAGGGGCTTGGGAGCTGCCGGCAGCACTGCTGGCATCTGTGAAGGGCTCAGGAGGTTAGCTGGTGCCATAGCAGCAGGGAAGGCAGTGATGGCTGCTGCTGTGTGGCACAGGACTGGCAGGGCCTGCATTGTGCTACAAGACCTTTCCCCTGTCGCTGCAGCTTTAAGGGCAAGGGGCAAGGGGAACTATACAGTTTTTATGAGTGTGGGCAGAGTGGCCACTAAGTCACCTGTGGGAAGCCCTGGAGGCCACTTATTTCGAAATAACTCCTTCTGCTCCATCTACACACACCCTACTTTGAAATAGTTATTTCAGAATAGACTTTATTCCTCATAGAGTTAGGGTTACAGAATTCAGAACAAGATGCCCATTATTTCAAAATTATTTCAAAATAATGGACTTGCTGTGTAGATGCTCAATTTGTTATTTCAAAATAACATGAGTTATGAGTTTGTTATTTCAAAATAACATGAGTTGCACAAGGCATAAGGGATCGGTCGGCAAAGGCTTTCCTTGCTGACCGATCCCCGTCTTGACTGCCGCTTCGTGTCGACAAACAGCTGAGCCGGCACAACGCGGCGGCCATTTTTACTCTAATGAAGTGGGGGATATTTAAATCTCCTGCTCCATTGACTATGTCGGTATGTCTAATTTACATGCCTCAGTCGGCAGAGGCATGTAGTCTAGACATACCCTTAGAGACTAACAAGCTTTTGTGGGCACAACCCACTTCTTCAGATGAATGGAGCAAGGGGCTGTTAATTAAAGTGTCCATGCTAAATGTGGGACACTGAAAGAATTGGGCTTGTTTAGTTTAGAAAAGAGAAGACTGAGAGGAGACATGATAGCAGTTTTCAAGTATCTAAAAAGGTGTTACGAGAAGGGAGAGAAATTGTTCTCCTTGGCCTCTGAAGATAGAACAAGAAGCAATGGTCTTAAACTGCAGCAAGGGAGGTTTAGGTTGGACATTATGAAAAACTTCCTCACTGTCAGGGTGGTTAAACACTGGAATAGATTGCACTGGAATAAATTGCATAGGGAGGATGTAGAATTTCCATCACTGGAGATATTTAAGAGCAGGTTGAATAGACGTCTATCAGGAATGATCTAGATGGTGCTGGGTCCTGCCATGTGGGCAGAGGACTGGACTTGATGATCTCTCAAGGTCCCTTCCAGTTCTAGTATTCTGTGATTCTATAAATGTCCATAAATGTCCTTAGCCAGTATGGGTAAGGAAAGGTGTCCCTAGCCTCTGTTTGTCAGGGTGGAGATGGATGGCAGGAGAGAGATCGCTTATGATATATCACATTAGTGGATGTGCAGTTATATGAGCTTCTGATGTGGTGGCTTATGTAGTTAGGTCCTGTGATGATGTTGCTTGTATAGATGTGTGGATGTAGTTGGTAACAGAGTTTATTGCAGGGGTAAGGTGCTGGGTGAGTTTGTTTGAAGTGTGATGCATTGTTGCTGGAAAGAATTTGTGTGAGGTTAGGGGGTTGTCTGTAGGTGAGGATTGGCCTATACCCCAAGGAATGTGAGAGTGAGAGACTGTTTTCCAGGATAGGTTATAGATTGTTAGTGATACACTGAAGGGCTGTGTCTATACTGGCATGATCTTGTGCAAAAACTCTTTTACGGAAGAGTTCTTCTGCAAAAACTCTTCCAGAAGAGTGCATCTACACTGGCATGTGCTTTTGCACAAGAAATGTGCTTTTGCGCAAGAGCATCCATGCCAGTGTAGATGCTCTCTTGTGCAAGAAAGCTCTGATGGCCATTTTAACCATAGGGCTTTCTTGCACAAGAAATTCATGTTGCCTGTCTACACTGGCCTCTTGCGCAAGAACAGCTGCGCAAAAGGGCTTATTCCTGAGTGGGAGCATCAGAGTTCTTGCGCAAGTGGCCCTGATTTCATACATTAGAACGTCAGTTTACTTGCTCAAGAGCACACAGCCAGTGTAGACAGGCAGCAAGTTTTTGCGCAAGAGCGGCCGCTTTTGCGCCAGATCGCGCCAGTGTAGACACAGCCAAGGAGTTTTAGTTGGGGGCTGTAGGTGATGACTGGTGTATTTCTAGGGCCCAGTCTTGTGAAGCACTGAAAGACCTGCCATTGCCTATTTTGGTATATATTTATTGTCTGTTTTCCCCACCTCAGTACAAACACTCAGAGTAAATCCCATCACTATGAATGGGAACTGAGAGTGGAGCCAGTTGAAAGTCAGAATTTGTTCCACTGAAAACTGTGGAGTGGGGAACTAGACACATCAAAACCTTCTGTGGAAGGGAAATTTTAAAGAGAATCTTTTAAAAACAATCAAAATGTTTGAGCTTTGTGAACAGGGAGTTTCAAGAGGGAGTTCTCCAGGTGAAAGAGAAGCGAATACGGGACCCTGGAGGTAAGTGGCTGTCTGTAGTGTGTGTTTGTGTTTAGGGGTTACTTGCTAGTTGCCTGAAAGAAACTGTGTGCTGAGCTTGTGTCTGTCTGTCTACCTGTTTGTTTGCTTGTTTGTTTGGAGATTCAAATGCTGAGCTGTTTGTTTGAAGGGCTGTGTGCTGTGGCCGGCAGTTGGAAGCTGTGAGCTTCTTAACGAGGATTTGAAATCTAGAACCTTCTGTTCATTGGTTGAGCCTTAGGCAAGGGGCAGAGCTATCAGGAAGACCAGGGCTTTATAAAGCTCGTGACTAAGCGACCAGGGAGCTTTGCAAACAGGGAGTTTCAAGAGGGAGTTCTGAAGGAGAGTTGGAAGGGGGTGAGGTACACTTGCCATTCTTTAAAACTTTTTAACTAAACTAAAAACAAAACTTCCTGATTTAAATAAAACCCTATCAATAACCTAAGTAGCTATATAGGAGAGAATGCAGGCAGAAGCCCAGCAGCAGAGTGGGGGCTATCCTGTTGATTGCACACAATGTAGCATGTATGATTACCTGCCCTGTGGATGGGTGGCGTATGTGTGCATTCGGTGTAAGGAGCTTCTGGCCTTCAGAGACCATGTATGGGCTCTGGAGGCTGGGGTGGCTGAACTGGAGGAGCTAAGGGAGGCTGAGAGGTACATAGATGAGGCTTTCCAGCAGGGGCAGACTGGCAATCAAAATAGGCCCAGGAAATGGGTTGAGAACGGCCCACTTTTTCACATCAAAGAATTTTTTTTAATTTACCCTTTGACCCCCATTAGCCACGCCTCTGACCCCCATTAGCCATACCCCCTGACTCCCATTAGCCAGGCCTCTGGAGGTAATACTCTCGGGGCAAGATGGACACATGACCAGAAGTAAAAGGTGTCATGTGCCCCCTCTAAGGACTTTTCCCACTATCCTCCTACCAATAGGGATTAGTTTGGCCCCCACCAAACCTCCCTCATGCAACTATCCTGCAATTGCATTAACCCAATGTGTGTGACATTAACTTGGGGGTGGAGAGGCTGGGGGAAGTGTTCCCTCAGAGGCTATGTCTACACTGGCAGCGTCTTACACAAGAACATCTTGCACAACCATTCTTGTGCAAGAAGTCTTGCACAAGAGAGAGTCCACACCGCCATGTGCGAGATGTGTTTTTTGTGCAAGAGCACCCATGGCAGTGTGGATGCTCTCTTGCACAAGAAAGCTCTGATGGACATTTTAGCCATAGGGCTTTCTTGTGCAAGAAACCCCTGCCATACGTCCACACTGCCCTCTTGCGCAAGAGCTCCTGCGCAAGTGAGCTTACACCTGTTAGAAAAGAGCGTAGCTCTTGCACAAGAAGCCCTCTCTAACCATGCCCTACTGTAAATCTTCTTGCGCAAGAGCTGGCGGGCAGTGTGGACGCTTTGCAGATTCTTGCGCAAGAAGGGCCGTTGTTGCACAAGAACCCGCCAGTGTAGACATAGCCTAAGAGTTTCCTCCCATGAGCAGAATGAATTTTGTGTTGTGCACCAGTACTGAGTTCATGTGGCTTGTTTGGATGTGCTACTGTGGCACCCAAGTTATTAATAAATATCTTACAAACCTCTACCTTTTCCCTCTGCTGCCATGTCTCCTCCCCTTGCTCCATCAGCTCCCCTGGTGCCTGCTGCCCCCCCACCCCTCAGCCTCCTCTGCTGTCCTGACTCAGACTCCTGCCCTTCTCACTTCTCACTGCCCTCAGCCCTCCTGAGACCTGCCCCCCTCCACCAGTCCTTCTCTCCCCCTTGTGCCCACTCCTCCAGTAGCCCCACTCTGATCATGTGAGCTACCCCTCCTCATCCCCTCTCCTAACACCTTCCTCTACATACCTGCCCTGCCTCTCTCCTCTGGTGCTGGTCCCTCCCCTGCAGGTGTCTGCCCTTCTGCTTCACCCCCAGAATCCCCTGGCACCTGCACCCTCCTGGTGCCTCCCCCTTCCCTCACTGCCCCTGCCACCTTTGCCCTCTTTTTCCCTGATCCCACCCCCTCACCACCCTCTGCCCCCCGTTCCCTTCATGCCCCTGTGCCCTCACACATGACTTGCTCCATCCCCGCCTTCCTCATGCCCACCCCTTCTTTCAAGCCTTATCCCAGCACCTCCCCCTCCAGCCACCAATGCCCTTACCCTCTCCTCTCCCAGCATCACCCTTTCCCCCCTCCCACTGACACCTCCCCTTCTGCCCTTTTCCTCATTGTCTCCACTTGGCCCCCTGGCATTTGTCTCTCCTCCACCCTGTCCCTTGGTGCCTTCCCCTTTCTTCTCCTGACCTGCCCCCTTCCCCTCAACACAAGCCCCTTCCTCTCCCTCCCCTTCCTCCTATTTCCCCCCCCCCACACACACACCTTCTGCTTTCCAGTTTATGGGGCTGGAGTCTGTGATCGGGCCCCAGCTGCTTCCAGGGCTCCAGACCACGTGCTGGGCCTCGAGCTGGGCCACGTGGTGCAACTCTGGGCCAAGCACTTTTAAAGTCCCGGGCCATGACATCACGCCACGCCCAGGTATCTCCCCTCTCACCTGTTGCACAGTGTTTGAGCACACCGCACATGCGCTCCCTCGGCCCCACTGTGCCCTGTACGTGGCCGGCACACGGCGCTGGGGAATTTAAAGTGCGGGGCTGCGGCGCCCCATCACAATCCCCCTCCTTCTCCAGCAGCCTCCAGCCAGCCCTTCGGCTGGCCCTTCGGAGGACAGCCTACCGGGAAATTCTCAGTGTCCCGCCGGGCCAGTCCGCTCCTGCTTTCCAGAACACTGTAGAATTGTCCCACCTCCATTCAGACAGCCCCTGTGCTGTTAGGGAGAATGAAAGGCTCAGGGAAGAGGAGGTTACTCACCTTCCTATAACTGACGTTCTTCAAGATGAGCGTCCTGGGGGCGCTCCACATTAGGTGCTGAGTGTCCCAGCACCTCTGGACGGATTTTTCTCTAGCAGTGCATTGGGGGCCACGCATGCATGGTGCATGGCACGCGCGGGCCTCCCCTGGTACCATCACGCATGCGCAGACCCCCCTCCCTTCAGTTCCTTCTCTATCCAGAACCCAGCAAAAGAGATAGTTTATGTCTTATTACTATAGTTTTCTGGAGTAGAGAGGAGGAAGGGAGGGTAGTGGAGCACCCCCAGGGATGCTCATCTCGAAGAACGTCAGTTACAGGAAGGTGAGGAACCTCATCTTCTTCTTCGAGAGGCATCCTTGGGGGTGCTCCACATTAGGTGACTACAGAGCAATATATTTTATGGATGTAGGGACTTTGGATCAGGTAAGTACACTGTCTGCAATACAGCTTTTGCTAGTCTAGTGTGCTGGAGAGGTCCCGAGGCAAGTGCATAATGTCTTGCAAAGGTGTGTTCCGATGTCCACATGGCTGCTGCACATATTTCCTCAATGGAAACTTTCCTCAGGTAAGTGACTGAGGTGGCAACCGCTCTTGTCGAGTGTGCTCGGATTGACATCAGTGGCGGTAAGTCATTCAGTGAATGTCATGTAACAATGAAGTCCAAGATCCAATGTGATAATCTCTGTGACGATATTTGATTTCCCTTGCTATGATCTGCGATGGAGACGAAAAGTTGTGGAGACAATCTGAAAGGTTTTGTTCTGTGGATGTAGAAGGAGAGCATCCTTCTGACGTCTCGGGTGGGCATCTGTGCTTCAAACGCGTTGGTGTGAGGCTTTGGAAAGAATACCAATAAGTATATTGTTTGGTTAAGGTGGAAAAAAGAGCAAACCTTAGGTAAGAACTTAGGGTGTGCTCGCCTGGAGACTTTGTCTTTGAAGAAGATGGTAATAGGTGGGTCAGCCATTAGGGCCGCCATCTCACTCACTCTATGCACTGAAGTTATTGCCACTAGGAAGGCTGTCTTTAAGGTTAAGTGGCATAAGGAACATGTAGCCATTGGTTGAAATGGTGACTTTGTCAGCATTGTTAGTACCATGTGCAAATCCCATGGTTCTCAAGGGGCTGCAACATTTGGGTATTGCTTGGTTATTGGGTGTGCGAACACTATAGTATCCTCCACTGGTGCATGGAAGGTTGTTATTACTGCCAAGTGCACTTTGATGGAGCTCAGAGAGAGCTGTGATTGTCTGAGGTGCAGTAAATATTCTAAGATTGCAGGGAGCAGAGCATCCTGTGATGGTATATTGCGGGAAATCGCCCAGTGTATGAAGCAGGTCCATTTATTAATGTATGTTTTTCTCATTGAAGGAGCCCTACTTTGTAAAAGGACCTGTTGTGAGCACTGCAGATCTATGCCTGTGAACCATTGAGGTACCACGCCTTGAGGTGGAGTGTTGGGAATTGAGGGATTAGGAGATGTGATATAGAATCTTCGGGTTGCATGGGAGCATAATTGGGTGGTGTCGTGCCATCCTGTGTAGGAGGGGAAACCACGGTTGTCAAGGCTAACAAGGTGCTATGAGAGGGTACGTCTACACAAGTTCATTAGTTCGAGCTAGGTAGGGTAATGAGGGCAACTGGAGTTGCAAATGAAGCCCGGGATTTAAATATCCCGGGCTTCATTTGCATGTTCCCGGGCGCTGCCATTTTTAAATTCCCCCTTAGTCCGAACTCCGTGCCCGTGGCTACACGCGGCATGGACTAGGTAGTTCGAATTAAAGATCCTAATTAGAACTACCGTTACTCCTCATGGAATGGAATGAGGAGTAACGGTAATTCGAATTAGGATCTTTAATTCGAACTACCTAGTCCGTGCTGCGTGTAGCCGCGGGCACGGAGTTCGGACTAAGGGGAATTTAAAAATGGCGGCGCCCGGGAAGATGCAAATGAAGCCCAGGATATTTAAATCCCGGGCTTCATTTGCAACTCCGGTTCCCCTCATTACCCTACCTAGCTCAAACTAACGAGCTAGTGTAGACGTACCCAGGATGACTTTTGCTTTGTCCCTCCATGTCTTTATGAGGACTCTGTTGAAGAGGGGAAAGGAGGGAAACGCATAAAATAAGGGTGTGCTCTGTGTTAGGACTGTTTCCCCATGCCCACCCTGGATGGGCCCTGCTTGGTGCCGCATTATCTGAGGCAGGTATGGTGTGGCCTGTTGCCTCTGAGAGGGCACTCTTCCACTTTTATGTTTATTGCACTGCTCGCCTGAGGTACCTGGGCAGTCAAAAGTGCTCAGGTGGTGCTTATCAGAGTAATCTGATTGTTTGCCAGCAGAGTGCCTCTTAGGCGAATGTTGAGGCAGTGACTTTGCCCATCTCTTTGTGGCTTTAGGGGATTTATCCCTTTTTGCCACATTACTCTGTCCCGAACCTGAGTCAAAGGAAGGGTGTTAGCCCTTGTCAATCAGAAGCATTTTGAGCCTGAGCTCTCTATCCTTGCATGTCTGCACTTTAAGCTTCGCACAGTGTGGATAGTCTTTTTGAGAATGCAAGTGCCCAAGGCATTTAACACATTTGTCGTGGCCATCTGAGGCTGGTATCACATCATTTCAGAGTGCACAGTGTTTAAATCTGGGTGATGCCATGCCACGGTAGTAATCTGAGAGAGCTGTCCAAGATCAGAGCAGTTTTTTTAAATTATTAGTAATAATAAAAAACCACTAATAACCTAAGATCAACTAACTATAAAAGTAAAGGTTATTTAAAGAGTTGAAGATCGAGAGCACGGAAGAGTTCTGTCTGAAGCTGGGGATGGTAGAAAGGAATTAAAAGGGGGGCACGTGCACTGCGTGCCATGCATGTGCAGCCCCCAATGCACTGCTGGAGAAAAACCCATCCAGAGGCACTGGGACGCTGAGCACCTAATTTGAAGCACCCCCAGGGATGCCTCTCGAAGAAGAAGGAGAACATTCAACTGGAGTACAGCGAAATGATCCCATAGTTGGGACCCTCCTTCCAGAGGATGTTATGGTATCCTCTCGCACTGAGGATACATCTCCGGGGGAGGGAACTCCACTTGTTAGGAAAAGGCAGGTGTTAGTAATGGGGGATTCGATCATTAGAAATATAGATAGCTGGGTTTGTGATGACCGGGAGAACTATATGGTGACTTGCCTTCCTGATGCGAAGGTTGTGGATCTCTCAAGACATCTAGATGGTCTTAAGTGTAGTCAGGGCTGGACTGAGGCATGGGCGAGCCGGGCAGCTGCCTGGGGTGCCAACCGATGGGGGGCGCCTGATGGCAGCTGTAAGGGGTGCGCGGTGTCCCTTACAGCTGCCATCAGGCGCCATGTGCCTGGCTCCCGCAGCGCCGGCCCCGAGGCACCAGCCAGCAGCGCCCTTCCCCCCACGGCTGCGGGGCCCTGCTCGGCCCGGTGCGCACACCAGCAGCGCTGGCTGGGCCAGGCCGGCCTGCGCATGCACCCTGCGCCCCGCGGGTGGGCCCTGGGCTGCGCGCCAGCAGCCATGGCTGGCCCATGCATGTGCCATGCGCCCGGGGGCAGTGGCACGCGCCCGGACCCAGGGTGCCAAAAGGGCTTGGGCTCCTGCGTGTAGTGCTGGGGAGGAGCCAGTGGTTGTGGTACATGTAGGTACCAATGACATAAGGAAGGGTAGGAGAGAGGTTCTGGACACCAAATTTAGGCTGCTAGGAAAGAGACTGAAATCCAGGACTTCCATGATAGCCTTCTCTGAAATGCTTCGAGTTCCATGCACAGGGCCAGGTAGGCAGGCAGAGCTCATGCATGGATGAGACGATGGTATACAGAGGAGGGGTTTAGGAACAGGGGAAATTTTGGGGATGGGGGAGCCTATACAGGAAGGATGGGCTCCACCTAAATCAAAATGGAACCAGACTGCTGGCATGTAACATTAAAAAGGTCATAGAGCAATTTTTAAACTAAGGACTGGGGGAAAGCTGACATGTGTGGAGGAGCCCATGGATCGGACAGAGACATCTATTAGGGGAGGTTCTATTAATAGAGATGCTCTATGTTCTAGTCAGGAGGAGAAGATGGAAATATGGGTCAGATCAAATGACACACAATCAAATGAAAAAGAGTCTAACTCCTCAGGAAATGGCAGACAGTGACAAACTATTTAAGTGCTTATATGCAAATGCTAGAAGTCTAAATAGTGAAATGGGTGGACTGAAGTGCCTAGTTTTAAAGGAGGATATTGATATAATAGGCATCACGGAAACTTGGTGGAATGAGGACAATCGATGGGACACAGTCATACCAGGGTACAAAATATATCAGAAGGACAGAGCAGGTCGTGCTGGTGGGGGAGTCGCACTATACATGAAAGAAAATGTAGAATCAAATGAAGTAAAAATCTTAAACGAGCCAAAATGTTCCATAGAATCTCTATGGATAGTAATTCCAAGCTCCAATAATAAGAATATAGCTGTAGGGTTATACTAATGACCACCAGATCAGGACAGTGATAGTTACTATGAAATGCTAAGGGAAATTAGAGAGTCTATCAAATTAAAAAACTCAATAATAGTGGGGAATTTCAACTATCCCATATTGACTGGGTACACGTCACCTCAGAATGGGATGCAGAGATAAAATTTCTTGATACCTTAAATGACTGCTTCTTGCAGCAGCCAGTTCTGGAACCCACAAGGGGAAAGGCTATTCTTGATTTAGTCCTAAGTGGAGTGCAGGATCTGGTTCAAGAGGTAAATATAACTGGACCACTTGGAAATAGTGACCATAATGTAATAAAATGTACCATCCCTGTGGTGGGAAAAAACCTCAGCGGCCCAACACTGGCATTTAATTTCAGAAAGGGGAACTACACAAAAATGAGGAAGTTAGTTAAACAGAAATTAAAAGGTACAGTGACAAAAGTAAAATCCCTGCAAGCTGCATGGAAACTTTTGAAAGACACCATAAGAGAGGCCCAACTTAAATGTAAACCCCAAATTAAAAAATACAACAAGAGAACCAAAAAAGTGCCACCGTGGCTTAACAACCAGGTAAAAGAAGCAATGACAGATAAAAAGATATCTTTTTAAAAGTGGAAGTCAAAATAGTGGAAAATAGAAAGGACCATAAACTTTGTCAAATTAAATGTAAAAATATAATAAGAAAAGCCAAAAAGGAGTTTGAAGAACAGTTAGCCACAAACTCAAAAAGTAATAGTAAAATGTTTTTAAAATACACCAGAAGCAGGAAGCCAGCTAACCAATCAGTGGGGCCCTTGATGATTGAGATGCTAAAGGAGCCCTCAAAGATGATAAAGTCATAGTGGAGAAGCTAAATGAATTATTTGCTTCAGTCTTCACGGCTGAGGATATTGGGGAGATTTCTAA
Organism: Pelochelys cantorii; assembly: GCA_032595735.1. Taxonomy (NCBI): domain Eukaryota; kingdom Metazoa; phylum Chordata; order Testudines; family Trionychidae; genus Pelochelys; species Pelochelys cantorii. The sequence goes on from CM064341.1 coordinate 11,928,722, forward strand.
ACCAGAGCCATTCTTTTTAGATGACATATCTGAGGAATTTTCCCAGATTGAGGTGTCATTAGAAAAGGTTTTTGAACAAATTGATAAACTTAACCTAACAAGTCACCGGGACCAGATGGCATTCACCCAAGAGTTCTGAAAGAACTCAGATGGGAAATTGCAGAACTATTAACTATGGTTTGTAACCTATCCTTTAAATCAGCTTCTATACCTAATGATAGGAAGATAGCTAAAGTGACACCAATATTTTAAAAGGGCTCTAGATGTGATCCTGGCAATTACACACTGGTAGGTCTAACGTCAGTACCGGGCAAACTAGTTGAAACTATAGTAAAGAATAAAATTGTCATACACATGGATGAATTTAATTTGTTGGGGGAAAGTCAATATGGTTTCCGTAAAGGGAAATCATGCCTTACTAATCTACTAGAGTTCTTTGAGGGGGTCAACAAACATGTGGACAAGGGGGATCCACTGGATGCAGTATACTTAGATTTCCAAGAAGCCTTTGACAAGGTCCCTCACCAAAGGCTCTTAAGTAAAGTAAGTTGTCATGGGATAAGAGGGAAGGTCCTTTCGTGGATTGATACCTGATTAAAAGACAGAAAACAAAGGGTAGAAATAAATGGTAAGTTTTCTGAGTGGAGAGAGGTAACTAGTGGGGTCCCAAGGGTCTGTCCAAGGGTCTGTCCTGGGACCCATCCTATTCAACTTATTTATAAATGATCTAGAGAAAGGGGTAAACAGTGAGGTGGCAAAATTTGCAAATGATACCAAACTGCTCAAGATAGTTAAGACCAAAGCAGACCATAAAGAGCTTCAAAAAGATCTCACCAAACTAAGTGAGTGGGCAACAAAATGACAAATGAAATTTAATATTGATAAATGTAAAGTAATGCACATTGGAAAATATAATCCCAACTATATATACAATATGATGGGGACTAATTTGGCTACAATTACTCAAGAGAGAGATCTTGGAGTCATTGTGGGTAGTTCTCTGAAAAAGATCCACTCAGTGTGTTGCGGCAGTGAAAAAAGCAAATTGAATGTCAGGAATCATTTAAAAAGGGATAGAAAATAAGGGTACATCTAGAGCTACACAAAATACACTCCATATTTTGTGTAGCATTTTCTGATACTTTTATTGGAAGAGGCATTTCCGACATTTGGCACACCTAAACTGGACCAAATGTCAGAAAAAAACCCTCTTTCGAAAGCCCCCTTCTTCCTCATAGAACAAGGAATACAGGGGCTTCCAAAAGAGCGCGTTTGCTCTTCCGCAAAAGAAAAGCAGAAGAGCAAACATATTCCCTAGATGCGGCAGAGTTTTTTCAGGATACCTCTGGTATCCCAAACCCCCCCCCCCTCAAAAAATGAGGAGTAATGTTAGTTCGAACCAAGGGCTTTGGTTCAAACTAACGCGTCCCGGCGCGCACTTCCTGGTTCGAATCAGCTGTGATTCGAACTAGCGCACCGGCGAGTTCGCGCTAATGGAGCGCGGGATATTTAAATCCCAGCTTCATTAGCTACTTCGCTCGTCTGCATTTGCATCCCTAGTCCGAACTAGGGAGCAAATGTAGGCGTACCCTCTGTGATCCAGTTGGGCCTTAGATAACACCCTAAAGGCTTGGATATGCTGTAAGTGGGATAAAACTAGAAAACATTTAAGATACATTGCCATTATAGTTTACAGCTCTCTGTAGACAAAACTATATTGCTGGGTGGGGTGGGGAAGGATTTCACTAATTGAAAAGAGTCTTCATTTTTGCTAGTTCAACAACCTATATTGTTTGAAGCATAAATCACAAATCGGGTGGGAAATCAAATACTGTTTTTCACATTATACTTCTTTGGCTTTGTGTATAATTGTAACTTGTGGTGGTAAGAAATAATCTGTATTATGAGGAAGCAGGAGGCAAGGAAAAAATTGCTGCATTGCAGTCCAGAGCCTATTCCCAGTTTCAGATATAATTTACTCACAATGAGTTCTTCATATAATTCATAAAATAGCAGTGAGCCTCATTTACCAACACAACAGGGCTGCATGTAATTAGAAATATTTCAAAACGGATTTTTTCCCCATAGATCAATTGTTCCTTCTATAAATGTTGCTAAAACTGTTGTCTTTGTAAAATGGAAAGCAGTTTGAACTAGATAGCTGTCTAGTGTGGAAAAAGGCACAGTGCAAGTAGTTGGAGATGTCTAGTGACAGTCCTGTTATTGGCTTGTTTTTTTTTCTCAGACGTGATTGACTCTTTTATTTGAGCTTTGTAAATATCCCAACCTAAAATACCATGGGCCAGCTGGTGCAAATGTGTAGTTGCTCTGAAGTCAAGGAACCTTTGCAAGATGTACCTCATCAGAGGTTCATATTCCCCATATCTCCTTATGTTAGCATATTAGTCTCCATTCTCATTCTCATCTTCTTTAAACCGTTTTTACCCTGGACTAACACCATTGACTACATTGGGGTTACTCCTGGTTAAAGCTACCTGGCAAACTTTAGTTCCATAACTGGGAAACATTTTTGTCATGTTCAGAGAAAATATGAAAATTATTGAAAATCTCACAATATACTGTGGAAATACTGAAATATGATTTTCTAAGCAAAAATAGACTTGACAGTCCAACTGGCTGCTGGCAAGTTAAGAGTCTGGATGGTTTTACATCTGCTATTCAGTGGTGTAAAGCCATGAAACTGAGAAGACACACAAGAATTTCAGTGAGCAATTGCCAGAGCTTCTAGCCTACACTCCTCTGTAGAAGCCCTGGGTCCTCCATATCCTACTTGGTAGGCTGAAAAGGAGCTGAGAAGCCCTGGTATGCCAGCTCCTGCTCAGAAGCTGGGTAGATTTAGATAGCATGAAAGCTGATTTCCATGGGAAGTTCAGGGGGAAGGGAAGATAAAAATAGAATGGATTAGGTAAAACATTTTTATTTTGATGAATCAGCAAGTTCTGACAAATGTTTTGTTGGAGTGTTTTTGAGCAGCTATAGTTCTGATATAAATCAAACCAGTGTTAACGCGAGGACAATCAAGCTCAGTGAAACTTGTCTTAAGCTCCTAATTTGTCTTAACCTAATGGATCAGTAAAACGTGGCTGCCTTTTTGAAGTAGTCTTTAAGGACGGACAAAATTCTGCTGGAAACCTCACTGGACAACTTTGAAGTGCATTTTTTCAGCCTGTAGGTGTTGATGCTCAATGCAAATGTCAGGGTAGAAAATATCTCTATGCTTCCAGTGTCAGAGTTTCCCCCCTATCTTTCAGCTCCATGTATTTCATTGTCTTCACTGGATTTTGGATCAGGCCCAGAATGCACATAGATGTGCTTAACAAATTATCTTTATGTTCCATTTAGATGATTATCTCCCTCTTTTCCCTTTGACATTGTTCAAGTTCTCCTGGCATATAGTATTATTTTGTTTGACATTATTACCTCTCCTATTTCCATCCCACTGGCCTAACATTAATTGTGACCAAGATTTGCTATGTATAAGGTCAGGGACTATCTTTTAATTTATGTTAATAAATCACATTGCCTGTTCCTTTGAATTTGTTATGTAATGCCACAGAACATAGTGACTCGGTTTGTTAAAAGAAAAGTGACAGGTCATAACTGTGGATAATTTTCTGCACTTTTATGCTATATTCAGCATTTCCCTTTGCAGTGGATTTTATCCTTCCTACATCCTTTTGAAATGTTATCTGGTCTATTATATATTTTCAAGTTGTAGAATGGGGAAAGGAAACAGAATAAGACTAAACGAGTATATTAGGCATAGAGGAAATTAGCTAAGAGCTAAATCTTCATCAGATGTAAATCAGCATGATTCAATTTAACTTCCATGGGGCTATAGATCTTCAGTTGGGATAAGTTCTCTAAGCGGAAAGAATAGTGTAAAAAGGAGCTGTGTGGGATGAGGCTTCCTTATGTGCATGACTCTGCAGAGTCTGTTCAATAAAAGATGAATGCATACTGGAACATCTGGAATATATGCAGCTCAGTTTCTGTTTGTGAGGTACTGTAATGGCCTTGTAAAGAGTCACACTCATAAATACAAAAGCCCAGATGTATTTTTTTCAGATTGACCTTTCTCCCAGTAGAAATGCATTTTGGGAAAATTAGAAAACTAAAGGCTTACTGTTTCCAGTCCAAACTGCTTGAATTTCAATGGATGGATGCCTGAAGGCTTGTAAAGCCCCAGGCCTTTAACTGGCTGCATATAGCGGAGCCCTAAATCCACATAGCTCTCCAACGTTATCTTCATTTGTTTCATCATAGACCAGGACCCCATTGCTCTAGGAGTTGTACAAACACAGAACAAAGACAGTTCCTGCCCGAAAAGGCTTACATTGTAAGTATAAGAGAAGAGTTGACAGCTGGATGCAGGCAGACCAAATGGGAAGCACAATGAAAGAAAGACAATGTTGGTCAGCATGATGCTCAGCACATCAACAGCTTAATCATCATAAAGTTTTTTTTGTAGGCAGTATGTCAAAGGAAACTTTTAATGAGCGATCGAAGAACAATAAGTTTGTTTTACAGATTTTTTTATGTGGCACTCCATTATTTCAGTGAGGCTTCATATTCTTTATGGAAATATTCCTGTCAATAGGAATATGACAAAACTCGACGATGCTTCATGCAAAATACTTCTTGTAACACATAATTTAAAAAGTTATAATCAGCTGAAGGTACATATTCCATTTATGTGTGTGTGTCATTCCTATGTTTGAAGTTAGAATTATGAAGAATAAACCTGTTTATTAATCTAGCTGTGCTAAGTAAGGGCCATTAGCAGGACTCAAGGAACTTAATTGTCCAGTGTGCAGGACAATAATCTGTGAATAGTCTTGCTTTTCCTGCAAACCTAGATTATGGCTGGTCCCACCAACACATGTGGCCAGGTCAACTGATGCTGGAACCCATTTTGTATTCTGTACTTCTCCACTGGCAGTGTGAAGTTTAAACTGAACACTGAGGAGTCCCACTTTTGGCTATGGATATATAGAAGTGGGAAACCAAACAATAAAGGATTGTCAGATGACAGGACATCCCTGGTTTTACCATCTAAGAAAGAGACCCTGTGGCCCCTGGGCCAGATCTGTCCCTTGGTTTGACTTGATCTGGTTCACGGTGAGGCTCAGAGTTTCCTCCCTATAGCAGGGAAAGCCAGTGCTGGTGCTCCAGCCCCATGGTGAGTCTCCAAGCCTCAGCACCCCTCTGCCCCCCCCCCCCCCACACACACACACACACACAGCTGAGCAGCCAACACTAGAGCCCCTGTGTGGCCAGCTCTGCTTGGTGGGGGAAGGAAATAGCTGTTCATGCTTCTGTTCCCTCTCCCTCCTGGCTGGGGAACAGTAGTGTGGGAAAGCTGTCCCTGCACTTGCCTGCAAGCTCCACTCCCTTCACTCCCATTGGCAGGGAATTGTTGCCAATGGAAGTGGTAGGTGGCAGTGCCTACAAGCACAATGCAGTGTGGAGCCACCTTTCCCCCCACCAAATGGGAACTGCACCAGGTAAATGCCCCAATCCCCTGCCCCAGATCCCACACCTTCAGCCTGCTCCTGCACCCAATCTCCCACCCAGACTCGGCCCCCCTCACTCACACCCTAGCGGTCCCCTCCAACACACTGAACCCCTTATTTTGGCCTTATCCTAAAGCCTAGAGAGGCCCACAAAATCTGCTAGCTCCAGGCCCTCAGAAGAATTAATTAAGCCCTGAAAAGACCAGAGCCATTGCTCCCCAAATTCTATGAGTGAGATGCGTGTCCCTCTTTTTTTTTAGTTTTTTTTCTGTTTAGTTGGGTCATGTTTAGCCATGTCAGTGAGGGATTTTGTTTTGTTTTGTTTTGCTTTTTGCTTCCCAGTGACTGAATTTTCTGTGGGTCAGTGGCTCCCAAACCAAAAAAGACTCCCCGCCTGTGATATAAGACATCTGCTGCATACACCTGGAACTGAACATTAAGGATTGGGCCCAGACAGGCCATGTCTACACTACACCCCTCTGTCGGCAGAGGGATGTAAATAAAGCACATTGAAAGTGCAAATGAAGAGGGGATTTAAATATCCCACGCTTCATTTGCATAATTACGTTCTGGTGCTGTTTCGAACAAGCGTCATTTTGAAACTGAAACCGCGGTTTAGACGCGGTTCTGCCGACAGCGGGGTGATTTTTCGACAGATCCTGTACTCCTCAAAAAACGAGTACAGGATCTGTCGAAAAATCACTCCGCTGTTGGCAGAACTGTGTCTAAACCGCGGTTTCAGTTTCAAAATGGTACTTGTTCAAAACAGAGCCAGAACGTGATTATGCAAATGAAGCGCAGGATATTTAAATCCCCGCTTCATTTGCACTTTCAATGTGCTTCATTTACATCCCTCTGCCGACAGAGGGGTGTAGTGTAGACACGGCCACTAGGAAGACTACCTAGTTTGTTAAAGAAGCTAATTAAAAGAACTTGCTGGTGAGATTTTACATATAATATGTTTCTAGGTGTATTAACCTTAGCTGGTTTGGTTTTTTAATTTTGCTCAGTAACTTACTTTGTTCTGCCTGATGTCCACGTAAACTTGAGGCTGTGCACCAGAGTGCTGTGTCAAATTCTTTTGACTGAGCCTTCCCAGAGCTGAGCTGATCTCAATCACTGCTACTCTGCTGTGGGCAGAGAGCCCAACTCTGCAGGACAAGGTGGTGGAGCACCCCAGATGGCAGGTAGGTAGGCTCAGTGGCACGATCAGCCCAATAGGTGACAGTCTGAAGTTGATCTCTGTGATTGAACATGTCACACATGTGTCTGCCCATGTTGATCTGACTGCAAAGTCAGGGCCTCAGAAATTACAGGCCCCACTTTGGCAGCCTGGCTCTATGCAGCAAGGCACTTAAACATATGGTTAACTTTAATGGGCTTTACACTTAAACATGTGGGTGACAGGGTGTACCAGGCCCTTTGAGGCCCCCTGCTGGAGGACTTGTGGTCCTACCACAATCAGAACGAAGCAGACTTCATTAAAATGAACTGCTGGGCATAAAATTAAGCCAGCCATGAAAGCCAGTTTCTGGCAGGGATTAAAAGGGATAAAACAGAAGAACTTCTCAGGCAAACAGGCCTTGGAGAGACCTTGTGCAAACATGGAACAGACAAACTCAAGGATTGTAACCCTAAGTGTACAGGTGAAGCTGATGGTACAGAATGAAAAGCATCCCGCTCAATTACAGCAATTATAGAAAGGGGTATGTGGCTGCTATTTGTAGATCCCCAACTTTGGAATCTGTATAAATGAGCAGACCCAGGTTCCCCCCCCCCCCACCCCATTGGCAAAGTGGCCAAGCAAAGGGCCATTAGTTGGACTGTGTAATCCTGGACGGGGATTAAAGTAAAAAAGTGACCTGGCTGGAGAGCTGGGAAACAACATAAATGCAAAAGACAAAATATCCAGGGAGAAAGCCCTGGGTCCGCTGCTCTATAAGGGTATGTCTACACTAGCCACCCTAGTTCGAACTAGGGTGGCTAATGTAGGCATTCGAACTTGCAAATGAAACCCGGGATTTAAATATCCCGGGCTTTATTTGCATGTTCCCGGGCTCCGCCATTTTTAAATGCCCGGTAGTTCGAACTCCCTGACCGCGGCTACACACAGCACGGGCTAGGTAGTTCGAATTAAAGCTCCTAATTCGAACTACCATTACTCCTCGTGGATACAGCGCTGAGCCAACAAACAGCTGATCCGCACAGCGCGGCAGCCATTTTAATTTAAATGAAGCGGCGATTATTTAAATCGCGGCTTCATTTGGGTATGTCTAGTAAACTAATCTACATGGCTCTGGCGACAGAGCCATGTAGTCTAGACATACCCTAACAGAGCAGGCACAGACTCAAAGCTAGCCCAGAAGGGGCTGAGAATTGAGCCCACAGGCAGAAGCACAGATACCAAAAGGGCTCACTGACAGTCTCTGTTGGACCTTTGTCACTCCAGGGCTATGTCTACATTGCACACTTCTTATGCAAGAACAACTGTTCTTGCGCAAAAACTTGCTGGCTGTCTACACTGCACATGCGTTCTTGCACAAGTAAATTTACAGTATAGCATTGGAAAACAGGGCTTCTTGCACTTCTTGCAAAACAGGGCTCTGACGCACTGTATCAAGAAGAAGCCTTCTTGCGCAAGTGTTCTTGCGCAAGGGGCCAGTGTAGACAGGCAGCCAAGAGTTTTTGTGCAAGAACTGGCCTCCCAGGAAAAAAGCCAAGTGACCTCTTGGACGCTCTGTACCCGGACTCACAGTTCCTTACTTCCTGGTTACCGGACCCCCCCTTAAAGTTACATGCAGCCTGCAGAGTCCACACGGCAGCAGCTGCACAGCCAGCAGCTCCACCACACAGCTCTGCCCTGCTGCACCCAGGAGCCCGCCAGAAATGTCTGCTCCACAGGCATCCCGAGAGCCTGCACCCTCCTCCCAGCAGCCACACCAGGGCTCCCAGGAGGCCTGGAGGGGCACAAAGTGGTGTGCCTCTTGCTGGTCCCAGGCAGAGGTCAAGGCTCTTCTCGACCTGTGGGCCGAGGAAGAAGCCCTCCACAACCCCCATGCCCATTGGAGGAATGCCAACATTTTTCGCCACATGGCCCAGGCACTCTCCCAGCAGGGACATCCAGCCCGAACCCTTGAACAGGTCTGGGCAAAGGTGAAGGAGCTGCGCCTGGGTTATGTCCGGCCACCGAGGGCAAGGGGGCAGGAGCCGACACCTGCCCCCGCTATGACCGCCTCCACGCCATCCTGGGGGACACGGCCATGGAAGGACCCTCGGTGCCCGTCGACACCGGCCTGACCCACCCTGTCACCAGGCCAACCGAGCTGGAGGAGGAGGATGACCTGCCCACTGGGTCCAGGTCGGAGGAGGACGAGGACAACCAGAGCAGCACCGTCACCCTCCACCTGGAGCCAGTGGTGAGCAGCCAGGACGTCTCCCGGGCTTCATCTGAGGCCAGTGAAGGTTCCTCCAGCGAGTGTTGCACTTCTCACTCGCAAGGGCAGGGGGAGCTGGGTGCCCAGGGGGGAGGGAAAGGAAGCGTCACTGGGGCAGTTCGACCTGCACGCTGCGTAACAGTACACAGCACGTGCAACCTCGTGCAGACTGACTGTGTGGCATGTGGACACGGCAGGCAGCTCCAGGGCACACCTGGGACCCTGCTGCTCGCACACATCCTGCCTGGGGGGAGGGGGGATGCCGGCTGGAAGCAGCCAAGGCCCCGAGAGCTCAGACCAGACCCCACACCTCCTGAAGGGTGCCACACACAGACAGCATGCATCCATGCCTGGCCATGCGACACAGCAGCTGCTCCTGGGAAAACCACAGCAAGCCAGCCCTGTGAGCACGACCCCCACGGAGCCCCTCGGCTGCTCCCAGCCCCTAGGCTGCCCCCGAGGGAAGCTCCTCACTGCAGCCATGCACTTCCCTGGGCTCCTTGTGTGAGGGCTAGTGGGAGGTGGAGTGGGGAAGCCGTTGGCCTGGGCCTATGGCCACTTGAGTTTTGCTGCAAGGATGGTACACTCCCCAGTCACCCTGGCTCCGTCTCTGAGGTCATCAATTGACAGGGGTCCGAGAACCCAGACCCCATCTGCCATACTTGCAATGTGGGGATGTGTACGCAAACATGACTACAGCATCACTGGTGTGTTGCTCACAAATAGTGACAACAGTCGAAGCCATATGCTCTATCTTGGGGAGGGAGTTTGCACAATGCAATGCAGACACACATAAGAACACAAGAACATAAGAATGGCCAAACTGGGTCAGACCCAAGGTCCATCTAGCCCAGTATCCTCTCTGCCAACAAGGGCCAGGAGTGGACCAAAGACAATGATCAAGTGATTTGTCTCCTGCAATCTATCTCCGGCCTTTTACAAACAGGGGCCAGGGACACCATTCCTTACCCCCTAACTAATAGCCTGTTATGGACCTCACCTCCATGAATTTAACTAGCTCCTCTTTAAACTCTGTTATAGTCCTAAGCCTTCACAGCCTCCCCTGGCAAGGAGTTCCAGGGGTTGACACACCACATGCCAAGTGGCCAGGACACAGACAAGCAGTCTTCATTCACAGTGATGTCTCCCAAGGGTTACAATCCATGGAGGATCACTTTACTCCAGGGGAGTCCTGTATGCAACCATACACACAGGGGACCAATTAGGCCCAAGCCACAGTAGAGTGGTGTCACCTGGGCTCAGGGTGGAGGGCATGGGGTGCAGGGACAGTGTGGGAAGGGCTGCCTGACTGCCTCATCATTTTCTCTGTTCTCTGCAGCAGGACCACCCAGGAGCAAGGGACGCTCCAGCCCTGCAGTGGTGGCACCACCAACCATCCAGACACCGGTGGGCCAGGCAGAGGGACCAGCTTCTACGGTGGCACGTGCAGGCCGTCGAACGAATTGAGGTGGTGGTCAGCCGAAAGATTGAGGCTAACCTGAAGTGGCAGCAGCAGGCATGGGGGCAGTTTCTCCAGAGGTGTGACCGGATGTGTGACACAATTACCACCCTGATGTCACACATTGGCTACACCGTGCACTATGGCATGGCCTTGCCACATCCTCCTGCCCTCCCTGCCATGCCCATGCCCCCTCCTGCTGCCCCTCCAGCCACCCCTCCTGCTGCCCCTCCAGCCGCCCCTCCAGCCAGTGCCATGACCCCACCTGCTGCACCCTGTCCTGCCCACATCCCCGTCCTGCCTGCTCCGACCCAGCCTGAAGGATGGCGAGGCCTCCGCACTCGTGGAGGCACTGGCAGGAGCCGCCCCTCCCAGCAATATCTCCCCCTCCCATTTGAGAGCCCCTTCCTCCTCCTCCTCCTCCCAGTTGAGAGGCCCCTCCCACTGCCCACCCTTATTTCCTGTTGTAAATAAAAATAAAAGTTTTCTGGTTTTTGAAGAAAAAAATGGTTGTGTTTATTGGGAGGGGAGGCGAGGCGGGGGAGGGAAGGGTTGGGGATGGGAGGGAGATGTAGATGGGAGACAGAAGCGACCCTACTGTGGGGCCTGGGAGAACATGTTCTTTAGGGCCTCTCGGATGTGCACCCCATCATAGTGCGCCTGGCGGATGGCGGCTGTGCGGGGCTGTTCAAATGCCCGGCCCTCAGCTGCCATCCATGCCAGGAGGAAGGCCTCCCCCTTCTGCTCCACGATGTTGTGGAGCATGCAACACGCTGCCACAACTTCAGGAATATTCTGCTCACCCATCTTGAGATGGGTGAGCAGACAACGGAAGCACACCTTCAGCCGGCCAAAGGTGCACTCAACCTGGTTGCAGGCCTGGTTCAGGTGGTCATTGAAATGTGCCTGGCCGGGGTCCATCTGTCCTCTGTAGGGCTGCATCAACCAGGGCATGAGGGGGTAGCCTGCGTCCCCCACAACACAGAGAGGCATGTGGACATCCCCAACTGTACATTCCCACTGGGGGAGAAAGTGCCTGCCTCCGTCCTGTGATGCAGGCTGGAGTTATGAAGGACACAGGCGTCATGCGCCCTGTTGGACCACCCCACATAAATGTCTGTGAAGCGGCCATGATGGAGAAGTACCCCTTCTGGTTAATAAAATGGGCCGCTCAATATTCCGGGGCATGGATGGGGATGTGGGTTGCATCCATGGCTCCCCCGCAGTTGGGGAACCTCAGAGCAGCGAAGCCAGCCACTGTTGCGTCCATGTCCCGAAGGCAGATGACTCTCTGGAGCAGGATGTCGTTGATGGCATGGACAACCTGCAGAAGGGTACACAGAAACACAGGGAATGCACCGAATGAGGCAGGGTAGGTGCATGATCCTTTGGGGGGTGCCCACCCCCCTGTGATGCTCTCTGATGCCCTCTGTCCCCAAACACCCAGGGGTTTGTGCCATCCCTCCCTCACACAGACCTGCTGGTATGGGGGCGGGGCGGTGGGGACCAGGGTCCCCTCACCCCACAGCCCCCCCCCCTCCATACCAGCAGGCCTGTGTGAGGGAGGGATGGCACAAATCCCTCGGTGATGGGGCTTCCCCCACTCTCCCCACCCTCCCAGCCTGGAGTCTTCCCTTCCCCGGGCCAGGGAGTGCAGCACCCCCCCAGGACTTACCTGCATCAAAACAGCACCGACTGTGGACCTGTCCACCTGAACTGGTGTCCCACTGAGCGGTAGCTGTCCGGGGTGGCCAGCTTCCAGAGGGCGATGGTGACTGGGATGGCGGGCCGCAGCCAGGTGGTACATCTCCGGAGCGCAGGGGCAAGCCAGGCACACAGCTCCAGGAACGTCTGCTTTTGCATTCTGAAGTTCCGGAGCCACTGCTCGTCGTTCCATTGCTCCAGGACCAGCCGGTCCCACCAGTCAGTACTGGTGTCCAGTCTCCAGTAACACCTCTCCACGGTCGGGTGGGGATGCCACAGAGATGCCACCGCATCCATGGAGAGGGAGTCCAGATCGAGGTCGGTCTCGAGCTCCTGCAGGAGTAGCGCAGCGGCATGGAGCAGCAGCTGCAGGCACTCCAAAATGGCCGTGTGGGACAAGAGCAGGCACAGGGCCACCCCTGGCTCCATGAGAACACCAAAGGCACAAAAGGCATTAGGGCAGAAGCTGTGGTGTGCAAAGAGGCCGAGGGCAACCACAACTAGAACTGCTACGGCTGTCAGTCCCTATAGGAGGTCCCAAAGCACTCAGCAGGAGAGAAACGGCTGCCCAGGGAGATCCCTTTAAGCACGTGTCTCAAAGGAGCTCCAGCCCCCGCCCCCGGAAAGTACTGGTGCCCTTTTGCCCTCTGCAAAGTAGTTCCATGCTGAAGTTTTTGCACAAGCGCGTCCTGCCAGTGTGGACGCTCTCTTGCGCAAAAGCACATGGCTTTTACGATGCGCTGTGACCAGTGTGGACGCTCTCTTGCACAAGTACTTTTGCGCAAGAACCCTGGCGCAAAACAGTTCTTGTGCAAGAAGCCTGCAGTGTAGATGTAGCCCAGGAGTTCATCCATTTTAAGTGGTGTGTTATTTAGCTAGAACACTGAATGACTGAAGATCTGCCCCATGAGGGCAACAGCCAATAGGGGGCAACTTGAGCAAAGAGAGAGAGACAGAGAGTGAGTGCAAGTTTGCCTCTGGCTGACAGGAGGCACTTGTGAGAGGTGAGTGCATCTCATTCTAATGTGATTAAGATTTTGCTGAAATAGAGCCAGAAAGGAATCTGAGAAAAGGACAGAGAAAGAACAGGGGCAGAAAAGAGGGAAATAGATGAGCAGAAGTATGACTGTCTGGGAAGAGAGGCTACATAGCTAAGCCTAACTATGCCAAGTGAGATTGATGGGCTAGGAAACAATATCTTGTAAGAGCTCCCAGGAGAGAGACTCCAGCCAGGTTGTTTTCTGAGAGGGTGATCTTTATGAGATGTGCTGAGGAGTTCCCTGGTGCCATTCCCTAAGAAAAAATGATCGCCACCATTATTCTCTCATCAGAATTAATTGTCCCGTTTGCTTTCTTTACAATTGGGATGACTCCTTTTCTCTCTGCACATTTGTAAGTCTTGCTAGGACCAATGCTGCTTTGTGGTGACAAGCAACATATGTGCAATCACCCACGGGGATTTAGGAAGACAATGGTATTTTTTGAAATCTGCCTTTTTGCCTACATTCCCTTTTGTGATTATACTCTTTGTATACAGCACCTAACTGTTGAAAGTGGGGGGATGCACAAGAAACAAAAATGAAAAATTGTCTGATAACCTTCCATCTTGCTGAGGAAATCAGGTAGAAGAAAATAATCATCCTGAAAACATCATTCTGAATTTGGAAGGGATTGGTCAGGGGGACCAAGTCATTTCTCACTCATAGTTTGATCTTAGTTCCACCTTGTTCCAAAGGAGAAGTAAATTTTGCCAGTCCTTTTCCTGGCAGAAGTCCAATAGGATCCCTGCCCATGCTGGGCCTTGCTATGTGAGTTGCCCTTATGGAGGAATAAGGGGGCTCTTTTCACCAACTTGATCCTCCTGATGACCATGTAGGCTATTTGAACTAAGAGGTCTAATAAAAGATATGGCCTCATTCACCTTGGCTGCGTCTAGACTGGCATGATTTTCCGCAAATGCTTTTAATGGAAAAGTTTTTCCGTTAAAAGCATTTGCGGAAAAGAGCGTCTAGATTGGCACGGATGCTTTTGCGCAAAAGCATCCGTGGCCAATCTAGACGCGGTTTTGCGCAAAAAAGCCCCGATCGCCATTTTCGCCATTGGGGCTTTTTTGCGCAAAACGGTTCTCAGTTGTCTACACTGGCCCTCTTGTGCAAAAGCATTTGCGCAAGAGGGCTTTTTCCCGAGCAGGAGAGTCATTGTATTTGCGCAAGAACACTGACGATCATACATTAGATCATCAGTGTTCTTGCTCAAATTCAAGCGGCCAGTGTAGACACCTGGCAAGTTTTTGCGCAGCCAAGTCAGTGTAACATAATTAGTCCTGATATACTTTCCTGAACAGCGATGGATGGCTGAATTGGAACCAAAATGAACAGAAACAAAAAATAACCATGATAATAGCAGAGTGGATGTAGCAGAACTCGAATCCCCAAACAAGTCCTTGGTGACTTTGCTCCTAACCCCAACTGACATTTTCTATATTCTATATATTTGATTGTGACACTATTTATTTGACAAGATTGCTGGGACAAAATAATGGGTCACCGAGGGAACAAAAGTTTGATTTCTCCTTCTGTTAAGCTGTTATTTGATCTGATTCCTGTTTCATTTCTTTTCCTTAATTGTTTTCTTTCTAGCTCCTAGATTCCTTGCTCTTTGGTATTATAGACAGACCCTTAACTTCCTCTCAGTATCAATTTTTTTCAGCTTCATACTTTCAACCTAAGAAATTGCCAGCATTTCAGAATCATTCTGCCTCAGTTAGGGCACATCTACACAGCAGCATTATCCTGGAATAATGGATTTTTCACCCTCAGTCCATTAGGTATTATTTCATTCTGGAATAATGGACGTTATTCCAAAATAACTATGCGAGCATCTACACAGCAAGCCTGCTATTTCTAAATAATTTTGAAGTAATGGACATCTTATTCAGGATTCTGTACCAACTAATTCTATGAGGAATAGTGCATGTATAGACAGGGAAGCTAGAGTTATTTCAAAATAAGGGGCCTCCAGGAAATCCCACAGGTGCCCTACTGGCTGTTCTGTCCACACACATCAGAACTCTATAGCTTCCCTTCCCCTGCAGTCCTTCAAGCTTCAACCTCAGGGGAAACGGTGTGTGACACAACAGGCCCTGACTACCCTGAGCCACACAGCAGCTGTCAGTTCAGCACTTTCTGCTGCCATGAGCAACCCCATTGCTCCCACTGAGCTCTCCATGGCTGCAAAGGAGCAGGCAGCCTGTTCCCAGAACCCTGCCCAGGGACAGAAGAGCAGTGTGCTCTCCTGGTCTGGTGTGGAGATCCTGGACCTCATTGAGGTCTGGGGAAAGGAGACAAACCTCCAGTATCTCCACATCAAATGCAGGAATGCAGGAATGGCTGGATGGCCTGGTCACCAAGAAGCAGGTATGCATGAAAGTTAAAGAACTTAGGCAGGCCTATGCCAAGGCCAGGGAGTGCAGCTCCCACTCTGGGGCAGCACTGCAGGCCTGCCCATATTATGTCCAGCTCTACCACACCTTAGGGAGCGGGTCAGTCCCTTCCCTCCTGTTGATGTGGACTCAGGGCTAGAGATGCCCATTGTCACCCTCCTGGTGGGCAGAGCTGGTGAGGAAGAGGAGGAAGAGAAGGAGGAGCTGGACGAGGCCAACACCAGTTCCATGCCTGCCAGCCAGGATGTCATACTTGCACTGCAGCCAGTACCCCCTTCCCAGTATGTCTCCTGGGCATCATCTGAAAGGGAAGGCCCCTCAGGTGCGTGCCATTACATTCCCTAGGCACACACTGGTGGAAGTGGTGGGTGGTGAAAGGCTGCCACACACTCCTCGCTTAGCCTTCTTGGCCTGGGGATTGCGCAGCAACCTGTGCATATGGGTGCACATGGAGCACCAGTCCAGGGCACACAGTCCCAGAAGGCAGCAACAGAGGACCCTTGTGCTCTGGCTCAGAGGGTGTCTGGAGAGGCTTGCCTTATTCCCAACACCAGGATGGGATGCCCTCCCACCACAAGCCAACACTAGAAGGAGTCTAGGAACATGGAGACACCCACACACACTCAGGAGTACTGCACACTCCCGGGAACAGCACAGCAAGGCAAAGGAACATCTGCCGCTCACACACACCTCCCCCCAACACCCTGCCCACCTCTTCTCCAGCGGGCAGGGATACAAGGCCTCTCCCTGTGGAACGCTGCCACTGCTGGACCCAGTGTGCGCGTGGCATGGAGGGAAGCCCAGCAATCTCATGGCCCCTCTCCCATCCTCAGGCTCCCAGTCTAGCTGGCACCTTCCCATGCCTGCTTGTCCCCAGGACATGGGGTTAGTGAGGCACCGCCCCCTTGGACATCTGGGTCCCAGCAAGAAAGGGCCAACCATCTAGGCCTCAGGTGGCCTTGCTTGAAGCACGTTGCCTTTGTTTGACCCAAGGTCTTTTGGTCTTGGCTCAGAGATGACGGCTAGACTTCATGCATGATGTCCCCCAGGATGACTGCCCTTCTCTTTGTTCTCCACAGCTGGACCAGCTGCAAGAAGGGAGCAGTTGCCACTTCCTGTGCTATCCTCCCAACCCCACTTGATCCACTGGCACCGGAGAGCCCACAAGGTCCTCCAGAAGGAGCATATCACTGCCCTGCGAGTCCTGAAGCACTCCATGGACTGGCAGGACCAGAGACTGGAGGAGGACCGGCAACTGTACCACAATACTTGGCAGGAGCTGCTGCAGCAGGGCCAATCCATCTGTGCTGCCTTCCACTGAGTCATCGACCACCTGGTAGTTGCTCCTGTGCCGGCTCCCACCCCTCCAGCTTCTCCCCAACCCCTTCGATGGCCGCTGAGGGCCCAGCACACAAGGAGGTGGCACCACCCGATGCAGGCGCCACTCCCAGCCCCAGCCCTGAGCCTCTCCTCCCCCTTCCTCCCCTTTCTACTCCCTCTTCCCCTCTTCAAGGTTCTTTCCCCAGTGCCTCCCCAGTTATGTTTACCTCAAATAAAAAAACACAGATTCTTGTTCCAAAACAAAAACTGTAGTTTATTGACTGTGCAGAGGAAGGGAGGGTGAGAGGGCGAGGGGAAGGGAAGGGCAGTTGAAGGGAGGGGTATAGGAGGAAAGGCAAAGAGGAGCAATGAACAGGCTCCTTGTGGGGAGGCCCAGGGGAGAGTGTCCTTGTAAGAAACTCTCCCTCAGGGCCTCCTAAATTTGCACAGGCCCCCTGATGGGCCTGCCAGATAGCAGCTGTGCATGGCTGCTCAAAGGCCCTTCCGATCCTATCAGCCTCTGCCCCCCACCCTTGCAGGAACATCTCCCCCTTACTTTCATAAAGGTTGTGGAGGACATAGCACGCTACCATGATTTGGGGGACATTCCACTCATTGAGGTCTAGCTGGGTGAGGAGACAATGGAACCTCCCTTTGAGATGCCTGAAGGCGCCCTCCACAACAATACAGACCCTGCTGAGCTTGGTGTTATAATGTTCCTTGGTAGAGTCCAGGTGTCCAGTGAAGGGCTTCATGAGCTGGGGGAGCAGAAGGTACAATACAGACCAGCATGTCCACATCCCTAACCTTGATGGTGTGGTTGGGGAAAGGGGTGCTGATGTGCAGCTTCCAGAACAGGCTGGAGTTTTGGAAGACAAAACTTTATGCGCCTTCCCCGACCACCTGATGTAGAGGTTGGTGAACTGGGCACAGTGGTCCACGAGGGCCTGCAGTACCATCAAGAAGTACACTTCTGGTTAATGTACCCAGATGCTCGCTGGTCAGGGGGCCCGGATAGGGATACAGGTGCCATCAATAGCCCCTGCAGTTAGGGAAGCCCATGGCAGCAAAGCCGGCGATGATGGGGTCCACGTTTCCTAGGTTGATGACCCTGTGCAGCAGGATGGTGTTGACGGCCCTCACTACTTGTAGCAGGAGACAAACAGAGAATCATAGGGTTGCCAGAGCCCTCGGGAGTTCCCCTCTCCCCACCCCTTTCTCCTCACACAAGGAGCAACTCCGACTTGCCCCATCCCCTGTCAGGGCTTTGGAAAGGTGGGACTCAAAAACCTCCGAGGGAGGGGACTTCTATGACCCCCAAAACCTCCACCACCATCTCCACCCTTACCTAGGGAACCCAGCTCCAGCAGTTCAGTTCACCAACCTCCTGGGACAATAGCATGAGAGCACCATACCTGCATGACCACAGCTCCACATGAACTGGTTCCTGATGAATCAGTAGCTGTCTGGTGTGGCGCGCTTCCAGATGGCAATGGCTACCAGCTTCTGGAGGGGGATGGTGGTTCTCATGTGGGTGTCCCATCACCTGAGGGCAGGGGCAAGCCACTCACAGAGCTCCAGAATGTGTCCTACATACAGAAATTCTGGAGCCACTGCTAGTTGTCCCACCGCTCAAGTCAGATCTAGTGTCCAGTCGCCAGAAGCAGCGGTGCATAATGTGCACAGGAGGACCGGTGGGGCTGAGCTCTGTGAGCAGCACCCAGAGAGAGGTGATGAATTGCCCCACAATGATCTGGGGGTCTTGTTCCTGCAGGGCCTGGAAGGCAGCCTGCAGAAGCTACAGCAGAAGGTGCACTAACACATATAAGGGCCATCGACTGCAGGGAGACAGGTCCGGCTCCATGGCTAGAGAGCAGAGGTGTCTGCAAGGGCAACCAGAGCAGGCAGTGAAAAGGCTTTGCTGTCCCTCAATGAGGTAGGCAAAGGAGAAGAACCCAAGACACGACTATACAGACTTTAAGCTCGAGCCTCAGATAGTCTCAGTCAGCAGCTCCAGGAAGTGACTGCTGTCCTGATGCCCTGCCTGAAGTGCTCCGGGGGGAGGGGCCTTAAATGTGATTCAGTGTCCAATGAATGTGGATTCTCTATTTTTAAATAGCTCAGAGCTATTTTGATGATCATTCCCTCCAAAATAGCTTATTCTGAAATAAGAGTACAGTGTAGACATGCCCTTATAGTGGGAACTATAGAAATGAAGAGGTGTTATGGATGCTTAAATAGGGAGAACCTATTTGACCTCTTCAAGGCATTTCTCCAACAGTTCCACTTCTTCAGTGTCAAAGTCAGAGGAAGTCTTCCTTTCCTGTATTATATTTTTCCAAATCCTGTCCAAACCAGGTAATGATTCTTCCTTGCTAAGGATGGGTCATCCAACCATACTTTATAGTCCCCTCCCCTACACTATTCCTGCTCAATACTTAAGGCTGAATATCAAACACACCCAAGCAAAGCAGGAGCAAATTGAATTTACATAGACATACCCAGGGTCTCTCCCCACTTCCAGCTAGCTGTGAGGGACACATTTCCTCAGACTCACCTTACAGTAGGATTTGTGAGATAAAGCACATGGGGCTTCTCCTCCCTCCAATACACTCTGCTGAACGGCTATTTCAGGGGACTGTAAGGGCTGCTCTCTTCACACACTTCCAGGTCACAAATCACCTCAAAGGGAGTAGAAAAAAGACATGTTTCTCTGCAGAGCTTGTTAGGTGCAGAAAGGGGAGTAGGCTGCACCGTCTTTAGGGGTGTTGCAGTATATGAACTTCCCCTGTACTTTCTGGAGCTCTGGGAGGAATTATGACTCCTTTTCAGAGCTCCACCAGGGGTCAGTGCAAAGCTGCACTGCTCCCTGGTCAGGGTTATGACTAAATACTACTGTGTAGGCTTTCAGTGCTGAGCAACAGAAGTTACAATCCATAGTGCTATATCAGGTCATTTGTAGCTACGTCTGGCCACATCTTCACTTAAGCTTGCACCATGCATTATTTATGGTAAGAGAGCAAAACTAACAAAGCATTTAATAACAAAGGCAGCCATAAAACCCACAGTGATATAACTGAGTAATAAATAAGGCAATTTTTGTTCTCCTGGGTTCATACTTTGAGTATACCAGCTTAGTGCCAAGTTTTCTTGGAGCTTATTTGCTGCCTCAGAATTCTATATTCAAAAGAAATCACACAACTGTTATAACTTCTCTTACTACCATTTGGGGTTCAAGACATAAATAGATGCATACACAAAGGGTGTGTCTAGACTACAGATTTTTTTCAAAAAAAGTGGCCTTTTTTCTAAAAAATTTTCCCTGCATCTAGACTGCTGCCGCTTTCTTTCTAAAGTAAATCAAAAGAACACAGCAGTTTTTTCGACCACGGAAAACATCATTTTATGAGGAATAATGCCTTTTTTCGAAAGTGATCTTTCAAAAAAAGGCACTATATAATGCAAACTGTACTTTTTCGAAAGAGAGCATCCAGACTGCGGCTTGCTTTTTCGAAAGTATTGGTTGTAGTCTAAATGCTCTTTTTTGAAAGAGGCTTGCAGTCTAGACATAACCTAACTGTTATTTGCTCAGAGTTTTTATTTTCAATCAGTATTGAACATACAGCAGCTGGATTCAGCTTTGAGTGACTGCTATGTCCGTCTTATTTCCAACATCTCATATCAGTTCACCAAAGTACTAAGGTACATTTGTAAAGCCAGCAGGTGGGATTGAATTTGGGGTTTTAGGGATTAAAGCTATGTGCCTCCACTGCATGAGCTAAATGCCAACTGGCTTTTACTTAAGGTTGTTGAGCAGACTTCACTCTCTCTTGTCAGTGGTCTCAGTGCCTCTGAGTTACACATGCTTAACCATTAACAAGGGTCCTATTCTATTGACAGGCTGTGATGTAAAACTACTCAAGCCCAATGTATTTGCCTGGTAGAATTCTTGCTGCTTTGTTTTATTTTGGACTGATCAGGTTTATTCTCCTTTGCAGATATATGGAAATTTACAATGACTAATGCTGCCAATTCTGATCAAACAAGTTAAAATCATAATTTGCCAAAATACTAAGAATGTTTTAGGAAACAAGAGTGAATAAATCATTTGTGGACATTTCTATGGCACTCTTATGGAAAGAAAAAGCTAATGAGACTTCGGGTAGATCTACACTGCAAGGCATCTTTTGAATGTGCCCGCTATTGCGAAATATAGTGGACATGCTATTTCATCATCCCTGTAAACCTCGTTCCACGAAGGAGAAGGGATGTCTCAAAATAGTGTGTTATTTCAAAATTTGGCACTGTGTAGATGCACCAAATTTTGAAATAGCCTATTTCAAAATAAAATCAAAATAAGGTATGCAGTTTGCGTATCGCAAATTGCATATCTTATTTCGAGTTTAGGGTGCACATCCCCTGTTTCAAACTTCTGTATACTCAGCCTTTAAAAACTGCTTGCTAGCACAGTTTCTACAACAGTGGACTTTAGGCTTAGAAGTAATGGGGATGGGCAAACCTCAAAAAGCAGCTATAGATAAACTGAGAAGAGTAAGGGGTATTAATTGAGACCCATCTAATTCTTTCTGGAGTCTTTCTTTTACCTCTCTCTCTCTCTTGTGTCTCCAGTCCCAACCATTCTCTCTTCTAACCCACAACACCTTCCCATTCCCCTCAAGTTATTTTGCTGGGGGTGTATTGTTGAGTTTATTCATACTGCTTCTGATCCTGGGATTTTTCAGACCACCGACACATCAGAATGCATTGCTAACCTCTAACCTCATGAATTCCCCAAATCAATGAGTTTGAAAGACAGCATCTAAACTGGTGGGAAACACTCAAACCTGCTGAGGTTCTAGTTGTGACAAATGTTGGAGTGTGGGCTAATTATGAAGTCCTGACTCAATACCATTGGCTCAAATTCAATCCAGTGAAGACAGAAATTACACTGCTAGAGAGACAGAAACATTCTGAATGGAGCTGATCTAAACAGCTTAAAACACTCTGATGCGGTGTGGTCACAGAAGACCCCTTACTGGTACTTCCTGGAAGGGTGACACTCCCCTCCTTGCTTTCTGGGGCTTCTTACCACCCTGTCCTGCTGGGCCAGCCCACCTGGTCTGCTTCCAGCCAAGGCACAGAGCTAAGATCACTGCTCCCCCAAGCAGCAATACAGAAAATGAAACACTTCAGGTCTGAGGAAAATGCAGTTTTGGGGACAGCTTCCCAGGATACCACTCCCCATATGAGATCAGAACCCCCAATTAATTATTCAGATAAGCCCTCTTTAACAATGAAAGGAGGATGTGCACACTGATTGCTCCTCCCAGGTAACAATTATTTACACTGGGCTTGATAGTCAAGAAGTGATTTTATAAAATACAAGCAGTAGGATTTAAGTAGATATAAGCGAAAACAGGCAGAGCAAAGTAGATTACAAATTTAAAATAACAGAAAACATTTAGCTAATTCTAACATTACAAACTTATTATAAACTAACCCTGACACTGTTCTTATTCCAGCTAAGTCCCCCCCAAACAGGGAAGTTTCCTCTCCCTGGGGTCACTGGTTCATTTTTTTGGGAGTGCCATACCAGCCAAACACCAAGAAACTGCTAGCTTTCCATTGTTTTATAGATTCCACTTTGGGCAGAAATTGTGTTTTTACATTCCACCCTTCCATGGGAAGTTACCTGGCCAGCCCCTACTACTTAGGAAGGTCACATGACTACCTAGGACCAACCACTGCTATGACTTAAAGGACAAAAGAGTCATTTACGGATTACCAGACCTTGCAGGATATACCCTTGATGGGTATTATTTGCACTTTTAAAACCATAAAGCATTCCATACTCCATATATCTAACTTCACACATGAGAATGATACAAACATCAAAATACGACACAGAGACCCAGTGGATGATGACATTAAGATTGATAGGTTACATGAGGCCATTTGTCCCAAGCATTTTTGAGTTATGTATATTTGTGTCCATAAGTTCATTTCATGAAAGCATGGGGGGGAGGGGTCCGTAATAAACACAAACTGAACATTTTTTAAAATATTTCACAGTGAAATGTATTCCAAAATGGAATTGTTAATTGAATTGAAGTTTGAAAAATTGAAATATAAATTTGAAAAATCAACCAGATCTGATTTTGAAGAACTTACTAAGACCCTGACTTCTCTTTGTCATAAGAACATAAGACCATAAGAATAGCCATACTGGGTCAGACCAAAGGTCCATCCAGCCCAGTACCCTGTCTTGCCGACAGTGGCCAATGCCAGGTGTCCCAGATGGAGTGAATCGAACAGGTAATTATCAAGCACTCTGTCTCCTGCCATCCATCTCCACCCTCTCACAAACAGAGGCTAGGGACACCATTTCTTACCCATACTGGCTAATAGCCATTTATGGACTTAACCTCCATGAATTTAGCTAGTTCTCTTTTAAACCCTGTTATAGTCCTAGCCTTTACAACCTCCTCAGGCAAGGAGTTCCACAGATTGACTATGCTCTGTGTGAAGAAGAACTTCCTTTTATTTGTTTTAAACCTGCTGCCCATTAGTTTCATTTGGTGGCCCCCTAGTTCTTATATTATGGGAACAAGTAAATAACTTTTCCTTATTCACTTTCTCCACACCACTCATGATTTTATATACCTCGATCATATCCCCCCTTAGTCTCCTCTTTTCCAAGCTGAAAAGTCCCAGTCTCTTTAATCTCTCCTCATATGGGACCTGTTCCAAAGCCCTAATCATTTTAGTTGCCCTTCTCTGAACCTTTTCTAATGCCAGTATATCTTTTTTGAGATGAGGAGACCACATCTGTACGCAGTATTCAAGATATGGGTGTACCATGGATGTATATAAGGGCAATAAGATATTCTCTATCTTATTCTCTATCCCTTTTTTAATGATTCCTAACATCCTGTTTGCTTTTCTGACTGCCGCTGCAGAGTATCTGTATTCCAATGTCAAAGTCGCATTAAGGCATTAATACAGACAGTTCTCACCAACTCCAGCTGCTAGACTACTGTAATAGATGTGGCCTTTATAACTCTTCTTCATGAATTCATCATCTCAAGATTGGGCTTCTTCTATTCATGGACTCTCAGTCACAGCCAATCAGAAACTCCAGTTTGTACATCTCATGACAGCCTATCTCTTGAACTGGAGTACTTTTGAAAGCACCATGCACCACTTCTGTTTGACCACCAATAACTAGCCCAACCCTAGGTCCTAATGTTCAGTGTACTCTGTGATTTGAAATGACAGAGTAGGTGGTGTGGGTGGGGGAGTCACACTATATGGGTATGGCTAGACTGTGGGGGGGTTTCGGGATACCAGAGGTATCCCAAAAAAAACTCCACCGTGTCTGGGGAATGCGTTTGCTCTTCACCTTTTTTTTGCAGAAGAGCAAACGTGCTCTTTCAGAAGCCCCTGTATTCCTCATTCCACAAGGAAGAAGTGGGCTTTCAAAAGGGGTTTTTTTCCAAAATTTGGCCCAGTCTAGACGGGCCAAATTTCAGAAAAGCTCTTCCAACAAAAGTATCAGAAAAAGATACGCAAAATATCGCTTCGCATTTTGCGTATCTTTTTCTGATAGATCCTCGCGGTCTAGACATACACTCTGTGAAAGAAAGCATACACAGTCAAAAAGAGTAAATAATCTTAAGTGACTCAAACTGTATTATAGAGTCTCCATGAATAGAAGGGATATATTACCAACCACCTGACCAAGATGGTGATTGTGAAATGCTACTTGAGATTAGAGAGGTTATAATTCCTCACATATTGACTGAGTAAATGTCAGTTCAGGATGTGATGCAGAGATTAAAATTAAAGGTATTCCCCAAATTTAAAAACATAGTAAGAGGGCCCAAAAATGACCCTGTGACTAAACAATGAGAACAGGAAGCAGGTAGAGGCAAAGAAATGTCCTTTAAACTTGGAATCTAAATCCTATGAGAACAATAGAAAGGAGTATAAACTCTGGCAAATCATATGTAAAAGCACAATTAGGCACACTGTTCCCTGTAAACTGAGTGCTCAGGTGGCCACCCAGGAGAGTTGAAATGCCATCCAGCTGATTAGCAGAGCATACACAGCTTCCCACAGCCAACAGCATGTGTTTCTACTGGTGGTGTACATCCACACATGCCTGGGTACACATAATAAATTTTACTACACCCATGGATAGAAAAAAAATACAGGGAATATTAATTAAGTACACTCACACACATACACACAACTAGCCAGAAATGCAAAAACTAACAGCAGGAATCCTGCCAAATAATCAGGTGGGCCACTGGACCATCAAGATGCTAGAGGAGCACTCAAGAATGTGAAGGCCATTGTGGAGAAGCTAAATAAGTTATTTGCCCCATTCTTCACTTCAGAGGATGTGGTGGGGATTCCCACACCAGTGCCATTCTTTTAAAGTAACAAATCTGAAGAACTGTTCCAGATTAAGGTGTTAGTGTAGAGGACTTTGGAACAAATTGATAAATTAAATGGTAATAAGTGACCAGGACCACTTGGTATTTACCTAAGAGTTCTGAAGGAATGCAAATATGAAATCGCAGAATTACTAACTGTTGTATATAACATAGCAATTAAATTAGCTTCTACACCAGATGACTGGAGAGCAGTTAATATGACACCAGTTGGTTTTTTTAATCCAGAGATGATCCTAGCAATTACAGATTAGTAAACCTAACTCCAGTACCAGGTAAATTGGTTGAAACTATAGTAAAGAACAGAATTATCAGTCACATGGATGAACATGATTTATGGCAGAAAAATCAACATGGCTTTTCTAAAGGAAAATGATGCCTCTCCAATCTATTAGGGTGTGTCTACGCAGCATCCGAAACTCAAAATAAGATACGCAATTTGCGTTACACAAATTGCACAGCTTATTTAAAGTCTATTTCGAAATAGCTTATTTCGTTATTAATTTTGAAATACAGCGCTATTTTGAGCCATCCCTTACTCCTCGTACAATGAGGTTTATAGGGATGGCAAAATAGCACATCAGCTATATTTCAAAATAGTGGACACATTCAAAAGATGCGGTGTAGCTATTTCAGGATACATCTAATATCCCCAAATAACTCTGCTGTGTAGACACACCCTCAGAATTCTTTGAGCGGGTAAACGAGTGTGGACTACCATGATACAGTGGATATAGTGTATCATGGCTCATAAGTAAAGTAGCAATTAGGTAGGTAGGGTCCTCTCATGAATCAATAACTACTTAAAAGGCAGAAAACAAAGGGAAGGAATAAATAATCAGTTTTCACAATGAAGACAGGTAAACAGTAGGGTTCCTCAGGGATCCCCATTACTTTTTAACATATTCATACATGATTTGCCAAAAGGAGTAAACAGTGAGGTGCCAAAATTTACAGACAGTATAAAATTACTCAAGATAGTTAAATCCAAAGCAGACTGCAAAGAGATCTTCCAAAATGAGTGACTGGGCAACAAAATGACAGATGAAATTCAGTGTGTATAAATGCAAAATAATGTACATAGGAAAATATAATCCTAGCTATACACACAAAACGATGGTGTCTAAATTAGTTGTTACCCCTTTCTCTGAAAGAGATCTTGGAGTCATTGTGGATAGTTCTCATAAAACAGCCACTCAATGTGCATCGGTAACAATGAGGAACCATTAGGAAAGGGATGGGTAATAATGCAAAAAATATCATAATGCCACTAAAAATCCATGATACACCCACACCTTAAATGCTTCATGTAGTTCTGTTTACCGCATCTTTAAAAAGATATATTAGAATTGAAAAAGGTATAAAGACAAGAAAAATGATTAAATGTACAGAACAGATTCTGTGTGAAGAGAGGTTAAAAAGACTGGGACTTTTCAGCTTTGAAAAGAGATGACTAAGAAGGGATATGACAGAGGTCTAAATCATGACTGGTATGCAGAAAATGAGTAAGGAAGTGTTATTTACTTCTTCACAAAATGAAAGAATCGGGGCCACCCAATGAATTGACACTTCTCCACACAACTCATAGTCAGCTTGTGGGACTTGTAGCCAGCAGAGGTTGCTAAGGCCAAAACTATAATGGAACTAGATAATTTCACGGAAGATATTCACCAAAATGATATCCCTTGCCTCTGATTGTTGGAGGCAGAGCTGGATGACAGGGGATGGCTCATTTGATTGCCTGTTCTGTTCATTTCCTCACAGCCTCTGGTATTGACCACTGTCAGAAGACACGATACTTGGCTAGGTAGACCATTAGTCTGACCCCAGGATAGTTGTTCTCATGTTCTTATGTCTGAAACCTGCTTACTTCAGAGATTACTTCTCTGATGTGCAACCTATCCAGACAATTGTGCTGACTTTGTATAGAGAAATCAGAAGTGCCCGAGGAAAAATAATTTTGTAAACTGGAGGCTGTGCATTTTTATTGTTAGGTTTTACACTATGGATCACACTGCTGGAAGAGCTTGGACTATGGTCTGAGCTGTTATGGTACTAACCCATCTGCCCCCTTTCCCACAGAAATAAAAGTGTGAGAAACAGAAAGAATGGAGGAATTAGTTTCATTGGATGAGCCCCAGGATGGCAAGAGAAGAGTCTAGTTTAATTGTATGCATATCTTGGAATTCTATTGTGCACTGTAATGAGCCCGGGACAGCAACATGGCCGCCCGCTGACCCAGAAGAGAAAGCACCCTCTATGACCCCTTGGCGGGCGGGCCCAGCTGCACCTAGCCCCGCCCACAGGAAGCCAGAGGGCAGGTCTAGGACTATAAGAGCTACAGGCTCAGTCAGAGCTGGGCAGCCGACCCGAGCAGACACCTAGTCCTGGCTCCCGCAGCGAAGGGTGCAGTCGCACTACCCCCGACTGGGTCTGGCTGCCAGGACCCCTGCCAAACCCGGAGCCCTGGCCCGGGCTGTGGAGACCCCAGTTGTCGCCTGAACCCACGCCAAATCCTCTGGGACCCTTGCTGGGCACAGATGACTGGTGCGGCCCAGCTGAACCCCTGCCTGAGCCAGAGCCCATGGATACCCTGCCAGTCCCTCCATCGCGCATGGACCCCCCGGAGCAGCGCTAGAGTCTGGCAGGCCCTCAGGGGGAACTAGGGAGTGGCCCAGGGATAGCCGACCTCGGGGCGGCTGAGGAGATGGAGGTTGGGTAGGCAGCACGTTGCGGCCTGAACCCCCGCAGACCCTCAACCTAGTCGGGACGTAAGGGACTGGATTCCCACTGACCTAGTGGCTGCAAGACCGCCACTATCAGGGCCCTGGGCCGGGACACAGTGGAGCGGGTGGGCCTGTGTTCCCCCTGCCACCCCGCCCTTTGGGTGGCAAGTTCCCCCGTAGGACCAAACCCCCTGAGCTTGTCAGCTTTCCAGGAGTGAGGAGACCCAACCTTTGCTAGGCTGGAACCCAGCCGGAGCTTTAAACTACTGAGCCCCCATTGCCTAGCGCCCTGACCCAGGGCTGTGCCTTAGACTGTGACCCTTGAACTATTTGTGTTCCCCCCTTGCCTGGCGCCCTGACCCCGGGCTGCACCATAGGAGTTGTCACTTGGCCAATGGCCAGCCCGAAGTGTGCTTTACAGACTGGTGGGCACTCTGGGGAGTCAGTGGTGCCTTCCCCCCCGCTGACTAAGGGCCCTTTACATGTACACAAAGGGCATGTCTACACTAGGAAATTAGGGTATGTCTACACTACCACCCTAGTTCGAACTAGGGTGGTTAATGTAGGCATTCGAAGTTGCAAATGAAGCCCGGGATTTAAATATCCCGGGCTTCATTTGCATCTTGCCGGGCGGGCGCCATTTTTAAATCCCCTTAGGTTGAACTCCGTGCCCGCGGCTACACGTGGAACGAGGTGTACCGCTAGTTCGAATTAGAGATCCTAATTCGAACTACCTACTCCGTGCCACGTGTGGCCGCAGGCACGGAGTTCGACCTAAGGGGATTTAAAAATGGCGCCCACCCGGCAAGATGCAAATGAAGCCCGGGATATTTAAATCCCGGGCTTCATTTGCAACTTCGAATGCCTACATTAACCACCCTAGTTTGAACTAGGGTGGTAGTGTAGATATACCCTTATTTCAAAATAACTAAATTTGAAATTATAACTCCCAAAATAACTATTTCAAAACAACCTTATTCCCTGAGGAAAGCAGGAGTATGGATTTTGAAATAACCAGCCCATTAATTTAGAAATAACAGGCTTGGTAGTTTGGACACTCCACTTATTATTTCAAAATAAGGGGGGTTATTTCAAAATAACTCCCTGGACTAGGTTGACACTGCAAAGATAAACTGGAAAAAGAAATGCAATTTGCATACTGCAATTTGTGTATCTTTTTCAACTTTACTGTTGAAAGAGGCTTTTCCAAAATTTGGCGTATCTACATATCTTTCAGAAAAAAGTGCTCTATCGACACATCCCTTATTCCTCGTAAAAGAAGGTTTACAGGGATGGCAAAAGAGTGCGTCTGCTTTTTTGAATTTTCTTCCAAAAAAGCGGACACATTCTTTGGACTCCAGTATCCCGGAAAAAGCAGTGCAGTCTAGACGTAGCCCTAGTATGGACCAGGGCAAAAGCTCAGGTCCTCAAATGTTTCTTAATGGATACAGCTCGATTTAAGATACTTTTGTGATTGGTACCCTCTAGATATCTAAGGCTATTTCTACACAGCAGCATTATTTTAGAATAACTGATGTTATTCTGAAATAACAAAGAGCATTATTACACGACAAGCCATTATTTCAAAATAAAGGCAAGCTGGAGGGCTTCTTACTCCGACTCTTGGTAACCCATATTTTACGACGAGTAAGGGAAGACTGAGGAAGAGTGTTCTTCCTTCGACTTCCTGCTGTGTAGACAGAGCCAAAAGCCAAGTTAAGCTATTTGGACTTAAGTTACACAATTGACGTAGCTCAAGTTGCATATCTTAATTCAACTTTAGCCCTGCTGTGTAGACGTACCCTAAAAGATTGGGTGTAGCTAGAGACTAGTGGCCTTTCAGAGAAGGGAATATAATATATCAGCTATCAGTCAGGTGGGTTGCTCTGCTGGCAATGGAGTAAGGGAAAGTTGAGTTAAGGAATAGCAAAGAGATGGGGCAGTGAGAGGTACCAAGTCCTTCATCTTGAATACCAGTGTATCTGGGGTTGGCCTTGTTTGGTTGTTGGCTTGCATTCCTTTCTCCCCTTTTACATGGATTATCCCAGTGATGAGTTCTTCCTTTCCCGTAATCTGCCCGTTTCTAATCTGACTGCTAAAATGGTCCCATTCAGAATGAGGGGCATGACACAGAGAAGACCACAGTCTGACTATGTCCTTTCATTTCAGGAGCCCTCTGTGCCTCATCCATAGTGGATAGTCACTTGCTATGATTAATGAGGTTAGTGCTTTAGCTCAAGTGGCAGAGGTCTGGGTTCAAAATGTCCTGTCACCCAACATAGGGTTGTCTCTGTTATTAGGATAAATTCTACAGTGATGGATAAACTTACTATACAACCATAACAATATTGTGATGGCAGTTTAGTAAGAAAATTAATGTTCAGTTTTTCAGTGTGAAAATGTTGATTGTTTTAAACTTGAAAAGCAGACAGATTTTATAGCAGCTATCCTAACCAAAAAGCAATGTGACCTTACCATTTCTGATCATGGCAGTGCTGGACTTCCCAGGGATAGAATATATAAAGGCTTTCACCACTATGTCACCAGTTTTCAGAGTTAACAGAAATGGTTAATTCCCATATTTGTCATCTCAAGCTATTTCATATGATAACCAAACTTTTCAAGTTCTGTCATTATGAATAGTGATAGTGCTAATCGTAATGAATTTATCTGGTATTCATTCATTCATTTTCTATGTATTTCCCTTGGTGCTTAAATGTTCCATTTAAGCTAAATTGGCGTTACTTAAGTATTAGGTAAAGGACACTTGAAAGTATAATTTACATACATTTCCAAAGAACCATTTGTGCTATCCATGTTGGGGGAATCCAGTTCATTTACATTACTCAGTGTAATCAGTTGTTTATTGATTCTTCTCATGTGCACAAAAAGTTAAGGAAATAGTCTCATTATATTGATTACGTTTTAGAAACATGCAAGGACGGGGAAAACTTAATTCCTTAAATTTAGCTTGTAAAGACTCTAAACTGCTTAGCGAGGATATTCACTTGAAAGTCCAAGAGGTTCAGATTAGCAGAGAAGAGAAGAAGTTGTCCTAATGCTGAGCATGTGTATAGCTTTTTAACATGGTATTTAGCTATATTAAAGAGTGCTCTAATGACGCATTGCCATGCACCTTGAAGAAAATGTATACTCTGGGTTATTGTTTTTGCTCTGATTTTCATATTTACTAAATGAAGACCTCAGGCCAAGATATTTTTCAGTGACTCATGAATTTGGATGCTCAACTTTAGATGTGTAATGGGATCTAGCTGTTGGAGTATAGAATCCCCCCTATGAAAACTAAGCACATTTGAGGTATCATAAGTTGGAAGGCCAAAAATTGAGACCTGCTCTTAAAAACCTCCAATGATAGAGATTCCACAACTTCCTTAGGCAATTTTTTTCCAGTGTTTAACCACCCTGACAATTAGAAAGTTTTTCTTAATGTGTAACTAAAATGATTCTTGGTGCAATTTGAGCCTATTGTTTCTTGTCCTAGTCTCAGAGATTAATAAGAACTTTTTTAATCTTCCTCCTTGCAACTTTTTATGCACTTGAAAAGCTGTTATCATGCTCTCTTGCCTCCCTCAGTCTTCTCTTCTTCAAAAACAAACCCATTTTTCCAATCTTTCCCCATGTAAACCTTTAATCATTTTTGTTATTCTTCTCTGGACTTTCTCCAATTTATCCACATCTTTCCTGAAATGTGGCACCCAGAACTGAACACAATACTTCACCTGAGGCCTTATCAGCATGGAGGAGAGTGGAAGAATTACTTCTCATGTCCTGCTTACAACACTTCTGCGCATACATTCCAGAATGAAGTCTGCTTTTTTCCCAACAGTATTTCATTGTTTACTCATATTTAGCTTGTGCAGAGCATATGCCTTGAGGCTACAGCAGATGTGAGTGTGACTGCAATATAAAGAGATGTTGCTGCTATATAGATTTTAAACTGAATGTCTGAGGGCCCAGTCTAGTGAGATGCTGAGTGCCCTTGCCCCTTGGCTCACATTGAAATCTCCTTTGAGAGTGCACAGCAGCTCACAAGGTCTGGACCTTATGTCAGGGATAGTAGTATCTTCATTGAGGGCATATCTACACTAGGAATTTATTTAAAAAATAACTAACTTGGAAATAATAACTCCTGAAATAACTATTTCAAAATAAGCTTATTCTCAAAGGAAAGCAGGAGTTCAGCTTTCAAAATAACCAGCCCATTATTTTGAAATAATGGGCTTTGCAGTGTGGACACTTTGCTTATTATTTCAAAATAAGGGTGGGGTTATTTTGAAATAACTCTCTAGTGAAGACCAGGACTGAAACTCAGGAACTGTGCTGGAATTAGAAATGTAAAAAAACCCCAAAAAAACCTACTTTCTATTTGTAGCACTTTCAGAAACATCTGAGAATTAACCCAGAGAATGGGTCATGGTAATGCTTTAATGTCTGGGGTTGCTGAAAGAATACTGAGCAAATAAAATCATGTTTCTGTGTACAAAAGTTTTTCCCTTTTCCATTTTATCCTTACATCTTCTATAGAAATGTACATAACTGTGACATTTCTGTAGAGATTTCTCTAATGTAGCAATGGTGCTGCTTGGCCTGTAGTAATCAGATACCAGTTACACATGATTTCCTTTACTAATGTCGTCTTCTCTTGCTGTCTGAATAACACATTTTGTCTAAGTAAAGAAAATAATTTATTCTTAATACGTTTCTTTTTTATGGTGTTACATTGATTTACAAGAGAATAACTACAAAGAGGGGCTCATAAACCAGGACAATGCAGCTCTACTTTAGGTAGAATAAAATTCATTTAAAAACTGGGTGGGCCTAAGGGAGGAATTTCAGGCCCTGATCATCCTACTCATGCAATCAGTGGGAGTTCTGACACTAGTTTTAATCACTATGGATACATCTAGACAGTGGTGCTATTTCGAGATATGTCTGGTACGTCCAGCAGTGGCGGCATTCCAAGGGGAAAGATTTTGTATCCCTGGACACTGGCGGAGAGGGGGGTGAGAGTATAGGTGGAAAGTAAGCAGCAGATACACCTGCCCCTGGTTGCGCTGTCCCCTGGAGTGGGTGCTGCCTCGAGCATGTAGGCATGCCCATGTGTCATGTGCGGCACGCCAGAGTCTGTGTGTGTCCTTGTCCTCAGCCTCCTTCTAGTGGTGGCTCTTGGTGGGAGGTTGTCCCCCCGATGGGGGGGTCAGAAGTGTGGCTGGCCTCCCCAAAGCTTGTGAGCAGCAGCCCAGGGGTGCTCCGGTGCTGCCTCCTGGGACAGGGCAGCGCGGCACAAACTGGCTCTGCACATGCATCCACATGCACGGAGCAGCGTAATACTCAGGCTAAGAAGGCCGACTGACGATCGCACCACAGCTCCTTAGCGCCTGCCACCCCCACTAAGACCACTCACCTGACGATCCTTCCCCAACCCCAGAGGATGCCTGGGACACATTCAGGCCATGGGGTACCGGCTCCAGGGTGATAATGGTCACTGTGCTGGTTGCATCAGGGTCCTACTCGATGCACACTAAGAAAGAGAATTGATTTAGGTTTATGAATGATGGTTTGGGTTTCAAGGTGAGGTTTTGATTTGATTTTTACTAAATATATGGTTAAAACTTAGTAGTTATCAGTTTGAAGCCTTTTATAAAAGGAAAGCAGGAATGATCACTCCTAAAATGAAACTACTACTGGAATTCACAAGTGCTATAAGGTTCCTTTGCTAGTGTGCAAAGATGATTATAAAGGATCAATAGAAGCAAAGTTCTAGAGGGTCAAGGCAGAGAGCTCTGTCCCTATCGCAATGCTACCATATAGCAAGCTTGAATTGTCCCTTTAAAAATGTTGCTCTTCTCCAGGTTTTATAAGCCATACACGTGTGCAGGGTTGAGCTAAACTGTGTCCAGAGGAGTCTGTTAACCACTTACTGATTGGAGTGTGGATATGCCCCACCATCAGTGTTCCCTCTAAGCTGCATGGCAGCACAGCTTCACAGGTGATTAATCAGACCTGCCTCCCCAGTCAGTCAGCTCTGTGCATGGAGCCTGAAGCCTCTGACTGAGTGGGGCTGATTAATCACCTCTCGCACAGCTTAGAAGGAACACTGCCCACCATAATGTGAAAACAGCTGTAAATAGCTGTGACTTAGGATGTAGTTACAGGGAATAGGGAAAATGACCAAAATCCCCCAAATAGAATATTCTTCTTGAAGGAGCATTCACATCCGCAGGGAACATTTCTCTGTCCTAGGCCAACGCATAAGGAATCAGCACCAGGGCTTTCTTTAGCCTGGTATAAAAATAACTCCAATTTTGAGTGAGCTATAGTGTGTGAAATTTAAGTAGGAACAGGTGTCTGGAGGAAGTTGTGGGATGGAAATGGAAAATTCCACTTAAAATTACACAAACTAGTCTCAACCTTAACTAGAAAGCAGACTAAAGGGGTTATTACTGGAATATTAGTGAAATGTTCTGTTAAAGAGCTGGTTATATTGAGAATGCCCAAATAATCATGATATCCAAGTCTAAAATCTGAGACAATATGCAAAATAAGTGTGTGCATGCTCTCAATAACATGCGCAGTCCTGAGGTTGTGAATATCAGTTTGGGGCCCTATACTTTCTGACCTGTGTTCAAACTATATCAATCAAATCAAGTTAATTTATTTTCACTGCTCAGCAGGAAATATCCATATCAATGAAAGAGTTCCTATGAAGTCTGAGTAATGAGTACAAATTCTGAAGTAAGAAGAAATGCTAGCAGCATGTGTAACATAAAATTGTTTACATAATTAGAGTTCAACTAAGTATATTGAACCCAGCACAGCTGTTAAAATATCAGCTATTCTTCATTCTGATGTTTGAATCTTATGCTAGGCAATGCCTTATGGATAACTTTGTCACCAGTTTGTGAAAGTTTGTGCATCTCTTTTTTGTTTCTAACATTTTATAAAAAATGGAAAGAGAGTATTTTGCCAAGACTTTGATGTGGCTGGCTGTGCCCAAGAGAAGGATCTAAAAATAGGTCAGGCACCACAAGTGTAACCAGGCAGAATTGCAAAGGTGACTCAAGAAGAGATCAATCATGATTGTAGTCCCTGGGTAATTAGTACGTAATCAGGGCTAAAAGCAGTAAGCAGAGGTATTAGGGAGTCCACTTTGCTTTATAAAGTAATGTCACAGGACAGTCTTCTTAAAATCTAAATAAAAACAAAATTAGTATTTTATTTAGGGAATATGAAGTATCTGAGCAAAGAAAGCATGCAAGACTGGTGGGACAAAAATATAGGGGTCAATACGGTTTTGTTGCTTTCAATAGGCACAGTCCCATGAGATGTTGAGCACCCACAAACACAGCACCTAGAAATAAAGAAACACAACTGAAATAGTGAATACATTAAAAGTCAGTGTGGTCAGAAATATACAGGACCAATTGTACTCACAGTATCACACAGGGCTCTGTAAAGCCACGAGTTGGTACAGTATCTCTGAGTAGTGATTAACCCCAGATGCTGTTTAAGAAATGAATTCTCTTGAACATTCATCTCTTAAACAGCATCTGGGGTTAATTACTATTCTTCTAGAAAAGTGCCTTAGCCTCTAATTTTCATCTGGACAGGTGTTAGAACAGGTAGAAAGGGTTCGTTTTAGAACTGTCTATGAAAGATGCAGTCAGTGAGAATTGAGCATTTCTCACGAGGTGTTCAGCCCTTGACAGACTTTATGCCCTGTGATCTAAATCTCATGGATCCAGCTTTGCGTGAAGAGATTGCAATGTCAGAAACCCATCTTTCACTCCTTTTCTCCCCTCCTTCCCTGTTTGATTGCTATAACACTTGCTTAAAAAAATCAATAATCCATTAGATAACAGAGTAGTGGTATTATAGCTGCTGCCAAACATGAAAGCTTGGTGTCCAGAGATGAAGACTGTCCAAAAATGGAATAAAAGCTCCTTTCATCCCTAAAACAGTAATTCAGCAAATTAGTGTCTGCTTCTATGGCTCTGCAGAATATAGTTGGTGCTGGTGAGAACATTTTATTGTAACCTACATCACAAAATCTACTCTGAAATCATCAAGAGTATCACATTAATGAACTAGAAGAAAATATTTCTAATTACTTCTGAAACCCCAGGGGGGGCATTAAGGAAATAGGGTAGTAGTGTTTTCACTGAAGTTTAAAGCTGAAGATATAATCTGACCTGAAGACTGTCTTTTTTTTGGTGTGTTTGTCCTATAGTGTCGGGGACTTATTGAGTGAGTAAAGGCAGCAGTGTTTGAGCCATAATAATCTCTAATGAAGTTTCTGGTGTGTGTATGTAAACGCTCCTTGCTTTATTCTTACAGTCATGTTTTCCTAATCAGCATCTGTTACCATAATGATTGTGAATATATGTAATAGTATAATTATTATGAGTAATGATATCATAAACATTTTATTGAATATTGTGAAGAAATGTAATGTGCCTAATGAAGGAGACAATTTTATCTTCTCTACTATAATTTTTTTTTTAACCAAAAAGGGGTTTATATGCCAAATACCCAATTTTCTTTGGTTGGAAATGGGCACAGTCCTGTTAACTTCAATGGAGTTTCACCCATCTAAACTAAACAAAGGATGTAGCTTAAGTTCCTGGAAATTTGCATTCATACATCCAATCCCTTACAGTTAGGGTGCATCTACACTCCATCTCGAAAAAAGCTACGCAATTTGTGCTACACAAATTGTGTAGTTCCTTTCAAGTTAATTTTGAAATAGAGAGCTATTCCAAAACGGCCCTTAATCCTTGTGGAATGAGGTTTACAGGGATGCTGGAATAGTGCACCCGTTATTTCAAAAGCTATTTCAAAATAACAGACGTGCTGTCAAGACACGGAAAATACTATTTTAGGATACCAGAAGTATCCCAAAATAGCACTGCTGTGTAGATGTGCCCTTAGGGTACAATTCATCCTCATGCAGTAAGCTTATACCAGGCATATGCACAGGTAAAGTTATTCTGTATTTTGCAGCCACAGTCGGGGTTCCCTCCTTCACCCTAAACCCCTCATTCCAGCCCTCATCCCTAAACCAAGGGCGTAATTTTGGAAGGATGTGGGGCTGCAGCCTTGTGCTCCGGGACGTGGCTAGCTTTTCATCCCATTTCCCGAACGCTAAAGGAGTGAGGGGAAAGTGCTTGAATTCCGTGCATGCTTTTCACACCTGGCTAGTGAAGGGAGCTCACCAGCCCGGTGTGAGAGACATGCATGGAATGCAAGCACTTTCCCCTCACTCCTTTAGTGTTTGGGAAATGGGATGAAAAGCTAGCCGTGTCCCGAAGCGCATGGCTGAAGCCCCTCCTACTCTCTCAAAATGGTGCCCTTGCCCTCCACACACTCCAACTCCATGTCCAAACCAAAAGCCCCCTTCTGTACTCCAAAGCCTTATCCCTGGCCACACTCCAGAGCTCATACCCCCAGATGGAGCTCTCACCTCCCTCTCTCACTCTATCCTTTGCCCTAACCTGGTGAAAGTGAGTGAGGGTGGGGAAAAGTGAGCAGCAGAGGGAGGGAGGATGGATCAAGCAGGGTGCAGAGCCTCGGAGAAGGAGCACGGCAAGGTGTCCTTGAAATTTTTTAAATCAACATGGGTGTCCTTGGGTTGCTAAAGTTTGAGAATTGCTGCCATATTATACATGACATATATGCAGCAAAATCTAGAAGTGACAGGAAGATGGATTTCCAGCTGTAACTTTGAATTTCCTTGCTTTTTGTGGAGAAAGACTCTTAAAAGGCATATTTTAGCAAAGTCATAGAGCTTTTGCTTTGTAAATAATGTTTTAGGATTATGCAACTAAATCCCTATGTGCATTTATTGTCATCTAATCCCTTCAGGTTGTTTGAGGAAAAAATGTACACAGGAAATTGTTACTAAAGGATTTAACATTTGAAAATCCAAAGGAATGAAAGAAATAGGATAAACAAGAGACTTCTGAAGAAGTCTCTTGGTTAGCTTCTTTACCCTGATGCTGAAGAAGTCTGTCTTTTCTTTATGACACTTAGGGTATGTGTACACTACAAAGTTAATTCGAAATAACAGCACTTATTTCAAATTAACTTTAATAGCGTCTACACAGCCAAACCGCTATTTCGAAATAAATTCGAAATAGTGGAGCCCTTATTTCAAATTTGGTAAACCTCATTCTACAAGGAGTAACACCAAATTCGAAATAGCTATTTCGAATTAAGTGCTGTGTAGACACTTAATTCAAAATAGGGGGCTTCCAGCCCTTCCCAGGGAGCCCTGGTGGCCACTCTGGGCATAACCAGGAAAACTTACTCTCCTCTCCCCCAGCCCCGGAGCCATTAAAGGGGTAGACCCTGGCCACAGTGCCTGTGCCAGCTACAAGCCTGCCAGCCCAGAGCCAGCAGTGGTCACCGGGGCCCCTGACCCAGTGGCCCCCAAAACATGAGCCAGCAAGCCACTGGCAGCCAGCCCTCCACCACTCCCCAGGAGCAGTCTGCCAGCTCCCAGGAGCCTGACAGGGGCTGGAGAAGGTGGGCGCCTTCCTGGTCCAGGGTGGAGATCATGGACCTTATTCAGATTTGGGGGGGATGCCCCCAACTTCCATGATCTCAGCCCTAGATGGAGGAACACGGCCGTCTATGGTAGGATACCTGCCAGCAAAGGCCACATGCCAACCCAGGAGCAGGTTTGCATGAAAGTCAGGTTGGTCCGGCAAGACTCCCAACCCTGGGCCCTGAGCTTCCCCTCCCCCTTCTTCCCCTTGCTTCCCCCTTCCAGCTCCCTCCTCCCAAGTTTCCCCCACCCCTCTCCCACCCTCTCTCTTCCCCTCTCCCACCTCCTTTCCCCAGTCTCCCCAGAGGTTCATCCCCCCCCCCCTCAGTTTTGTTCAATAAACCCAGTTTCTCTTTTTGAACATACGTGTCCTTTATTTGACATCAGGAAGGGGGGCTAGGGAGGGGTAAGTGGAAGGACGTGAGGGAGGAATGGGGCACGAGCCCCTGGTGGGGAGGATGGGGGTGGCTCTGAGGGCTCCTCGGGGTGGACGCTCTCCCTCAAGGCCTCCTGGATCCTGACAGCCCCCCGATGGACCCCCCGGATGGCAGCTTGCAGCAAGAGCAGCCGGGCTAATGGCAACGACCCCACGAGACACACCGGTGTGCCCAGGGGCAGCTCTGGCTCCATGTGGCCAAGTGCTGTGGTGTCCCGAATGTGGGCACTCAGGGCACTCCAGGACAGGACTGCTTTGCTGTCCCTCATCGAGGTAGACAAGCAAGCGGAGAACCCTGAGAACTGTCT
Source organism: Pelochelys cantorii (assembly GCA_032595735.1). Lineage (NCBI taxonomy): Eukaryota > Metazoa > Chordata > Testudines > Trionychidae > Pelochelys > Pelochelys cantorii. The sequence continues at coordinate 11,968,117 of CM064341.1, forward strand.
GTCCGGGATGGGGGTAGGGTCCCTTTAAGCACGGAGCTCAGTTAGCCTCAGGCAGCAGCCCCACACACTAAGTCCTAACCTGATACCCTGCCGGCACTGGTTCCAGCCAGCCTTAACTTCAGTTCAGGGTCCACTCAGTGTGGACACGCTATTTCGAAATAGCAAAACGCTATTTCGAAATAGTTTTTGTGTATAGATGCATTATTTCGAATTAGCTTAATTCAAATTAACTATTTCGAATTAAGTTAATTCGAAATAGTGCTGTAGTGTAGACATACCCTTAGTAGTTTCAATTAGAGTTGGTCAGATCCTTTTGATGGAGATGTTTTGAGAGACAGAGGGAGAAATTAGGTGGTATGGATATTGGCCTGAAAGATGGGAGACTGAAATACATGTTCCTGCTCTGCCTGATTCAGAACTTGTCTATTCAATGAGGTAATGCACTCTATGGAGGTGTGATTTCTAATGCACACTAACATGCTGCACACTCGTTGGTTCCTGTGGACTCTGCTGGTGCATATTAAAGTTTCCCATGTACACTTTTAACATATTCCTCTAAAACAGCAATACATTAAAGAGCACCGGCAGAGTCTATATGAAAAGAACAGTTACTTACCTCGTAATTTGTTCTGCGAGGCATGTAGGTGTGCGTGCACAGTGTACATGCATTGTCAGAAATTTTTCCCTTAGCAGTACCCATTGGGCCAGCAGGGGAGCCCCCTGGAGTGGCACCAGTACACCAGCCAATATACACCCCTGCTCGCCCTCCACCCCCTTGGTTCCTTCTTACCGGACTACTCCAAAGAAAGGGAGGTGGGAGGGATTTGGAATGGACATGAGCAACACATCTCGAAGAACAACAGTTATAAGGTAAGTAACCATTCTTTCTTCTTTGAGTGATTGCTCATGTCCATTCCATGTAGGTGACCCCAAAGCAGAAACCCCAGGAGGCAGGGTCAGAGTTCTAACCTTCCACTAAGTGGAGGACAGCCCTACTCAGGGCAGCATCCTCCCTTGCCTGATGTGTCAGTGCATAATGGTTAGCGAAGGTGTGGACAGAGGACCATGTGGCGGCCCTGCAGATGTTCAGGATCAGGACCTGAGCCACAGAAGCTGCAGAGGAGGCCTGTGCTCTCATAGAGTGGGCTGTGAGGGGAGGAGCTGGGATCCCTACCAGCCCGTAGCATTCCCTAATACATGCTGCTCCTCAATGGCAACAAAGTGCTGAGGCGACTTGTGGAAGGGCTTCGTTCTCTCTAAGTAGAAGGCTAAAGCCCTCCTAATATCCAAAGTGTTCAATGCCTGTTTTTTACTCGATGCGTGGTGCTTGGGGTAAAAGACTGGCAGGAAAATGTCCCGTGACACATGAAAATTAGACACCACCTTTGGCAGGAAGGCGGGGTGGGAGCGCAATCTGTCTTTGTCCTTAAAGAAAACCATATAAGGGGGGGTCCAAAGTGAAGGCCCTCAGCTCAGACACGCGCCTGGCTGTCGTGATGCCCACCAGCAGGGATACCTTGTAGGACAGGTGTAGTAATGAGCACATCTCCAGGGGTTCAAATGGGGGGTCCCATGAGTTTAGACAGGACCAGGTTGAGGTCCCACTGAGGAACAGGCTGCCAAACATGTAGGTAAAGCCTGTCCAGGCCCTTCAAAAACCTGTTCACCATCAGGTCTGCAAAGAGGATCTTACCCCTGGGACCCGGGTGGAAAGCAGAAATAGCTGCTAGGTGAACCTTAATCGAGGAAAAGGATAACCCCTGAAGCTGAAGATCCAGAAGGTAGTCCAGGACCAGGGAGACTGGGGTGTCCACAGGAGACACCCCCTTCTGGGTGGACCAGATATAAAATCGCTCCCACTTGGCCAGATAAGTAGCCCTAGTGGAAGGTTTCCTGCTCCCCAGCAATACCTCCTGCACATGGGCCCGAACACTGAAACTCTGCCGCTGTCAGCCACACACCTTCCATGTCATGAGGTGCAGGGACCACAGATCCGGATAGTGAAGTCTGCCAAAGTCCTGCATGATCAGGTTGGGGACTAGCGGGAGTGTGACTGGCCTTTCATACTACAGTCTCAGGAGGGTGGGCACAATGAGCATCAGGGACACCCTGAATTCCCGCACCCGCAGGAGCACCTGGTGGATCAGCGGGAATGGTGGGAACGCATAAAGTAGACCCCCGAGCGAGGGAATGAGTAATGCATCTTCCAGAAAGCCCCTTCCCAGGCCCATGAAGGAACAGAACCCCGAGCACTTCCTGTTCTGGCGCGTTGTGAACAGGTCCAGACAGGTCCCCACCTGTGGAAGATGTCCAGGGCTAAATCCCCCCTGAGGGCCCACTCGTGGCCAGAGAAGGACCTGATCAGCCGGTCTGCCAGAGTGTTCTGGGAACCCGGGAGATAGGAGGCAATCGGGTGGATATCTGCCCTGATGAAGAGATCCCACAGGTGAGAAGCAGGCCCCTTCCTGTATGTTGATGTACGAGAACCGCTGACATGTTGTTGGACAGGATGAGGACCAACTTGCCCCTGAGCCGGGGGAGGAAGGCCACACAGGTGAGGCAGACCGCTCGCAGCTCCCTTACATTGATGTGTAGGGAGAGATCGTCCTCGACCACATACCTTGCAACTGCATGTTTCCAAGATGGGCCCCCCAACCAGTGTCTGACGCATCCATCATGAGCCAGAGGGTCGGTAGCAGCCTGGAGAATGGAACTCCGGCACGGACCTCCTCCTCCCGGGTCCATCAGGCTAGGGAGAGAAGGACATCGAGGGGAACTGTCACCACTCTGTCCCACACATGAAAGGACAGGTTGCAATTACGCGCCAGCCACATCTGCAGTGGGCGCATGTGGCTTGCTGGATGACATAGGTGCATGCAAAGGTGCATACAGGCCCTAGCTGTGGTTATCGGGAACATCTGCATGTCCCGGACAGCTGACCTGATTACCAGGAAGCAGGATCTGGGGAGGGAGGCCTTGGCTGTCATCGAGTCCAGCTTGGCACCCACAAACTCTATTACTGGGGTAGGAACCAGGGTCGATTTGGGCACATTCAGTAGCAGATCTGAATTGATTTGGGGCACATGGCCGCATGCACCTACGTCATCCCCAGCTCCCAGAAGAGTTCTTGAACCAGGGTGATGTGGGCCCATACCTGGTTGGCAGAGCACGCCAGTAGGAGACAGTTGTCCAGGTATGGGAACACCTGGATTCCTCGTTTTCTGAGAGTGGCGGTGATGATGACTATGCACTTCATGAAGACCCGGGGGCCATGGAGAGCCTTAAGGGGTAGGCCGTAAACCAACAGTGGTCCCTGCCCACCATAAAATGGAGGAACCGACGGTGGTGGGGCACAATAGAAATATGAAAATACACATCTTTTAGATTGAGGGCAGAGTACCAGTCTCCTGGGGTTAGGGAGACTGGTATGCTGCCAGTATGGATGCCAGAGTCACCATCTTGAATTTCGTCTTGATGATGAAGGCGTTGAGATCTTGGAGGTCCAGGATGGGACAAAACCCACCCTTGGCTTTGGGGGCCAGGAAATACTAGGAATAGAAGCCCCTGCCCAACACTCCTGGGGAAACCGCCTCTGCGGCCCACAGGGTGAGGCGCTGAAGCACCTCCTCCCACAGGAGAAGCTCGTGAGAGGGGTCCCTGAAGACGGACAGAGCAGGGGAATGGGAGGGAGGGGGACAACAGAAGGGGATGACATGCCCCCTTCACACCGTTTCTTGGACCCAATGGTCCGAGGTAATAGATTCCCAGGCCCAGTGGAAAGGGAATAGATGGTCCCGGAAGGGGAGGGGCGAGGCTGATAGACTGTCCTTGGGTGTACCCTCAAAACCCTTGATGGGGTCCTGAGAACTTACTAAGTGGGCCCTGACTCTGGTCCTGGGTCGGCTGGGAACGGCATCTGCCATTCCTCCCATTGCCGTTCCTGTTGCAGTGATGGAAGTTGGGGCATGTACCCTTCTGGGAAGACCTAGGGGCATTCCTGCCTGAGAAGGAGCATTGCTGGGTAGCCAGGGTATGAATACCCAAGGACTTTAATGTGACCCGTGTGTCTTTGAGACTGTGCAGACATTGATCCGTCTGCTCAGAGACTAAGGAAGGGTCCTGATTGGTGTTCTGTAGTTCAGGAGGCACCCTGGATCCCTGCAACCAGGAACTGTGGCGCATAACCAGCCCCTTGGCCATGGCACGTGCAGCCACATCAGCTGCATCGAGGGCAGCCTGGAGCGCGGCCCTAGAGATCACCCTGCCTTTCTCTGAGAGGGCTCTAAACTTGGGCAGAGAGTCCCTGGGGAGCAGCTCAGTGAACTTATCTATGGAGGCCCAGGTGTTATAGGCATATCAAGACAGCAGAACCTCTAGTTCACTATGCAAAATTGGAGACTTCCCAACGTGTAAGCCTTCCTGCCTAACAGGTCCATTTTCTTTGCATCCCTATTTTTGGGGGTAGCGCCCAGTTGGCCCTGCCTCTCTCTTTGGTTCACCACCTGGATGACCAGGGACCCTGCAGGAGAATGGGATCTTTGCTGACCATACTAGCATTCTCCCCCACTTGATTTGACTTTCATCACCGAAAGGATTTTCCAGTATTTTGAGAGTTTTAGTACAGTCCAGCATTCCAGTGAAAAGAGACACCACCTCATAAACAACGTCTTTTGGGTTTGTTACTGTAATGCAGCAATCATACTAAAGGGATACTTTTTTCCCCCTAGGTTGCTTTTCTCAGCTTGTTTGTGCTGAAATGTTCCTTTTGTGCTATTTCTTTTCCATATATATTGGTCTTAGAGGACCAACATAAGGGCATTTTCTGAAGTAACTGCACCTAAACAAATAGGGCCAAATTCAGACCTGACCTGAATAGTGGCCTATATTACACCTTGGTATATTGGTATAACTGAGGGTATGTCTACACTACAAAGTTAATTCGAACTAACAGCCGTTAGTTCGAATTAACTTTCATAGGCGCTACGCATGCAAACCGCTAGTTCAAACTGAATTCGAACTAGCGGAGCGCTTAATTCGAAATAGGTAAACCTCATGCTACGAGGACTAACGCCTAGTTCGAATTAAGTAGTTCGAATTAAGGACTGTGTAGCCACTTAATTCGAACTAGTTGGAGGCTAGCCCTTCCCAGCTTGTCCTGGTGGCCACTCTGGGCCAAGCCAGGGAAACTCTTCTGCCCCCCTCCCAGCCCCGGAGCCCTTAAAGGGGCACAGTCTGGCTACACTGCTCGTGCCAGCTGCAAGCCTGCCAGCACCCAGCCAGCAGACCCTGCACCTGGCACGGCATGAGCCAGCCACCCGCTGCCACCCAGCCATCCCCCTCTTCCCAGGACCAGGCTGGCGGCTCCCAGGAGCCTGCCCGGGGCCACAAGAGGCGGGCACCCTCCTGGTCTAGTGCGGAGATCGTGGACCTCATCGAGGTTTGGGGGGAAGCCTCCAACGTCCACGATCTCCACACTAGCCACAGGAACGCGGCCGTCTACAGCTGCATGGCTGCCAGCCTGGCCACCAGAGGCCACTGCGGATCCGGGAGCAGGTCCACAGCAAAATTAAGGACCTGCGGCAGTCCTACTCCTGGGCCTCCCAGCCAGGGGCCGACCTGGAGGCATGCCCTCATTATGAAGCCCTGGACCGCATCCTGGGGGCTCACACAGTCCATGCCCCCCGGGTGGTGATCGACCCTGGGGCAGAGGGACCCGTCCCTGACACTGAGGAGGAGGAGGAGGACACCGAGAGCCAGGAGCCTGCAGGGAGCCTGCCCAAGACCCAGGACCCCCGAGGCATCCCACAGAGCACATCGGCTGTGTCGTCCGAGGCCGAGGGGGGCGTACACATAAGGGGAGCATGAGTGCCATCATGCTCCCCTTATGTGTACGGGGAGGTGGGGGGAGAGGGAGCCCAGGGACCGTGCACCTGGGCCTTGCTCACCATGGAGCAGCAGCTGGGTGTCATCCAGGGGCCCTGGCCCGTTCCCCACACGCTGACCTCGCCTTGCAGAGGAGGGCTGGGGGGCTGTGTCCCCAGGGAGAACTGACCACTGCTCTTGTTTCACCACAGCCGCAGCACCTGGGACTGCAGGGCACACCACCCTGCCTGCAACAGCCACCCGCACCCGGGCCAGCAGGCAAACCCGCAACCTGGAGGACTACCACCGGCGGCACCTGCGGCTACTGGAGCACCAGCTCCGCACCCAGGACCACTGGGTCTGGGAGGACCTGCAGCTGTGGCAGTGGAGCTTGGAGGTGCTGGAGGAGCAGGGCCGTGCCCTCAGAGGCCACCTCCAGATCCTGGTGGACAGGTTCCTGCCTCCTGCTTCTCCGGCCCCTGCGGCCGCCCCAGCTCTCGCTCCTCCTCCCATCCCTGCTCCCCTTCCCGCTTCCTCCACACCCACCGTCCCTCCTGCCCCACCCTCCACACCCACTCCCCCCCGACGCCCCCGCACCCGCAGTGCTGCAAGACAGGAGAGCCAGCAGGACCCCCAACCCTGAGCTTTCCCTTCCCTTCCTCCCTCTTCCAGCTCCCTCCTCCCAGGTTTCCCCCTCCCCTCTCCCACCCTCGATTCCCCCCCTCCCCCCACCCCAGTTATGTACAATAAAAAGAGATTGTTGTTTTCAAAACAGGTGTCTTTATTTAACATTAGGAAGGGGGGTTAGGGAGGGGAAAGGGGAAGGAGGGGAGGGTGGAAGAAAGCCCCAATGGGGCATGCAGGGAGAGTTCAGTCCTCCTCCTCCACCAGGAAGGTCTCCCGCAGGGCTTCCCGGATCTGGACGGCCCCCCGCTGGGCTTCCCGGACGGCGGCGGTGTGGGGCTGAGCGTAGTGGCCAGCCATGCGCTCAGCCTCAGCCATCCAGGCTGGCAGGAAAGCCTCCCCCTTCCACTTGCACAAATTGTGCAGCACGCAACATGCTGCCACCACAGGAGGGATATTGTGCTCGGCGAGGTCGAGGCGGGTGAGGAGGCACCTAAATCTGGCTTTCAGTCGTCCGAAGGCCCCCCCGACCACAATGCAGGCCCTGGTGAGCCTGGCATTGAAGGCCTGGTGGGAGGGGTTGAGGTGCCCCGTGTACGGCTTCATCAGCCAGGGCTGTAGGGGGCAGGCCGCGTCCCCCACCAGGCAGATGGGCATGTCCCCGTCCCCGACCCTGATGTGGCGGTCGGGGAAGAAGGTCCCGGCCTGCAGCCTCTGGCACACGGAGGAGTTGCGGAACACCCTGGCGTCGTGTGCCTTGCCAGACCAGCCCACATTAATGTCCGTGAACTGGCCCTGGTGGTCAGACACGGCCTGCAGGAGGACGGAGAAGTACCCCTTGCGGTGATGTACTGGGAGGCCTGGTGTTCCGGGGCACGGATGGGGATGTGCGTCCCGTCGATGGCCCCCCCGCAGTTGGGGAAGCCGAGGGCGCCGAACCCCTGGATGACGGCGTCCGGATCGGCGAGGCGGACCACCCTGCAGAGCAGCACCCGGTTGATGGCCTTGACCACCTGCAGAGAGACACAGCAAACCGCGAATCACTGGGGCGCCCAGGTGGCTGGGAGTGTTCGTTCCCTGGCACTGCCCTGCGCCCCACTCCCAGAAGCAACCCCCGCTGCGATCCTGGCCACTGCCGGCGGCCTGTAGTATGGCCAGGACAGACCAAACCCTCCCATGCGGGGCACTGTCGCCTCCTCCCCCGCCGCCATTTTCCCTGGGGCGGCCCATTCCCTCCTTGCAGCCCCCTTCCTCCCCGGCCCAGTGGCCGGTGAGTGCCGTACCTGCATGAGTACTGCTCCGACGGTGGATCTCCCCACGCCGAACTGGTTCCTGACGGATCGGTAGCTGTCCGGCGTGGAGAGCTTCCACAGGGCAATGGCCACACGCTTCTGGAAGGGGATGGCGGGCCTCATGCGAGTGTCCCGTCACCGCAGAGCAGGGGCGAGCCACTCACAGAGCTCCAGGAAGGTGTCCCTCTTCATCCTGAAGTTCTGGGTCCACTGTCTGTCTCCCCAGCGCTCCAGGACGATGCGGTCCCACCAGTCACTGCTGGTGTCCAGACGACAGATGCGGCGGGGCACGCTGGCATCCGGGCACTGCTGCGGCTCCTCCATGGCCCCCAGGGAGGCCAGGTGGAGAGGCAGGGGGCGGACGTGCACCAGGTGGTGCCAGGCAGCCTCCAGCCATTGCTGGCAGGCTTGCAGCAGCAAGTCCAAAAACTGCACCAGAATGCCCAGGGCGAGCTCTGGCTCCATGGTGCCAACTGCGGCAGCGTCCCCAATGGGAACCACTGACACAGGCAGGCAGAGAGGAAAACGCTTTGCTGTCCCTCGGCGAGGTAGGCAAGCAAGCGGAGAAGCTGAGAACCGGCTGTCCAGGGGGGTCCCTTTAAGCACGAGCCTCAGATAGCCTCAGACAGCAGCCACACAAAGCAACTACTGACCTGATGCCCTGCCGGAACCGGTTTCAGCTGGCCATAAATGCGACCCAGCGTCCAATCAGTGTGGACGTGCTAGTTCGAATTAGCAAAACACTAATTCGAATTAGTTTTTGGGTCTAGATGCGTTAGTTCGAATTAGCTTAGTTCAAATTAACTAATTCAAACTAAGTTAGTTCGAATTAACTTTGTAGTGTAGACATACCCTGATATATCAAAGAGGGAAGGAGCAGAAAGGTTTGTTTGTTTGCTTACTTGCTTGCTTGTTTGTTTTCAAAAAAATAGATTGCTCCTATTTTTTCCTTTTAGCTTCATACATCCTCCTGTTCAGTACCTTTCCTATTTCAGCCTAGCCATTTTTCCCTGGTGGTATAGAGTCAGTCAATTTACAGCATCATTTTAATTACTTCTGAATTGAATCAGTTATCTTTTGGTATCTATGATGGTCAAGCAGCATATGAACTTATATCAGTCAAACAAAAAGGACTAAGTGCAGATAGAGAAGACACAACCATATTTCTTAGTCTTGTCTTTTTAGTGTCATATCAGCTAAGGGTACTTACCCACTCTGTGTGTGCAGCAGCTAAAGGAAGGAAATAGTTTGATTCTTGACTGAGTAATTTTCTGTTAAGCAGATTGCTAATGCAGCTATTTAGGAGGTTTGGTTTTGATAATTATGGCATAATGATTTAGCAGGGGAGCAGTTCATCCTAACATTTTGTCTAAGAAAATCTAGGCATCTTGTAAACTGTTGTTCTTCCTGCAGAAGATGGTCTTTTAGATTCCAGAACTCCAGGGATTCATGTTCAACAGAAATGAGACAGTGGCACGATTTCAATCGACAGCTGGAATCCACCACTGAAATGACCTGGGCATGGTGGTGGGCTTTGCAAACTCTTCTGCTAGCAGTTATTCCCTTGGTTTGATTGGCTGGAATTTTCATTAGCTATTTTTAAAGCATGTTCATTTTCTTGCACAACAAATTGCAATCCATTGATCATACCATGTGAATATTTTACAGTGATGTAGTTCTAAATGATGTCATTGCCATGTCCTTGGGCAGGCAGTGTGATTCACAGCAACAGATGCTTTCCAAGCAGGTAAAGCAGTATCTGGGCCAGGATGACACTGATGGCGGCAGAATGTTCTTCAATTTCCCTATTCTCTCTCTAGGCAGAAAAGACTGGTTACTTGACAGTTCTTTTGCTGACAACCACACTGATTTTAGTCTCAAGTTTAAGGGCTGCAATACTTGCAGTCACTAAATCCTATTAAATGTTGAACTTGTATTACTATTTCCCCATGATAAAGAGAAAAAGAAATAAGATTGCAAGTTAAATAATTTGACTTATCAGGTTGGGTTAAAAAAAAAGAAGAGAATTTCTGAAAGAATGAGAAAGTCAGAAGAAAAAGCTTCCTCCCTCCTCCTAAAGCTCTTATAATCCCCCCAGATGTTAAGAAATCTCTCCACAGAAATCATGTAAGTATTACTTATTCTGTGGGATATCATCAGTTCTCAGGTCATAAATCCTCCATTCTTTGCAAAATGGCACAAAGCCTCTTCAGAAAACAGCAGTCTTTGGAGACTATTCCATCAGAGCAGCAGGAGTTTTGGTCATTCTTGGTCACGTTCTCCCCTAATGCTTGTACATGAGCAGAGGTGATTCTAGTCCCATGAAAAGTGCTATACATGGAAGACAAGTAAAGAGCTAAAAGAGTAAAGAGTTTCAGTGGTAAGGATGTCATGCCTTGAATGGTACCATACATGGCAGAGTAAGGGCTCTGCAGACTGGGGTGCTCCATGCAGCACCATTACCTCTCAGTGCTACAGGTATTCCTGGACAGTTGGGTTTTTTTAGAGCAAACTGATTCCCTCTACTTTGCTGTTCAGGGGCAGCAAGTTACCCTAAGGAGTCTTGCCCTCTGAACAGCTTTGCAAAAACACTGGGCCTTTACTGATGTTCCAAGGTATGTGTGCATCAACTGTTTAAAGGGCCAAACTTCTTTCCCATTCACTATGGAGAAGCAAACCATGCCTCCTTTCTGCAATGGAAAGGAAACTTCAGCTTTCAACCAATGAGGCCAGTTCCTGTTGTCACTTGCCTTGATGTAAGTCTGGAAGAATTCCAGTAAAATGACTATAGACATGCTGATAACAGAATTTGGCCTATGGATTCTCCTGCTGCCTTTGCAGATATTCTCCCATTAGGGGAGAATCTGGATGAAACTCTGGGGCTTAGTCTTTCCACTCACTTTCCTATAGCCCAGTGTTAAATTCTTACCTTGAATTCAGATGTATTTCTCCCAAAGATGTTAGTGGAAACTCTAGGAAGTCAGTCAAGGACAGAACTGTATGTGTTTTAATGCTACTGGAACCAGTAATTGTTTTCTCTGGGTGAGCTATGAAATCACTAAAACCTTTAATAAAGTGGGGTCCATGTCTCACTAGGGGGTCCGTGGATGCCTTGCAGGTGGTCCATGGCTCAAGCTCAACCCCACCCCTTTTTTCCCCCACGCAGAGGGGAGCCTGTGCTGGTGCTCCAGGCTCTCTTCCCCCCCGCCCTCCATGAGGTTGGAGCACCAGCGCTGGCTTCCTGCTGGGGGAAGGGAGAGAGAAAGCCCTGAGCCTCGCTGGGGAAGAAATGGTTCCATGAGCTGATGTTCCCCTTCCCCTGGCTGGTGGAACAGCAGCATGAGGACACATAGAATCATAGAACCATAGAGCTGAAAGAGACCTCAGGAGGTCATCAAGTCCAGCCCCCTGCTCTAGGCAGGGCCAATCCCAATTAGATCAACCCAGTCAGGGCTTTGTCAAGCCGACACTTAAATACCTCTAGGGATGGAGACTCCACTACTTCCCTAGGTAACCCATTCCAGTGTTTCACCACTCTCCTAGTGAAATAGTTTTTCCTAATATCCAACCTGGACCTCTCCCACCACAACTTAAGACCATTGCTCCTTGTTCTGCCATCCGTCACTACTAAGAACAGCCTTTCTCCATCCTCTTTGGAACCTCCCTTCAGGAAGTTGAAGGCTGCTATCAAATCCCCCCTCACTCTTCGCTTCTGCAGACTAAACAGACCCGACTCCCTCAGCCTCTCCTCATAGGTCATATGCTCCAGCCCCCTAATCATTTTAGTTGCCCTCCGCTGGACCCTCTCCAATGCGTCCACATCCTTTTTGTAGTGGGGGGCCCAGAACTGGACACAATACTCCAGATGTGACCTCACCAGAGCTGAATAAAGGGGAATAATGACATCTCTGGATCTGCTGGCAATGCTCCTCTTAATGCATTCTAATATGCCATTAGCCTTCTTGGCTACAAGGGCACACTGTTGACTCATATCCAGCTTCTCATCCACTGTAACCCCCAGGTCCTTTTCTGAAGAACTACTACTTAGCTGGTTGGTCCCCAGCCTGTAACAATGACACATTGCCTGGAGGCTTTCCCCACTGCTTCTACACCCTCCCTCCTGGCCACACTCTGCACCCTCCCTTGCTCCTGCACACGCTCCCCTTGCCAGACATCCTACTTCCACCCTGCTAAGTCATCCTCCCCCTTGGCTAGATACCCTTCCCCAGCCCTCTCCTGCACCCTTCCCCCTGGTCAGAGACCCTACTCCCAGCCTGCTTCTTCACCATACCTCCTGCCCAGATTCTGCACCCTCATCCTACTCACTGGCGGCCCTGTCCCACACACTGTCCCCATCCCAGAGCCCGGGGAGTCCACAAAATCCCCTAACCCCAGAAATCCAGAAAAGTTAATATGGTCTATAGGAAGCCCTGAACCTCAGTCTTCCTGTCCCTCCCCCTCCTCCTCCCTCAGTGGGACTGGAGCACAAGGGAAATGAGGTGTCTCAGTTGGGGGCCACAGCAGTGAGGGTTGGGGGGGTTTGGAGGGCTTTTTTTTGTGTGCTTCTCACTTGTGTGGTCCCTAAGTGATTTTTCTGTGGGTCAGTGGCCCCCAACCCAAAAAAGGTTTCCCATCCCTGCCATAAATAAAGAAAACATGGAAACCTTTTGTATTGCACATAAATTAATATTTCACTTTATTTAAAATGAAGTTTGATAAACTAACATGAGAAAGTTAAAACACTTAATCTGTTTAATAATTTAAATGAAACCATTATCCCAAGCTGCAGCACTAGCAAAATGTCTCAGGCATAATTATGTAATTAACTAAGAGTTTTCATGAGCAACTGGTGATCTACAGAAAGGTTTGCATTGAGCCTGGTGGGCCACGGGCCTAAAAGTTTGAGATCCACTGCTTTAATAGTATAATCAAACTTGTACAGAGAGAGTCGGTAGGAACATGGGCGTGGGAATCCCAGAAGATTTCCCTTCTCCTAATTAAAAGCAGAATATCTATGCTAAAATCATTACTAGAATTAAGTTATAATTACCATACCTTTTTAAAAGAGCTAATTATGTAAAAGTCTCTTCCAATTATTTAATCTTCCTTTAGGCCAGTGGTCTCCAATCCTTTTAACCACAAGATCACTTTTTCAATTTAAGTGCAATGTAAGATCTACCTCAAACCCAAATACCCTTGCCTGGCTTCCTTCCCACCCCTTCTTTGAGGCCCTGCCCCTGTTCCATCACTTCTCCGAGGCCTCACCCTGCCTGCTCCATTCCCCTTCCTCCCCGAACCTCATTCACTTTCACCAGGCTGGGGTACAGGGTTGGGGTGCAAGCTCTGGCCAAAGAATTTGGAGTGTGGGATGGGGCTCCAGGCTTAGACCAGGGTAGGGAATTGGGATCTAGGAGGGGGTTCAGGGTGCAAGCTCTAGGAAGGAGTTTGCGTGCAGGGGAACTCCTGTCTGGGGCAGAAGGGAGTTCAGGACTGGGACAGGAATTCAGGATGAATGCTCTGGCTGGGCACCACTTAACTGGGACGACTTGGCCCTGTACCACTCCTGAAAGCAGCTGGCACGTCCAGCAGTGGCTCCATGGCACCATGCGCTGTCCCTCATCTACAGGCACTGACTCCACAGCTTCTACTGGCCACGGTCCCTGCTATTGATCTGTGGGAGCTGCAGAAGTGGTGTCCGCGGGCAAGGTCAGCATGTGGAAACTCCCTGCTCTGACTTTCTCAGGGGCTGCAGGGACATGCCAGCCACTTCCAGGAGCAGCAATTACCATAGGGATAATTACTCCAGCCACAACAGGTTAGGCATTTTAGAACTCAAAGAATTAAATTTAAGCTTGAGAGAGATGAAAATTATGAAATGCACAGACCAGTCCAAAATCAAAAATAACACACTTTTCAAGCACTGAAAGTAGTAACAACAACCCACGTTGGGTCAGGAGATGAGAGTGAAGGACAACTGGGCTACGTCTACACTGGCATGATTTTCCGCAAATGCTTTTAACGGAAAACTTTTCCGTTAAAAGCATTTGCGGAAAAGAGCATCTAGATTGGCACGGACGCTTTTCCGCAAAAGCACTTTTTGCAGAAAAGTGTCCGTGCCAATCTAGATGCGCTTTTGCGCAAGAAAGCCCCGATCACCATTTTAGCCATCGGGGCTTTTTTGCGCAAAACAATTCTGGGTTGTCTACACTGGCCCTCTTGCGCAAAAGCATTTGCGCAAGAGGGCTTTTGCCCGAACGGGAGCATCATAGTATTTGCGCAAGAACACTTATGATCATACATTAGATCATCAGTGTTCTTGCGGAAATTCAAGCGGCCAGTGTAGACAGCTGGCAAGTTTTTCCGGAAAAGCGGCTGATTTTCCGGAAAAACTGGCCAGTCTAGACACAGCCCTGGTGTTTGTGAGAATGACAGACACCCAGTGTGTGAGAGTGACAGAGATTTGCATTGCCAAGCTCCTTCCATCCCCTTCTCTCTGTGTGGAGACAGGGTACAGTAGTGGGGGGAGGAGAGATACCCTGACCTCAGCACAACCCCTTCTCCCTCCCACACTCTGCACAGCAAGCAGGAGGCTACCAAAGGGGCAGCTCCGAGGCAGAGGGCAGGAGCAGCATGACAGTGGGTGGAGGGGCAACTGAAGTAGGGTTGCCAGGTGTCCGGTATTGACCTGGACAGTCCGGTATTTTTTGCCTTCTGTCTGGTAAAAAAATTCAGAAAATACCGGACACCTAAAATGTCCGGTATTTTCTGGGGTTTTTTTCCTGCCAGGAGGCGAAAATACCAGACACCTGGCAAACCTACAACACACTCAGCAACTGGGCCCAGCCCCCACCCCACCCCCCCGGGTCCCCAGACCCCTGCCTCCGGACCCCCTGCTTACCTGGTTCCACAGGGAAGCTGCTTTCTGGCTCAACCAAGAAAACAAGATGGCCGCCAGCAAAAAGCCTAAAGATCCCAAGCAAGGGGAAGCAATGCCTTCCCTGGGTCTTAGTGCTCAACCTCTCCCTATCCCTATTCTGACTCTGCACGCACTTAAAGGGGCCATGATGTTTTAATGCTGTTTTATTTAATTTATTTATTTATTCTTAATAACTTTCAGGGTCCTTTTTTTTTTGCTCAACAACTTTGGTCTCCCTCAACAGAATTTTTCCCGCGATTTTTTTTTGGGGGGGCGTGTGGGAGAGCAGGGAGGTGCTCAGTATTTTTGGTTAAACCATCTGGCAACCCGAAACTGAAGTGCCAGCACTTGACAGCTTCCTGGACAAACCAGTCAGGATCACCTGTCAGAGGCTCCAAGATCTACTGGTAGATCCCGATCTATTGTTTGGTGACCACTGCTTTAGTCTTTTAAAGATTCCCTTCAAAGACCTGTTAAAGTGTCAGTTCATAAAAGCCTTATTGGGCTTTCAAATGGAACTTGCTCCTTGTGGAATTTATGGGAGCAAACGTCTTGAATCTGACAACAATTTCTAAAAAGAAGCTTTATCTTTCCCTTTTTTAACAAAATATATGTAGAGATTAATAAAACTTGCAAAATGGAATAGAGAAAAATGAGATGTAAGCTCTTAAATGAAAATCTGTCAATTTTTAAAATGATACTTAGGGTACTGCTACACTGTGTTTTATTTTTTGGCAAATAGTGCTTGTATTTGCATACTGTGGCGGCATGTCGGGTACCCCCCGATCCTGCACCTCCATCCGCAGCAAGATGATACTCCTCCAGCCAGTAGAATAGAGAGGGTTTATTGCTTCTCCAGGATACAGCATAGACATGATGTGGTTAAAGGAGTCAGGTCCAGGCAGTCTTACACCTCGTGGGGTAGGGGTCCAGTGGCCCCTGAACCCTCAGTACTCCACTTAGTCTCTTCTCTTCATGTTTTCCCAGCCAAGATTGCCTCTCCCAAAACCACCGAACACACATCTCCCAGGTAGCCACACCCCTTCCTTTGTTCAGGTGAGAAGCTCCAGACGGCCATTGTCTACGTGCTGGGCACAGACACAGGCCAGTGGGGGTCGGCCAAAGCCCAAGCATAGCGACCAGTGAGTGGACAGCCCCCCACTACATCACACACAGTGCTGGACCGAGCCATACTTGTGCCCCGGGCAGCGGGCGCGTGGCACATGCGCAGCCCCGCCCCCGGGCGCGCGGTGCCCCTTACCACTTCAATCAGGCACCCCCCCATAGGTTGGCATCCCGGGCAGCTGCCCGGCTAGCCCCCCCCCCCTTAATCCAGCCCTGATCACACATACCTTCCTCCTTTTTTTTCCTGGAAGAGGCTTTTCCGCCATTTGGCCCCGTCTACACGGGGCCAAATGTTGGAAAAATACCCCTCTTTCGAAACCCCCTGTAAACCTCATTTTACGAGGTAGAAGGGGGCTTTTGAAAGAGGGGGGGTTTCTGACATTAGGCCCCGTGTAGACGGGACCAAATGGCAGAAAAGCCTCTTCCAGGGAAAAATACGGAAGAAGGTATGCAAATGCAAGCTCTATTTTCATACCTCTTCCGAAAAATAAAACACAGTGCAGCCGTACCCATAGTCACCTAAATGCTTGTGCACTTCTGAAAATTTTACCTATAAGCTAAGAACTCTTGTATTCAGACATGATGACAAGGAACAAATCTTGATACCCAGAGCCACAGGTACATCATCATACTTAGTGTTCACTTACACACACTTGTGAATATTCTCTTTTGGCTTGGCTGAGAAGCAACAGAACGTAGCTAATTGATATATCCAGGTAAAGAATCCAGGCCTGCACTTTGACTATTGTGATAAATATTTTTTTCTACTAAGAACATATCCCATATTCCTACAAATTGTTACATGGTGCTTGGAAGATTTTCCTTCTTTACAAAATTACAGCTTCACATCTGTCAGGAATGAAGGTATAAGAAATGTAAGTCTACCAGCAACGAAAACCTAAGAAGTGTCTAGTCACTCATTTCACAGGTGCAAAATGTTCATGTTAGAACTTGGAGGAGTCTCATAAACATCAGATGGAATCATCCCATAAAGCCATGGAGAACATTAGTAGTGTTGGCAACTAATTTAGGGCCTAATCTAAAGTCCATTGAACTATGGCCCTACACAGTAGAAAAAGGGCTTACATTTAGGACCTCACAGAATAGTATGGGATATAGTGAGTTAATAACGTAAATGATCAATCCAGATGTCTGTCTTGACAGAGAGATAAAGGCAAATGTGCATGAACCTAGCTCTGTAGAGCCGTGTGAAGCTCCATAATGACAAGTACAGAAGATTTAATCCACATGGTTGGAGATAGAAAATTATCTAACAAAAAAGTTACTAGATAAGAGCACTTTCCTGTCCATAATTGATTAGTTTGTATAAGAACCTCTTTAAGTATTAATCCAGAGTGAAGACAAGCATGTTTTTTCTAAGTGCTAAGCAGCTGGCAAACAGTGTTTTCAGAGGGGGTTGTTAGTAATGATATTCTTATTCCACTTAGGCCTCTCTGTGCATCGTCAGTTAAAGTAATTTTTCCAAATCTTTTACCATTTAGAAGAAATGAGCAGTTGAGGACCATTTCAGAAAATTAACTAAATCCAATTAAAATGATTCATCTGGCTTGCAAATCAGCAAAAATCAATTATGTTGGGATGTTTTGGAAACCACTGGCTATCAATAGAATTGCCAACTTTGTAATTGCACCCTTGCTCCATCCCTTTTCCAAAGCACCACTCCTGCTCATTCCATCCCTCTTCTTGCCATCATTCACTCACCTCCACCCGCACTATCTTTCACTGAACTGGGGGAAGAGTTTGGGGTTTGGGAGGGGGTGAGGGTTCCATCTTGGGATGTGAGCTCTGGAGTAGGGCTGGAATGAAAGGTTTGAGGTACAGGTGGGGAATTTAAGGTGGGGTAGGGTGATTGGGTATGGAAGTGGGGGTAAGAAGTATGAGCTCAGAGAGAATTTGGGTGCAGATGGGGACCATGAGCTGGTGCAGGGGTTGGTGGTGTAGAGCACTGGTGGGTCCCTGCGGCCCTTAGGTGTGGGAATGTTCCATTGAAATGTGCCCACAGGCACTGCCCCCACAGCTCCCATTGATCACAGTTTCCAGCCAATGGGAGCTACAGAACTAGCACTCTCCCATTGATCACAGTTTCCAGCCAATGGGAGCTACAGAACTAGCACTCTATGCACTGCCCCTGCACCCAACTGGCATCTCTCATTGGCCAAAAACCCCAACCAATGGGAGCTACATAGGTGGCTCCTATGGATGAGTGGGCAATGTGTACGCAGAGTTTCCCTGCAACTAAGGGCTGCAGAAATCAGCTGAGAAGGCAATTATGATTTTGTATTTTCCTCTATAATTTTGCTCACTTGCTTCACCATAATGTATAGTAGTCTTTGAATTAATGTCATCTTATTCCTGTATTCATGTTCTTCAAACTTTCTGTACTGTTTTGATGCCATATTGTTGTTTCATATTCAGATTGCAGTAGTTATTAAATATCTCATACCCTGCCAGAATCGTATGATGCTGGACACTGAAATTAGACTGCAAGTATAGTGTCTGACTTATCTGAGAGGCACTTAATAATAAATTCTTTGTCATTTGAAAAACTGCCAACTGTCTGTATTGTTTTTCTTCTTAGAGTTGCTTGCCATGAACTCTGACTCTGCCCTTGTCCCCTGGCTCTTCCTCCACTCAGGCCCAGCCCTCTTCCTCTGAGGGATGGGAGCTTGCAATGGGGAGGCACCGAAAGCGTGCTCGGCGTTCCACCCCGCCCTCTAAGGGGGAGGACAACCTCCCTGTACCTTTGGGGATGGATGCTGGAGCCATTCCACCCTCTGAGCCCGCAAATAATTCACAGCACCACAAAGCGGTTGAGGTGACTGCGGCGGTCGCGGGAGAGGTGAACACCTCCCTCCCGGGGTCCCTGCAAGAGGGGGTGTCCATGGAGGATGCTCCCACTGTTCCCACCTCCACTGAGGGGGCGGCCGCTGACCTTGCCACCGACAGAGATCACCACCTGGTGGCGGGCGGCGGGCTCGCCTTCCTATCTCAGGAGGTGGAGGCTTTGGGGCTGACCCCGGCTGCCTCAGAGGGGGATCATCAGGTCCTGGAGGGACAACAACCGACCTCTCCTTCCCCTTCCGACCCGCTGCTATCCCTTCTCCCTGCCTCTGAGTTGCCCCGGGGTGCGACCGTCTGCCCACCCACACCTCGGCCACGGGCACGGAAACTCCTGAGGCTGTCAGTGGGCGGGAGCTCCCATTAATATCTGTCACCCCCGGCGCTGAGGCCTCCGGTGCTGCACTCTCTGTGGCACTGGAGCCCAGCGCTGGGGAGACTATTACTACCCCTACCGCTGCCATCGATTCTCTGCCCTGCGAGGAGGCACCGCATCCCGGTGCCTCCTCTGCTGAGGCATCTCGCCCTGCTCCTTCTCCTTCTCCCTATTCAAACACCCTCTCAATCGAGTTTCCCACCCCTCTTCCTCCTCCCCGCCATTCTTGTCTTTTCCCTAATCCCTCACTTCTTCCTCCCCCTACTCCCCTTCCTCGTCTCCCTCCTTTTCCCGATCCCCTCCCTGAACTCTTTTCCTCCCCTTACTCTGTTACTGCTGCCCCTGGGGCTGCCACGTTTAGTCCAGACGTTGGCCCCCGGGAGGCGGTTTTCGTTTCTCCTGCTCCCAGCGCATCTGGGGCTGATCTCCCTCCGCCACTGTCCTCCCAGCAGGGACCTCAGACGCCCTGCATCCCTGTGTCGATGGGTCGCGGGGCTCACGGAGGGGTCTGGCCCCAAGGCGTTCGAGGGCCCGAGGCCCCGACGCCAGACGCGCTGAAGGGCGAGATGCGTGTTTTCTTGGAAGACATCCGTGGCTCCAAGAACAAGGTCGCTCTCGCCCTTCAGCGCTTGGGAGATTTTCATCTCATTTTGCAAATAGTAAGAGCCCTCTTGCGGGAGGGTAAAGGGACCGGGCGGCGGGGGGCCACGGCTTACCAGCGGGTCCGCAGCTTCCGTGAAGCCCTGCTCACTTTTGGGAACGGTCACGGTTTGCTGCGGGGCCCAATGGGGGCTGTTGGCACTCCTGCCAATAAAGATCTTCCCCAGCCCTCTCGATGCCGCCGCTCATCTTTGCCACTCTGAACACCCGGGGCTGCGGGTCGGGTCTCCCTAGGTGTCAGGTCCTCTCCTTCCTCCGGAAGGGCAGGTACTCTGTCATATTCCTCCAGGAGACCCACACAGCTCCGGCCGCCGAGGCTAGCTGGTGGCTGGAGTGGGGGGACAGGGTTTATTTTAGCCACCTGTCAGCCCGTCAAGCCGGGGTGGCTACCCTGTTCTCCCCGAACCTGCAGCCCGAGGTGCTGGGGACCGCCGAGGTCATGCAGGGTCGCCTGCTGCATCTCCGGGTTCGGACGGAAGGGCTGACACTAAATCTCGTCAACATCTACGCCCCGACGTCCGTCCCAGAGAGGCTCCGCTTCTTTCAGCAGGTGTCGGCCTTCCTCGGCACTTTGGATCCTCGCGAGTGCCTGGTCCTGGGCGGAGACTTCAACTGCACCCTCGAGGAGCGGGACCATATGGGGCTCGAGCAGTGCCCGGTCGCCGCGGACGTCCTCAGGGAGATAATAGACCATCACTCCCTGGTGGACGTCTGGCGAGACCTCCACCTGGGCGAGGAAACGGTGTTTACCTACGTCCAGGTGGTGGGTCGTCGGTCTTTCCACTCCCGGTTGGACCGCATTTATCTGTCTCGTCATCATCTCTTCCGGGCCCACTCCTCCGGCATTTGGCCGGCCCCTTTCTCGGACCACCATTTGGTGGCCGTACGGGCTTCTCTTTCCTCGGAGAGGCCGGGGCCGGCCTATTGGCATTTCAATAACAGCCTGCTGGAGGACGTGAGCTTCGTAGCGTCCTTCCGGAAGTTCTGGCTGGCCTGGCGCTGGTGGCGGTGCGCCTTTCCCTTGGCGCGGCGGTGATGGGATGTGGGGAAGGTGCGCACGTGGCTCTTCTGCCGTGACTACGCCCGGGGGGCCAGCCGGCGGAGGGATGCGGCAATAGAGCAGTTGGAACAGGAGGTTTTAGAGCTAGAGAAGCAGCTGGCTACCGGCCCCGAGGATCCGCCCCTCTGCGGAGCGTACCGGGAGAAGCGGGAGGAGCTCCGGGCCCTCGAGGACCTTCGAGCCCGGGGTGCCTTTGTTCGTTCTCGCATCCATCTCCTTCGGGAGATGGATCGAGGCTCCCGCTTCTTCTACGCCCTGGAGAAAAAGAGGGGGGCTAAAAAGCACGTCCTCTGCCTTCTGGCGGAGGACGGCACCCCCCTCACGGATCCGGTGGAGATGCGCGAGAGGACTCGTGCCTTCTACGCCTCTCTCTTCTCCCCGGATCCGACCGACGCCGATGTCCGCAGGGTTCTCTGGAACGAACTCCCGACGGTCAGCGCGGGCGACCGGGACCGGCTAGAGCTGCCTCTCTCTCTGGCCGAGTTCTCGGAAGCACTCCGTCTCATGCCCACCAATAAATCCCCGGGCATGGACGGGCTGACCGTGGAGTTCTACCGCGTGTTCTGGGACGTCCTTGGCCCGGACCTTGCTAGCGTCTGGGCCGAGTCCTTGGAGAGCGGGGTCCTCCCTGTATCGTGCAGGCGAGCCGTGATCGCCTTGCTGCCCAAGAAGGGGGACCTCCGCGATCTGAGGAATTGGCGTCCCGTCTCGCTCCTCAGCACGGACTATAAAATTGTCGCCAAAGCCATCTCCCTAAGGTTGAAGTCCGTGCTGGCGGACGTGGTCCATCCAGACCAGACCTACACCGTCCCAGGCCGAACCATCTTCGACAACCTCTTTCTGGTCCGGGATCTCTTAGAGCTCGGGTGTAGGGACGGTCTGTCGTTCGCCCTCCTGTCCTTGGATCAGGAGAAGGCGTTCGACTGGATGGACCATGGGTACCTCTGGGCACCCTGCGGGCCTTTGGCTTCGGGCCCCCCGCTCAACATGTGGGGGTTGGGCAACTTGGGTCATTAGGCAGTGCATGCAGGATAAGCCATCCGTATTCCCGTGGCGACTTCCTGCCCTGTGTTTCACTCTGAACTGGTAATGTTGGAGGGATATAAACCAGCGAGTCACCCTGGCATTTTTTTTCCTTATTCTGCTGCATCCAATGGAGCGGGGCATGGTCTGTCAAAAAGACAAACTTGTGTCCTAGTAGACAGTATTGTAGTGCCTCCATGGCCCATTTCACGGCCAGACCTAAACCAAGGTGGCTCCAGACTGCTGGCACTAAACATTAAAAAGGTCATAGAGCAGTTTTTAAACTAAGATGGGGGAAAGCCGATTGGTGCAGAGCACAATTTGTGTACCGTTTTCCGATTGATCATTGTAGTCTAAATGTTAAAACATAAATTAAGACAAGCTGAGCTGAAAATATCCCTTTGAAGATGGGCTTTTAGGCCCTGATCACCAAGGAACATGTTAAGTTTTAAGCATGTTTAGTTTTAAGCATATGAGCCTATTTGACTTCAGTGGGACTAGTAATATGCTTGAAGTTAAGTGTGTGCTTAAGTTGGTGATGCAAGCAGGGGAGTACAGTCTGTTATACTGTGTCATTAAGATGTTTATTGTTGACATGCCATGCCAGAAAAATACAGGAGGAGAATGGCCCCCAGTCCTTCCATGTACCTACATCTCTGATCTCTTGTCTCTGATCAGTACAGCCCTCCAGAGGACAGGGCTGGGGCCACTGGAGGACTCTCTCCAGAACTACAGTGACAAAAAGAGAAGAACAAGGACTGCCCAACAGCTCCTCCAGCATGGTGGTCTCACTCTTGCCCTGTCATCTGGCAGGACTGTATAGACCCCATACAAGAGACACAGGTACATGGAAGGGCCCAGTGCAGGGCTTAGATCATCCCCAAACTGTTGGGGATGATCTTCTGGCATGGGGTTGCCCAATGGTTCCACATTCTGTGGTACCAGACAGCCCTGCAGTTCAGAAATCATATCTAGCACAGCAGGGAGGACAAAGTAGAGGCCCCCTCCAAGTAACGTGGGATGGGGAGGCATCAGGGAGAGTGCAGTGGCCCTGAGCGGGGGGCAAGGCAGGGAGGAGTCATGTGGGGAGGTCACATGCCCCCCCCATGTCTCTCCCATGAGTCATCTGTACCAGTAAGAGTTAAATTCTATTTGAACCACTGGCTTATGTCATCACAGGATCAGGCCCTTATTGCCATTGAATGAAATCCCAAAAACCCACTGTAAAGAAAAATACTTGTTTAATCAATGTACATCGTATAATGCTCATTGCCTCATTGCTGAGTAGGATCTTACTATTTATTGTCCCTCTGATTTACGGTGGTGCCTGTTGTGCTAAGCAATATACGTAGTGAAAGCTGGTTTCTGTTTGTAGTGGACCATATAATATATAACCCCCCACACCTTGCCCAGCATGGAAAGGGACAATAGCTGCTTTGGATTGGATCTGCAGATCATGGCAGGACCAGAGGAGGAGTCAAAAGGAGGGAACTCTGCTGGGATGGGGGTAGTTCTGAGAAAGGAACAGACTGTTGAGTGCCTCTAGCCCTGAAGAGAGGACTGGCAGTCTGCTGAACCCCTTCCCTGGCATCAATCATGTAGCTTATTTTGATATAGCTTATTTTGAGTTTTGGTGCTGTCTACACGGCACTTATTTCAAAATAGAGCACTCTTCCTCTGACTTCCCTTACGCCTCATAAAATGAGGGATACCAGAGTCGGAGTAAGAAGTCCTTCAGCTTGACAGTTTTTCGACATTATGTTGAAATAACTGCTGGCTATGTAGACTGAGACTAAGTAATTTCAGAATAACACTAATTATTTTGAAATAATGTTGCTGTGTATACATAGCCCAATACTGCCAGGCCCCTCTGCAGTAAGAGAGCTCTATAGCCTGGAGGCAGCTGCCTACAGATTTTTTCTTTGCTGTCTGTTGGCTGTTTTGTTGTTTCCACTTAAGCTCTGTGCGGTGAAGAAACAGCCAAAATGTGGGCTTGCGCAAAAGACGCATCCTGCAGCACCATGAGATAGGTAATCCCCGGGGGGCGTTCTGCAGTTTGGCCCTCACACAGCTCTGCCTTGGGGGGGCTTAATAGGCAGTGGCTGCTGGGCTGTTTGTGGGGGAAGGGAGGGCTCAAGGACCTCCCAAGGGCTCAGGCACCCCCTTTGATTCTCTGTTTTGTGTCTTTGTTTTTCTCATTCTGCAGGTGGCAAGGGCCATTAACACCATCCTGCTGCGTAGGGTTAGCCGCCTTGGGAGACCTGGATCCCATCGTGGCCAGATTTGCCACCCTGGGCTTCCCCAACAGCGGGGAGGCTATAGATGGAACCCATATCCCCATTTGTGCCCCTGACCACCAGACCAAGCAGTACATAAACCGGAAGGGATATTTTTCGATGATCGTGCAGGCCCTGTTCGACCACTGCAGACAGTTCACAGATATTTTCATAGGTAGAAGCTGGAGGCTGGCACTTTCTTCCCCCAGTGCAACATCATGGTCTGGGATGTTGAGATGCCACTGTGCATCATGGGGGATGCGGCCTACCACCTAATGCCATGGCTTATGAAGCCCTACACCGGCCACCTGGACCCCGCTTCAATGGCCACCTGGTCAGGGCCCGCACCTAGGCCAAATGCACCTTCGGGCACTTGAAGGCATGGATCAGGTGCCTCCTCACCGGCCTGGATGTGGGGGGAACACAACATCCCCCAGATGATATATGCATGTTGTGTTCTCCACAACATCGTGGAGAAGAAAAGGGAAGCCTTCCTTCTGGGTTTGGGAGGCAGAGGCCGGTTGGGAGGGAAGGGCCTTTGAGCAGCAGTGCACAGCTGCTATCCACCAAGCCCATCAGGTGTGGGTCACATCTGAGAGGCCCTGAAGGAGAGTTTCTCTCAAGGACCCCAATAACTCTCCCCAGGGCCTCCCCACTAGGGGCCTGTGCCTTGCCTTTCCCACAACAACCCCTCCCTTCCCCACTACAACCCTCCTTCCTTGCAGACCAAATAAAAACAAGTTTGGTTTTCAAAAAGATCTCTGGTTTTTTATTTGGGATAAAAGTAACTGGGGAAGGGGGGTGAGACCCTGGATATGGGGAGGAGGAAGTGGGGCATGAGAACATGGATATGGGGGGGGGGGTGAGATCCTTGGATGGGGGAGGAATTGCTCAGGGCTGGGGCTGAGATTGGTACGTGGTTCAGGTGCTTGTTCCACCTCGTGTCCAGGGACCTCAGTGACTTCGGTGTTCGGGAATGTGAGGGGTCCAAGTCACCATGACGGATCCCTCTCTGAAAGTCCCTCAAACCACCCCAACTGTGCTCTCTACTGCAAACGGCGACCCCTAGAGCCCACAGTCTCCAGTCTCTCCTGAAGCCCTGGATTAGTCCAGTCTTTTTCTTAATAGATCGAGGCCTCTGTGGCCAAAGTCCACTGACAACAAGTCCTTGAGGTAGGCAATATAGTGCTGCGGGTGCAGTAGGGGAACCCGGGCCCTCCCACTCCACTGGGTCCCAACCCAGGCCCCTAAATACAGGGGAATGACCCAATGTCGGGGTTGGTGGGGTAGTGTGCCAAAACACACCAACCCCCAACCAAGCTTAACAGCCCTGCCCTGGGTCACTTCCTATCTCCACGCGACTACCTATCTGCAGATGATCTCGGTCGGAAGGCTCCGTGTCGCAAGGGGATAAATAAGGTGCGAAGGGTGTGCTCATGTTGAAGGACCCTCCAGAGGTTGGGGTTAGATTCGTACCAGCATGGTCCCCTCGGGTTCCTTGGCTAGCTGGAGTCTGTGCCACAGTGAGGCCTTTTGCGGGTTCTGCGTCAGTGGCACCTAGCAGCAGGGGAGGGTCTGGCCAGGATGAAAGAAAAACTGGTCTCCACACTAGGCCTGGTACCTCCTCCCCTCCGCCGCCCCTCCCTGCTATAAGCTGCCGGCCCAGTGGGGTTTTCCCCGGATGGTAATTGGGGCTGGGGAATCAACCTTACCCCGGCTAAGGGTGTTGAGGCCCCCCCCTCCCCCCCCGTTGAGACTCTCCCCGCTCTCTCTGTGGCCCCAGTTGCACTCTCTGGGTGGCAGGCGAACTAGCCCTGTCCCCTGAGCATCCCGGAGGCCCCTCCCTCTCCGGGACTTTCCTTTCTCCGGCTGCTCCGGCCCCTGGAGCTCAGGACCAGCAGGTGCAGCTGCACCTGCCCCTTGGTAGCTCGGGACCAGCAGGTGCAGCTGCACCTGCCCCTTGGTATCTTGTGCTGGGCGTCCCGGTGAACCACGCTCCCCCTGGGCCCTAGCACCAGGAGGATTCAGCTCAGCAGCCTGAGAGCATGTGTAGCACAGCCACGGTGGCCCTGTGCGCTCACCCAGAGGGCCATGGTGCCGCCACCTGTAGCGCAGGGTTCTGCCACCCCATCACAGGGAGGGCCTGGAAAAACAGGGGAATAGGCAGGAGGTGGGGCTGGAGGGGGGGTCAGGGGCTGGGATGGGGAAGAGGGGCTGGCATGGGACAGTGGGTGGTACTGGAGCAGGGACTGGAGCAGGGACTGGTACTGGTGCCAGGTAGGCCATCATCTCCTGAATGGTCTCACACGTGTTTGCGGCCCTGCTGCAGCAGCTTGGTCCACATCTAGGGCCACCACTGTGTGTTATCCCAGACCCTCTGGGCCAGTGTCTGCTACATGTCCCAGAAGAAGGACACATGCTCCCTCATGAGGTTCTCCTGGACCCTCTGACACCTGCAGCTCTGCCAGGGTCAGGTGGCTTGCTCGGATGACATCCAGGCACTGGGGTACCGGCTCCAAGGTAGTGGTGATCAACGTGCTGGCCCTTTCCTCCACCTCCTCCTCCTCCTGCTCTTCCTCCTCCTCGTCATGGGCTGGGACCCTGGTCAGGCGACAACCAGCATCTCCAACCCCAAGTCCACCACCAACGGTGGCGAAGGGGCTGCACAGCTCCCCAGGTTGTGGTGGAGTTCATTATAATAGGGGCAGGAGTGGGGTCCCGCCCCGGAACATGAGCTGCGCTCCCTCGCCCTGGCGTAGGGATCTTTGACTTTGCTGTGGACCTGCTTGAGGCTCCTGTTGTGGCCCCTGATGGCCAGGCTCTTGGCCATCCAGCCGTAGATGTCGGTGTTGCGCCATCTGGAGCGGAGATCCTGGCGTTTCTCCTCCTTACCCCATACCTCCAGAATCTCCACCCCAGACCAGGATGGTGCATGCCTTTTCCTGCCCCTGGCAGGCTCCTGGGAGCCATGGGCATGCTTCTTGGGAGGGCCAGTGGGCTCTTGGGGGCTTGTGGTTGTGACATTGGTGCTCAGACTTCAGTCACTGGCAGCAGCACAGTGTCTGGAAGCTCTCAGGGCCTGCTTCCTGCCACAAACCCTGTCCCCTGTGTCTGCAGCTTTAAAAGCTGCCGGGAGACAAGAACTATAGAGTTGTGATGAGTGTGGATGGAGTGGCCAGCAGGGCACCTGTGTTATTTCTTGGAGGCCTCTTTCTTCGAAATAACTCCCTGTTTTGCATCCGCACACACCTTTTTTTTTAAAAGCTTATTCCTCGTAGAATGAGATTTATTGCTGTCAGAAAAAGCCATCCATTATTTCTACTTTCTGTCAAAATAACGCAATTGCAGTGTGGACGCTTATTCTGGAAAAATGCTGCAGTGTATATGTACCCCAAGATGACTCAAGTCTTACCAAAATCACCTTGTCTAGTTTCATGTCTAGTTTCTATGTAACTGAGAAACTATTGTGTTCAGTTACATTTTTTTTCAGGGTTGGGAGAGTGGGCCTTTGGGCTGCCATTTTTTTATTTCCATATATATTAAAGAGGAATGCTTTGTTGACACTTGTTTTATTCTCAAAAATGTCTGTGATACCCCATTGTGGGTATTGCAGGTTCATCTGATGGAGCTATTTTCTGTGATACTGTATTATTAATCTTCCACTCCTGCTTTTCAGTGCTTGCACAGTCTGTGTGCAAGTCTCAGCCTGCAGGGGTCACATTCAATAATGTTTTGCTACATGTTAAAAGCAATGGGAAGGAATTCTTGCTGTGATGATTATGGCAGGAGATCTGTCCAGCTTTTCCTCTGCTGCTGCTGTCCCCATGTTATGTATACCTGCATATACAGGCTGCCTTCTTCTTTCAGTGCATGATCCAAAGACCATTGAAATTAATGAAAAGTGTTCTAGTGACTTTAGAGGGTTTTGGATTATGACCATGTGTTGTTTTTAAATCTGTGACAAAAGGAGTTGGTACATTCTTTTGTGTCCATCATCTCTCATTGCATTGTCACAGTATTTGACCAACAATATAGTATTAGCCACCAACCTTGGGTATCCATACAACAAGTTCTCCCCTGCTGTCTCGCTGTGGGTCACATTAAGGCTGTGTCTAGACTGGCAAGATTTTGCACAAAAGCGGCCGCTTTTGCGCAAAAATTTGCCAGCTGTCTACACTGGCCGCTTGAATTTGCGCAAGAGCACTGACGTTCTAATGTAAGAAATCAGTGCTTCTTGCGCAAATACTTTGACGCTCCCATTCGGGCAAAAGTCCTTTTGCGCAAAAGCTTTTGTGCAAAAGGGCCAGTGTAGACAGCTCAGATTTGTTTTGCGCAAAAAAGCCCCGCTCCCGAAAATGGCGATCGGGGCTTTCTTGTGCAAAACCGCGTCTAGATTGGCACAGACATTTTTCCGCAAAAAGTGCTTTTGCGGAAAAGCGTCCATGCCAATCTAGACGCTCTTTTCCGCAAATGCTTTTAACGGAAAAACTTTTCCGTTAAAAGCATTTGCGGAAAATCATGCCAGTCTAGACGTAGCCTAACAGTTTATGCTGTAAAACGAGTGATTTTGCAGTGGAAACTACATGAGATGCCCTGGGATCATGCTGGCCAGAACTACTGATGCCTAGGAATTCCCCCCAGACATATTTCCTGTCTTTGCTCCCGTTTTCACTTTGGGGCTGTAACTGTGCTATTAATATTATTTATTTGTATTTCCATACTGCTCAGAAGCCCCAACCATAGACCAGTACCTAGTTGTGCAAGGCACTGTACAAACAGAACAAAAAGCTGTCCCCATCTCAACAAGTTTATAATTTCAGTAAAAAACAAGAGACAATAGAAGGATACAGAGAAATTAGACAATATTAGTCAGCATGATAAGTCAATTGTCAATATTAGTCAGCCTAACCATTGTCAATTTTTATAGGTTTCCCAGAAAAGGAGGGTTTTGAAAGAAGATAATGACTGAATGGAGGGAAGGTCTTTTGCTAGTTCTGGAAGATGTAGACTTTATGGGATAATGGCTCTATCCCCCCCCACCCGCCATTGACACCTGGCAACACTGGACAGGTACATGCCTGTATCTGCTCTTCTCCACACATCACAGCTGACCTCTTGTCAATAAAGCCTTTTGTTTGGGATTATATTTTAGCCATTGCTTTTGTTTAGTTATCATAGTGTTCAGAATCCAGCTTTGTATAAAATACCGTGATTTCATGTATTCTTTCTTTTTTAAATTAAATTAATTTTAATATCTATTTTGTGAGTATCAGTTCCATTTCCTATTTGCTTTCACCTTGATTTTTCTCCAAATGCTCTTGGTAAATGTATATCATTAGAGATTCATTCATGAGCAAACATACATATAAGTAAATAAATAATATGGAAAGAAAACTCCACACCCAGTTCAAAGAGAATGTAGATGGTATTTTGTGCTTTGAGGCAGAGCTGGGATGATATTGCAAATTAAATTTAAAAATTGTGAACATTTACACAAATAAAACCAAGGAACTGGCTCCCAGAGTGTTTTCATGGTTATTTTTTATTTATGAATTCCAGTTGGAGGCTGGACTCGATGACCTCCTCAGGTCTTTTCCAGCCCTAGGATTCTATGATTCTATGAATTCCATTTTATAAATATTCTCAACAGAAATGCTCCCGTAGCCATTTGAAAAGCTTTTCTCTATCTTTTTAGCTATACCATAGATTCATCACTGCAATGTTTGCAAATGAGTGAGGAAAGGGGTCATGAATACCAGCAAAGCAAATCAGTAAGCTTATTTGCAAGAATCTGTTCCTCTGTTCAGTCAGCTTCATCATATGGGTTCAAACCTTGGAAATTCAATGAAGTTCTTGTTCATAACCATTCTAGTAAAATATATTTCATTAATCTGAATCGTCTAAGAATTTTTCTTGTCTGTATGAACTTTAGTGCAGGGGGCTGGGCAGGAGGTGGGGCTGTACCTGGGTCTGGGATGGCAGGGGTTGAGGGGGGGGCAGGGGCTGAGGGCAGGGCAGGCTGAGGAGGAGGAGCAGGACCAGGCACAGAACCGGGGAAGTCCATGGCCTCCCGGATCGCAGTGCAGATGTCTTTGAGCTGCTGGGCGAATTCCTCCAGCAAGCGCCGGTGCTACTCGGCCTCTGCCTCCAGCCTCCTGTCCATTGAGTCCTGCATGCATTGCAGGACTGAGATGTGCTGGCGCACCAGGTCTACATAGGTGCGCCAGTGCCGACGGGTTCCCTGCAGCCGTCTGTGTGGTGGGGCAGGTGTGGCGCCCCCTCCTGGACAGCTGGTCCCGGTGTGGAGGACAAGAGGGAAAAGTCATCAGTCATGCATGCTCACACTTCCCCTGAGAGGGCATGCCCTCCTTCTTCTCAGCAGGCAGTGCCTGTCCTAGTGACAGTGCCTGTCCTAGGGTCAGAGGTTGGGGTTCCCACAGAGTGCTGAGAGGCCTGCAGCTGTGAGGCAATCCCAGCGTCCCCAACCCATGCCTGCACCTGGCCTCACTGCCTGCAAGAGCAGGTGGTGCCTAGCAGCCATGCGAGTGCAGGGGTAGGATGGCCCTCCCTGAGGGCAGCCATGGGTGTGCCCCCCTTCCCCCCCAGGCTGTGATCAGCATGACATGTCACAGCACTGCACCGTCCACTTTGCTCCTGCCTGCCCTGCCTTGTGTGTGTTGGACCCTCACAGCACCCACCTGATGTTCCCTCCCCGGTGTCCAAGGTGGTCTGCGAGGCCCCCTGAGCATCGGCACCTGGCTCCTGCATGCTCCGGGTGCTGTTTTCCTCCTCCTCTTCCTCCTCTTGGAGCTCCCACTTGTCTGGCTGGTGTTGCAGCCCCTGCTGCACAGGGGTCTCCATGCCTGACTCCACAAGCCTCTCGGGAGGCAAGGGTTCCCCTGGCCCCAGGACCCTGTCCAGCTCCTCGTAAGAGGCGCAGGATTGTGCTGTTTCCCCGGAACAGGAGCTGCGCTCACGGGCCCTAATGTACCCCTGCCTGAGCTCCTTCACCTTGGTCCTGACCTGCGGTGCCATGCGGGGGTGGTGCCAGGCCATCAGCCATTCTGGCGTATATATCAGCATTCCTGTGCCTGGCCTGTGGGAGCTGAAGAGCCTCCTCCTCGGCCCACAGCTCCAGGAGGGCTTTGATTTCGGGCCCTGATCAGGAGGGTGCCCGGCGCTCTGTGCCTCTGGCTTCCTGGGGTGATGTGTCCCTGGAAGGGCCAGAGGGGTCTTGGGGGGCTTGTCCCTGTGACATGGCTCCTACTAGGCTCACCAAAAACAGAGCAGCGCAGTCAGGGTCCTCTCTGTAGCAGGCTTGCTGCCAGAGTGCTGAGCCTGGGGGCCTATGCCTTTTAAAGAGGGCTACAGGCAGGAACAATAGAGTGCAAAGCAGTGGCTGGAGTGTCCACCAGGGCTTCTTCCTGGAGGCCTTTACTGTCAACATAAATTCTCCCCTGCATCCACACTTACCTTTTGTCAACAGAACTCTGTCCACAAAGGCATTATTCCTCGTAGAATGAGGTTTACCAGTGTCGACAGAACCGCCAAGTTCTGTCAATGTTATGTCGACAGAACTCAGCGGCAGTGTAGACGCAAGTATAGTTTTGTCAACAAAAGTTCACTTTTGTCGACAAAATCCTGTAGTCTAGACACACCCTATGATATTAAGTAGGAGCATGCCAGCAGATCTACAGAAGTGATTATTCCCCTTTATTTGGCACTGGTTAGGCCACATCTGGAGTATTACATCCAATTCTGGGCCCCCTATTACAGAAGGATGTGGACACATTGCAGAGAGTCCAGCAGAAGGCAACAAAAATGTTTAGGGGGGCTGGAGCCCATTACTTATGAGGAGAGCTAAGGGTTTGGGGTTTGTTTAGTCCATACAAGAGAAGAATGAGGAGGGATTTTATAACAGCCTTCAACTACTTGAAGGGGGGTTCAGAAGAGGGTGGAGAGAGGCTGTTCTCAATGGTGACAGATTACAAAGTGAGGAGCAATGGTCTCAAGTTTGTTACCAGATTTGCCCAATACTCTGGGGTATGATAATTCATTAGGGTTACTCTTATGGGGTTGGGGGAGGTTAACAATTCTATCAGCGTGCTGCTTGTGCTTACTTGTGCTCTCATATGGAGCTGAATTCTCCCTGCTGCCAATTCCCCCTCCCACTGGAGCTCTCCTGCAGGAACTAGGTTCCTTAGAATGGGGATCTTCCCACCTTAGCAACACACACAGACACTCACACCCACTAACAGAGCATGTCTGAGAGGACTGGGTAATCAGCACTCCCAAGCTGACCCCTCATATGTCCCTGGACTCAGCAGGCTGGGTTTAACAGCACTTTAAGCTGCCATCCTTATAAGCCCCCAGATTCAGCACCCCCTATCCCCACTTTCACACCACAATCATTCACTGGTAAACCACATGATGAGCAAACCCTACAGGATTTTGGGCACTACAGGGATCTTTAGCTTGGGTACAAGAAGCGTTGTTGCAGAACGAATGGGAAAGCCAAAATAACACCCCTTGAGGAAGAGTGAGCGAAAGAGAAAGAAAGAGAGAGAAGCAACCAGCTTAACAATGAAATTTATTTCTGGGCAGTGATTATATATATGTAGGGAGCCAAACACACAAAACAGTTACAATATTAAATCTAAATTGAAACTGATTACAAATGTTAGGGCTAGCTAACCATATAACAGTTTACATAGGGCAGAGTCAGGAGGCTATGCTTAGAGAGGTAGTTGGGAAAGGGGGGAGGAAGAGAGAGAGAGAGAGAGAGAGAGACCTCACCACTCCGTGGAGCTTGCACTGATCGGGGTTCAAAGATGGGGATGGGAGCCAGGGGTTCAGAGGGCAGGAGACAAGCAGAGCAGAACCCCCAGCACAATCAGACAGGAGATGAAGAAGTCTCGATGGAACTGAAGTTTAAATCCAGGTATCAGAACAGTTTTTCTTGGGCAAGGGTAGGAGTTTTTATAGGACAATAGTTCGAAGCGAACACTGGATTTGTTTATGGGTAAACAGAGGCGAGACAATAGAGACTGATCACACCTGGTTATGGGTGATGTTCCTTGAAGGAGCTCACAATGCAACTAGGCAGTTTCAGTATTTTGGATGTCAATAGGCTGCATTACTAGAATTGGTCTGATAATGACTAATTTGGGTGTGAGCAGGCCTGGGTTCATTAGCATCTGGAACAGAGATTTCCCATCAGGCAGTGCTTCTCTGCTTTCGGTATCCCATAGTTCAGTGTGGTTCCTGCTTTGGAACAGCTGGTCTCCATTCTGTACACCAGTGTTTCCCAAATGGTGCTCCGCGGAACCCTGGGGTTCCGCGAAGTGAAAGTAAGGGCTCCCTCTCCCTCCCCGCCCATAAAGAGACAGAGAGGAGCCCGGCACACAAAGACTCTGGCTCCTTCTCTGGTTCCCCACTGCCCTTTCAGACACCTCCCGTCCCTCGCTGCTGCTCTGCTTTTATCACCGGACCGAGCAGCAGCAACAGCTGCTTGTCCTGCTTTTCCCCGATCAACCCAAGATTCCTCTCCCCTGTACCTTGCTGCCGCTCTGCTTTTATCACCGGACTTAGCAGCAGCAACAGCTGCTTGTCCTGCTTCTCCCCAATTAACCCAAGATTCATCCCCTGCTGCCGCTCTGCTTTTACCAAGGGACCTAGCAGCACCTACTAGGTCCCTTGGAAAAAGCAGAGGGACAGCAGAGGATGGGGGAGAGGAAACTTAGGTTGATCGAGGAGAAGCAGGAGAAGCGGCTGTTGCTGCTGCTAGGTCCAGTGATAAAAGCAGAGCAGCAGCAGGGGATGGGGGAGAGGAATCTTGGGTTGATTGGGGAGAAGCAGGACAAGCAGCTGTTGCTGCTGCTAGGTCCCTTGGTAAAGGCAGAGTGTGTGTGGGAGGCGGTGGGGAGGGATACTATCAGTGAGTGGAACACCAGAAATCCTACTCACTGTGAGGGATCGGAAATCCCCATACACACTGTGAGGACACGTGACTGCTGTGTGTGACTTTAAGAATTCAAGCTAATATCAAAATTCCCCATGGATCGTTGGTTAAAAGAAGGAACTTTAAAGAAAAAAGTGAGTACTTCAAACTCCAATATTTTTACTGAAACCAGCAAGGAAAATACTGAGGCAGTTCAAGTTAATTATGAAAAATTATAGCCGTCTAATAAGAAACGCAGGTATTGTGAGGACTATTTGTCATTTGGATTCACAAGCAATGGAAATGAAGATGCTGCGGGTGCCCAGCGTGTACTGTGCAACAAAATATTATCTAATAGTTGTTTAGTACCTGCTAAATTGCGAAGACATTTTAAAGCAAATCATCCAGAATAGAAAGATAAAGACATTAGTTTTTTTAAGCAGAAGTTTGAATCGCTTGAAAAAGTAAACTCTTCATGTCAAAAATTGCCAAATCTGATAATGAAAATGCAACAGAGGCATCTTACAAAGTTAGCTATCGTATATCGCTTGCTGGAGAAGCACACACTATTGGGGAATCACTATAAAACCATGTGCAAAAGATATTGTCATGTGTATGTTAGATCAGGAGTCTTGTCAAAAAGTTGAGGCTGTGCCACTATCAAACAATACTGCAACACGTCGTATTCACGATCTTGCTGCTGACATCAAGAAGGAGCTTATTTTTTCGGCTACGTTTATGTGATGCATATGCATTACAATTAGACGAGTCCACTGATGTTGCAGGTCTTGCAGTTTTGCTTGTATTTGTCCGTTATGATTTTAATAGTTCTATTGAAGAAGACTTACCTTTATGTAAATTTTTGCAAACCAATACGACTGGTGAGAATATATTCAATTGTATCAATAACTTTATGAAAACACATCAGATAAGCTGGGAAAAATGTGTTGATGTGTGCAGTGATGGTGCCAAAGCAATGGTAGGAACAGTGGCTGGTGCTGTAACATGACTAAAAAATGTAGCACCAAACTGCACCAGCAGTCACTGCATTCTCCACAGACACGCTCTGGTAGTTAAGAATATTTCTCCCTCTCTGAAAAATGTGTTGGATGAAGCAGTACAGATTATTAATTATATAAAAACTCGACCATTACAATCAAGACTGTTCAAAATTATGTGTGAAGATATGGGTAGTCAGCACACAGCCCTGTTTCTACATACAGAAGTCAGGTGGCTATCGCGAGGCAAAGTGCTGGTTAGATTATCTGAGCTGCATCATGAGCTCTCCGCATATCTGATGGATCACAAATTCCAACTGTCTGATCGTTTAACAAACTTTTTGTGATTATCGAGAGTTGCGTATCTTGCAGACATCTTTACAAAATTAAATGAAGTAAATCCATCACTGCAAGGAAAGAATGTAAATATGTGTTTGAGAGTGAGGCTTCTTTTTTTTCCACTTCCCCTTTCCCCTCCCCCTCTCCTTCATGGAGTGTGTGCTGTGACTGGCAGGTGGAAACTGTTGGCTTCTAATTAAAGTTTGAATTCTAGAAGCCTCTGCTGATTGGCTGAGCCTTGGTAGGGGGAGGGACTTTCAGGCAGTCCAGGGCTTTATAAAGCAGAGAGCAAGTGACCAAGGAGCTTGCGAACAGGTGAGTGCTAACAGGGAGTTTAGAGAGGGAGTTCTCCGGGTAAAGGAGAAGCAGATACAGGACTCTTGAGGGAAGTGTGTGTTGTGTTTGGGGCTTTCTTGCTGGGTGCTGAGCTTGTGTTTGTGAGTGAGGCTTTTTTTCCCCCCACTTCCCCTTTCCCCTCCCCCTCTCCTTCATGGAGTGTATGCTGTGATTGGCAGGTGGAAACTGTTGGCTTCTAATTAAAGTTTGAATTCTAGAAGCCTCTGCTGATTGGCTGAGCCTTGGTAGGGGGAGGGACATTCAGGCAGTCCAGGGCTTTATAAAGCAGAGAGCAAGTGACCAAGGAGCTTGTGAACAGGTGAGTGCTAACAGGGAGGTTAGAGAGGGAGTTGGGAAGGGGGTGAGGTTCTCTTGCCTTTCTTTTAAAATCCTTTCTCCAGGACAGCAGGGATGGATGGTGATAGGTCTGCTGTTGTTACCTGCACAGCGTGTGCCATGTTTGTCTTCCTACCAGAAGAAAGAACGGATTTCATCTGCACTAAGTGCAAGCTGATCGCCATTTTGGAAGAAAAAAATTAGAGGACTGGAGGCCCAAGTGTCGACCCTATGCTCGATTAGAGAGGATGAAGACTTCCTGGATAGAAGGCAGCGTTTAATCCTCCAAGCCCGGCAAGCAGAAGAGCCAGAGAGGGCAGTACGGGACCAGGAAGAGAACGGGCAGCATGTAACTTCTAGAAGGGGAAAAAGGCCAGCACGGGAATCCCCCAATGCTATAGAGGTAAGTAATTGCTTTCAGGCTCTCTCCACAGGCTCTGCAGTGGTGAATGCTTTGGAAGGGACCTCACAATGAAGAAACCGCAAGGGAACACCATCTACTGGAAGGCATGCGATGCATAGTCCTAAGGATAGGACTATGTATAGTTCCACGACCACCCCCCCAAAAGACGATGGGTGGTGGTGGTCAGGGACTCCCTCCTAAGAGGGACTGAGCCATCTATCTGCCCTCTGGACCTGGAATCTCAAGTGGTGTGCTGCTTACCGGGAGCTCAAAATCAGGATGTGACTGAGAGGCTTACCAAACTGATCAAACCTTCGGATCGCTAGCCCTTCCTGCTTCTCCACGTGGGAACTAACGATACGGCCAAGAATGACCTTAAGCGGGTTACTGCGGATTATGTAGCACTGGGAAGAAGGATCCAAGAATTCGGAGTGCAAGTGGTGTTCTCGTCCATCTGTAGTAAAAACTAAGTTTGCTTCTTCTCCATTGCTTAGGCTCAAAACAGCACGTATCATTTAGCTGAGTGTGCATGTTTTAGAAGCTGCTAAACTCTCTGCCAGCTCTTTCTAGATAAGGGAACTAAGCAAACTTGCAGTAACAACAACCAATCACGTTGGGATACGCTGGCCAGAAGGAATGTAGAATCCATAACAGTTTCAGCCTAAGCGTCGTTCAAGGTCAACTCTGCTTTGAGCACAGAGCTCCTCTGTTGACATTGTTTGCAAACAATAAAATGGTGTTGGACCCAGCCTGAAAGTGTGACTCTCTTCTTGGGGCAAATTGGACTAGCCTCCAGGGGACGAAACTAGCAATTTATGCAACACATCCTCCCTGTTGAAGGGAAAGGACTGGGCAGGGATTGTCGAATTGAGGAAGTAAATGCGTGGTTGCGCAGGTGGTGTCATAGAGAGGGCTTTGGTTTCTTCGACCATGGGACTCTGTTCCGGGCACAAGGATTGTTAGGAAGAGATGAGATCCACCTAACCAAGAGAGGAAGGAGCATCTTCACAGGCAGGCTTGCAAACCGAGTGAGGAGGGCTTTAAACTAGGTTCATTGGGGGACGGTGACCAAAACCCTGAGGGGAGTGGGAAAGTCGGATACCGGGAAGAAATGCAAAGAGGAACAAGCAAGAAAGGAGGACCCCTGATTCAAATGGAGAAGATAGGGGGATCAACTGGTTATCTGAGGTGTCTGTGCACTAATGCGAGAAGCCTGGGCAACAAACAGGAAGAACTGGAGGCCCTGGCCCAGTCCAAGAAATATGATTTAATTGGGATAACAGAGACTTGGTGGGATAACTCGCATGACTGGAGCGCTGTCATGGAAGGGTATAGACTGTTCAGGAAGAACAGGCAGGGGAGAAAAGGAGGAGGAGTTGCACTATACGTAAGAGAGCACTATGATTGCTCAGAACTCCAGTATATAGAGGGAGAAAAACCTGTTGACAGTTTATGGGTTAAGTTTAGAGGTGCAATCAACAGCAGTGACGTTGTGGTTGGTGTCTACTACAGGCCACCGAATCAGGTGGATGAGGTAGATGAGGCTTTCTTCAGACAACTGAGAGAAGCGTCCAGATTGCAGGCCCTGGTTCTCGTGGGGGATTTTAATCACCCTGACATCTGTTGGGAAACCAATATGGCAGTACACAGGCAATCCAGGAAGTTTTTGGAGAACGTTGGGGATAACTTCTTGGTACAAGTGCTGAATGATCCAACCAGGGACCGTGCACAGCTTGACCTTCTGCTCACAAACAGGGAGGAACTAATAGGGGAAGTAGAGGTGGGTGACAACCTGGGAAGCAGTGATCATGAGATGGTAGATTTCAGGATCCTGACCAAAGGAAGAAAAGAGAGTAGTAAAATACACACCTTGGACTTCAGAAAAGCAGATTTTGACTCCCTCAGAGACCTGAGGGGTAGAATCCCCTGGGATGCTAACATGAAGGGGAAAGGAGTCCAGGACAGCTGGCAGTATTTTAAAGAAACCTTATTGAAGGCACAGAAAGAAATCATCCCGATGCGTAGCAAGAGAGGCAAACATGGTAGGAGACCGGATTGGCTGACAGGGGAAATCCTTGGTGAACTTAAGCACAAAAAGGAAGCTTCCAAAAAGTGGAAACTTGGACAAATGACCAGGGAAGGGTTTAAAGGTATAGCTCGAGAATGCCGGGGGGTTATCAGGAAGGCGAAAGCACAATTGGAATTGAAACTGGCAAAGGATGTGAAGGATAACAAGAAAGGTTTCTACAGGCATGTTAACAAGAAGAAGGTGATCAGACAGGGTGTGGGGCCCCTACTGGATGAAGGAGGTAACCTAGTGACAGACAGTGTGGGGAAAGCTGAGGTACTCAATGCTTTCTTTGCCTCTGTATTCACGGACAAGGTGGGCTCCAGGACTAATGCGCTAAGTGATGCAAGATGGGATGAAGATGGACAGCCCTTGGTGGGTAAAGAACAGGTTAGGAACTATTTAGAAAAGCTAAACGTACACAAATCCACGGGTTCGGACTTAATGCATAAATAGATAAATAGAAAGGAACATAAACACCGTCAAATCAAGTGTAAAAATGTAATAAGAAAAGCAAAAAAAGATTTTGAGGAACAGCTAGCCAAAAACTCAAAAAGAAATAACAAAATGTTTTTTAAGTACATTAGAAGCAGGAAGTCTGCTAAAAAACCTGTGGGTCCCCTACATGATCGAACTATAAAAGGCACAATCAAGGACGATAAAGCCATTGCGGAGAAACTAAATGATTTCTTTCCTTCAGTCTTCACGGCTGAGGACGTTGGGGAGATTCCCAAATCTGCACCGTCCTTTGTGGGTGATGAATCTGAGGAACTGTCCCGGATTGAAGTGTCATTGGAGGAGGTTTTGGAACAAAAAGAAAAACTTAGTGTTAACAAATCTCTGGGACAGGATGGCATTCATCCAAGGGTTCTAAAAGAACTCAAATGGGAAATTGCTGAACTATTATCTGTGGTTTGTAACCTATCCCTTAAATCGGCTTCCGTACCTAATGACTGGAAGGTAGCCAACGTGACACCAATATTTAAAAAGGGCTCTAGAGGTGATCCGGGCAATTACAGACCGGTAAGTCTAACTTCAGTACCGGACAAATTAGTCAAAACAACAGTAAAGAATAAAATTGTGAAGCATGTAGAAGAACATAATTTGTTGGACAAAAGTCAACATGGTTTCTGAAAAGGGAAATCCTGTCTGACTAATCTATTAGAGTTCTTTGAAGGGGTTAAGAAACATGCGGACAAGGGGGATCTAGTAGATACAGTATACCTAGATTTTCAGAAAGCCTTTGACAAGGTCCCTCACCAAAGGCTCTTGTGTAAATTACATGGCCATGGGATAAGAGGGAAGGTCCTTTCTTGGATTGAGAACTGGTTAAAAGACAGGAAACAAAGGGTAGGAATAAATGGTAAATTTTCAAAATGGAGAGGGGTAACTAGTGGTGTCCCCCAAGGGTCAGTCCTGGGACCAATCCTGTTCAACTTATTCATAAATGATCTGGAGAAAGGGGTAAGCAGTGAGGTGGTAAAGTTTGCAGATGATACCAAACTGTTTAGGATAGTCAAGACAGAAGCAGACTGTGAGGGACTCCAAGAAGATCTCACCAAACTGAGTGATTGGGCAACAAAATGGCAAATGAAATTTAATGTGGATAAGTGTAAAGTAATGCACATTGGGAAAAATAACCCCAACTATACGTACAGTATGATGGGGGCTAATTTGGCTACAACAAATCAGGAAAGAGATCTTGGACTTATCGTGGACAGTTCTCTGAAAACTTCCACACAGTGTGCAGCGGCGGTCAAAAAGGCAAATAGGATGCTAGGAATTATTAAGAAAGGGATATAAAATAAGACCCAGAATATCTTACTGCCCCTGTATAAAACTATGGTACGCCCACATCTTGAATACTGTGTACAGATGTGGTCTCCTCACCTCAAAAAAGATATTTTGGCCTTGGAAAGGGTTCAGAAAAGGGCAACTAAAATGATTAGGGGTTTGGAACGGGTCCCATATGAGGAGAGGTTAAAACAACTGGAACTTTTCCGTTTAGAAAAACTGAGGGGGGATATGATAGAGGTATATAAAATCATTAGTGGTGTGGAGAGGGCCAATAAAGAAAAGTTATTTATTAGTTCCCTAAATAGAAGAACTAGAGGACACCAAATGAAATTAATGGGTAGCAGGTTTAAAACTCATAAAAGAAAGTTCTTCTTCACACAGCGTGTAGTCAGCCTGTGGAACTCCTTGCCGGAGGAGGCTGTGAAGGCTAGGACTATAATAGAGTTTAAAGAGAAGCTAGATAATTTCATGGAGGTTAGGTCCATAAAAGGCTATTAGCCAGGGGATAAAATGGTGTCTTTGGCCTCTGTTTGTCAGAGGCTGGAGAGGGATGGCAGGAGACAAATCGCTTGATCATTGTCTTTGGTCCACCCTCTCTGGGGCACCTGGTGCTGGCCACTGTTGGCAGACAGGATACTGGGCTAGATGGACCTTTGGTCTGACCCAGTATGGCCATTCTTATGTTCTTATATTCTTATGCATCCGAGGGTACTGAGGGTACTGGCAAATGTCATTGAGGAGCCTTTGGCCATTATCTTTGAAAAGTCGTGGAGATTGGGAGAGATCCCGGATGATTGGAAAAAGGCAAATGTAGTGCCCATCTTTAAAAAAGGGAAGAAGGACGATCCAGGCAACTATAGGCCGGTCAGTCTTA
This sequence comes from Pelochelys cantorii, assembly GCA_032595735.1. Classification (NCBI taxonomy): domain Eukaryota; kingdom Metazoa; phylum Chordata; order Testudines; family Trionychidae; genus Pelochelys; species Pelochelys cantorii. The sequence continues at coordinate 12,009,281 of CM064341.1, forward strand.
CCTCGGTTCCTGGAAAAATCATGGAAGGGATCCTTAAGGAATCCATTTTGAGGCACTTGGAAGAGAGGAAAGTGATTCGGAATAGTCAGCATGGATTCACAAAGGGCAAGTTGTGCCTGACGAATCTGATTAGCTTCTATGATGAGGTAACTGGCTCTGTGGACATGGGAAAGTCAGTGGATGTGATATACCTTGACTTTAGCAAGGCTTTTGATACGGTCTCCCACAATATTCTTTCCAGTAAGTTAAGGGAATGTAGATTGGATAAATGGACGGTAAGATGGATAAAAAGCTGGCTAGAAGGCCAGCCCAGCGGGTAGTGATCAACGGCTCAAAGTCAGGATGGTGGTGCCAAATTTCTAGCGGAGTGCCCCAAGGTTCGGTTCTAGGACCGGTTTTGTTCAATATCTTTATTAATGACCTGGATGAGGGGATGGATTGCACCCTCAGCAAGTTTGCAGATGACACTAAGCTAGGGGGAGAGGTAGATACACTGGAGGGCAGAGATAGGGTCCAGAGTGACTTAGACAAATTGGAGGATTGGGCCACAAGAAATCTGATGAGGTTCAACAAGGACAAGAGCAGAGTCCTGCACTTGGGACGGAAGAATCCCAAGCATTGTTACAGGCTGGGGACCAACCAGCTAAGTAGTAGTTCTGCAGAAAAGGACCTGGGGGTTACAGTGGATGAGAAGCTGGATATGAGTCAACAGTGTGCCCTTGTAGCCAAGAAGGCTAATGGCATATTAGGTTGCATTAAGAGAAGCATTGACAGCAGATCCAGAGATGTCATTATTCCCCTTTATTCGGCTCTGGTGAGGCCACATCTGGAGTATTGTGTCCAGTTCTGGGCCCCCCACTACAAAAAGGATGTGGACGCATTGGAGAGGGTCCAGCGGAGGGCAACGAAAATGATTAGGGGGCTGGAGCATATGACCTATGAAGAGAGGCTGAGGGAGTTGGGTCTGTTTAGTCTGCAGAAGCGAAGAGTGAGGGGGGACTTGATAGCAGCCTTCAACTTCCTGAAGGGAGGTTCCAAAGAGGATGGAGAAAGGCTGTTTTCAGTAGTGACAGATGGCAGAACAAGGAACAATGGTCTCAAGTTGTGGTGGGAGAGGTCCAGGTTGGATATTAGGAAAAACTATTTCACTCGGAGAGTGGTGAAGCACTGGAATGGGTTACCTAGGGAAGTAGTGGAGTCTCCATACCTAGCGGTGTTTAAGTGTCGGCTTGACAAAGCCCTGGCTGGGTTGATTTAATTGGGATTGGTCCTGCCTAGAGCAGGGGGTTGGACTTGATGACCTTCTGAGGTCTTTTCCAGCTCTATGGTTCTATGATTCTATGATTCTACAATTAATGCGAAAGACAAAATTTTGTCATTGTCACGGAAGCTACAGTTTTGGATCTCATCTGTAGGACAAAATAATTTGGATTGTTTACCAACCCTGAATGATTTCCTTGAAGAAAATGAATGCAAACTTGATGAAGATATTCACAACGACATTGCAGATCATCTCCGTAATTTATACACGAACATCATTAAGTATTTTCCAACCATCAATGACAACAATAACTGGATTCGAAATCCATTAAGTTTAACAGAAAAGCCAGTCAGTTTTTCTACACAAGATTATGAAATTGCTTCAGACGGCCAATTAATACAAAAATTTAAAGAAGTTTCTCTGATTACATTTTGGGGTGACTTATGTCAAAGTCAAGAATATTCATCTTTATCAAGACGCGTAATTCGTCAGCTGTTACCCTTCGCCAGCACATACTTGTGCGAAACTGGGTTCTCGAACTATGCAGCAACGAAAACGAAATACAGAAATCTACTGAATGCTGTGCTAGATATGCAAATCCAACTTTCTAGTATTAAACCAAACATAAAAAGAATTTGCCAGAAAAGAAGAAAAACCACTCTTCGCATTGAAAACTGTGACTATAATTAAATATTATTTGATAGCTTTATTTTTTGTACATATTTAATATGATTTGTGTTTTAAAATCTGTTGAATTTAAATGAATGGTGATCTCATGATAGTATTTAGTATCTTATTAACTACTAATTTACTACTAAGAACTTGCCAAGAAATGAAGAAAAACCACTTTTCACATTGAAAACTGTGAATATAATGAATATTATTTGGTAGCTTTATTTTTTGTACATATTTAATATGATTTTTGTTTTAAAATATGTTGAATTTAAATGAATGGTGATCTCATGACTGTATTTATCATTTTATTACTACTAATTGCGGTATACTGGTAGCCCACTCCCCAGTCTATGTGTTTGGATGGTTGGTTTTTTTTTTTTCTCGACAAACTTATTCCCTGGCTAGGGGTTCCTTGACATTTTTCTGAGTTTAAAAGGGTTCCGTGGTCCAAAAAAATTGGGAAACACTGCTGTACACTAATGAAGATGTCTCTCTATGCTATCTTCCATGCAGATGAGGCTGGGGTGTTTCCTTAATTGTATCATCCTTGTCTGAAGCAGTTTAGGTGCATCTTCCCTGGCCTTTTCATTGCTTTGTCTTTGATTCTAGCAGAGGTCTGGGAGAGGGGGATGGTTTTCCATGAGTGTCACTCCCTGGCTTCCCAAGAGCATAGGGCTGGTAGGTAACAAGTGTCAATGGGGAGGTCTAGGTTGGATATTTCCTGAAGAGGGTGGTGAAGCACTGAAATGGGCTCCCTAGGGAGGGGGTAGAATCTCCATCCCTAGAGGTTTGTAAGTCAAACTTTACAAAGCCCTGGCTGGGATGATTTAGTTGGGATCGGTCCTGCTTTTAGGAGGGGGTTGTACTCTATGATCTCTGGGAGTCTCTTACAACTCTATGGCTATGTCTAGACTGGCATGATTTTCCGCAAATGCTTTTAACGGAAAAGTTTTTCCCTTAAAAGCATTTGCGGAAAAGAGCGTCTAGATTGGTACGGACGCTTTTCCGCAAAAGCACTTTTTGCGGAAAAGCGTCCGTGCCAATCTAGACGCGCTTTTGCGCAAGAAAGCCCCGATCGCCATTTTAGCCATCGGGGCTTTTTTGCGCAAAACAATTCTGGGTTGTCTACACTGGCCCTCTTGTGCAAAAGCATTTGCGCAAGAGGGCTTTTGCCCGAACGGGAGCGTCATAGTATTTGCGCAAGAACACTGACGATCATACATTAGATCGTCAGTATTCTTGCGGAAATTCAAGCGGCCAGAGTAGACAGCTGGCAAGTTTTTCCACAAAAGAGGCTGATTTTCCGGAAAAACTGGCCAGTCTAGACACAGCCTATGATTCTATGATTTTACACTAAGCAGTGGAAGTGTTGCTTGAACACTTCATGCTGCTAAGACAATATTTACCTCCCGTGGTTTGGCAAATTCTCTGGTTATTGCCTGGTGGAAGTTAGATATCCCTGAGCTGTAAATATTGCATGAAAGAGAGATGGACCTCTGAATGAACTCATAGGCAGATATACATTCCTGCCCGCACCAGAGACAAATGCCTGTCTTGATTATCCATTATGTTTTCAATGTGTTTCTCAGTCATTAGAATCTGTTAAAGCATTACTTTCCTACAGGGTTTCTTTGAGTAGTTGGGGTGTAATAGATTAAAATCAGTCTGTGTTTTTAAAGCCATGGCCCATGCCAGAGATGGTAAATAGCAACAGGATCCTCCAGGAGGAACTCTGACAGAGTCAGTGAGAACAGTACAGGAACACTGAAAGAAATTTTACTGACTGTCACTGAAGTAAACTGTAAACCCTGTATATAATGGACACCATTTCAAGCAGCACCCCTAGTTTCAGCACCAATGGAACAATATAGCAGCAGCTCCAACACCTTTTCAAGGAATGCAATGTGTGTGCCTATTTGCACCCAACCAGCTCCTCTGGGACCTTTTCCCCTTGCCTGTAGCTAGCACCTCCATGTGAAGATCAGAAGAAAGTTGAAGATATCTAACTCAGCACTTCACAAAGCTGGGCTTTTATGTACTAAGGTGGGCAGATTAAATTCAATGTTAGCAACTGCTAAGTAATACACTCTGGAAAATATAATCCAAACTATACATAGACATGATGGGGCCTAAATTATCAGCTACCTCTCCAAAAAGAGCTTGGAGTCATTTTGGATATTTCCCTGGAAACATGAGCTCAGTGTGCAGTGGTAGTCAAAAAAGCTAACAATATTAGTAACCATTAGGAAAAGGGTAGATAATAAAACAGTAAGGCTGTGTCTACACTGACGCGATCTTCCACAAAAATGGCCACTCTTGTGCAAAAACTTGCTGCCTGTCTACACTGGCCGCGTGTTCTTGTGCAAGTAAACTGACATTCTAATGTATTAAATCAGGGCTTCTTGCGCCAGAACTCTGACGCTCCCTCTCAGGAATAAGCCCTTTTGCGCAACTGTTCTTGCTCAAGAGGCCAGTGTAGACAGGCAACATGAATTTCTTGCTCAAGAAAGCCCTTATGGTTAAAATGGCCATCAGAGCTTTCTTGCGCAAGAGGGCGTCTACATTGGCATGGATTCTCTTGCGCAAAAGCACATCTCTTGTGCAAAAGCACATGCCAGTGTAGACGCTCTCTTGCATAACTACTTTAACGCAAGAACTCTTGCGCTAAAGAGTTTTTGCGCAAGATCATGCCAGTGTAGATGTAGCCTAAATATCATAATGCTACTATATACATTCTTGGTACACCTACACCTTGAACACTTCATGAAGTTCTGGTTGTCTTATCTCAACAAAATATGTGTTTATATTGGAAAAGGTGCAGAGAAAAGAAACAAAAGTGATTGGGGTATGGAACACCTTCTATATGAGAAGAAAATAAAAAGATGTAGGTTACTCATCTTAGAAAATAAATCATTAAGGGGGGTATAACAAAATCATGAATAGTGTGGAGAAAGTGAATAGGGAAGTGTTATTTACCCCTTCACATGACTGACAAACTAGGGATCACCTGAATTAATTAATAGGTAGCAGGTTTAAAACAAACAAATGAAGTACCTCTTCACAAAATGCACAGTCAATCTGTGGAACTTATCACCACTGGCCACAAGTATGACTGGGTTTTTAAAAAGTTAAGTAAGTGCCTAGAAGATAGGGTCACTAGTGACTTTTCCCCAAATTGGTCAGGGACACACTGCCATGCTCTGGGTGTTCCTAACCCTCCCATTGCTAAGAGCTGAGTCTGGATAATGGGATGGATCCTTTGGAATTGTCCTGTTGAGTTCATTTACTCTAAGGGCATGTCTAAACTACATCCCTCTTTCGAAAGAAGGATGTAGTCTAGACATAGCCTAAAGCATCTGGCAATGGTCACTGTTAGGGACCCAGTATGACTGTTCTTGAGGATAATATAAGTTGGAATCATATGGAACCCTAAAATTACTTAAATATAGTGGGTCAAATTTGCCCCTCAATTCCACCCAGCCATTGATGTTGTGAAAGTAGACTGAATTATATTGAAAAAGTAGAATGAATTAAAGAAATGTTTGTTCCTTTAGCAGGAAGAGAGATGTTAAGGTAAAGTTGTTTGTGTGTAAGCAGGAAGGAGGATGTTAAGGCAGATGTGATATACCTTGACTTTAGCAAGGCTTTTGATATGGTCTCCCACAATATTCTTGCCAGCAAGTTAAGGGAATGTGGATTGGATAAATGGACGGTAAGATGGATAGAAAGCTGGCTAGAAGGCCGGGCCCAGCAGGTAGTGATCAACAGCTCGATGTCAGGATGGCGGTCGGTTTCTAGCGGAGTGCCCCAAGGTTCGGTTCTAGGACCAGTTTTGTTCAATATCTTTATGAATGACCTGGATGAGGGGATGGATTGCACCCTCAGCAAGTTTGCGGATGACACTAAGCTAGGGGGAGAGGTAGATATGCTGGAGGGCAGGGATAGAGTCCAGAGTGACTTAGACAAATTGGAGGATTGGGCCACAAGAAATCTGATGAGGTTCAACAAGGACAAGTGCAGAGTCCTGCACTTGGGACGGAAGAATCCCAAGCATTGTTACAGGCTGGGGACCAACCAGCTAAGTAGTAGTTCTGCAGAAAAGGACCTGGGGGTTACAGTGGATGAGAAGCTGGATATGAGTCAACAGTGTGCCCTTGTAGCCAAGAAGGCTAATGGCATATTAGGTTGCATTAAGAGAAGCATTGACAGCAGATCCAGAGATGTGATTATTCCCCTTTATTCGGCTCTGGTGAGGCCACATCTGGAGTATTGTGTCCAGTTCTGGGCCCCCCACTACAAAAAGGATGTGGACGCATTGGAGAGGGTCCAGCGGAGGGCAACGAAAATGATTAGGGGGCTGGAGCATATGACCTATGAAGAAAGGCTGAGGGAGTTGGGTCTGTTTAGTCTGCAGAAGCGAAGAGTGAGGGGGGACTTGATAGCAGCCTTCAACTTCCTGAAGGGAGGTTCCAAAGAGGATGGCGAAAGGCTGTTTTCAGTAGTGACAGATGGCAGAACAAGGAACAATGGTCTCAAGTTGTGGTGGGAGAGGTCCAGGTTGGGTATTAGGAAAAACTATTTCACTCGGAGAGTGGTGAAGCACTGGAATGGGTTACCTAGGGAAGTAGTGGAGTCTCCATCCCTAGAGGTATTTAAGTCTCGGCTTGACAAAGCCCTGACTGGGTTGATCTAGTTGGGATTGGTCCTGGTTGTCTAGCTAGTGAGTCTTGCACACATGCTCAGGGTTCAGCTGATCGCCATATTTGGGGTCGGGAAGGAATTTTCCTCTAGGGTAGATTGGCAGAGGCCCTGGAGGTTTTTTGCCTTCCTCTGTAGCATGGGGCACAGATCACTTGCTGGAGGATTCTCTGCATCTTGGGGTCCTTAAACCATTTGAGGACTTCAATATCTGAGATATAGGTGAGAAGATTATTCTAGGAGAGGGTGGGTGAGATTCTATGGCCTGCATTGTGCAGGGGGTCAGACTGGATGATCATAATGGTCCCTTCTGACCTTGAAGTCTATGAGTCTATGAGTCAGAGGACAATGGTTCCACTTAAGGGTGATAGTGAGACATTAACAGGAGATTGGTAAGAGCTAATAAGGAAATGAGATACTTGACTGACTGACCCCAGGTAACCTTGTCAGTTCACGCCCTTTTTCAATCCTTTTATCCATATAAATAAGGTGGCTTGGGTTTGGGATGGGGTCTCACTTTTCTGGTTGTATTAGCGAAGTGCTTTGCTAATAAAACAGAGTGGTCAACGAAATTGTGAGTCCTGAGTCTAACTTTGACAATGTCAATATGCAGTGGGAACATATGGGTGGAAACAAGGAGTGGTGATACATTTCATGCATAAATACCTAAAGCTATTCATCTCTCTCTGAGATACCAGCCTCAACATCTCTGCGGCTGTGTCTAGACTGGCCAGTTTTTCCGGAAAATCAGCTGCTTTTGCGGAAAAACTTGCCAGCTGTCTAGACTGGCCGCTTGAATTTGCGCAAGAACACTGACGATCTAATGTATGATCATCAGTGTTCTTGCGCAAATACTATGATGCTCCCGTTCAGGCAAAAGCCCTCTTGCGCAAATGCTTTTGCGCAAGAGGGCCAGTGTAGACAACCCAGAATTGTTTTGCGCAAAAAAGCCCCGATGGCTAAAATGGCGATCGGGGCTTTCTTGCGCAAAAGTGCATCTAGATTGGCACGGACGCTTTTCCGCAAAAAGTGCTTTTGCGCAAAAACATCCATGCCAATCTAGACGCTCTTTTCTGCAAATGCTTTTAACAGAAAAACTTTTCCGTTAAAAGCATTTGCGGAAAATCATGCCAGTCTAGACGTAGCCTGCTTGTTTAACATTAACATATCATTCATCTAATATAAAAATATACAAAAATATTTTTGTGCATTCCATTGCTTAGCTTACTTAAAGGCTGGTTCACACAGTCTTTTTTTACACAAGTATCCCCATTGTGCTACACTCAGTTTGGCAAAGCACCCGATTAGTACTGTGCATTAATTTTAGATGCCTTAAGGGATTTCTTGTCTACAATTTCAGACGCTGGGGGACTAGCTCACATACAAACAACCCTGATATAATATAGTTAGAGTTTGCAATTTTCATGAAGAACCCACATAGCACTACAGCTTCATTTTTAATATAATTATTCTGTTCATCAGGAAACTTGGCCAAGCACAGCTCGGTATTGTACAGATACCCCATCAGGGAATTGCCCAGACAATAGAACATATCTCTCCTTGCCTGCAAAACAATTGATTCAAAGACACCAATTTACCAGATACAGTGGTAGAACTAGAATAGCTGGTAATGGGTGGTCACCCTACTTCAGACCTGAAGGGGTTAAAATGGCCTAGGGATTTATAAATTACTAATTGCTCTTGCAGCAAGCTAAGCAAGGAAATAAAGAAAGGAAGTGTGTACTGAGGCTACAAGAGAAGATTCTGCAGTCACTTGCTGGGAGAAGTGAGGTGAGAACAACAAACCACCATGGTGGGAAAGTAACCTCTGGGATTCTAGCCCTGAAAGAAAGGTCAACACCAAAAGAGTTCTAAAAAAAGAAAGCCTGAGAAGCCAGGATAGGAAGAAACCCATGGAAGCAGAAGTAAGGAGGAAGACTATGTAGATCTTGTTTGCCAGTTACAGGGCTGGAATCCAGTGTAGCAGGAGGGTGTGTGTTCCCCAATCAGCAAGCGGGATATGGAGCAGGACTGTTGGAGAGGTAATCCAGACAGCTGGTCCACTGAAACACTGATACATTGGAAGGGGGGATTTTATAGTGGCCTCGCTAGAGGGCAGAGTTGCAAAGAGGGATAACTGTGAAATTACAGGAGGAGAAACCATCACAGCAGCAGTGACTAAGCTGTGATATGGGTAATTGTGATAAAACCCTAAGGGCCAAGTTGAATCATATTTTATGCCTTGAGTAAACCCATTAATGTCAACAGAACTATCTGCAGAGTGAGGTACTATTCAGTGAGTGTACGAGCACAACCTTCTGACTCTTATCTGTTACTAAGAAAGCTGCAATACCAACAGGAAGATATCCTGGAAGGGAAGCCACACCTCCAGGTTATGGCCAGATGCATATATCAATGATATTTATTAACAGTGGTAGTGTAATGGGTTTTGCTCTCTCCAGATATTCCACTTTCCCTTCAAGTAGTGGTTCTTTCCAGATTTAACACAAGTGACTTCAGTAGAGATGCTGTGCTCTTAGTGCTTCACAGGATTAAGCCAGCAGTGTATATATGCATCAGTTTCACCATCTATAAAATGCATATGTAGTCCCCTTACTAAAGGGGCCTCTGACTTTTTCTGGGAGGATTCTTTGTGCTGCAATCTAGCCCTAGAGACTACAATTCGCATGAGCCCTTGGGAAAAAGGGGGAAAGGTGTCTCTTCCAGGCTATGCAGTTAGGAGTCTCCATTTTGTGAGAGAGGATCCAGGCTGCTGTGGAGGAGCCTATACAATCCAGGAGCTGTTGTGTTGCAGCTAGAGCCTGGGACTGAAAGCCTGTAGGGCGTGGATCTAGCAGGCTGCTTCAGAGGCTGCTGATTGTCCCTAGAGGGGAGAGACTCTGGCTGTGCCTGTGGCTGAGAGGAGCCTACATAAACTTGCAGGAGGTAACTGGGCTCTTTGGGAAAGCGCTACCTGGAACAGAGCACAGAAGATAAACTGACTCTGGGTCCAGTGAGAGCCAGAGTGATCTGCCCAGTGAACCAGAGTTGCTGGCATTTGGTGGGGCCTGCTCCAGTGGCAGAGGGTTTTAGCAGCTGGCCGTCTGCCTGGACTGACACACACAGAACCTGCACAGGGATTTCTCCACTCCAGCTGCAGACCTTCAAGAGCACCCACGCAAGTGTCTGGGACTCTGAATCCAGAGGAGTACATGCTCTGGGGAGGATACATGGTGGCAGTGCAAATGCCAGACAGATAATTTTCCTTTCTTTCTGTGAACTTTTTAATTGATTCTGTTCATTTTTAATCTGTTAAACCTGGTTTCTTTAAGTTGTTAAGTAAAGGTGTGTTAATTCTAATGTAATCAATTAGATATAGCTTATTTATAATTGTTGTCTTGGAGTTAGTTCCAGATTATTACTGGAGGCTCCCAAGGCACACCACAACTGTGTATAGGGCCAGCCAGGTGGAGGCACTGCCATTGTGCATTCTTTAGGAGCAAGGGACTGCAACCATGGCAGAAAGGACTTATTTGAAAAAAAAGGCTTAATTTTACATTTACCCTGGATTCTGTCTTCTGCCAGTCCTGCCACCATACACTGTTTTCTATTTTTGGACTAGGACTGGTCTTAAAACATAGTTAGTGTTTTAAAAGAACATGAAAAGTTATAAGTGACATGAATTTCTTTTCATAGGCCAGAGGTAGTCCATCCATACACCTAAGCTGGGTGGCTATTGACAGAACACTCATCCCCATCAGGGCCCCCAACCACTTTGCAGCGCAGTACATCAACCGAAAAGGATACTACTCAAAGCCTGGCCAGTTTACAGACATCTTTGTAGGCTAATCGGGGAAGGCTCACGATGCCCGTGTCTTCCTCAACTCCAGCCTCTACCCCAAGCTGGAGGCCAGCACTTCCTTCCCCAAACTATACATCAGGGTTGGGGATATTAAAATGCCACTGTGCATTGTGGGGGATGTGGCCCACCCCCTCATGCCATGCTGAGGAAGCCAGATACCGGACACCTGAACCCAAGCAAGGACCAGTTCAATGGCTGCCTGGGCAGGGCCTGCACGCAGACCAAATGCGCTTACAGCTGCTTGAAGGAGAGGTTCAGGTGCCTCCTGATGCACTTGGATGTGGGGGAGCAGAACATCCCTCAGGTGATATCTGCTTGTTGTGTGCTCCACAGCATCATAAAGAAGTGGGGGGGCCTTCCTTCAGGGGTAGGGGAGGCCAGTCAGGAGGGATGGGCATTTAAGCAGCCGCGCACAGCTGCCATCCGCCAGGCCCATCAGGTGGGGGTGCACATCCAGGAGTTCCTGAGGGAGAGTTTCTCTCAAAGCCTCTCTACTAGGGGCCTGTGCCTTGCCCTTCTCTGCGTTTCCCACAACAACCCCTCCCTTTGCCCCTTGACCCCTTTTTCCTGTAGACACAATAAAAACAACTGTTTTGTTTTGAAAAAAATAATGGTTTACTTATTTAATTGGGATAGATGTAACTGGGGAGGAGAAGGGCTGAGAACCTAAAAATGGGGAAGGGGAGGGGCAAAGAACCTTGGAGTGGGGAGGAGAGGCTCAGGGCTGGAGCTGAGAGTGGCACGTGGCTCGGGTGCTTCCTCTGCCTCGTGTGCAGGGACCTCTGCAACCTGGGGGTGGGAGGTCCAGGGATGATAGGAGGATAGGCAGGAGCGAGGGCTGGAATGGGGTCAGGCATGGGAGGGGGAGCAGGGACTGGGGCAGAAGCTGGGACTGGGATTGGTGCCAGGTAGGTCAGGAGCTCGCAGATGGTCTCACACATATTGTGGCCCTGCTGCAGCAGCTCAGTTCACATCTGGGCCTGCCACTGTGCGTTGTCCTGGACCTTTTGGGTCAGCGTCTGCTGCATGTCCCACAGGATGGAGATGAGCTCCCTCATCAGGCCCTTCTGGACCCTTCGGCGCCTGTGGCTCCCCAGGGGTCGGGCGGCTGGCTCGGATGCTGGTGATCGCCCTGCAGTTATGGTTGGTCCAGTTGGGGAGAATGAAGAGAGGTGGTCAGTCATCCCTGGAGACACTGTCCCTGAAGCCTTGCCCTCATCTGTGAACTGAGAGCAACAGTTCTTGGGTCAGAGGAAGGTGACGTCCCAGGAGCAAGGCCATGTGTGGCCTGGACAGCAGGCACAGGGGACTATGCTTCCTGCCCTGCCCCACATCCCACGGACAGGCAGGCAAGAGAAAGGGTCAGCTACACTGGGATCCAATGGCCAGGAGAGGGGCCTTGAGCTGCCTGGGCTTCCATCGGTGCCACACACACACCTGTGCCTGGCAGTTCTGTCACCAGGAGCGGGTGCTGCCTCGAGCATTCAGGCATGTGTGGCACTCCAGAGTCTGTACTGTTAGGGTGAAAATTTGACCTGCTGAAGTCAATGGGAAGTCAATTCTTTAGTGTTCTAGGATTTCACCCTTGGTATTGAACTACTTGGCACAAGTCCTTGAAAGTCCTGAATTCTTTAATTTGCCTCAATGATTCTCCACCCACCATTTATTCTAAATAGATGTTCTCATTTTTAACATGATTTATGTTTCCTTTTAGTATTACACAGAGTACAAAACAGAGAAAATGACAAGTTTAGATTAAAATTAATTCACCAGTACTGGTGATAAACCAAAGCAATCAATCAGAAGATCAAAATGTAAAGCTGATACTGATACATTTATTGTGTTTTATGGAATAAACCATCCTACAATAAATTTATCTTCCTCTCACCTCTAAGGAATATTACAGGAGTCAGAGTCACTAAGGAAGGGAGACATATATCTTGATCCTGCCATCCAATACATGGTCGAATAAAAATATGGAAATCATCTGCACACCTTATGACAGGGTCATGGCTATAATCTGTTACTGTCTAAGTGGCTATCCTATTCAACTATTTGACTTATTAAATAAAACCCCTTTCAGGGTCAAAGTGCATACAGTGTGGACAGTCTATTCATCCAGCAAATTGGTAATAAAACAACTAACATAGTTGCTATAGTATACTACCTTGCAATTGCTTTTTTAATTATTCTCATAACAAACAACAAGCAAGCTGTATCCTGCTTATGGAGATGACATGGGACTAGTTTACAAAACTGTTCTACAACAGTTATTAGAGCAATAAACAATGACATAAAACAATATTTCCCTCCTGAACTTTGAAATGGCAGTAATCTGTAATGGTTGTAATGCCCTGAAATCATCTGTTACTTTCTAAATGAAAGGTCATAGAAGCCAACAGAAGAAATATCTATCTTGAAATCAAAGAGACTAGCCAGAAGACCACATCAAGCAGAAGAATAGCAACTCATCGGACTGGAGAGGATTGGATGTCACTTGATCTAACTGACACTTCCTAAGCTAAAGCAATGTTGAATGAGGAGATTCTTGAATGAGAGGCAATTTTCAAATTAAGTTTAACTTACACCAATTAATTGTTTTCAGCACATAGGCAATTATTTTTAAACTTATTTACAGAAAAGGATGCCAAAAATTAAATCAAGACTGTACAGCCGGTCCCTGAGTTATGAACGCGTTACGGACCAAACGCTTGGCTGTAACTCGGAATGGTCGTAACTCGAAACCCATTGAGTTACATTACAACCACGCTGTTCATAAGCGCAGGTCGCGTTTGTAACTCGGAGCCCGCATTTACAACCACTTTGGTCGTAAGTGCGGATGGTCGTAAGTCGAGGTGGCCGTAAGTTGGGGACCGGCTGTATTTAAAAGTGGAGCTGCATTAAGATTCAGGAGGAACAAGAAGAAAAATTATATTCATGCTTCCCAGGTTTGCTCATATTTGTCTACATCCCTCATCCAGCAAATCACTTAGGCATGTGGTTAAACAAACATGTACAGAAGTATTTATAAGATCACTGTATAATTGCACAACAAACTACAAAAAATTATGAAAATACAAACACAATCTAAGTATGACAATTTATGAAAATACAAACTTGGGAGGAAACATATCACCCAGAGAGTCTTCCTCATGCAATGTCAAAACAGAAAGATAGAGAAAGAAATACAGGTGTTTCCCCACACAGCTAAATGATCTCAAAAACATGAGACAATAACCAAAATTGGCAATGGGAAAATACCTTATATCTTGATTTTCATTGGTAGGCAAAGAAATACCCTTCCTCAAATTTAATTTATCTGTGCATGCTGCCACTTCTACAAAATTGCAGAATTATGCTTATGTGGCAATGTTACAGATTAGAGGACTAAAAATTGTGAATAGCAATTATTTTGAGAATGCAAGAAAATCTTATCAATAGCCATATTTGATGTATGTAATGATTTACACGATCTTGTAACCAAGCACTATGTTCCTTAAAACAAAATATAATTGTGAAGTATAGTTCCCAGAGAGAAGATGGAACAGGGAGGACAGCCTGGAGTATAGTTAAAGAAGGTCCACCCCATTCTGCCTTACGGCTTGGAGATATATATATATATATATAAAGAGGAAGATAAGCAAGAAAGAAGGATGTAAAAGCTTTGTAGTTTCTAACAGATGCTTGATGTTGGCTTCCACACTCTGTGAGAGTACCCTAGCTAGCGTAAGTGACTCAATGCCCCACCCTCCACTCTGGTCAAAATTTAATTGCGAAATGGAGTGCCCCCTCATGCCTGTTCCTGTGGATGGTCCTCCCTGCACCCCATTTTCCTGCAGGCACCAGTTGCCTGTGCTATCTAGGAACTTTATTTGTTGACTCTAAGGGTACGTCTACACAGCAACATTATTTCAAAATAACTAGCATTATTTTGAAATAACTGAGGGTATGTCTACACTGCAGCGCTAATGCGAAATAACGCGTCTAGACCCAAAAACTAATTCGAATTAGTGTTTTGCTAATTCGAAATAGCGCGTCCACACTGATTGGATGCTGGGTCGCATTTAAGGCCAGCTGAAACCGGTTCCGGCAGGGCATCAGGTCAGTAGTTGCTTTGTGTGGGTGCTGTCTGAGGCTATCTGAGGCTCGTACTTAAAGGGACCCCCTGGACAGCCACTTCTCAGCTTTTTCACTTGCTTGCCTACCTCACCGAGGGACAGCAAAGCGTTTTCCTCTCTGCCTGCCTGTGTTGGTGGTTCCCATTGGGGACGCCGCCACAGTTGGCACCATGGAGCCAGAGCTCTCCCTGGGCATTCTGCTCCAGTTTTTGGACTTGCTGCTGCAAGCCTGCCAGCAATGGCTGGAGGCTGCCTGGCACCATCTGGTGCATGTCAGACCCCTGCCCCTCCCCCTGGCCTCCCTGGGGACCATGGAGGAGCCACAGCAGCGCCCGGATGCCAGCGTGCCCCGCCGCATCTGTCGTCTGGACACCAGCAGCGACTGGTGGGACCGCATCGTCCTGGAGCGCTGGGGAGACCAACAGTGGACCCAGAACTTCAGGATGAAGAAGGACACCTTCCTGGAGCTCTGCGAGTGGTTCGCCCCTGCTCTGCGGCTACGGGACACTCACATGAGGCCCGCCATCCCCCTCGAGAAGCAGGTGGCCATCGCCCGTGGAAGCTCTCCATGCCAGACAGCTACTGATCCGTCGGGAACCAGTTCGGCGTAGGGAAATCCACCGTCGGAGCAGTGCTCGTGCAGGTACAGCACTCACCGGCCACTGGGCCGGGGGTGGAGGAGGGCTGCAAGGAGGGAATGGGCCGCCCCAGGGAAAACGGGGGTGGGAGGAGGCGAAAGTGCCCCACACGGGAGGGTTCGGTCTGTCCCGGCCGTACTACACGCCGCCCACAGCGGCCAGGATCGCAGCGGGCGTTGCTTCTGGGAGTGGGTCGCGGGGCAGTGCCAGGGAACGAACACTCCCAGACATCCAGGCACCCCAGTGATTCGCAGTTTGGTGTGTCTCTCTGCAGGTGGTCGAGGCCATCAACAGGGTGCTGCTCCGCAGGGTGGTCTGCCTCGCCAACCCAGACGCGGTCATCCAGGGGTTCGGCGCCCTTGGCTTCCCCAACTGCGGGGGGGCCATCGACGGGACGCACATCCCCATCCATGCCCCGGAACACTAGGCCTCCCAGTATATCAACCGCAAGGGGTACTTCTCCGTCCTCCTAC
The DNA here is from genome assembly GCA_032595735.1 of Pelochelys cantorii. Classification (NCBI taxonomy): domain Eukaryota; kingdom Metazoa; phylum Chordata; order Testudines; family Trionychidae; genus Pelochelys; species Pelochelys cantorii. The sequence goes on from CM064341.1 coordinate 12,025,006, forward strand.
AGGCCATGTCTGACCACCAGGGCCAGTTCACAGACATTAATGAGGGCTGGTCCGGCAAGGCACACGACGCCAGGGTGTTTCGCAACTCTTCCGTGTGCCAGAGGCTACACGCCAGGACCTTCTTCCCTGACCACCACATCAGGGTCGGGGACATGGACATGCCCGTGTGCCTGGTGGGGGATGCGGCCTACCCCCTACAGCCCTGGCTAATGAAGCCCTACACGGGACACCTCAACCCCTCCTGGCAGGCCTTCAATGCCAGGCTCACCAGGGCCCACATTGTGGTCGAGGGGGCCTTTGGACGCCTGAAAGCCCGATTCCGATGCCTCCTCACTCGCCTCAACCTCGCCGAGCACAATATCCCTCCCGTGGTGGCAGCATGTTGTGTGCTGCACAATGTATGTGAGCGGAAGGGGGAGGCTTTTCTGCCAGCCTGGACGGCTGAGGCTGAGCTCATGGCTGGCCAGTACATGCAGCCCCACACCGCCGCCATCCAGGAGGCCCAGCGGGGGGGCTGTCCAGATCCGGGAAGCCCTGTGGGAGAGCTTCCTGGTGGAGGAGGACTGAACTCTCCCTGCATGCCCCACTGGGGCCTTCTTGCACCCTCATTTCCTTCCCCTTTCCCATACCTAACCCCCCTTCCTAATGTAAAATAAAAACACCTGTTTTGCCAAAAAACCCTCTCTTTATTGTACATAACTGGGGTGGGGGCAGGGAGGAATGAGGGTGGGAGAGGGGAGGGGGAAACCTGGGAGGAGGGAGCTGGAAGGGGGAGGAAGGGGAGGAAGGGAAGGGAAAGCTCAGGGTTCGGGGTCCTGCTGGCTCTCCCGTCTCGCAGCACTGCGGGTGCGGGGGCATCGGGGGGGAGTGGGTGTGGAGGATGGGGCAGCAGGGACAGGGGGGTGCAGAGGAAGCGGGAGAGGGAGCAGGGGTGGGAGGAGGAGCGAGAGCTGGGGCGGCCGCAGGGGCTGGAGCAGGAGGAGGCAGGAACCTGTCCACCAAGGTCTGGAGGTGGCCACGGAGGGCACGGCCCTGCTCCTCCAGCGCCTCCAAGCTCCGCTGCCGCAGCCGCAGGTCCTCCCAGACCCAGTGGTCCTGGGTGCGGAGCTGGTGCTCCAGTAGCCGGAGGTGCCCCTGCTGATAGTCCTCCAGGTTGCGGGTGTGCCTGCTGGCCCGGGTGCGGGTGGCTGTTGCAGGCGGGGTGGTGCGCCCTGCAGTCTCAGGTGCTGTGGCTGTGGTGAAACAAGAGCAGTGGTCAGTTCTCCGTGGGTGAAACCCAGCCCGCCTGTGCAAGGCGAGGTTGGTGTGTGGGGAATGGGCCAGGGCCCCTGCATGACACCCAGCTGCTGCTCCATGGTGGGCAAGGCCCAGGCGCATGGTCCCTGGGCTCCCTCTCCACCCCCCCCACCCCATACACATAAGGGGAGCATGATGGCACTCACATGTGGAGCCCTCCCTGGCCTCGGACGACACAGCCGATGTGCTCTGTGGGATGACTCGGGGGTCCTGGGTCCTGGGCAGGCTCCCTGCAGGCTCCTGGCTCTCGGCACCATCTCCTCCTCCTCCTCCTCCTCCTCCTCCGTGTCAGGGATGGGGCCCTCTGCCCCGGGGTCGATCACCCCCCGGGAGGCATGGACTGCGTGAGCCCCCAGGATGCGGTCCAGGGCTTCATAATGAGGGCATGCATCCGGGTCGGTCCCTGGCTGGGAGGCTCTGGAGTAGGCCTGCTGCAGGTCCTTTATTTTGTAGCGGACCTGCTCCCGAGCTGTAGACGGACGCGTTCCTGTGGCTAGTGCGGAGATTGTGGATGTTGGAGGCCTCCCCCCAAACCTCAATGAGGTCCACGATCTCCGTACTAGACCAGGCGGGCACCCACCTCTTGCGGCCCTGGGCAGGCTCCTGTGAACCGCCAGCCTGGTCCTGGGAAGCGGTGGAGGGCTGGGTGGCAGCGGGTGGCTGGCTCATCTTGTGCCAGGTGCAGGGTCTGCTGGCTGAGTGCTGGCAGGCTTGCAGCTGGCACAAGCACCGTAGCCAGACTGTGGCCCTTTAAGGGCTCCGGGGCTGGGAGGGGGGCAGAAGAGTTTCCCTGGTTTGGCCCAGAGTGGCCACCAGGGCAACCTGGGAAGGGCTAGCCTCCAACTAGTTCGGATTAAGTGGCTATACAGCCCTTAATTCGAACTACTTAATTTGAACTAGGCATTACTCCTCGTAGAATGAGGTTTACCTCGTTCGAATTAAGCGCTCCGCTATTTCGAATTAAATTCGAAATAGCAGTTTGCATGTGTAGCCCCTATTAAAGTTAATTCGAACTAACGGCTGTTAGTTCGAATTAACTTTGTAGTGTAGACATACCCTTAGTCCGTGTCTACACCGCATGCAGTTATTTTGAAATAATGTCAAAGTACTGTCAAGCTGGAGGACTTCTTACTCTGACTCCTGTAACCCTCATTATACGAGGAGTAAGGGAAGTCAGAGGAAGAGTGCTCTATTTCAAAATAAGTGCTCTGTAGACTCTCCCAATTTTGAAATAATCTATTTTGAAATAAGCTATGCAATTGATGTAGCTCAATTTGCGTAGCTTATTTCGAGTTAAGCCCTGCTGTGTAGACGCACCCTAATAAGGTACATCTAGACTACAGACTAGATTCTGCTGCATCCAAGGAATGCGTCCACTTTTCTGAAAAAAAAATTCAGAAAAGCAGACACTTTTTTCAGCATCCCTGTAAACCTCATTCTATGAGGAAGAAGGGATGTTCTGAAAAAGGGGTTTTTTTGCAACATTTGGCCCTATGTAGACGGGCCAAATGTCAGAAAAGCCTCTTTCAGAAGAAAAGCGGAAAAAGACATTGCGGTTCGCAATTCGCGTATCTTTTTCCGACTTTTCTTTGTAGTGCAGATCTAGCCTAAGTCTGGGCAATGCGCCAAGGTTCTGAGGTGAGGACCTAATGGACTGTTTATCATTCTACAGCCTTATTAAAAGAAAACAAGCTATGGTGTGAGTTGGTTTCATCTTTGCCTCTTCCCCATTGGACTGTTAAAGTGAATCTATTTCCATCTGAACGAGGAGAAATTTAGGGGGAATGAAACTGTATTTGAAGTACCTGTGAGGTGAAGGCAGGGACAGCCACTGCTTTTACTGTAGCCTATTATCCAACTGATATCAAAATATATATTTTAGCCTAAGATCCTACAAAATCAGTATTTCCAAATGCCTCAGTTCTATGAACTGTGGTTTAGATCTGAATTTCTAGGTAATGTAATGACCAGGCACACTGTTTGAAGGCACAGTTCCTCCACCTCATATTTTTAGGGCAGTATGGGGAAGGCTTGTACTGCTGCTCCCTGACCTGTGTTTAGGCTATGTGTAAACAGAGGCTTTCATTCCCTAGTGCTGTCAGTGTGATGTCTTTGGCACGTACTGGTCGTTTCTTTCTAAAGTAAAGAGGGACAGTTGCAAACAGAATTGGTGAAGGAACATGGGTTAAAAGGGATTAATGTTTGAAAGCACAAGAATTGTCATACACAAGAGCATAGTTAGAAGGAAGACTTAGTGGAACAGGGGACTATTCTTTGAAAAGAACTGAGAGAAATTATACTCTTGGGCCTTCTGACAAGGGGCATGGGTTGGGGGGAGGGAAGTGCGTATGTGGTTTTATTGAGTTCCATGGTCTTTGAAACATGAATTTTCCTTAAAATGTTTGTTTAGCATTTATACACTTATTAAAGTTTTGTAGACCCAGGCCTTGTAATTCGCTTCTGTCATCCTGTGTCCTAAACTTCAATGAGGCTCAGTGCAGAGTCAACCCAGTTGCAGGAGTAGTGCCTTAGGGAAGAACGTGTACAATCAAATTAGGAACAGGAAATATTAAATACACTGGTATGCACAGCTTAACCAATTAGAAGTTTGAATGAAACAATTTATTATATACTGAGTCAAATTTCATCTTCAGTGGGCAATTCCATAGAATATGAGCTCTCCTGCACAGGAATGCTACCCTAACATGTAGCCAGTTAGGCCTCCCAGAGGGGCTCCTGCGCCTCCAGGTCAGTGGGCAGCCATTCTGCCCCATGACTGCAGGCACTAAAACAAACCCCCCAAGTCAATAGTCCAAGCCCAGGTCTCAGGTGGGTTACAGCAAAGAGGCCACTCAGGAGTCCTGTGACCCCAGCCTTTGCTCTAGGCAGGGAGACAGGCAACCAGTCCATTCAGCAGCCCTGGCCCTGGTCAGGGTGGGCCAGCAAACGAAACAGTTCATGGAGCCCTGGCCCTAGGTCCAGGCAGGTCCTGGCCATGTCTCCTGGCTTCCGGTCAGGTGACTGGGAGGTGTTCAGATCTGCCCAAAATGGCTTTCGGAGAGGCTCCTCTGCCTCCATGGGCACCCAGTCCAGTGCCCCACTCCAGAGAAGGAGGAGAGGGTATGTCTACACTACAAAGTTAATTCGAACTAACAGCCGTGAGTTCGAATTAACTTTCATAGGCGCTACACATACAAACCGCTAGTTCGAACTTAATTCGAACTAGGTAAACCTCATTCTACGAGGACTAATGCCTAGTTCGAATTAAGTAGTTCGAATTAAGGGCTGTGTAGCCACTTAATTCGAACTAGCTGGAGGCTAGCCCTTCCCAGCTTGCCCTGGTGGCCACTCTGGGCCAAGCCAGGGAAACTCTTCTGCCCCCCTCCCAGCCCCAGAACCCTTAAAGGGCCACGGTCTGGCTACAGTGCCCGTGCCAGGTGCAAGCCTGCCAGCACCCAGCCAGCAGACCCTGCATCTGGCACGGCATGAGCCAGCCACCCGCTGCCACCCAGCCCTCCGCCTCTTCCCAGGACCAGGCTGGTGGCTCCCAGGAGCCTGCCCGGGGCCACAAGAGGCGGGCGCCCGCCTGGTCTAGTGCGGAGATCGTGGACCTCATCCAGGTTTGCGGGGAGGCCTCCAACGTCCACAGTCTCTGCACTAGGCACAGGAAAGTGGCCATCTAGGGAAGGATAGCTGCCAGCCTGGCACCAAAGGCCACATGCGAACCCAGGAGCAGGTTTGCATAAAAATCAAGTTGGTCCAGTGAGACCCCCAACCCTGAGCCCTGAGCTTAGAACATAAGAACATAAGAACGGCCATACTGGGTCAGACCAAAGGTCCATCTAGCCCAGTAGCCTGTCTGCCGACAGTGGCCAACACCAGGTACCCCAGAGGGGATGGACCGAAGACAATGACCAAGCCATTTGTCTCATGCCATCCATCTCCAGCCTTCCACAAACAGAGGCCAGAGAAACCATTCCTACCCCCTGGCTAATAGCGCTCCATGGACCCGACCTCCATGACTTTATCTAACTTCTCTTTAAACTCTGTTATAGTTCTAGCCTTCACAGCTTCCTGTGGCAAGGAGTTCCACAGGTTGACTATTTGCTTTGTGAAGAAGAACTTTCTTTTATTAGTTTGAAGCCTGCTACCCATTCATTTTATTTGGTGTCCTCTAGTCCTTCTATTATGGGAACTAATGAAGAACTTTTCTTTATGCACCCTCTCCACACCACTCATGATTTTATAGACCTCTATCATATCCCCCCTCAGTCTCCTCTTTTCTAAGCTGAAAAGTCCCAGTCTCTTTCGCCTCTCTTCATATGAGACCTATTCCAAACCCCTAATCATTTTAGTTGCCCTTTTCTGAACCCTTTCCAAGGCCAAAATATCTTTTTTGAGGTGAGGAGACCACATCTCTACACAGTACTGAAGATATGGCGTACCATAGTTTTATACTTCCCCTCCTCCTTCTTCCCCTGGCTTCCCCCTTCCAGCTCCCTCCTCCCAGGTTTCCACCTCCCCTCTCCCACAATCTCTCTTCCCCTCTCCCACCTCCTTTTCCCAGTCTCCCCAGGGGTTAATCCTCTCACCCCCAGTTTTGTTAAATAAAGAGAATTTCTATTTTTGAACACACGTGTCCTTTATTTTTTACATCAGGAAGGGGGGCTGGGGAGGGGTAAGTGGAAGGAGGTGAGGGAGGAATGGGGCACAAGCCCCCGATGGGGAGGACTGGGGTGGCTCTGCGGGCTCCTCGGGGTGGAAGCCCTCCTGCAGGGCCTCCTGGATCCTGACAGCCCCCCGATTGACCCCCCCGGATGGCAGCCTGCGGCAAGTGCAGCCGGGCTGATGACCGAGTGCTCTGATGTGCCGAGCGTGGGCACTCAGGGCACTCCAAGACAGGACTGCTTTGCTGTCCCTCATCGAGGTAGACAAGCAAGCGGGGAACCCTGAGAACTGTCTGTCCAGGGTGGGGGTTGGGTCCCTTTAAGCACAGCCCTTGGCTAGCCTGAGGCAACAGCTCCACACTCTAAGTCCTAACCTGATGCCCTGCCAGCACTGGTTCTGGCCAGCCTTAACTTCGGTTCAGGGTCCACTCAATGTGGACATGCTAGTTCGTTAGTTTTTAGGTCTAGATGCACTAGTTCGAATTAGCTTAGTTCGAATTAACTAATTCGAATTAAGTTAGTTCGAATTAGTGCTGTAGTGTAGACATACCCAGAGGGAGCAGGGTGCAAGTGCCGCTCTCTTCCTTTTCTCCCCCCTGTTCCTGTTCCTTCTGCCTGCACCAGCCGGAGCCCTCCCCTCCCCGCCCAGCCACTCCCCGCCTGCCTGCCAAGGCCTCAAGCTGCTCGGCTGCTCTGCCCAGATGACAAAGCTGCTGCTGCTGCCTGCTGCCACCACCAGCTGCTCCTACTGCCTGAGCGGGGTGGGGGGGGCTGCCGGCTGCCCCCCCTCCCCTCCTTCACTCCGCCCCACCGGCAGCCACCATCCAGAGGCCTTCCCCACCTGGCCACCATCCGCCCGCTGCTGTTGCCTCCCAGTCATCCTTTGGCCCCACCCAGAGTTCCAGTCCCCGCCCTGAGCGCTTGTGCCCCTCCTCTCCCCCTCCCCTTTTAGTCAGCCCCCCTGCACATTGCACTCCCCACTCGACGGCCCCATAGTCCCCTTTCATACCCCAGTGCAGCCAGAGGAGCCGGCCCTGCCCTGCACCTGTTACCTTGCCCCCTGCCTGCCCTGCCAGCGCCCTCCTCCTCTGCTTCCAGCCTTGCAGGGAGGAGCAGTGGCTGGCCTCAAATCCCCTTGGTTCCCCTGCTTGCGACCTGTCCCTGTTAGAGCCCTCCCTCCCTGCAAATAGTCAAGTGGGAGGGAGTAGCTATCCCCCTGCCCCTCCCGCACCTAATTGCGACCCCCTCCCACACCCTCGCGTCCTTACCCTTTCCTTTAGTGCCCCCCCCATGAAGTATCCTTACGGGGAGGAGTGGCTGCTAGTTCCCTTTCCTTAGTTTCCCCACATGTGCCCATCCTTTGCTGGCGCCCTCCCTCCCTCAGTGGGAGGGAGTGGTTGCTCCCCACCCTTCCTTAAGCCCCTCACCCTTACCCTCCCCTTCCCCCGCCCCTCGCTTTGCGCCCCCCTCCTCTATCTACAACCGGCGAGGAGTAGCGGCCGCCACTCCCCCTTCCTGGTTCCCCCACTCCTCGCAAGTTTAAAGCCCTCCTCCCCAGCTTCCATCTTCGCGGAGAGGAGTGGCTGGCACTTTCCCCTTGACCCCTCCCTCCTAATTGAGCACCCCCCTCCCCCGCCTCTATCACACCCGAGAGGAGTGGATGTCTCGCCTTCCCCAGTTTCCCTTACTGGTTCCCACCTCCCCCCTACCAGCTGATAGGTAGGGAGGAGTTTCCCTACCCCTTCCCCACAATTTCCACCTCCTCCAACACATGCCCCCCTCCACCATGACGGAGGAGGTCCCGGCCCCCTCCCCCGACCTCACGGGCCCCAAAGGTCCCCCGTTGCCACTAACCCCGCCAATCGCTGCGGCTAACCTCCCGACCCCTAACCCGGGTCCCGCGCCTGCCACGGCCGATGCCCCCCCTGACATGGGTGGACCCTCCACCTCTGCCGGAAAAAAAGGCCGAGGGAGGAAGAAGGGCAAAGGCCAAACATCCCATGGCCGAGGCCGCCCCGCTCACAGCGGCTCAGCCACCTGCCGCAGCCCGTCCCTCCCCTGTCGTTCCCCCCACCGGCTCTGGGGGCGATCCACCAGTGGCCCCCAGAGCGTACGCCCGGGTGGCCGCTGCCGCACTCCCACATGCCGGGTCATCTGCCCCGACTGCCGTCTCCAGTTCCATCCCTGGTGGCCGGGGCCTCTTCCCCACCTTGACCAGGAGGCATGGCATCCGCTGCTTCCTGGTTGCCTCCTCGCCCCATGTCGAAACCTACGTGCGGGCATTGGTGAGGGTGGTGGGGGGCCTCAGCCATGGTGGCGGCCTCCAAAATGTATGGCAAAGTCGTGTTCTTCCTTGCCTTGGAGGCTGCCGCCCAGGAGGCAGTGGAGAGGGGCTTGGCGGTGGGGGGCGTGCACGTGCCCCTCGAACCGCTGGAGGATCTGGGCGTACGGGTGGCCCTCACCTCTGTCCCGCCCTTCCTCCCCAATGTCACCCTGTTACCTGTCCTCTCCACCCTGTGGCAGCCCATTTCCACCATCAGCCCTCTCCCGTTGGGCTGTAAGGACCCCGCCCTCCGCCATGTCCTGTCCTTCCGCCGGTAGGTACAGCTGCAGCTGCTGCCAGCAGTGCGTGGCAGGGTGGCGCTAGAGGGGTCCTTCATGGTGCCCTACCAGGGGGCCCTTTACGGGTCCATTATTCTACGGGGGAGACCCAGTGCTTCCTCTGCTGGGCGATGAGGCACGTCCGGAGGGACTGTCCCTTGGCCCAGTCGGAGGAGGCATCTGGGCCCCCTGGGGCCCGGGAGGGCACCAGCCCCAGCACCGCCGGCCCCCCTGGTTGTCTGGCCTCCACAGCTGCCCCTCCTCCAACCAACAGCTCTGCTCGGGGGCTGGAGGCACCTCCTCTGGCGTGCCCGAGCGAGCAGGCGGGCCCTGCCTCCACTCCATCTGTCTCTGCAGGGCCCGAGGAGGAGAGGGTGGTGCGGTCGCTGCCAGGCAAGGGAGAGAGCCCCCCCTCAGGTGGAGGTTTCCCTACCTCTTGCTCTCCCTCCCCTGCCTCAACGTCCTCCCTGAAGATCGACTGCACCCCCTGGCCTTGCCCCTGCTGACCAGCCCTCCACCTCCACTTCAGAGGGCTGGACGCTCGTCTGGGGGAAGTGCAGAGCCCACCGTTCGCGGGCTCAATCTCCCCCCTCCGACGAGGAGGGTGGGAAGGCCCCCCTCCATAAAATCCTGAGGGGGGCCAGCGCTGCCGAGAACGCCCCCGGCGAGCACCAGCAGGAGGCGCCTGCCAAGGAAGCCGTGGCAGCGAGGGAGCCCTTTCACGAGGAGGCCTCGGGTGGAGCTCCCCCGGCCCCGGTATCAACTGCATTCCCCACAGTCACCACCGAGGTAATTGTCTCTTACACGAGGCTCCATAGGTAGGGATTCCCTAGAAGTTAGTCAGATAGGGAACGTGGGAAATAATATATGGGCAAGATCAGATGTGAAACAATCGTGCATAAAAAAATCCAATGTGTCTGTGAAAGGCGGACATATAAATAGTGGTAGTTTTCTAACATGCTTTTACACTAATGCTAGGAGTCTGTCTAATAAGATGGGTGAACTGGAGTACCTCATATCAAAGGAGGAAGTTGACATAATAGGCATCTCAGAAACATGGTGGAATGAGGACAATCAGTGGGACACTATCATACCGGGATATAAATTATATCGGAAAGACAGAACAGGTCGTGTGGGTGGCGGAGTGGTACTATATGTGAAGGATAATATAGAATCAAATGAAGTAAAAATCCTAAAGGAATCAAAATGTTCCATAGAATCATTATGGATAACAATTCATTCCTCTAATATGAATATGGCATTAGGAATATATTACCGACCACCTAACCAGGACAGTGATAGTGATGCTGAAATGATAAGGGAGATTAGAGAGGCTACCAAAATAAAAAACACAGTAATAATAGGAGATTTCAATTATCCCCATATTGATTGGGTGCATGTCACCTCAGGACGGGATTCAGAGATTAAATTTCTTGATGCCTTAAATGACTGCTTCTTGGAGCAGCTAGTACAGGAACCCACAAGGGGAGAGTCGATTCTCGACCTAGTCTTGACTGGAACGCAGGATCTGGTCCAAGAGGTAACTGTTACTGGACCGCTTGGAAATAGTGACCACAATATAATAACTTTTAATATTCCTGTGTTGGGAAGAACACCGCAGCGGTCAAACACTCTGGCATTTAATTTCAAAAAGGGGAATTACACTAAAATGAGGAAGCTAGTTAAACAGAAACTAAAAGGGAGAGTAATTAAACTAAAATCCCTGGAAGCTGCATGGGAACTGTTTAAAGACACCATACTAGAGGCCCAACTTAAATGTATACCCCAAATAAAAAAACACAGTAAGAGACCTAACAAAGAACCACCATGGCTAAACAGCCATGTTAAAAAGGCAGTGAGAGAGAAAAGGGCAGCTTTTAAAAAGTGGAAGTCAAATCCTAGTGAGGAAAATAGAAAGGAACATAAACACTCCCAAATTAAGTGTCATAATGTAGTAAGAAAAGCCAAAAAAGAGTTTGAGGAACAGCTAGCCAAAAATTCAAAAAATGATAGTAAAATGTTTTTTAAATACATTAGAAGCAGGAAGCCCGCTAAAAAAGCAGTGGGGCCCTTGGATGATAAAGATATAAAAGGAGCGATCAAGGAAGACAGTGCCATTGCGGAGCGATTAAATGATTTCTTTGCTTCAGTCTTCACGGCTGAGGATGTTACAGAGGTTCCTAAATCTGAGCCAGCCTTTTTAGGTGACAAATCTGAGGAACTCACTCAGATTGAAGTGACATTAGAGGAGGTTATGGAATTAATTGATAAGCTGAATAGTAACAAGTCTCCGGGACCAGACGGCATTCACCCAAGGGTTCTGAAAGAACTCAAATGTGAAATTGCGGAGTTATTAACAGTGGTTTGTAACCTATCCTTTAAATCCACTTTGGTACCAAATGACTGGAAGATGGCCAATATAACACCAATATTTAAAAAAGGCTCTAGAGGAGATCCTGGCAATTATAGACCGATAAGTTTAACATCAGTACCAGGCAAATTAGTAGAAACACTAGTAAAGAGTAAAATTGCAAGGCACATAGAAGAGCACGAATTGTTGGGCAAAAGTCAGCATGGTTTCTGCAGAGGGAAGTCGTGTCTAACTAATCTGTTAGAATTCTTTGAAGGGGTTAATAAACATGCGGACAAGGGGCACCCAGTGGATATAATATACCTAGATTTCCAGAAAGCCTTTGACATGGTCCCACACCAAAGGCTTTTACGTAAATTAGGTGGTCATGGGATAGGAGGAAAGGTCCTTTCATGGATCAAGAATTGGTTAAAAGACAGAAAACAAAGGGTGGGAATAAATGGTAAATTTTCACAATGGAGGAGGGTAACTAGTGGTGTTCCCCAGGGGTCAGTACTGGGACCAATCCTGTTCAACTTGTTCATCAATGATCTAGAAAATGAGGTAAGCAGTGAGGTGGCCAAGTTTGCAGATGACACAAAGTTGTTCAGGACAGTCAAAAGCAAAAGGGATTGTGAAGAACTACAAAAAGATCTCAGCAAACTGAGTGATTGGGCAGCAAAATGGCAAATGAAATTTAATGTGGGTAAGTGTAAGGTAATGCATGTTGGAAAAAATAACCCAAATTACACGTACTACATGATGGGGTCAAATTTAGCTACGACAGATCAGGAAAGGGATCTTGGAGTTATAGTGGATAGTTCTATGAAGACATCCACGCAGTGTGCAGCGGCAGTTAGAAAGGCAAATAGGATGTTAGGAATTATTAAAAAAGGGATAGATAATAAGACAAAAGATATCATACTTCCCCTATATAAAACTATGGTACGCCCACATCTCGAGTACTGCGTGCAGATGTGGTCTCCTCACCTCAAAAAAGATATATTGGCATTAGAAAAGGTTCAGAAAAGGGCGACTGGGATGATTAGGGGCTTGGAAAGGGTCCCATATGGGGAGAGGCTAGAGAGACTGGGACTTTTCAGTTTGGAAAAAAGGCGATTGAGGGGCGATATGATAGAGGTATATAAAATCATGAATGGTGTGGAGAAAGTGATTATAGAAAAATTATTTACCTTTTCCCATAATACAAGAACTAGGGGACACCAAATGAAATTGATGGGTAGTAGGTTCAAAACTAATAAAAGGAAATTTTTCTTCACACAGCGCACAGTCAACCTGTGGAACTCCTTGCCCGAGGAGGCTGTGAAGGCCAGGACTCTATTAGGGTTTAAAAAAGAGCTTGATAAATTTTTGCAGGTTAGGTCCATAAATGGCTATTAGCCAGGGATAAAGTATGGTGCCCTAGCCTTCATAACAAGGGCAGGAGATGGATGGCAGGAGATAAATCACTTGATCATTGTCTTCTGTTCTCCTTCTCTGGGGCACCTGGCATTGGCCACCGTCGGCAGATGGGATGCTGGGCTCGATGGACCTTTGGTCTGACCCAGTATGGCCATTCTTATGTTCTTATGTTCTTATGTTGCCTCGGAGACCAGCGGGGAAGGCTCTGGGGCCGAGGAGATGGAACTCAGCTCCATCTTTGAGGAGATCGAGGCCCTGGGTCTGACCCTGCTCACCCAGGGGGAGGACGACCCTCTGCCAGCGGGCCTCGGTCTGGGTGGCGACTCTGTGGCGCCGCCCCCTCCTCTCCCTAACCCTATGTCCCAGGTGGCCGACCCCATCCTCACACTCGGGACGCCCCTGGTGTTGCCTACTGGCCCAGCCGACTCGAGCGCCGGAGCTAAAGCCGCCACGCCGTCAGGGGTGACGGCCGGCAGCGAGCGGCCAGGTCCCGAGCTTGAGGGTGCCCCCTCTTCCGCAAGTGAGGTGGGGCGGTCATCTCCCCCTCCCGCTGGGGGCCCAACAGAGGACACCGCTCTGGCCGACGCTGCGGTAGCAACCCTTGCCTCTCCATCTGAGCCCGGCATCGGCGTGGGCCCCCTCCCTGCTTCTACCCCCCCCGGTTCCCATTCGGGAGGTGCCGCAGCCCAGTGGCACACACTTGGGGGATCTTCCCCCAGACCCTGCCCCAAATTCTGGTCCCCTCCCCTGTCCCGATTTTCCCCTCACCCCTGTTCATGTCCTTGGCCCTGATCCCACCCTTGACTCCCAGCCCCGAGTCCTCCCCCGTCCTTGACCCCTCTCTTACCGCTACCGTTCCCCCTCTTTCCACCCCTGACCCATTGTCCAGCCATGACCCCACCCCCCCTCCCACTCCTACCCTGCTGCCAGTCCTGCCCTTACTGTCCTCCCACACTACTGTCATTGCCACCCCCACGAGGGCTGTCTCATTCCCGTTAGCTGTGGGCGGCCCTCAGGGGGTGGTATTCGTATCCCCGGTTCCCAATCCGTTAGGGGCTGCCGTGTTCCCTCTGCCGCCCCATCCCTGCTTGCCCGTCTCTGTGGCCCGTGAGCTCCACCTGGGGGCCCGGACAGAGGAGAACCCCAGTACCCCCTCAGTGCTGAGGGTCGAGCTGCACCAGTTCCTCGTAGACAACTACGGGGCCAAGGGCAAGGTGCAGCTCGCCCTTCAGCGCTGGGGGGACTTTCACTCGATCCTCCAGGCCACCAGAGCCCTTTTGCAGGAGGGGAGAGGGACCAGTAGGCAGGACGGCGTGGCCTACCGTCGGACCCACAGATTCCGAGACGCTCTCCTGATCTTTGGGTCGGAGAGCGGTCTGCTGCGGGGCCTGCGGGAGTCTGACAATCACCCTGCTTGTGAGGATCCACCCCAGCCCTCGTCATGAAGAACACCATCATTGCCACCTTAAATGCCCAGGGCTGTAGGGCGGGTCTCCACAGGAGCCGGCTGCTCTCCTTCCTTCAGGGGGGTGGTACTCGGTGGTTTTCCTGCAGGAGACCCATGAGACTCCAGCCGTTGAGGCTGGCTGGCGGCTGGAGTGGGGGGACGGGGTGTATTTTAGCCACCTCGGCACTCACTCGGCTGGGGTGGTCACCCTGTTATCCCCTAACCCTATGACCTGAGGTGCTGGGGAGCGCCAAAGTCGTCCCGGGCCGCCTGCTGCACATCCGGGCCCACATGGAGGGGCTGATGTTGAACTTGGTCAACGTCTACACCCCGCACGCTGGCCCGGACCAGGTCACCTTTTATCGGCAGGCGGCCACCTTCCTCGGCACCCTGGATCCTCGCGAGTGTGTGGTCCTGGGTGGGGATTTCAACACCACCCTCGATGACCGGGACCCTGTAGGACTTGGGAACTGCCAGGCCGCAGCAGACGTCCTCAGGGAGATAGTGAACCATCACTCCCTGGTGGATGTCTGGTGAGACCACCACCCGGAAGATGACACCACCTTTACCTACGTCCGGGTGGGGGGCCATCGGTTGAGCCACTCCCGGTTGGATCGCCTTTATCTATCCTGTTTCCATCTGGCGTGAGCCCACTCCTCCAGCATCCGGCCGGCCATTTGGTGGCCATGAGAGCCTTTCTGAGTTCGGAGAGGCTGAGGCTGGCCTATTGGCATTTCAACAATAGCTTGCTGGAGGACGTGGGCTTCATGGTATCCTTCCGGGAGTTCTGGCTAGCCTGGCGGGGGCAGCGGCCCGCCTTTCCCTCGGCGCGGTGATGGTGGGACGTGGGGAAGGCGCGCGCCCGGCTCTTCTGCCGCGACTACTTCCGGGGCGCCAGCCGGCGGAGGGATGCGGCGATAGAGCAGCTGGAACAGGAGGTCTTGAAGCTTGAGGGGCGTCTGGCATCCGACCCCAAGGATCCACCCCTCCACGAGGCGTACCGGGAGAAGCAGGAGGAACTCCGGGCCCTGGAAGATCACAGGGCCCGGGGTGCTTTCGTTCGATTTCGCATCCAGCTCCTTCAGGAGATGGATTGTGGTTCCCGCTTCTTCTATGACCTGGAGAAAAAGAGGGGGGCCAAAAAGCACATCACCTGCCTTTTGGCAGATGACAGCACCCCCCTCACGGATCCAGCAGAGATGCATGGAAGGGCCAGAGCCTTCTACGCCAGTTTGTTCTCCCCGGATCCGACTGAAGCCGACGCCTGCAAGGTGCTCTGGACCAAGCTCCAGATGGTCAGCGTGGGCGACCGAGACCAGCTGGAGACGCCTCTCAATCTGGCCGAGTTCTCAGAAGCCCTCCGTCTCATGCCCAACAATAAAACCCCGGGCATGGATGGGCTGACCGTGGAGTTCTACCACGTGTTCTGGGACGTCCTCGGCCCAGACCTCGTCACCATCTGGGTCAAGTCCGTGGAGAGCGGGGTCCTCCCTCTGTCATGCAGACGAGCTGTGCTCGCCTTATTGCTGAAGAAGGGGGACCTCCATGACCTTCAGAACTGGCGTCCCTTCTAGCTCCTCAGCATGGACTACAAGGTCGTAGCAAAAGCCATCTCGCTGCGACTGTGATCCATCCCGACCAGACCTATACCGTCCCGGGCTGTAAATCTTTGAGAATTTGTACTTGGTCCGGCATCTCTTACAGCTTGGGTGTAGGGATGGTCTGTCATTCGCCCTCCTGTCCCTGGACCAGAAGAAGGCGTTCGACAGGATGGACCACAGGTATCTCCTGGGCACTCTGTAGGCCTTCGGCTTCGGGCCCCATTTTGTGTGTTTTCTCCGGGTGCTGTACGCCCTCGCGGAGTGTTTGGTCAGGCTCAACTGGACCCTGACCGAGCTGGTCAGCTTCGGGCGGGGAGTACGTCAGGGGTGTCTGCTGTCAGGCCAGCTGTGCACTCTGGCGATCAAGCCGTTCCTCTGTCTCCGCCGTAGGAGGTTGACAGGGTTGGTGCTCCGGGAGCCAGAGCTGCGGCTGGTCCTGTTGGCGTACGCCGATGACGTGCTCCTTGTGGTCCAGGACCCGGGTGCAGGTGGAGGCCTGCCAAGCTATCTACTCAGCGGCCTCGTCTGTCTGGGTCAACTGGGTCAAGAGCTCTGGCCTGGTGGTTAGGGACGGGTGGCGGGCCAGCTCCCTCCCACCTGCACTTCAGGCCATCACAGGGAGCGCGGGTCCGCTGCTCTATAGGGGCGTTTGTTTATCCGCCATGCATCCTTCTCCTCCGGAGAAGTGGCAAGGTTTGGAGGCCAGGGTGGGTGAGCAGCTGCGGAGATGGACAGGACTGCTCCGGTGTCTCTCCCTCAGTGGGAGGGCACTGGTGCTAAATCAGCTGGTCCTGTCCATGCTCTGGCACCGGCTCAACACCATGAGCCCGGCCCCGTAGGTCCTGGCCAAGCTCCAGAGGACAGCTCTGGAGTTCTTTTGGCTAGGACTGCACTGGATCTCTGCAGGGGTCCTGTCTCTCTCCCTGGAGGAGGGGGGGGCCAGGGCCTGGTTTGTGTGCGCAGCCACATCCGGACCTTCCACTTCCAGGCCCTGCAGAGACTCTTCTTTAGGGCAGGTAGTCCGGCATAGAGCAGTTTGGTGTGCGCCTTCCTCCGCCGCCTCCAAGGGCTCCCATACCACTGGTAGCTCTTTTTTATACACCCGAGGAGCCTTCTCTGAGACCTCTCAGAGCTGCCGGAATTCTATCAGGAATTCCTCCAGACCTGGAAGCTGTTCTCAGCGACCAGGTCCGTTGTGGCCACCGAGGGTGCAGACCTCCTCGCGGAGCCCCGGTTCCACAATCCAGCCTTGTGCGTGCAGGTGGCAGAGTCTCCCGCAGTGCGCCAGAGGCTGATCCTGGCAGAAGCCACCAAGGTCGGAGACCTCCTGGACTATGACGGGGGGACTGGGTGGATCCCCGAGTGCTCACTCGGCGCATGGGGCTCTCCACCCCCCGAACTCCCCTGCACCTACTCCAGGAGGTGAAGGCGGCTTTGCCGCAGCCCGCTCTCGATTTCCTGCAGAGAGCCCTGCAAGAGGGTACACCCCGCCCCTCCCTTCCTGCAAAACCTCCGTCCCTTGTTATGGGGCCCCTGTTCCGCGGGCCCCCCTGGCCTCCCCATCCTTGGACCCCCATCCGGCTGCAAAATCTGCAGCTGGTCTGCTTTCGAGCCGCACCTAAAGAACATCTCTACACACTCGTGCTCAACACTCTGCATTTCCCCACCCTCGTGTCCTGCCCCGATACCAAGTGGTGGGACTATCTAAGACCTGTAGAGGGTAGGGAACCCCGATGGGCCAGTGTGTATTCCACGGCCCATCGGGGACAGTAGTTGACAGCTCCTTCATAGAGCCATGAGGACGGGCGTGTACTTGGCACAGTTCACCCCTATCCCGAACACCTGCCCCTTTTGGGGAGTGAGGGAGAACCTGGCGCAAACCTATCTTGAATGCGCCAGGTTGCAGCCCCTATTCCGGCTCCTCCAGAACCTCTTATTGAGGTTCTTGCTGCACTTTTCCCCTCACCCTCTTCATTTACGCACACCCTATCCGTTGCCCCACAAAGTCGCAGGACCTCCTCATCAACCTCCTCCTGGCCCTGGCTAAAGCCACTATATACAGCACCAGGAGGAGGATGCTGGATGAGGGGGTTCCCTGTGACTGTGGGGTCTACTTCCGTTCCTCCCTTGTGTCATGTATCTGGGCAGAGTTCCTCTGGGTGGCGTCCACTGGCTCCCTTGACAGCTTCGAGGAGCAGTGGGCACTGTCCGGGGTTCTCTGCTCGGTGTCCCCATCTGGTTCTCTTGTTTTAAACCTGTGACCCACACCCCTTGACCCTTAGTCATTATTTGTCCCCCTAACTAGTTGGACATGGGTCCAGTTGTCCCTCTCGCAAGGCTGGGGGAGGGTCTTTTAGAACACCTTCCCATGTTTTTCAAATAGGCCCCACTGCAGAGAAGGAGGAGAGGGAGCAGGGTACAGATGCTGCTCTCTTCTTCCTCTCCCCCTGTTCCTGCTGACTGCACCAGCTGGAGCTCTGCCCGCCCTATTCAGCCACCACCCGCCTGCTGAGACCTGAGCTGCTGCTGGTCCTGCTCCTTCTGGACGATGCTGCTGCTGCTCTGGCCTACCACCACCACCAGCTGCTGCTGCTGCTGCCTGACGGGAGAGGGGGGGCCTGCCGACTTGGTCTCCCTCCCTCAGCTACATATGGCTGGGGGGTTCCCCTCACCCCTGTTCACCCTACCCCAGCAGCTTGCTTCTTTCCCCACTGTCTGCCCTGCCCTTCCCTGCTAGCCCAGTTTGTCTTTCCCTCCCTCCTTAAGGTTGCTTACCCACCACATCCACTCCCAAAGTTTGTTATCTGCCACGCCCCTGCCCCACCTAGCCTAGCTGCGTATGTGCCCTGCCCCTCCCAGCTGCTCTCTTGCCTCCTTTTGTCCCAACTTCCCCAGAATCTCCCTCCCGCTAGCCTTTTGGCACCACCTTGCCTGGCCTGGTCCCTCCCTCCCCCTGAGTGCTTGTGCCCCACCCCTGCCCCTTTAGTTAGCCCCCTTGTACACTGCACTCCCCTCATTGATCCCATAGTTCCCCTCTGTATCCCAGTGCAGCCGGAGGAGCTGGCCCCTGCCCTGTGCCTGCTACCGTGTCCCCTGCCCCGCCCTGCCAACGCCTTCCTCCTCTGTCTCCAGCCTTGCAGGGAGGAGTGGTTGCTGGCCCCTCGGTTCCCCATTTCTATCCCACCCTTGCTAGTGTATGCCCAGAGCGTATGACCAGGTGGCTGCTGCTGCCCCCCCAAGTTCCGCCATATCATCGGCCCCAACCACCGCCTCTAGCTCCATCCCGAGTGGCCGAGGCCCCTTTCCCACCATGACCAGGAGGCACAGTGTCCACTGCCTCCTGGTCACCGCCTCGCCCCACATTGAAACATACGTGGGGCGTTGGCGAGGGTGGTGGGGGCCTCAGCCATGGTGGCGGCCTCCAAAATGTATGGGAAGGTCATGTTCTTCCTTGCCTCGGAGGCCGCCACCCAGGAGGCGGTGGAGAGGAGCCTGGCTGTGGGGGGCGTGCACGTGCCCTTCAAGCCATTGGAGGACCTGGGCATATGGGTGGTCCTTACCGCCGTTCCGCCCTTTCTCCCCAATGCCGCCCTGTTGCCTGCCCTCTCCAGCCTGGGGAGGCCCATCTCCACCATCAGCCCTCTCCCGCTGGGCTGTGAAGACCCCACCCTCCGCCATGTTTTATCATTCCGCTGGCAGGTGCAACTGCAACTGCCACCAGCGGCGCATGGTGGGCTGGCGCTCGAGGACTCCTTCATGGTGCCCTATCGGGGGCCCTTTACCGGGTCCACTACTCTTCGGGAGAGGCCCGGTGCTTCCTTTCCTGGGTGAGGGGGCACGTCCGGAGGGACTGCCTTCTGGCCCAGTAGGGGGAGGCATCCAGGTCCCCTGGGGCCCGGGAGGGTGT
This sequence comes from Pelochelys cantorii, assembly GCA_032595735.1. Lineage (NCBI taxonomy): Eukaryota > Metazoa > Chordata > Testudines > Trionychidae > Pelochelys > Pelochelys cantorii. The sequence goes on from CM064341.1 coordinate 12,044,297, forward strand.
CAACTCCAACATCACCGGCTTCCCTGGTAGTCCAGCTTCCGTGGCTGCCCCTCCTCCAACCAACGGCTCTGCTCAGGGGCTGGAGGCACTCACTCTGGTGTGCCTGGGGCAGCAGGCAGGCCCCACCTCTCTTCAAACTATCTCTGAAGGGCCCGAGGAGGAAAGGGTGGAGCGGTCACTGCCGGGCGAGGGAGAGGGCTCGCCCCAGGGGGAGGTTTCCTTACCCCGCTCTCTCCCTCCCTTGCCTCAATGCCCCCCCCAACAACAACTGCGCCCCCGGCCCTGCCCCTGCTGACCAACCCTCCACCTCCACCTCGGAGGGCTGGACACTCATTCGGGGGAAGCACAGAGCCCGCGGACCACAGGCTTAATCTCCCCCCTCCGACGAGGAGGGTGGGACGATCCCCTCCGAAAAATCCCAAGGGGGTCCAGCGTTGCTGAGAACATCCCTGGCGAGCATCAGCAGGAGGCGGCAGCTGAGGAAGCTGTGGCAGCAAGGGGGAATGACGCCGTCCCCCCCTGCAGAGCCCATCCATGAGGAGGCCTCAGATGGAGCTCCCCCGGCCCTGGTACCAGCTGAGGCCCCTGCAGCCACCACCAAGGTAATTGTTGCCTCGTCGGCCGGCGGGGAAGGCTCTGGAGCCAAGGGGATGGAGCTTAGCTCCATTTTTGAGGAGATCGAGGCCCTGGGTCTGTCCCCACTTACGCAGGGGGAGGACAACCCTTTGCCAGCAGGCCTCGGTCTGGGCGGCAACCCTGCTGCGCCGCACCCTCCTCTCCCCAACCCTATGCCCCAGGTGGCCAACCCCGTCCTCACACTCGGGGCACCCCTAGTGCTGCCCATCGGCCCGGTTGACTCAGGCACTGGAGCTGAAGCCACCAAGCCCTCAGGGGCGTCGGCCAGCACCAAGCGGCCAGGTCCTGGGCTTGAGGGCTCCCCCTCCTCCTCCACCTGTGAGGCAGGGCGGTCGCCTTCCCTTCCTGTTGGGGACCCTGTCAGTACGAGCCCCCTCCCTACTCCTGCCCCCCTGGTTCCCACATTTGGGAGGTGCCGCAGCCTGATGCCCTGGACCTGGGGGACATTTCCTGTGGCCCCACCCAAATCTCTGCCCCCCTTCCCTGTCCCATTCCCTCTCTTACCCTTGTTCACACCCTTGGCCCCGACCCCACCTTTACTTACGAACCCGTCTCCAACCCTGAATCCACCCCCTTTCCTGGTCCACCTTCCAACACTGTCCTCACCCCTACCTCACCCCTACCATGTCCAGCCGTGATCCTCCCCCCCTTCCTGCTCCCACCATGATTTCCACTCCCCCACCTCCTTTCTCCTCTCCTCCCCCGTCTCCCGCCCCCACTGTGATACCCGTTCCGCCTCCACCGTCCCCCGAAACCACTGTTATTGCCACCCCTGCGTGGGCTGTCTCATTCCCACTAGCTATGGGTGGCCCTCAGGGGGTGGTGTTCGTATCCCTGGTCCCCAATCCATTAGGGGCTGCCATGTTCCCTCTGCCGCCCCCTCCCTCACCAGGGCTGGAGACGGGTAGCGCGGCGCCATCACTATTGGCACCGCGCCGGGGATCGGATCCCTCCTTGCCCATCTCTATGGCCCATGAGCTCCATCTGGGGGCCCGGATGGAGGAGAAGCCCGGTGTCCCCTCAGTGCTGAGGGCCGAGCTGCGCCAGTTCCTCGCAGATAACTGCAGGGCCAAGGGCAAGGTGTAGCTCGCCCTCCAGTGCTGGGGGGACTTTCACTCCATTCTCTAGGCTACAAGAGCCCTCTTGCAGGAGGGGAGAGGGACCAATAGGCAGGACATCGCGGCCTACCACCGGACCCGCAGGTTCCGGGACATTCTCGTGACCTTTGGGTCGGAGTGCAGCCTGTTGCAGAGCCTGCAGGAGGCCAACAATCACCCTGCCCGTGAGGATCCACCCCAGCCCTCATCATGAAGGACACCATCATTGCCACCTTAAATGCCTGGGGCTGTAGGGCGGGTCTCCGCAGGAGCCGGGTGCTCTCCTTACTTCGGGAGGGGGGGTACTCGGTAGTTTTCCTGCAGGAGATCCACACGACTCCAGCCATCGAGGCTGGCTGGTGGCTGGAGTGGGGGGACAGGGTATATTTTAGCCACCTCAGCGCCCGCTTGGCTGGGGTGGTCACCTTGCTCTCCCCTGCCCTACGGCCCGAGCTGCTGGGGATTGCCGAGGTCGTCCCAGGCTGCCTGCTGCATGTCCGGGCCCATGTGGAGGGGCTGACGGTCAACTTAGTCAACGTCTATGCCCCAAACGTGGGACCGGACCAGGTCACCTTTTATTGGCAGGCAGCCACCTTCCTCGGCACCCTGGATCATCGTGAGTGTCTGATCCTGGGCGGGAACTTCAATACCACCCTTGAGGAGTCCTGTGACTCGTGAACTGCCAGGCCGCAGCAGGCGTCCTCAGGGAGGTTGTGGACCATCACTCCCTGGTGGATGTCTGGCGACACCACCACCTTTACCTCTGTCTGGGTGGGGGACAATTGGTTGAGCCACTCCCGGTTGGAACACATATATTTATCACGTTTCCACCTGGTGCGAGCCCACTCCTCCAGCATTCGGCCGGCCATTTGGTGGCCGTGAAAGCCTCTCTCAGTTCGGAGAGGCTGGGGCCGGCCTACTGGCATTTTAACAATAGCTTGCTGGAGGACTTGGGCTTCGTGGTATCCTTCCGGGACTTCTGGCTAGCCTGGCGGGGGCAGCAGCCCGCCTTTCCCTCAGCATGGTGATGGTGGGATGTGGGGAAGGTGCGCGCCAGGCTCGTCTGCCGCGACTACTCCCAGGGCGCTAGCCGGCAGAGGGATGCAGCGATAGAGCAGTTGGAGCGGGAGGTTTTGAAGCTTGAGAGGCGCTTGGCTTCCGCCCCCGAGGATCCGCCCCTCCGCAAGGCATACTGGGAGAAGCAGGAGGAACTCCGGACCCTAGAGGACCATTGGGCCCAGAGTGCCTTTGTTTGATCCCACATCCGTCTCCTTCGGGAGATGGAATTGTGTCTCCCGCTTCTTCTACACCCTGGAGAAAAAGAGGGGGGGCTAAAAAGCACTTCACCTGCCTTTTGGTGGAGGACAGCACCCCTCTCACGGATCCGCCGGAGATGCGTGGAAGGGCCAGGGCCTTCTACGCCAGTTTGTTCTCCCTGGATCTGACCGAAGCTGACGCCTGCAGGGTACTCTGGACCGAGCTCCCGACGGTCAGCACAGGTGACCGGGACCGGCTAGAGCTGCCGCTCACTCTGGCCGACATCTCGGAAGACCTCCGTCTCAGCCCAACCCCAGGCATGGAAAGGCTGACTGGGCTGACCGTGGAGTTCTACCACATGTTCTGGGACGTCCTCGGCCCAGACCTCGTCACCATCTGGGCTGAGTCCTTGGAGAGCGGGGTCCTCCCTCTGTCGTGCAGGCGAGCCGTGCTCACCTTATTGCCGAAGAAGGGGGACCTCTGCGACCTTCGGAACTGGCTTCCTGTCTTGCTCCTCAGCATGGATTACAAGGTCGTAACAAAAGCCCTCTCACTGCAACTGTAGTCCGTGCTGGCGGATGTAATCCACCTCAACCAGACCTACACCATCCCAGGCTGTAGCATCTTTGACAATATGTACTTGGTCTGGGATCTCTTGGAGCTTGGGTGTAGGGACGGTCTGTCGTTCACCTTCCTGTCCCTGGACCGGGAGAAGGCATTCGACAGGATGGACCACGGGTATCTCCTGGGCATACTGCAGGCTTTCGGCTTTGGGCCCCGTTTTATGGGTTTTCTCCGGGTGCTCTACACCCTCGCGGAGTGTTTGGTCAGGCTCAACTGGACCCTGACCGAGCCGGTCAGCTTCGGGCGGGGAGTACGTCAGGGGTGTCCGCTGTCGAGCCAGCTGTACACTCTGGTGATCGAGGCCTTCCTCTGTCTCCTCCACAGGAAGCTGATGAGGTTGGTGGTCTGAGAGCCAGAGCTGCGTCTGGTTCTGTCAGCGTACGCCGATGACGTGCTCCTCGTGGTCCAGGACCCGGGCGACCTGGTGCAGGTCGAGGCCTGCCAAGCCGTCTACTTGGCAGCCTCCTCCGCCCGGGTCAACTGGGTCAAGAGCTCTGACCTGGTGGTCGGGGATGGGTGGCGGGCCGGCTCCCTCCCACCGGCACTTCAGGCCATCACGGGGGGCGCGGGTCCACTGCTCTATCTGGGCATTTGTTTATCCGCCACGCATCCTTCTCTGCCGGAGAACTGGCAAGGTTTGGAGGCCAGGGTGGGTGAGCAGATGCTCCGGTGTCTCTCCCTCCGCAGGAGGGCGATGGTGCTAAATCAGCTGGTCCTGTCCATGCTCTGGCACCGGCTCAACACCCTGAGCCCAGCCCTGGAGGTCCTGGCCAAGCTCCAGAGGACAGCTCTGGAGTTCTTTTGGCTAGGACTGCACTGGGTCTCTGCAGGGGTCCTGTCTCTCCCCCTGGAGGAGGGGGGCCAGGGCCTGGTCTGCGTACACAGCCAGGTCCGGACCTCCAGGCCCTGCAGAGACTCCGCTTTAGTGCAGGTAGTCTGGCATAGAGCACTTTGGCGTGCACCTTCCTCCGCCGCCTCCAAGGGTTCCCATACCACTGGTAGCTCTTTTTTATCCACCCGAGGGGCCTTCTACGAGACCTCTCAGAGCTGCCAGAATTATACCAGGAACTCCTCCAGACCTGGAAGCTGTTCTCAGCGACCGGGTCTGTTGTGGCCACCAAGGGAGCAGACCTCCTCGCGGAGCCCCGGTTCCACAATCCAGCCTTGTGCGTGCAGGTGGCAGAGTTTCCCTCAGTGCGCGAGAGGCTGATCCTTGCAGAAGCCACCAAGGTCGGAGACCTCCTGGACTACGATGGGGGGGGACTGGGTGGATCCCCGAGCGCTCGCTCAGTGCATGGGGCTCTCCACCCCCCCCCATACTCCTCTGTGCCTACTCCAGGAGGTGAAGGTGGCTTTGCTGCAGCCCGCTCTCGATTTTCCTGCAATGTTCCCTGTGAGAGGGTATGCCCTGCCCCTCCCTTCCTGCAAACCCTCCGTCCATCATTATCATGCCCCTGTTCCACGGGCCCCGCGGGCCCCCCCAGCCCTCCCACCCTTGGACCTCCAGCCTTGTGGCTGGTCTGTTTCTGAACCGCGCCAAGAGAATATCTGTATATGGTCATGCTCCACACTTTGCATCTCCCGACCCTCGTGTCCCATCATGACAGCAAGTGGCTTAAGACCCGTAGAGGGTGGGGAACCCCAATGGGCCAGCGTATATTCCACCGTAATTCCGCGGCCCATCGGGGACAGCAGTTGGAGGCTCCTTCACGGAGCCATGAGCATGGGTGTGTACCTGGCACTGTTCACCCCCCACCTGCACCTTTTGCGCCATGAGGGAAAACCTGGCGCATGCATATTTAGAATGCGCCAGGCTTCAGCCCCTATTCTGGCTCCTCCAGAAACTCTTACTGAGGTTCTGGCTACACTTTTCTCCACACCTTTTTATTTATGCACACCCTATCTGTGGCCTCACAAAATCACGAGACCTCCTCGTCATCCTCCTCCTGGCCCTGGCAAAAGCCACTGTCTACACCACCAGGAGGAGGATGCTGGGTGCTCTGTGACTGTGGGGCCTACTTTCATTCCTCTTTGGTTTCACCCATTCGGGCAGAGTTCCTCTGGGTGGCGTCCACTGGCTCCATCGACATTTTTGAGGAGCAGTGGGTGCTGTCTGGGGTTCTCTGCTCAATGTCCCCATCCAGTTCCCTTGTTATAAACCTTTAGCCTGCACTCCTTGACCCTGTTTTTCATTAGTTGTCCCAAAGAATCAGTTGATCCCCCGGTCCAGCTGTCCCTCCCACAAGGATGGGGGAGGGTCTTTTAGAAGTGGACGGGCTGACGTCCTCCCACTCCCTGGGTTTCAAATAGTGCCCCATTACAGAGCACAACCAAGCAAAGCACTCAGACTCCTATGATCTTAGATTCTTTAAAAACAGTATAGACTTTAATCCCTTTTATCATTCTTTTCCTTCCAGAATATTCTAGATGCTATTATTAGTCTCGAAGTTACTTTTCTTATTAAATAGAAAATAAGAAAATAGCTCAAGATAGAATCATAGAATCATAGGTGAAGAAGAGGCCTCAGGAGGTCATCGAGTCCAACCCCCTGCCGAAAGCAGGACCAACCCCAACTAAATCATCCCAACCAGTGCTTTGTCAAATTGGGACTTAAGAACCTCTTGGGTGGAGATTCCACTACCTCCCTAGTAGCCCATTCCAGTGCTTCACCACCCTTGGAGTGAAATAGATTATCCTAATATCCAATCTAGACTTCCCCCACTGCAATTTGAGACCATTTTTCCTTTTTTTGTCATCTGTCACAACTGAGAACAGCATTTCTCCAGCCTCTTTGGACTCCCCTTCAAGTAGCTGAAATCAAATCCCACCTCATTCTTCTCTTGTGTAGACAAAACAGCTGTGTCTACACTGGCAAGATTTTGCGCAAAAGCAGCCGCTTTTGCACAAAAACTTGCCGCCTGTCTATACTGGCCGCGAGTTCTTGCGCAAGAACACTGACATTCTAATGTAAGAAATCAGTGCTTCTTGCACAAGAACTATGACTCTCCCGCTCAGGAATAAGCCCTCTTGCACAAGTGTTCTTGCGCAAGAGGCCAGTGTAGACAGGCAATATGAATTTCTTGCGCAAGAAAGCCCGATGGCTAAAATGGCCATCGGAGCTTTCTTGTGCAAGACAGCGTCTACACTGGCATGGATGCTTTTGCGCAAAAGCACATCTCTTGCGCAAAAGCACATGCCAGTGTAGATGCTCTCTTGCACAAATACTTCAATGCAAAAACTCTTGCGTTAAAAGTATTTGCGCAAAATCTTGCCAGTGTAGACGTAGCCAACAAGACTAAATTCCTCAGCTTCTCATAAAGCATGTACTCCAGTCCCCTAATCTTTTTTTGTTGCCCTCCAATGGACTTTCTCCAATACGTCAACATCCTTTCTGTAATGGGGGCCCAGAACTGGATTCAATACTCCAGATATGGCCTCACCAGTGCCGAATAAAGGGGAATAATCACTTCCCTAGATCTGCTGGCAATGTTCCTACTAATGCTACCTGGACTCTGCACTTGTCCTTGTTGAACATCCTCAGATTTCTTTTGGCCCAATCTTCAATTTGTCTAGGTCTTTCTGGACCCTATCCCTGCCCTCCAGCCTATCTACCTCTCACCCTAGCTTAGTATCATCTGTGAACTTACTTACTGAGGGTTCAATACACTCCCTCATCCATTTCATTAATAGTTCCCTGGATTGTCCTTCTTCCCTTTTTTAAAAATGAGAACTACATTTGCCTTTTTCCAATCATCCAGGACCTCCCCTGATCACTACAAGTTTTCAAAGATAATGGCCAGTGGCTCTGTAATCACATCAGCCAGCTCCTTCCACAACCTCAGATGCATTCGATCCGACCCCATGGATTTGTGCATGTATAGCTTTTCTAAATAGTTCTTAACCTGTTCTTTTTCCACCAATAATTGCAGTATTTATTTATTTGATGGCTTGGATTAAGGCATCGTTTATTGATTTGAATATCTGTATTTTTTCTCTCATCCTTATCCGGACATTTGGGCCAAATTATTAAGGTTTAAATTGGTCTAGTTCCATGACTCCAGCTGAAGATCTGGCCCATACATAGGGAAGGGTTTATTAACCCCATGATTCTCTTTTTTACTTGATTGTGGAAGGGATAGCAAAATATAACTCTGGTTATTATAGAAGTGCATTAATTCTTATTGATATGGATAATAGCTATTCATTTGTTCCTTTTATCTTTGAAACATCTTTTCTGGACATAGTGATCATGACAGAAAAGCTATTTGTGTCTGGTTTTGCATATTTTTTCAGATTGTCCTGCAGCAGGGCTTGCCAGACACATTATTTCAGTTTATCAAGATGCCTGTGCATTACTATAGTTTTATACCTTCTGTTCACTTTGCTTCTGAAAGTTAACAGAGCAAAAAAGCTGCAAAAACTATAGGTGTGCAGGATTTCACAGCCTGACAACTCAGATTGTCCTTCTTTTGCTGACAATAGCTGAATCACGATGTTCTGCTTTTCAAGCACTTATAGCCACGTTTGCCACTGTTCATCTTCAGAGATTTAATGTTTGATTTTCAATCATAAAAATGGGAACCTTCACAAAATAATGGAAGGGAAAATGTTCTCACAAACACAGGGTTGCTCTCCCTTTGTACAACTGGGAAAATACCCACCAATAACAATTAGCTCTCACACAGTCCTTTTAATTTGTAGGCATTATGCTCCAGTAACAGATAAGAAACTGAGTCACAGAGAAGAAGTGAGTTGACAAGATTCCACTGTCAATTTTATAGACAACAGGCTGCTAGAAAATGAACCATGTTGCTTATTTCCATATTCTTCTATTCTTATACAACTGAAGGATTAAGAGTAGATAATTGGCAATAGGGACTAGAGAGCTATTCCTCTCCTTCTCCCCTGCTTCCTCCCCCCCCCCAACCAATAGAGGGTCAAATCCCTCCCACATGGAGTGCATTGAATCTTAGAAGACTGGGCTCTAAATATCTAACTGAAAACTACATTCAAATAACCCTAAGGCTGCAGCTGAAATTCCAGCAATGATTGCATGCTGTGCTGAAATTCCCCCATGTGCACACTGCAGGAGTGAACTAAATGCTACCTAGTTTGCACGACATGATCCTCTTTCAAATGGAGTGACATTAACATGATCTAGGTACCTTTTAGTTCATGCCTGCAGCAGCCACACAGGAATGTCACAGTGTAGTATGTCATAGAATCACAGAACTGGAAGGGATCTCGAGGTCATTGAATCCAGTCCCCTGCCCTCACAGCAGGACCAAGCACTGTCTAGATCATCCCTGACAGGCGTCTGTCTAACCTGCTCTTAAATATTTCCAGTGATGAAGATTCCACAACCCCCTGAGGCAATTTATTCCAGTGTTTAACCATCCTGACAGTTAGGAAGTTTTTCCTAATGTCCAACCTAAACTTCCCTCACTGCAATTTAAGCCCATTGCTTCTTGTCCTATCCTCAGAGGCCAAGAGAACAATTTTTCTCCCTTCTCCTTGTGTGTTCCCTTTTAGATACTTGAAAACTGCTATCATGTCCCCTCTCATGCTGCAATTCACACTGCAATCTGCTTATCCAAGCACCAGAAATAGCAGGAAAAAGATGTTCTCTGCTGTGTAATTTATGGAATTTAAAAGGAGAAATGTGACAACATACATTGTGGGTTGGTTTCTGACCAGGGATTTCCCTACACCCCCGCTATGGGGGTGTATACCCCCCCCTGAATTTCCCCAACACTCCCTCCCAGTTTTGTGAACTAGTTATATGCTAATTTAGTGACTGTTTGGAAATTTGAATTGAAATTGAAACATTAAAACACACTTTAAAAGCATATACAGTGTATGATAAGATATGTGTATCTGAAAAAGTATAATAGATTTGAAAAGTATGAACATAGACTAGCTTCCTTACACAGCTGTTATTTTTTATGACAATGTCAGTGCATTCTTTTTGGTGATGTTGGCCAACCTAATAATTTCAAATTATGATTTGTAAGCAAAGTCAAAATGAGCTCTCCCTGACAGCTAGTGATGAGCTGGGGGCTCAGGGGAAAGGCTTCAGGACCAGACTGTATTCACACCTAATCTACCTGGCTGCGTCTAGACTGGCATGATTTTGCGGAAAAAGTGCTTTTGCGCAAAAGCATCTGTGGCCAGTCTAGACGCGATTTTGCGCAAGAAAGCCCCCGATCGCCATTTTCGCCATCGGGGCTTTTTTGCGCAAAACAGTTCTTCCCTGTCTACACTAGCCCTCTTGCGCAACTATTCTTGCGCAAGAGGGCTTATCCCTGAGCGGGAGCATCATAGTATTTGCGCAAGAACACTGACAATCTTACATTAGATCGTCAATGTTCTTGCACAAATTCAAGCGGCCAGTGTAGACAGCTGGCAAGTTTTTGCGCAAAAGCGGCCACTTTTGCGCAAAATCTTGCCAGTCTAGATGCAGCCCCTAGGTATCCAGCAAACAGAGCTGTGTTGCCCGAGTGATAGATTTTGGCTGGGGTTGGGTTACAAATCACTTGAATGGTGGGGGGGAATGGAATGTTGTTGTTCTTATTGTATGAGTAAAGGGCAGTAGAACTGTACTTAACCTGTACTGACTGAGGACATCAAGAGAGAGGGTGGGGACAGGTGTTTTGCTTGATGGTCTGTCTGAGTCACAAGTACTATGTGACCTGCCCCTCTCCACTATTTAAAGACAGAGCTGATTAGGCTCCATATATAGTCTTTTGTTTTGTTAAGTGATTACTACAGCTGAAATCACTGATAATCAGGTCTAAGTGCTTAGTTCTGCTGTGGGGACAGTGTTCCTGTAGGTACAGTGTTTTCACTGAGAGCTGGGTGGAACCTCAAGAGACCAACTCACAGAGGTCACAGTGGAAGGTGGCAGCAGAAGGTGCCGGCGCAGGGCCATTGGCAACAGAGCAATGGAGTGAACGGTGGCACAACAAACAACAGTGTCCAGAGCGAACAGTGAGCAGCTGGAGGAACAAGCAAGGTGCCTTCTTGCCCTCCACCTGGGAGGTGTACTCATGTGAAAGCACCTCTGAACTCTGAGTCTCCACTGACCAGGACAACACCGGGGAGTGGGGTGAGGTGGAGGGAAAAATGAGGGGCACGTTAAATAAACATTTGTTTGTTAGACTATATTTTAGTGACTTTGCTCCAGAATGCTAGATTTGTGACTGGAATGGAAACTTACCGTATTTTAGCGAATATAACCCACGGGTTATATTCATTTTTACAAACCCCGCACCCTCCCTGCGGGGTATACAAAAATTTTTTTACTCACCTGGCCTCAGGGGCGGCCCATGAGCCTAGGCAAACTAAGCAGTTGCCTAGGGAGCCGCCGGCCCGGGTGCCCAATGGTAATGTCACGGGGCACCCCGTGATTACGTCACAGCCATTGACAGCCGTGCAGGCAGGGGCGCCGATCGCGCCTTCCGCCTAGGGCGCCAGCTGCCGCAGCCAGCCTCAGGCTGCTCCTGCCTGGCCTCCAGCCTCCGGGTGGGGGAGCGCTCATCTCCTGGTTCCTGTGCAGGAGTGCTCCCCTGCCCCTTCCCCCGCTGCACAGCCACTAGCCTCCAGCCTCTGGGCGGGGGAGTGCTCATCCCCCAGTTCCTGTGAAGGAGTGCTCCCCCTGCCCCTTCCTGCGGCTGCACAAAACCGGGAGATGAGCACTCCCCCGCCCGGAGGCTGGAGGCTGGCAGCTGTGCAGCCGCAGGAAGGGGCGGGGAGCACTCTCATTCCCCCTCCTGGAGGTTGTGCAGCCACGTGGGACCCAGGGGGGTGAGAGCTCCCTGCCCAGAGGTTGTGTGACTGCGCGGGAACCAGGCAGGGTGAGTGCTCCCCCGCCCAGAGGGTGGCTAATTTCCCCCCCTGACCCATAGAAGCCCCCCCCTTTCCCCCGCACACTTTGAAAAAAAGTCTTGTATACCCTGCAGGTTATACTCGTGCGCGGGGTATACAAGATTTTTTTTTACTCAAACTGCAAAAACCGCAGGGTATATTCGGATGCGGGCTATATTCGCTAAAAGATGGTATATAAATGTGTTTCCTAGTAAGCCAAGATTTTTAAAAAGCATTATTTGCCAAGGTTGTTATCTCACATCATTGCTATCTTGAGAGGTCGTTATGTTGGGGAGTTTCTGTACTAAACATTTTTATTATTATAATTAATTTTTACGTAAGAATGGTCATACTGGGTCAGACCAGTGGTCCATATAGCCCGGTATCCTGTCTTCTGACAGTGGTCACAGCCAGGTGCTTCAGAAGGAATGAACAGAACAGGTAATCAAGTGATCCATCCCCTGTTGCCCATTCCCAGCTTCTGGCAACAGGCTAGGGACACTCAGAGCATGGTATTGCATCCCTCCCCATCCTGGCTAATAGCCACTGATGGACCTATTCTCCAGGAATTTATCTAGTTCTTTTTTTAATCCTGTTATAGTTTTGGTCTTCACAGCATCCCCTGGCAAAGAGTTCCACGGGTTGACTGCATGTTGTGTGAAGAAGTACTTCCTTTTGTTTTTTTAAAACCTGCTGCCTATTAATTTCATTGGGTGACTGCTAGTTCTTGGCTGTGTCTAGACTGGCGCGACAGTATTGGTTCATCATGTTCAGTTTCTGCAGGGACATGTTTGTACCCACTGCTGTGTCTTTCCTTCCTCCTGCCCCATCCAAGCTGCCCCTAAAGTGTGAGTTTACATTAACAACACGGTAACCCTTGAGTGCTCAGCCAAGTGCTAGTTCATCATTTAGTAGCAAGACATTCCCTGGGAAATATTCTACCCTCTTGATTCCACCATCTCAACCAAGCTTCACAAGCATCATTGCTGTGTATTGTACTAAATTATTTAAAATTGTTTGTATGTGTATATACTGCCTTTTGTCTGCTGAAAAACATTCCTGGAACCAAACCCCCTAAACACCACTTACATTACAGTAGATCCTCACAATTCATGGGGTTTCTCTCGTCCTGCCCTGTGGATGGGGTGGGATGGGGACCGGGAGCCATGGGGAATTCAGTGGCATGGCTAAGAGTCATGGGAAACGTTCCCACAGATGCCAGGAGCCACAGTGAGTAGTAACTTCCTGTAAGGTTTATGGGGAAATTGGATTTACTTAGCATAATTTCACTTAAAGTAGCATTTTTCAGGAACATAATTACAATGTGAGGAGTAATTGTATCAACAAGCAGGTGAATTATCACTGGCAACCTTTTTAATTTGCCTTCTTCTTTGAATGCTGATGAAGCAGCTGCTTAGCCCTCAGAGAGGATATTATTGACATTTCTGAGTTTGTAGTTTGACACATCTCCAGTTGCACTGACTTTGATGCATTTGAACATGGTAATGAAGTCTACAGCAATTATACAGCCAGCCCAGATGAACAGATCAATAGGCAATATGATGAACCATCATATTTGATGAACCATCAATAGGCAATATGAGCAGATCAAAACCGTGCCAATTGGACTCTTTCCTTTAACAATTATATGTATGGATATGTCTACACTACAGAGTTTTGTCAGAAAAAATGGCCGTTTTTTCCAACAAAACTTAAGGAACATCCACACCGCAAGTGCGTTCTTTCTATAGTAATTTGAAAGAACAGAGGGCTTTTTCTGATGTTGGTAATCGTCATTCTACAAGGAAGAAGCCTTTTTGCGAAAGAGCTCTTTCACAAAAAGGTGTGTATGGGCGGGGAGGAGGGTTTTGTTTTTGTTTTTTCAAAAGAAGAGGCCTCCAGGAAATAGCACAGGTGCCCTGGTGGCTACTCCAGTAATCACAAAGTAATCACAACTCTATAGTTCCTGTCTCCTAGCCCCTCTTAAAGCTGCAGGCACCCTGGACAAGCCTTGTGGCAGGAAGCTGGCCAGAGAGCAGCACTTCGCTGCACGGCTCTCCCTGCCGCAGACCTGCTCAGTGATGGCCAAGCCTCAAGTCCCACGGAACCCCATTGGCCCTCGCAGGGAGCAGCCCCAGGGGGTCCCAGGACCTACCCCAGGGGGATGAAGAGGTGCGCCCCGTCCTGGTCTAGCACAGAGATCCAGTCCCTCCTCAAACTGTGGGGTGAGGAGGAGACATTACAGGATCCCCGGGCCAAGGGCAGAAATGTGGACATTTATGGCTGGATGGCTGACTTCCTGGTAGAGCATAGACACCCACCCTGGACCTTGGAACAGGTCCAGAGTAAGGTCAAGGAGCTTCGCCAGGGATATGTCTGGGCCAGAGAGCACAACTTGCACTCAGGGGGAGGATCCCACGTGAGATCCTTGGGGGGGGGGTGGGGAAATGTCTTCCCCACCCATTCTCTTGGACTATGGCCTCGAGACCCCCAGTGATCATCCAGCTGGAGGAGGAACAGGAGGGCCAGGGACAGCTGGCCATAGTGGAGGAGGAGGAGATGGGCATTGTAACCCTCTCCCTTGAGCCAGTGCTTGTGAGCCAGGACGTCGCCCAGGCCTCCTTTGACACCTGGGAGGGATCGTTAGGTGAGTGGTCTCACTTTGTCACACACACAGGGTGCACAAGGGGTGGGGGGGGGGTGAGTGTCGCTTGGGCTGCTCGGGCTGGACATCATGCTGCAGTCCACGCACGTGCAACCATGTGCTGTGTTACTGTGTGGCAGTGGATGCAGCAGGCAGCCCCTGAGCATTGGTGGGATCCTGCTCCCAGGCTCAGGGGAGGTCAGACACGGGAAGTGCCACAGAAGGTGCCACAGCTCGAAGCAGGCTAGCTACAAGGGCGTAGGCATGACCTCACATAGACCGAGGAGTGCCGCACCTAGCACATGGGCATGCCTGCACATGCAAGGCAGCAGCAGGTCCCCACAGACAGCACTGCAAGCAGGACTGTGTGTGCGGACCCCAGGTCCAGGCTTCTCTCAGCTCCTCTGCTGCCTATGAGGGGATCCCACTGTGGCCGGACACTTCCATTGGCTGCTTGTCTGTGGGCCAGAGGAGGGGGTGAGGAAACGGGCAGCATGGTCTCCTGGGCACGTTGGGACCCCTGTGAGGCATGGCCTGCTGTGCAGGCCTTGAACCCGGGACTGTTGGTCGCGGCTCACAGAGGAGGGCACGGCCTCGGGGAACAATATCTGCAGGGATGACTGACCTCTTGTGTGTTATCCAGAGCTGGACCAGCCTGGACTGATGGCCAAATCACACCACCGCAGCTACCCACCAGAGCCTGGGGGACCTGAAGGCATGCAAGGGTCCACAAAGATCTAATGCGCCAGCACATCAGTGTCCTTCATGACATCCACCAGACCCTGGCGCACAAGATCCCTGTGGACTTGGAGTGGTGGGACCATGCCTGGAACTAGTTGATGCAGCGGTGTGACAAAATATGTGCTGTCACGTTCAGCATGATGGCATACCTGCCTGATGCCACTGCTCCTGGCTTCCACTCTCCTGCCCCCATACTATGCCCATTCCCCCTCTGCCTGTCCCCCCTGCTATGCCTCTGTCCCCTCCCCAAGTGATGCCTTGAGCCCCTCCCTCTGCCCCCGGCCAACCCTGACCCTGCTCCGGCCCCCCTCCTCTCCACTCCCTGTGCTCCCTGGACCCACACAACCCCTCACCCAAGGTGGCACTTCTAGCCTCCCCCTCCCAGTTATGAGCTCTCCTCCCCCTGCCCACCTTTTCTGAGTCTTTCATTAATACAGACTGCTATGTTTTGAAAACCAAACGGTGTGTTTATTGGGAGGTCAGGGAAAGGGCAAAGGGAGGGGTTGTGGTGAGGAAGGGATAGGGCTGCAAGGCAGAGGCCCCTAGGGAGGAGGCCCTGGGCAGAGTCACTGGGGTCCTTGAGGGACCCTCTTCCTCAGGGCCTCCCAGATGCGCACCCCGGCCTGAGGTGCTTGACAGATAGCAGCTGTCCTCGGCTGCTGAAAGGCTCACCCTTCATGGCCGGCGTCTGCACCCCACTCCGGGAGAAAGGCCCCCCCCTTCCTCTCCACAATGATGTGGAGGACACAACATGACACTGCCACCTCGGGGATGTTGTGCTCCCCCAGGTCCAGGTGGGTCTGCAGGCACCGGAAACGTGCCTTGAAGTGGCCAAAGGTGCACTCCACCTGGATCTGGGCCTGGTTCAGGTGGGCATTGAATCCCCTGCTGGGATCCAGATTGCCGGTATAGGGGTTCCTAAGCCACGGCATCAGGGGATAGGCCGTGTCCCCCACAATGCACAGGGGCATCTGTACATCCCCAACAGCAAGTTCATGGTGGGGGAAAAATGTGCCCTCCTCCAGCTTGTGGTACAGGCTAGAGCTCCTACCCGACCACCCAACAAAAGTGTCCCTGGTGGTCAACCAAGGCCTGCAGCGCCGTGGAGAAGTAGCCCTTCCTATTAATGTACTGGACCACTCGATGCTCCGGTGCTCGGATTGGGATGTGGGTCCCATCAATGGCTCCACTACAGTTCAGGAACCCCAGGGCAGCAAATCCGGCCACGAGCGTCTCCAGGTCTCCCAGACGGATGACCCTCTGCAGCAGGATCTAGTGGATGGCCCTCACCACTTGCAGAAGGAGACAAAAGAAACACACACAAAACAGAGAATGAGAGCGGGGGTGCCTGAGCCCTTGGAAGATGCCCACCCTGATCCTCTCCCCTGCCCCTCACAAACACCCCATGAGCCACCTCCTATGAGGCCACCCCCACCAGCAGCAGGGCTGTGTGATGGCAGGATGGCACAAGCCCCCGGGGACAGGGCTTCCCCCCACCCCCACTCCATCCCCTCCCAAGCCCGCCTTTCCTAAGGGTACCCCTTATGCAACACTCTCCCCAACCCCCTGCCGGGACTGCAGCCTGAGAGCGCCTTACCTCCAGGAGGTGGACCCCCACACTGAACTGGTTGCCCACTGACCGGTAGCTGTTGGGGGTGGCGAGCTTCCAGAGGGTGATGGCGACTCATTTCTCCAGGGGAATGGTAGGCTGTGGGTGTCGCATCTCTGGAGGGCGGGGGCGAGCCAGGCACATAGCTCCAAAAAAGCGGAAGTGGAAGTTTTGTGGAAGCGGATGTGGAAGTTTTGGAGCCACTGCTGGTCGTCCCACCACTCCAGGACCAGCTGGTCCCACCAGTTTGAACTGGTGTCGAGCCTCCAAAAACGCCTCTCCACTTTGGGGCGTGGTTGCCAGAATAGAGCATCCACAGCCATGGAGAGGGTCCCCAGAATAAGCTCAGGGTCCAGGTTGTGCAGGACCAGGAAGGCAGCTGGCACAAAGCGCTGCAAAACTGCAGCCTGGTCATGTGGGGCCATCGCATGCCCAGGGGAAGCTCCGGCTCCATGGCACAAAGAACAAAGCTGTGGTGTTCAAAAAAGAAGAGGGCATTCACAGCATGCACTGCAAGAACTTTGCTGTCCCTCGAAGAGGTAGCAAGCACACAGCAGAAGCAGAGAAACGGCTGTCCCGGGCGATCCCTTTAAGCGCGTGTCTCTGCAAGACTGGCACGAGTACTCAGAAGCAACTGGTGACCTAAAGCCCTGCCTGAAGTGGTTCCAGGTGGCCTTTTATGTGAGAGAGTGTCCAATGTGTCTGGATGCTCTCTTTTGCAAAAGCGCATCACTTTTTCAATGCGCTTGTGTGTGTGAATGCGCTCTTGTGCAAGAAATTTTTTCGGAAGATCTCTTCCAAAAAAAGCTTCTTGTACAAGAAGCCTGCAGTCTAGACGTAACCTATGTAAACATGAAGGCTACGTCTAGACCACAAGCCTCTTTTGAAAGACAGCATCTAGACTACAAGCAGATTTTTTGAAAAAGCAAGTTAGACAGACATCCATTTATCATGTGTGTGCCCAAGTTTCCCACTGTCCCACAAAATTTGTTTACAGCCACCAGTCCTGGCTCCCAGTGTTCTATGCTGTTATTTAGCTCTAATTTACCCCTAAATGTCTTCTCAGAGCCCAGTAAGAGTGGAAGTGTTGGTAATACTGCAAGACAATATTGACGTCCTGTGGCTTGACAAATCCTCTGGTTTGGCACCGGTCAGGTCCCAAGGGTGCTGGACTAGAAAGGTTCAACTTGTAATAGAGAAATTTCATAAGGATAACTCTCCTTGTGCCGAATCCAGAAATTTGTGGGTTATATCCACAGAGCCAGTTCTGTTAACAAGGATATTGTAATCTTTGAATAGGTAATATATCTTAGGAGAGACAAAGGTATGAGACTCTCTTTTTACCTAGTTAGTATTCATACCCTTCCAGTAATGGCATTCATATTAAAATGACAGCAACATTGATCTATTTTTTTAAGGTCTTAAAGCAGATGGGCCAAGATCTTAAAATGCAAGTTCCTGATATAAGGGGCAAATTTTAATGGCATTTACATACTCCAAAATGCATATAGTGAAGATTTAAAAAGTGACTAATTCCCACTGATTTCAAGGGATGCAGTGAGATTTTCAAAAGCATCTAAAAATCTAAATACCTTTAAGTATCAAAGCAAGGGGCCTGACTTTCGAAGGTACTGAGTGTCCACTTCCATTAACGTCTTTAGGAGCTGAGGGTTTTTTATAATTAGGTTCCTTAACTTACATACTTAACATAGACCAAGGTTTTCAGAAGTGTTTTAATTTAGGTGCCTTAATTTTGGGGAGCTCAACTGAAGAAATCTTTCTGGTACCTGAATTTCAAAGCATAGATGCTCAGTCATTTCTGAAAATTTAAAAGCACGTCAAGTTGGAACCCCAAAAATAGAGCCCCAGATTACTAGCCACTGACAAAAATGGAGGTAGTGGGTGACATTAAAAGCCTAACTTTAGCATCCATTTTTGAACATCTTGACCACAGACTATATTCTTTTCAGGCCTGCATTATAGTACTTTCAAGGAAGTGCCACTCACAGCTTTTGTTTTAATGCTGCCAATGGGTTTACGAAAGCCAACAATGCCTTGATTCCTCCCAAAAACCTCTTTCACAGATTTGTCAATGGTTTCACTACAAGCAATGCAGTCAGGTCACCTATTTCTGATTATGTGAAGCATCTTCTCAACATCAAGTAATAAGTCTTGTCTTTGGAGTTGGTAGTAACCCTCCATTACTACTTCTGGTAAAGAAAGATTATGAGTGAGTCAGTTGCTGTCTTTAACTGTAGATTAAAGAGATTTGTGTTTGTCATTGCTGCCTTGTAATAACATTTGCATTACATGCTGTGCAAATACTTGTGTGGGATGTTGCATGTATTGAGGATTTTTGAAGGAGACTAAGGACATGATCTACAGCCATGGAATCCTATGGGAGTCTTTCCATTCAAGTTATTGAGCTTTGGATCAAGTCAGGAGGTAGTGAAATCGAGACACTTAACAGGAATCTTGTCAACCTCCTTCCTCCCCACCCTGAGTTAAGTGCCTGTCACGTGGAAGAGCCTTATATGCCCAAGAAAATCCCTTGAGGTAGAGAAAGGTATGAACTATATGCTTACATCATTAAGTTCAGAGTAGTCCACTGACTTCAGTACAGTAGAGCTTCAGCATTAGGAATGCCTTGGAAATGGAGGTTAATCAAAAAACTGAAACGTTATGACTCTGAACAAAAAGTTATGATTTTTTTCAAAAGATTACAGCCAAACATTGACTTGATACTGCATTGAAACTTTTTTGTGCAGAAGAGAATGCTGCTTTTTTTTTACCATCTTCAGTTAAATAAACACAAAAACAGTTTCAGTACCTTGTTGTCAAATCTTTTTTAAACTTTGCCTTTATTTTTTTAGTAGCTTATTTTTAACACAGTACTGTATTCCTTCCTATTCCCCTCTTTTGTCTCTGCTGCTGCCTGATCTCATACTCCCTGTTCCAACTGAGGCATGGGTTTGACTGATCAAATCATAACTGGTGTTTGTAACTCTGAGGTTCAACTGAATATATTCCCAGTCATGAAATCTTGGGTATCTTGCCATTGACTTTAGTGGAACCAAGTCAATTTTACTTCTGTGAAAATTAAATCAATCTAATCCACCAGGGAATTCTGCCATCCCTCCCTCACACAGCCCTGCTGCTTGGGGGGGGGGGGGCGGCCTCATAGGGGGTGGTTCCTGTGGTGTTTGAGGGGGCGGACACCTCCCAAAGGCTCGGGCACTTCCTCTCATTCTCTATTTTGTGTGTTTCTTTGTCTCCTTCTGCAGGTGGTGAGGGCCATCCTCCTGGAAGACCTGGACCCTATCGTCTCAAGATTTGCTGCCCTGGTGTTCCCCAACTGCGGGGGAGCCACTGATGAAATCCACATTCCAATCCGCGCACTACAACATTGAGCGGCCCAGTATATCAACTGCAAGGGCTACTTTTCAATGGTGCTGCAGGCCCTGGTCGACCACCTTGGACATTTTACTGACATTTTTGTTGCGTGGTTGAGCAGGGCACATTTTCAGAAACTCCAGCCTGTACCACAAGCTGGAGGCTGGCACATTCTTCCCCCAATATGACTTTCACATTGGGGACGTGCAGATGCCACTGTGCATCATGGGGGATGCGGCCTACCCTCTAATGCCATGGCTCATAAAGCCCTAAACTGGGCACCTGGACCCAGCAGGGACCAATTTAATGCACACCTCAGCCGTACCCAAATGCAGGTGGAATGTATCTTTGAGCACCTGAAGGCCTGGTTCAGGTGCCTCCTGATCTGCCACAACGTGGGGGAGCACAACATCTCTGAGGTGGTCTCGGCCTGTTGTGTTCTCCACAACATCATGGAAGCCTTCCTACCTGGGTGAGGGGCAGAGGCCAGCTGGGAGGAAAGGGCCTTCAAGCAGCCATGTACAGCTGCCATCCACCGGGCCTGTCAGGTGGGGGTGTGCATCGGGGAGGCCCTGAGGGAGAGTTTCTCTCAAGGACCCCAGTGAGTCTCCCCAGGGCCTCCCCACTAAGGGCCTGTGCCTTGCCCCCCATGCCTGTCCCAGCACAATTCCCCCCTTCCCTGTACTCTCCATAAACACACCAGTTTTGGGTTAAAAAACAAAACCTTTGTATTTTTTTTTCAGAAAAGTAACTGGGAAGTGGGGGGGGGGGGGGCTGAGAATCTGGATGAGGGAGGGAGGAGGAGGGTTGAGAACCTGGATGCGGGAGGGAGGAGTGGGGCTCAGGGCTGGGAGTAGTGCATGGTGCAGCTGGAAGTGCTGCCTCGGGTTTGGGGATCTCAGTGACCTCAGAGGTGGGTAGGGCCTGGGACAACAGGGGAGTGGACAGGAGGGGGGGGGCTGGAGCTGGATCAGGTACGGCAGGGGGTATGGGGAGGGGTCATGGGCATAGCATGGGGAGGGAGCAGAGGCATAGCAGGGAGGGTTGGGGGGGCAGGATCAGGAACAGGAGCCAGATGTGCCGTCATTTCTCGGATGGTGGCACAAGTGTCGCCCTGCTGCACAAGTTGGTCCCACATGCGGGTCCACCACTGGGCGTCATCCCGGACCTTCTGGGCCAGGGTTTGCTGCATGTCGTGCTGGACTGCCACGTGCTCCCTCATGAGGTCCTCGTGGACCCTCCTGTGCTTGCAGCTTCTCTGAAGTCGGGCGTCTGCCTCTGATGGCATGGATCACCTCTCAGCAACAGCTAGTCCGTCTGTGGAGAATAAAGAGGGAGAGGTGGTCAGTCATCCATGCAGACACTGTCCCTGAGGCTGTGCCCTCCTCTCTGAGCTATGAGCAACAGTCCTCGGGCAAGAGGACGGGGAGTTCCCAGGAGCATGTGTAGCTTGCACAGCTGGCCCTGCCTCACAGGGGCCCCAAGGGGACCATGCTTCCCACTTCCCCACCCTGTCCCACGGACAAGCAGGCAAGGGAAGTGTCCAGCCACACTGGGATCCCAAGGGTGGGAGAGGGACTTGAAGTAGCCTGGCCTTCCATGGGGCCTGCACACACACCTACACCTGGCAGCGCTCTCCCTGAGGCACTCCTAAGTCTGTGTGGGGTCGTGCAAGTGCCCTGTCTGCTTCCTGCAGTGGCTGGAGGTGGGAGGGCATTCCCCCCTCGGGGTCAGACGTGTGTGTGGCCTCCCCAGAGCCTGTTAGCAAGTGCCCGGGAGTGCTCTGGGGCTGCCTCCTGAGGCCGCATGGTGCAGACTGGCCCAGCACGTGCTTCCACGTGCACGGAGTGCAGCACAATGCCCAAGCCAAGCAGGCCAAGTGACGATTGCACCCCATCCCCTTTGCACCTGCCTCTCCCGCCCTTTGTGTGTGACAAACTGAGAGCACTCACCTGAAGATCCCTCCCCACCCTCAGAGGATGCCTGGGAGATGTCTAGGCCCTGTGGTATCGGCTCAAGGGTGATGATGACCGTGCTGGCCGTCTCTTCCTCCTCCTGCAGCTCCTCCTCCTCCTCCCTTTCCTCCTTGGCAGGGTGCTCTGTTTGGACGATGAGCCCCGAGTCCTCCACCATGTGTGGGGAAGGGGCTTCACCACTCCCCAGGATTTGGTGGAGCTCCTGATAGTAGGAGCAGGAGTGGGGTCCTGCTCCGGATCAAGATCTGCACTCCCTGGCCCTGGCATAGCCCTACCGGAGCTCTTTCACCTTGTTCCAGACCTGTTCTAATGTGCTGTGGAGGGGTGGCCCCTTGCAGCCAGAGCCTGGACCATCCGGCCGTAGATGTCGGTATTTCACCACCAGGAGCGGAGATCCAGGAGGAACAGGATCTCTGCCCCAGACCAAGATGGCGCACGATGTTTGGCACCCCTAGCTAGGTCCTGGGAGCCCTAGTGGTGCTCCCTGTGAGGGGCCAGGGGAGTGCCGGGGGGGCTTGTGGCTGGGCCATAGTGCCAAATGTGGGTGGCAGTCAGCGCCACATGGTGAGGTGCAAGTCCACAAGACTTGACCTAGGTGCTTGCAGTTTAAAGAGCTGGCAGGAGACAGGAACTATAGAGTTGTGATTAGTTTGGACGGAGTGGCCAGCAGGGCACCTGTGTTTTTTCCAGGGGGCCCCGTCTTTCGAAAGAACTCCCTTTTCTGCGACCACACATGCCTTTTTCCAAAAAAGTTTTTTGGAAGAAGGTTTCTTCCTTGTAGAATGAGGTTTACCGCCCTCAGAAAAACTCAATAGCAGTTTGGATGCAAGTATTTTTTTTCAGGGAAAACAGCCATTTTCCCAGAAACCGCTGCAGTGTAGTCATACCCTCATACTCATTACCTTATTTACATAGCAGGATGCAAAGGTATAAGACTAGGAGCATGCTAGGTGCTGCATTTCACAGTGGGCACTAAAAACAACGGGAGGAATTGAAGCACTGGGAGAATAATAGTCCTAGTTGTCCTGAGGAATTGTGTGAACAGTATTACTCATGATGAAATCTACATCTTTTGATCCATTCAGCATCATTTACAATTGCAATGTAGTCTGGAGGGGAAAAAATAGATTTGGATTTAAAGATATGGATAGAGATTTTATCCGGTTTTGGTCAGGGATATCTCACATTTCTTATTGCATTAAAAGCTTTAAGTTACAATCCTTAAAATCAAAGTTGTAGGAACAAAAAAAAGTATTGCTGGGTTTGTGGTGCATGGATTTGCCGTCACAATGACATTTTTGCTTGCTTTTTGTTGATTTCCACAATTTTTGCCAACTTCAATATAACTGCTGCGGTTTCTTACAAATTGGCATGGAAAACACTAGCCCTCTTTGTGAATTAAGCCTTTTATCATCAGAAGTCTCAACTAGGCTAGTGTACTATGGCTTATTGAACAACACAAAAATAGTAATATCACCATGCACATGTGCAAGAACTTAAAATACTGTCCTAGTGCACAGTTACATTCAAATAGTTGGCTAGACATATTCCCAGGGGAACTGTTTTCTATACTGCTGCTTTTAAAGCAGTAAAGACGTCTAATGGTAGCTGAGTTCTGTAACTTTCTATTTTCATGGGTGCTTAGCAATCTGTCACATGGTAAGTATTGCTTTGTCAGTTGTTTCAATTCCCGTTCTGAAAATAGCTGGCTGTTAAAGTATGTTTGTATCATTTCTGAGGAGCCTGCTATTGCTGCTCAAATTTTCCAGCATGCACAATCCAACTTCTTTCATGAAAATATTTAGCAGGGAATTTATTATAATAAGTGATTAGTTTGCTACATATGGTACTGAAGTGTTGTTTTTTTTAACCAAAAGAATGTATTGATACAATATCTGCTTTCTCTTCTGCTTTTCTCTGTTGAAGCACATAATGGTTTCAGTTTGAGGTTTGTTAGTCATGGTGTTAACAGACAAAGCACCTGTTGCTAAAAATCCTATTGGCTATCACACACTAAGCAGAGCTGAGTATTGTCATTATTTGGATGAGAGACCTTCCAAGAAAGAATATCTTAGGAAGTAAGTGGAGTTGATGATTCATTACTGTTAAATCTCTTGCCTGTCTATGAGATGATATTGGGCAAATACCTCAGAATGGTAGGGAGGGAAAGGGGGCAGGCAAAGTACTTCTGGAAGTGTTATGGACCTTAAACATCCTGTAATGTCATTGTTACTGTATTTTACTAAAGAGCAGGCACACTGTATGATGGGGCAACATTTTGGTAGCTAGTGAAATGATCTCTTTGGTTTACTTACATTGCTGGGTAAGGTTTCTCAGTTCATAGGATGCTTTCTACTCC
Source organism: Pelochelys cantorii (assembly GCA_032595735.1). Lineage (NCBI taxonomy): Eukaryota > Metazoa > Chordata > Testudines > Trionychidae > Pelochelys > Pelochelys cantorii. Next base: position 12,068,499 of record CM064341.1, read on the forward strand.
TGCAGACTGGCAGATTCTCCATAAATTGTTAATTAACTGAATAATAACTTGACAAAGCGCATTTCTACCCTTACTTACAAAGAGGGCCACTCACTTTGTAATCATTAGACAGCAATCACATGTCTGTGCTGCATGGTGAGTGTTCTGTATCTAAGCATAATGCTTCAGAACAGAGTGCAGTGATTATTTTTCGGCTTTTCTTTAAAATTGTAATGGCAAAGGAGTCAAGAGCAAATTATACATTATGCACCTGTTTCTTCCCTCTTTTACACAAGTGCAATCAGTTCATTCATTACCAGAAATCTGGTATACAACACTTCCGGGTGTGTCTAGACTCCAGGGTTTTTTCGAAAAAAGTAGCCTTTTCTCGAAAAAACTTCACCTGCGTCTAGACTGCAGCCACATTCTTTCAAAAGTAAATTGAAAGAAAGCAGCAGTTTTTTCGATCGCGGTAAACCTCATTTTACAAGGACTAACACCTTTTTTCGAAAGTACTCTTTCAAAAAAAGGCACTGTTGAATGCAAACTGTGCTTTTTTGAAAGAGAGCATCTAGACTCTCTTTCAAAAAAGCGGCTTGCTTATTCAAAAAATCTGCTTGTAGTCTAGATGCTGTCTTTCAAAAGAGGCTTGTGGTCTAGACGTAGCCTTCATGTTTACATAGGTTACGTCTAGACTGCAGGCTTCTTGTACAAGAAGCTTTTTTTGGAAGAGATCTTCCGAAAAAATTTCTTGCACAAGAGCGCATTCACACACACAAGCGCATTGAAAAAGTGATGCGCTTTTGCAAAAGAGAGCATCCAGACACATTGGACACTCTCTCACATAAAAGGCCACCTGGAACCACTTCAGGCAGGGCTTTAGGTCACCAGTTGCTTCTGAGTACTCGTGCCAGTCTTGCAGAGACACGCGCTTAAAGGGATCGCCCGGGACAGCCGTTTCTCTGCTTCTGCTGTGTGCTTGCTACCTCTTCGAGGGACAGCAAAGTTCTTGCAGTGCATGCTGTGAATGCCCTCTTCTTTTTTGAACACCACAGCTTTGTTCTTTGTGCCATGGAGCCGGAGCTTCCCCTGGGCATGCGATGGCCCCACATGACCAGGCTGCAGTTTTGCAGCGCTTTGTGCCAGCTGCCTTCCTGGTCCTGCACAACCTGGACCCTGAGCTTATTCTGGGGACCCTCTCCATGGCTGTGGATGCTCTATTCTGGCAACCACGCCCCAAAGTGGAGAGGCGTTTTTGGAGGCTCGACACCAGTTCAAACTGGTGGGACCAGCTGGTCCTGGAGTGGTGGGACGACCAGCAGTGGCTCCAAAACTTCCACATCCGCTTCCACAAAACTTCCACTTCCGCTTTTTTGGAGCTATGTGCCTGGCTCGCCCCCGCCCTCCAGAGATGCGACACCCACAGCCTACCATTCCCCTGGAGAAATGAGTCGCCATCACCCTCTGGAAGCTCGCCACCCCCAACAGCTACCGGTCAGTGGGCAACCAGTTCAGTGTGGGGGTCCACCTCCTGGAGGTAAGGCGCTCTCAGGCTGCAGTCCCGGCAGGGGGTTGGGGAGAGTGTTGCATAAGGGGTACCCTTAGGAAAGGCGGGCTTGGGAGGGGATGGAGTGGGGGTGGGGGGAAGCCCTGTCCCCGGGGGCTTGTGCCATCCTGCCATCACACAGCCCTGCTGCTGGTGGGGGTGGCCTCATAGGAGGTGGCTCATGGGGTGTTTGTGAGGGGCAGGGGAGAGGATCAGGGTGGGCATCTTCCAAGGGCTCAGGCACCCCCGCTCTCATTCTCTGTTTTGTGTGTGTTTCTTTTGTCTCCTTCTGCAAGTGGTGAGGGCCATCCACTAGATCCTGCTGCAGAGGGTCATCCGTCTGGGAGACCTGGAGACGCTCGTGGCCGGATTTGCTGCCCTGGGGTTCCTGAACTGTAGTGGAGCCATTGATGGGACCCACATCCCAATCCGAGCACCGGAGCATCGAGTGGTCCAGTACATTAATAGGAAGGGCTACTTCTCCACGGCGCTGCAGGCCTTGGTTGACCACCAGGGACACTTTTGTTGGGTGGTCGGGTAGGAGCTCTAGCCTGTACCACAAGCTGGAGGAGGGCACATTTTTCCCCCACCATGAACTTGCTGTTGGGGATGTACAGATGCCCCTGTGCATTGTGGGGGACACGGCCTATCCCCTGATGCCGTGGCTTAGGAACCCCTATACCGGCAATCTGGATCCCAGCAGGGGATTCAATGCCCACCTGAACCAGGCCCAGATCCAGGTGGAGTGCACCTTTGGCCACTTCAAGGCACGTTTCCGGTGCCTGCAGACCCACCTGGACCTGGGGGAGCACAACATCCCCGAGGTGGCAGTGTCATGTTGTGTCCTCCACATCATTGTGGAGAGGAAGGGGGGGGCCTTTCTCCCGGAGTGGGGTGCAGACGCCGGCCATGAAGGGTGAGCCTTTCAGCAGCCGAGGACAGCTGCTATCTGTCAAGCACCTCAGGCCGGGGTGCGCATCTGGGAGGCCCTGAGGAAGAGGGTCCCTCAAGGACCCCAGTGACTCTGCCCAGGGCCTCCTCCCTAGGGGCCTCTGCCTTGCAGCCCTATCCCTTCCTCACCACAACCCCTCCCTTTGCCCTTTCCCTGACCTCCCAATAAACACACCGTTTGGTTTTCAAAACATAGCAGTCTGTATTAATGAAAGACTCAGAAAAGGTGGGCAGGGGGAGGAGAGCTCATAACTGGGAGGGGGAGGCTAGAAGTGCCACCTTGGGTGAGGGGTTGTGTGGGTCCAGGGAGCACAGGGAGTGGAGAGGAGGGGGGCCGGAGCAGGGTCAGGGTTGGCCGGGGGCAGAGGGAGGGGCTCAAGGCATCACTTGGGGAGGGGACAGAGGCATAGCAGGGGGGACAGGCAGAGGGGGAATGGGCATAGTATGGGGGCAGGAGAGTGGAAGCCAGGAGCAGTGGCATCAGGCAGGTATGCCATCATGCTGAACGTGACAGCACATATTTTGTCACACCGCTGCATCAACTAGTTCCAGGCATGGTCCCACCACTCCAAGTCCACAGGGATCTTGTGCGCCAGGGTCTGGTGGATGTCATGAAGGACACTGATGTGCTGGCGCATTAGATCTTTGTGGACCCTTGCATGCCTTCAGGTCCCCCAGGCTCTGGTGGGTAGCTGCGGTGGTGTGATTTGGCCATCAGTCCAGGCTGGTCCAGCTCTGGATAACACACAAGAGGTCAGTCATCCCTGCAGATATTGTCCCCGAGGCCGTGCCCTCCTCTGTGAGCCGCGACCAACAGTCCCGGGTTCAAGGCCTGCACAGCAGGCCATGCCTCACAGGGGTCCCAACGTGCCCAGGAGACCATGCTGCCCGTTTCCTCACCCCCTCCTCTGGCCCACAGACAAGCAGCCAATGGAAGTGTCCGGCCACAGTGGGATCCCCTCATAGGCAGCAGAGGAGCTGAGAGAAGCCTGGACCTGGGGTCCGCACACACAGTCCTGCTTGCAGTGCTGTCTGTGGGGACCTGCTGCTGCCTTGCATGTGCAGGCATGCCCATGTGCTAGGTGCGGCACTCCTCGGTCTATGTGAGGTCATGCCTACGCCCTTGTAGCTAGCCTGCTTCGAGCTGTGGCACCTTCTGTGGCACTTCCCGTGTCTGACCTCCCCTGAGCCTGGGAGCAGGATCCCACCAATGCTCAGGGGCTGCCTGCTGCATCCACTGCCACACAGTAACACAGCACATGGTTGCACGTGCGTGGACTGCAGCATGATGTCCAGCCCGAGCAGCCCAAGCGACACTCACCCCCCCCCCACCCTTTGTGCACCCTGTGTGTGTGACAAAGTGAGACCACTCACCTAACGATCCCTCCCAGGTGTCAAAGGAGGCCTGGGCGACGTCCTGGCTCACAAGCACTGGCTCAAGGGAGAGGGTTACAATGCCCATCTCCTCCTCCTCCACTATGGCCAGCTGTCCCTGGCCCTCCTGTTCCTCCTCCGGCTGGATGATCACTGGGGGTCTCGAGGCCATAGTCCAAGAGAATGGGTGGGGAAGACATTTCCCCACCCCCCCCCCAAGGATCTCACGTGGGATCCTCCCCCTGAGTGCAAGTTGTGCTCTCTGGCCCAGACATATCCCTGGCGAAGCTCCTTGACCTTACTCTGGACCTGTTCCAAGGTCCAGGGTGGGTGTCTATGCTCTACCAGGAAGTCAGCCATCCAGCCATAAATGTCCACATTTCTGCCCTTGGCCCGGGGATCCTGTAATGTCTCCTCCTCACCCCACAGTTTGAGGAGGGACTGGATCTCTGTGCTAGACCAGGACGGGGCGCACCTCTTCATCCCCCTGGGGTAGGTCCTGGGACCCCCTGGGGCTGCTCCCTGCGAGGGCCAATGGGGTTCCGTGGGACTTGAGGCTTGGCCATCACTGAGCAGGTCTGCGGCAGGGAGAGCCGTGCAGCGAAGTGCTGCTCTCTGGCCAGCTTCCTGCCACAAGGCTTGTCCAGGGTGCCTGCAGCTTTAAGAGGGGCTAGGAGACAGGAACTATAGAGTTGTGATTACTTTGTGATTACTGGAGTAGCCACCAGGGCACCTGTGCTATTTCCTGGAGGCCTCTTCTTTTGAAAAAACAAAAACAAAACCCTCCTCCCCGCCCATACACACCTTTTTGTGAAAGAGCTCTTTCGCAAAAAGGCTTCTTCCTTGTAGAATGACGATTACCAACATCAGAAAAAGCCCTCTGTTCTTTCAAATTACTATAGAAAGAACGCACTTGCGGTGTGGATGTTCCTTAAGTTTTGTTGGAAAAAACGGCCATTTTTTCTGACAAAACTCTGTAGTGTAGACATATCCATACATATAATTGTTAAAGGAAAGAGTCCAATTGGCACGGTTTTGATCTGCTCATATTGCCTATTGATGGTTCATCAAATATGATGGTTCATCATATTGCCTATTGATCTGTTCATCTGGGCTGGCTGTATAATTGCTGTAGACTTCATTACCATGTTCAAATGCATCAAAGTCAGTGCAACTGGAGATGTGTCAAACTACAAACTCAGAAATGTCAATAATATCCTCTCTGAGGGCTAAGCAGCTGCTTCATCAGCATTCAAAGAAGAAGGCAAATTAAAAAGGTTGCCAGTGATAATTCACCTGCTTGTTGATACAATTACTCCTCACATTGTAATTATGTTCCTGAAAAATGCTACTTTAAGTGAAATTATGCTAAGTAAATCCAATTTCCCCATAAACCTTACAGGAAGTTACTACTCACTGTGGCTCCTGGCATCTGTGGGAACGTTTCCCATGACTCTTAGCCATGCCACTGAATTCCCCAAGGCTCCCGGTCCCCATCCCACCCCATCCACAGGGCAGGACGAAAGAAACCCCATGAATTGTGAGGATCTACTGTAATGTAAGTGGTGTTTAGGGGGTTTGGTTCCAGGAATGTTTTTCAGCAGACAAAAGGCAGTATATACACATACAAACAATTTTAAATAATTTAGTACAATACACAGCAATGATGCTTGTGAAGCTTGGTTGAGATGGTGGAATCAAGAGGGTAGCGTATTTCCCAGGGAATGTCTTGCTACTAAATGATGAACTAGCACTTGGCTGAGCACTCAAGGGTTACCGTGTTGTTAATGTAAACTCACACTTTAGGGGCAGCTTGGATGGGGCAGGAGGAAGGAAAGACACAGCAGTGGGTACAAACATGTCCCTGCAGAAACTGAACATGATGAACCAATACTGTCCCGCTGGAGTGCACCAACAGTGCATTCGTGGCCTCACAGTGCCAAGAGGTGAGTGCATGGGAGAGGCATGTCTAGACTGGCCAGTTTTTCTGGAAAATCAGCCGCTTTTCTGGAAAAACTTGCCAGCTGTCTACACTGGCCGCTTGAATTTCCACAAGAACACTGACGATCTCATGTATGATCGTCAGTGTTCTTGCGGAAATACTATGCTGCTCCCATTCAGGCAGAAGTCCTTTTTGTGCAAAACTTTTGCGCAAAAGGGCCAGTGTAGACAGCTCAGATTTGTTTTGCGCAAAAAAGCCCCGATCCCGAAAATGGCGATCGGGGCTTTCTTGCACAAAAGCACGTCTAGATTAGCACAGACGCTTTTCCACAAAAAGTGCTTTTGCGCAAAAGCGTCCGTGCCAATCTAGACACTCTTTTCCGCAAATGCTTTTAACGGAAAACTTTTTCGTTAAAAGCATTTGCAGAAAATCATGCCAGTCTAGACGCAGCCACTGTGTGTATGTTTGAGAGTGAGAGGCAGAGGCAGACAGAGGTGTGCATTGTCCCATTAAGTACCCTGGCCCCCACTTCAAGTATACAGTGCTTGTAAGTAGAGCAGGAAGTCCAGACACAAGACTCTGTAAATGTGATATCCTGTGGATATGGGGTACAGAGTGGAGGGCTTGACCAGGGAAGTGGGGGGTCATTCTGACATCAGCACCCATCTTCCCCTTCCCTGCTTCCCACATAGCAAACAGGAGAGTCCCAGGAGCGGCCCCAAGGCAGAGGGCAGGGGCAGCTGAACTGCAGCTTACAAGCTGATACCTTACAGGGAACTTAGGAGAACTGATGCTGGCTCATACCCCCAGAAGGACAGGCTGCTTTTCCAGAAAATCCTGCAAATAGTGGACATAGCAGGCAGCCAAACAATGTTATAAGGGAGCATTGCACAACTTTAAATGTGCATGTGCTCTAGTACATGAGCAATGTAATAACAAAACAACGTTAAGTGGGACAACATTTAGTGAGGAGCGTACATTTGAAGGGCTGCTCTTTAACTCCCATGGTTGGCTGGACTTATTCAGAACAGGAAAATAAGGCTGCTACTCCATCCCCTTCTGCAGCTAAAAATAGAAGGCCAGCTGCTTGCTATATCATAAAGCAATTTGTTCAGAGGGAAAATGTAATGATAAACATATTTCCCTTTGTCAATTAAAATATGCATCAAAATATGCCTATGTTGCCAAAACAATAACCTTGCAGGGCTTGCACATCCCGTGTTAAAAATAGCTGGAAAGACATTATAGCTTGGGGTCTGCAGGCCCCCTGCCTCCCCTTACTTAGAAAACCTAAGTTAGAATGTCCAGATGGCTACTTTTAGTCCATATCATAGACCTGGGCTCTGAGACTTACTGCTGCAGCGGGTGGCTGGGTGATGGAGAGGGGAGGGCAAAAGGGAATGGTATCGGTTTTTTTTTAAGCATAGCTATACCCAAGGAAGCCGTCTTTGTAAAGATTGGCTACAATTTCATGTTATTCTCCCTGAACCACACTCTCATCTCTCATCTCCATCTGAGTGTTCTAGTCTTTCAAAGGAATATGGCACTAATTAGGAGTCATTTGTAAATGTAATATTCACGCACGTTTGTTTCCAGGGTATGTGGTGCAGTAAAGAAACACACAGATTTGGAATAAGGAAAGAAATTCCCTCCCCCTACTGATCAAATAAGGACAATTACTCAGAAAGAATTAGAAAGGCTTGGCTATCATTTGGCCGTCACCAAAAAGTGTCTCTGGTTCCACTGGCAGATGTTGATGTTACAATGGATGAGACATCTTGGAATACAGTAGGTCCCCGTTATAAGTCGCCTCGATATTTGTCATTTTGCATATATGTCATCAATTAATTAAGGCAACTAAAATCATTATACATCTCACAGATACGCACTTACATTGTTTTTCAAGGACCCAAAAGCCAACAATGTAGGCCGGGTGAGTTTAATTAAAAAAATGCGGCTCCTGCTGGTGCTGCTCATGGCCAGGATGCTCTGCGCACAGCACCCCAGTCCGTGCTCATGGTCAGCCGCTCAGTGCACGCGCCCCAGCGCCTGGAGTGAGCAGCAAGTGGCAGTAGCTGCAGCGGCTCCAGAACCCAGGCATTAGGTTGGGGAGGACTGGGGGTGCCTGGCTCAAAGGGAGGGGAGGGGAATTGGATTACAGCAGGGGGGTGCCTGGCTCTGAAGGAGGGGAAGGAAGGAGAGGAGGATTGGATTAGAACAGGAGGCTGGGTTCTTTGCACTCTATCCACCACCAGCCGCTCAGCCCACGTGCCCCAGCTGTATTTCTATTTATTGTTTTTTGTGAGTTATAAGTACATTATGGCTGTGTCTAGACTGGCAAGTTTTTCCGGAAAATCAGCCGCTTTTGCAGAAAAACTTGTCAGCTGTCTACACTGGCCGCTTGAATTTCCGCAAGAACACTGACATCTAATGTACGATCGTCCGTGTTCTTGCGCAAATACTATGACGCTCCCGTTCGGGCAAAAGTCCTTTTTGCACAAGACTTTTGTGCAAAAGGGCCATTGTAGACAGCTCAGATTTGTTTTGCACAAAAAAGCCCCGATGGCTAAAATGGCACTCGGGGCTTTTTTGCGCAAAAGCGCGTCTGGATTGGCACGGACGCTTTTCCGCAAAAAGTGCTTTTGTGCAAAAGCGTCCATGCCAATCTAGACGCTCTTTTCTGCAAATGCTTTTAACGGAAAACTTTTCCATTAAAAGCATTTGTGGAAAATCATGCCAGTCTAGACGTAGCCCCTATGTATATACACATGTGTGAACTGTATGTGTTGGGAACGTATCGCAAGCTAATTACATTATTCCTTATGGTATTAATTCCCCTTTATAAGTCATTTCACTATAAGTTGCATTATTTACAAATGTTACCTGGACTTATAACGGGGACCCCCTGTATATGTGGTGAGTTTGGTCACAGAGACCCCCCCTTATGACTGTCACTTGATGTGTTGAAATACTACTGAGCTACCTATCTGCCCTTCTCAGTGCCCTTTATCTTGGTCATGCTGAGCCAGGCCTTCTGGCCTCCTCCAGCACTGTCAGAGATGGGGTCACAGCTATTTGTAGTATAATACAACCATTGAAATCAGCTCAGCTCTGGAAAGGTTCCACTAATATTCTGATAAGCTTCTTTCAGAGATTAGAAAAAATCCCAGTCTGGGCTCAGTCCTTCCTTCCCCCCACCTCCCACCCACCCATACAGTTTTAGATGTTTCCAGTAGTCATATGGGGGTCATCTTGGATTGTATGAAGAGGTATCCTGATGACCAGCAGCTGTCTAGTATTTGGTCACTCATCTTTATCAAGGATGCCATTTCAGGAGAGCAGGGGGTGCAGCAGCTGTGCATACCGGCATGCACCTTGCTTTTCTTCCTGTTCACTTAACAATAAGGGAGCAAGGGGAAAGTACACAGCTTCTATGCATGCCTCTCACTCCTCGATGGTGAAGGGAGGGGACGGATGAGTAATTTAAGGAATCCAATTACTTTCCCTTTCTCCCTTATCACCAGGGGAATGGGAAGAACAGCAAGCCACATCCCAGTATGCACAGCTGCTGCCCCCCACCCCCACCCCCTCTCTCCTGAAACAACACCCTTGACCTTTATATGGGTTTTATAGAAGACAGAAGCCCTTCTTTTCAGTTTAAACATTTTCAGTGGAAAAGTGCAGCATCCATGACAGGTCCCAGTGTCAGGTAACATGATCACATGGCTTAGTAGGATAGGCATAGCCTATCCTCCCAGGCTTACAGGAAAAATGAATCTGTCCAGCTCACTGACCATTAAGTTCCGTGAGTACTACCACTGGCCTTCACGTTGCATGACTACATTAGTAACACAGGTTTATACTTCATATGTCTAACGTCAAATACAGGAATGATACATGCACACAAATGGGAAAGTCATATTCAGTAGAATATAATTGTTCCATTGAGATCTTATATGGGCTATTCACGGAGGCTGTGTCTAGACTGGCAAGTTTTTCCGGGAAAATCAGCCGCTTTTGCGGAAAAACTTGTCAGCTGCTTGAATTTCCGCAAGAACACTGACGATTTAATGTCTGATCGTCAGTGTTCTTGCGCAAATACTATGACGCTCCCGTTCGGGCAAAAGTCGTTTTTGCGCAAAGCTTTTGCGCAAAAGGGCCAGTGTAGACAGCTCAGATTTGTTTTGCGCAAAAAAGCCCCGATCGCGAAAATGGCGATCGGGGCTTTTTTGCGCAAAAGCGCGTCTAGATTGGCACGGACGCTTTTCTGCAAAATGTGCTTTTGCGCAAAAGCGTCCGTGCCAATCTAGACGCTCTTTTCCGCAAATGCTTTTAACGGAAAACTTTTCCATTAAAAGCATTTGCGGAAAATCATGCCAGTCTAGATGTAGCCATAAAGTATATTCCAGTGATTCATATTCATAAGCATATTTTCAGAAACCCAATGAAATGCCCCATGACGAGGTATGATCACTATTCCCCATACACCCATGTGCATGCTTTGGAGTATGAAAGTGGGCAGTGATGGAAGTATTGCAAAGTGTATAAACAAACAGTAATTCACTAGGTGCATGGAAAAATTTGCATAAGCACCTGACTTAAGGGCCCAAGTCCTATTTTTTCAAAGGTGACTTAGAAGCCTAAGTCTTATTGAAAGTCAATGGGATTTAGCTCCTACGTGCCTTGGTCACCTTTGGATATGGGACGTGGGTTATGTCACTTCAGCTCTTTAGAAAACTTTGCCTCTGGCCTTTTACTAATATTTCAGTGTGATTGTTTTTCTACACAAAAAATAAAGGAATTAGGCATCCTATTCCCATTGACTTTCAGTGGTTGCTGGGCACTCATTGATATTTTGGTGCCTTTCACTCATTAGTTTCAATGGGAGATAGACATGTAAATGTCATTGAAGAGCTGAGCCATAGTGGACAACCCATTAAGCACTTTAGACAATCTCACCCTTAATGTTTAAATCCCAGATTTTTGTCTAGAAAGAAAACTAGAATGTGTTTAAGACAAAACAACTAGTGCTAGCTGAAAATTTTGCAAAATGTGAAATTGATGGGGAGGGGGAAACCCTGGGGAAAATTTGTGCTTGTTTTTCATTCAGTACTAAATTCTACATTTACGTCCCAATGAATTGCAAGTTGTGTCGGGTAGGATCTTACAATGGCATTCAAACACAAGAGCTTTTTCAACCTAATAGATTTCCTCCATCACAGATGTGTCCTGTTTACAGATTACACAGCAGTCTTAATCACCCCTTAGTATGGAAATTTTCAAACTCCCACAGTCACTAATGTAGTAATATCCATCTTTTTAAATTTGTATTCATACATCTGCTCTTAAATATAGATTGACTGAGTGGTACAATATTTGATAGAAAAATCACCCGCTTTCTCTTGCCTGTGATTTTTTTTGGGGGGGGTTGTTATTTCTATTTGTGTAGCTCCCACAGCGGTCAGCTGAGAACAGGTCAGTAGTCAAACACATCATAAGAGAGAGTCCTTGCTGTAAAAAAGGCTTACAGTCCAAATAGGCAAGGGGGACACAAGTTGGGAAGAAACATACACAGAGGGGAAGTGACTTACCCAGGTTCACCCAGCAGAAAAGGAACTCAGGGCTCCTGATGCCTAGTCCAATGCCTATCCACTGGACAACAGTACCTTTCATGTTACAAAATGGAATGAGATAAATTCACATCCAGACTTTCCCCAAGCTGAGTTTTGCTTTCAGAGACAATATTCACAGAAACAGCAGAGCAATGCCATGCAACTTCCTTAGAGCTAGTCCTAATTAGCAGGAAAGACAATTACCATAAGTGAACAATACGCTGCCTTCGTTTGTTCATTATTCAGTAGATTTGTTCTACAACAGCTTTGAAAAGCTGTTTTGTTGCATAGTAATCTCCCATTGCATGAATGTTTTAAGGTAAAGTTACAGCCATTTTGATAACACATTAACAAAGGACTTTTTCAAGTACTAGTCACTTCAAATGAGTTTCAAAAAAACAGGGACTTAACTGTCACTTATCAGTGTGAGTTTTGTCTGTCTTGGGACAGCATAGACAGAGCTATCATTTTGTTCTCAACAACAACTATGTATATGCTCTGCTACTATGTTATCTGGGCTTTCCGGGTGACATGAGAGAGTTTTGCATTTTTGTTCTTTCTTTTAATGTGACTCTGAGGATGACTCTAATCTATGACAGCTTGGCTCAGCTGCAGGCTGGATGTCAGCTAGGGACTGCTGGAGTGTGACCATGGGGAGATTGCAGTTCCCCTTCCTTTCTCAAATGTCTCCTAATATTTAGCTCTGCATGGGGCCCAGGGCAAAGAAGCCAGATTTGTTGCTTTCTGTGACCTCCAGCTGCTTTCCAGTCCATGGAAGGAGGGAACTGAGGTATCTGGCCTATTTATTACCTTAGTCATGCCTGAAATGTTGAAAACAGGCAACAGACTCCAACACACACCAAAGAAATGTGAAATGATTTCAGCTCTCAGAAGGAAGCTCAGACTCTTGATGGGGAAACAGCCTACAATGATGCTACAATAAGACATGAACTCTTTGTACTGGATGAGCCAGAGACAAGCTGTCTAGTAGGCAAAGTAATGGTGGATGAAAGGCTTCTGTGTGGCAAAGCAAGACAGCTATCCTGTGAAAGCCTCACTGTTCCAGACTAGGAAAGTTGTTCATGTTGGGGGGGGTTTTGTCACAACTTGAGAAAAAGCTGTTCCCTGTGGATCATTGTGTTTGTCACAGGGCAACTCCAGGCCCAAGACTCAGGGGGCAGGAGTGCAACCTTTATAGGCACCCCTGAAGCTCTTAAAGTGGTGAGGAGTGTGGGGGGAGGGTCTGGTTTGGTCTACAATTTTTTAGAAGTCGTCTGCTTCAGAGATAAAATGTGCTATTTATTTTGTATTTTGATGGCTGAATTCAAATATGACAATTAAAACAACTGATTGGCTACTGTTTCCAAGATACTTAAGTTTTTACATTTTTACGTCTATGTATATTGTGTAGATAGTAGAGGTTTAATCATAAATTGTAAACCTAGGTCTTTTCATGTGTTTATGGTTGCTTTACATGATAATATTTCACTTGTCCTGTTTATGTAACACTTTAAAAATCAGCAAAAGGGTTATATAAATAAAATTTATTATGAAACAAAAGGCAAAAAACTATTATGTACATAGTTTAGTCCTATTCAGTGTCTACTCGGTGCTTCTTGGCTTGTCTCTTGTATTCATTAAATGGAGCATCTCTTGTCACTGTCCAGCAATAGTCTGCAAGCATTGATGGGCTCCATTTGCCCTGACAGCATTTCTCCATTGTTGCAATGTCCTGGTGAAATCACTCGCCGTGCTTGTCGCTCACTGCTCCGCAGTTCGGTGGAAAAAAAATCTAGATGAGAGTGCAAAAAATGTATCTTTAGTGACATGTTGCAACCAAGGCTTTTGTATGCCTTGAGGAGGTTTTCCACCAACAACCTGTGGTTGTCTGCCTTCTTGTTTCTGAGAAAATTTATTGCCACTAACTGGAAGGCTTTCCATGCCGTCTTTTCCTTGCCACGCAGTGCATGGTCAAATGCATCATCTCAAAGAAGTTCACAAATCTGAGGACCAACAAAGACACTTTCCTTTATCTTAGCTTCACTTAACCTTGGAAATTTTCCACGGAGGTACTTGAAAGCTGCTTGTGTTTTGTCCATGGCCTTGACAAAGTTCTTCATCAGACCCAGCTTGATGTGTAAGGGTGGTAACAAAATCTTCCTTGATTCAACAAGTGGTGGATGCCGAACACTTTTCCTCCCAGGCTCCAATGACTGTCGGAGTGGCCAATCTATCTTGATGTAGTGGGAATCTCTTGCACGACTATTCCATTCTCAGAGAAAACAGCAGTACTTTGTGTATCCAGTCTGCAGACCAAGCAAGAGAGCAACAACCTTCAAATCGCCACAAAGCTGCCACTGATGTTGGTCATAGTTTATGCACCTCAAAAGTTGTTTCATGTTGTCATAGCTTTCCTTCATATGGACTGCATGACCAACTGGAATTGATGGCAAAACATTGCCATTATGCAGCAAAATAGCTTTAAGACTCATCTTCGATGAATCAATGAACAGTCTCCACTCATCCGGATCGTGAACGATGTTGAGGGCTGCCATCACACCATCGATGTTGTTGCAGGCTACAAGATCACCTTCCATGAAGAAGAATGGGACAAGATCCTTTTGACGGTCACGGAACATGGAAACCCTAACGTCACCTGCCAGGAGATTCCACTGCTGTAGTCTGGAGCCCAACAGCGCTGCCTTACTCTTGGGTAGTTCCAAATCCCTGACAAGGTCATTCAGTTCACCTTGTGTTATGAGGTGTGGTTCAGAGGAGGAGGATGGGAGAAAATGTGGGTCCTGTGACATTGTGGCTGTGTCTAGACTGGCGCGATCTTGCGCCAGAGCTATGTAAATAAGGCTCAGCGTGGAATATCACTGAGCCTCATTTGCATAACTAATGAGCCTCCATTTTGCGGAAGAGACTCTTGCGCAAGACGGAGCTGTCTACACGGCCCCGTCTTGCGCAAGAAAAACCCTCTTGCGCAAAGCCGTTATGCTGATTATTTTCAGCTGAGCCTCATTTGCATAGCTCTGGCGCAAGATCGCGCCAGTCTAGACACAGCCTGATGGTTCAGGCCCAGAAGTTTCATCCTCTTCCTCTTCCTTGTCTGACTCAAGTGAGAATGAGTCTGGTGCATCAGGTCCTTCTCCGTGGGGTACTGGGCGTATAGCTGATGGAATGTTTGGATAATGCACAGTCCACTTTTTCTACTTTGACACACCTTTCCCAACTGGAGGCACCATGCAGAAGTAACAATTGCTGGTATGATCTGTTGGCTCTCTCCAAATCATTGGTACTGCAAAAGGCATAGATTTCCTTGTCCTGTTCAACCACTGGTGAAGATTTGTTGCACAAGTGTTGCAGCATATGTGTGGGGCCCACCTCTTGTCCTGATCTCCAATTTTGCAGCCAAAATAAAGGTGATAGGCTTTCTTAACCATAGTGGTTATACTGCGCTTTTGTGATGCAAAAGTCACTTCACCACAAACATAGCAGAAGTTATCTGCACTGTTCGCACAAGTACGAGGCATCTCTGCTCACTTTGGCTAAACAGAAATGTGTCCCTTTGCAAAATCAAACACTGACAAATAAGAGAGCACGACACTGTATGATTTCTAGAGCTGATATGGGGCAATTTGTTCAGCAGAGTGATGTAAGCTTCGTTATGATTGCATCATCCATGACTTCTAGGACTAATATGATGCAATTCATATCATGCATGACGCAATACCAGCTTCAGATTGCATCATTCATTGTTTTGCCTAAAAAGCAAGTACTGTCCAAACCCAGTCATAGATTTATTCATAGCTCCAGTCAAAGATGTATTTTAGTCATTTCTGGTTTAAATTGAGATCCCTTCCCTTTATAACTCACTTATCCTCTGCCATTCCCAAGTCAAGGGTCGTATATACTGACCCAATAGCATATCTTGAAAACTAGAGCCAATCAACAATTTTAAGCATCATTTTTCGTTCTCAGTGAGCCAGAATTAGTAAAGTTTGACTACATTTATTTCAGAAGCATTTTGGCTGTAGAGCAGTGTTATTAGTCAGGGGAGATTCTGTGACTTAAATGGTGGGACTCACTTCCTCAGCCTGGATTAAAAGAGTGTGGGGTGTCATTGAGGAGACAATGTTTCAACGGTGTAGGGGGATCTGTTTGATTTCTTACACTGCAGGAGTAAATCTTAGTTGTGGGTGCTTCGATATCTGACGCTCTTCTTAAAGGTCATTTCACAGCCTTAAGTTAGGGCAGCGGCTTTTCCTAATTCAAACTGCAACACGTGTCCTGAAGCCTGTAATAAAGAATATCTGAAACGAGGATTGGTCTTCGTGTGAGGTTCTCACTGAGGCAACTGATACTGATTGAAACTTCTGACCACCTCAGATCTTAGCTGCTACAAGCAATGTCTCAAGTGAGGACCTTTAGTGCCTCTCACTGGGGTGGAATTAGCTATTACAGGAGAAGCTTGTGTCTGGGTGCATAGTGAAAATTGACCAGCACTCTCACTGTGGTATATGGCCTTCAACATCACTTTGGCTTTGAATCAGTTCTCTGACATTGATAATGGCTGAAAATGATTTTGGAAAAAGCAATTATTTTTGCTGAAAAAAAATCCTATATCTTGTAATTTAATTACACTAATCTGAGGCCTATAATGCAGTTTTCATAGCAATTAAACCACTGAGAGTCTGGGTGTTTTAGTGGGACCAACCCTTCAAATTTAGCTACTCAACACAGCTTTTAATTTAAAGGTGCCAATTCACGAAGCAATGAAGAAGCAAAAGAAGATGTAGCATTCGCTATGTTAGGCATTCCTTCATCACAGCTCTGCATCTCCTGGCTCTAGCCAGCATTAGAAAAAGCTCAGAAGTGACCAACTGAAACCAATGCTTGTCTTATTACAAGTAAAACCTAGTGTCCAATGTTCAAAGTGTCTTGAAAAAGTTTGTGTGGTCTATCTGGAAGCAGCAGCTTTGGTAAGATAGCACTTAAAATGTGTTCTCAGTAAGCCAGCTCGATTAAAAACTCTGTGACCCCTTGATACTCCCCCACCTCACTTTAAGTATTGTCAATGTGGTGGAAACACTAATTTTATGAAATTTTCTTGAGTCCTAATTCTAAATGCCCTTGTGTTCCTGATAAATTATTGTATAGATTCTAGCTTTACAATTTTTTTGTATTATACAACTACTGCTCTTTTTTGAGGCATTAATAAATTGAGGCATTAATAAATTGGGGTTCTTATTTGCTCCAAAGTTGATGAGAGAGTCAACTGCTTTCCTGAGATGGCTTTATCCAATAGTATAGAATCATGAAATTCAGTTTATATTCTAATAAGCACCCAAGTTAAAACCTGACCTACCTCTGATACCACTGGGGAGGGCCAATTATTATGAACCTACTTATCTTTGAAAAAATCCGAGTTTGAACAAATTTCTGAGCTTCTTTCACTGGGATTCTGGCAAAAAAATGGAAAGATCTTGGACAGATTTTCCGCAATGCAGAGAGCCCACAACTTCAGTTGAAGTTGGTGGTACTGTGAGTGCAAGAATAGCTAACAATTAATTATTGGTATCCTGAGACTGGAGCAGTGTCAGTTTGCAAGGATCTACACAACCTCGTCTCTGTTTGGATTCACAGTATGTATGTACACATCATCAGTTTCTTGAATGTGGGGGACACCTGTAAGATGGTTGTACTTCAACTGATCAAGTGTTTTCCTTCATATCAAATATGTTTAATGTAATTTTCCAGTACTTTGAACGGAATTTACTAGTAAAGAATGTCAAGATGCATTTAACCTCAAGATGGGGGTAAGTAAATTGACAATCATTGAAACGTTTGTTTGTAATTTAAATCGTCATGGTATGTAAATCAGTAATACTGTCTAACTGCTTAACAGCCAATGAAGAACAGTGGCTTCTTATAAAAGTGCATAATTTTAAAATATGCTATGTTTATATATTTGTTTATTTATTTATTTTTGAGGAGGACATGAGTTGACTTGCAAAGATATTGATTACTTCCATGTCTCAGTGTTTGGAAGGAATCGATGCATATTTATCAAGTAACTGCAGCCAATGTGACAAAAGATAAGGAGACTATAGTGTGATAACTTGCTTGGTTAGTAAAATCAGAAAGTGTCCGCTAAATAATGGACGTGTCATTCACACAGATTAATGTAAATGAAATACACCAAATCTATGGTAATTATTTTAAATTCTAGCAGAATACAGACCAAAACTGGTTGTTTTTTTACATCAGACTTCCGTGGTAAAAGTATTTGGCTCATTACATCTCTTTGTACTGCAGTCTTTAATGTGCGACATGCTTATTTTGATATTTATAACAAATGAATCCGCATTGGGTAAAATTCATTTTCTTTTAGTCATTTGCAGATGTGAAGCAGCTTAACATTTCCTACAGATATTGTAATTCTTTCTCCTGTACTCTCCACCAAAATATTTATATTCCAGTGCATCTGACTGAAAACTTTGCAAAAGAACAGAAGTGACCACCATCAATTTATTTTCAATTCATTGAACAGGTAGGTTAGCTAGGGATGGTGCAGAATACAAAAAATAAAATCAGAGTCAGAGTCATTGGTGAAAGCCTCACTTCAGAATTAAGGCATTTTGATCTTTTATTGCAAATTGTGATGGGTTGAATCAAAGAAGTCCCTTAATGGTTGTCCCTGGGTGTGCTCATCATGCCACTGAGCCTTCCTGCTCACTGGGGTTCCCCATTTCCCTGTTCTGTTGGGCAGATCTTCTGGTCTCCCCTAGCCAAACCACATAGTCGTGGTTTCCAGTCCCTGCGGAGCAGCAGAGACACTGAACTAGTTCAGCTCCAGGGAGACTCAGCTATTAGGGTTCAACACCTAGGAAACCAAACACAAAAGGGGGAAAAACCCAAACAAACCCATCTTAGCCTGCATAAAAGTTCATAAAAATCTCATAAGGAGGTCTGACCACTTTATTGGTGAAAAAGGGATACGTACAGTGGTTGATCTCCCCCTACGCTGGGCTTGAAAAAAACAGAGTTTTCATTAAATATAAAAAGTAGGATTTAAGTAGTTGCTAATGAAAACAGATCAAAGTAATTTACTAAATTAAAATGAACAAAACAGCTGTTCTTATCTCAGATAAAAAGCTTCAAGTCAGAGCTGATCTTCGCTCTGGCCCACAGCTTCTTCAACAGTTGTTTGTCTCTTTTTACAGGTAGTTTCAAAGGAGCTTGCCAAACTTCCCCACAAGGCTGACCACATTGTTTAGAACTCCTCATCCACATGGAAAAGTACCAGATGCAAGAAGGATTCCAGTACCAGGTAGCATGGTCATGTAATCTGAAAGTAATTATGTCCCAAGCAAATCTTGTCCATGAAGAGATTTGTAGAGTTCTCTAGAATGTATGACAGGTTTTTAATGCATTTCAGAGTCAATATTAGAAATTGTGTGAAAAAGGGTCTTGCAAGGAAAACTCATATAGGCGAATGCTGAGGTAGTGGTGTATAACTAGTCGTAGTTTTGTAAAACCCATGGGTGGGAACACCGTATATTTTCTTGAAAGAAAGAAAGAAAGAATGTCCCAAGCAAATCTCGTCAATGAAGAGATTTCTTGAGTTGTGACAGGTTTCTAATGCATTTCTGAAGCAATATAAGAAATTGTGTGGAAGAGGGTCTCGCAAGGAAACCTCATATAGAGGACTGCTGAGGTAGTGGTTATTAACTAGTCACAGCTATCTGAAAGGTTTTCTGAAAGTAAGAATGTCCCAATGAAAACTTGTCTATGACGAGCTTTGTGGAGTTCTCTAGGATGTGTGACACGTTTTTAACGTGTTTATGAGACAATATAAGAAATTGAGTGAAAAAGGGTCTCGCAAGGAAAACTCATATCTGGGAATGCTGAGGTGTGTAACCATAGCCACAGCTGTCTAAAGCCAATGGGTGTGAATACAGTAGTTTTTCTTGACAAATGTCTCCCCATTGATGAGGGGAATTGCTGAAAGGTCTAAATATTGTGAAACACTTCTTCTCAGATCTAATGAACAATTAGGTTTTCTGAAAGTAAGAATGTCCCAAGCAAATCTCATCCATGAAGAGATTTGTGGAGTTCTCTGGGACTTGTGACAGGTTTTTAAATGCATTTCTGAGACAATACAAGAAATTGTGTGAAAAAGGGTCTCACAAGGAAAACTCATATAGGGGAATGCTAAGGTAGCAGTGTGTAACTATAGACATAGCTGTCTGAAGCCAATGCATGGGAATACCACAGATTTTGTTGCTGAGGTAGTGGTGTATAACTAGTCGTAGTTTTGTAAAACCCATGGGTGGGAACACCGTTTATTTTCTTGACAAATGTCTCCAAATGCACTTCATTGATTAGAGAAATTGCTGAAAGTAATCGATCTAGTGGAAAGTTTCTTCTCAGATATAATGAACGATAAGGTTTTCTGAAAGAATTTCCCTAGCAAATCTTGTCCATGAAGAGATTTGTGGAGTTCTCTAGGAGGTGTGACAGGATTCTAACGCAATATAAGAAATTGTGTGAAAAGGGGTCTCGCAAGGAAAAGTCATATAGAGGACTGCTGAGGTAGTGGTTTATAACTGGTCACAGATGTCCCAAAGCTTTTTTTAAAGTAAGAAAGTCCCAAGCAAATCTCATCTATGAAGAGATTTGTGGAGTTCTCTAGGACGTGTGACACGTTTTTAATGCATTTCTGAGACAATATAAGAAATTGTGTGAAAAAGAGTCTCGCAGGGAAAACTCATATAGGGGGCTGCTCAGGTAGTGGTGTATAACTTGCCATAGTTTTGTAAAACTCGTGTGGAAACACCCTAGATTTTGTTGAAAAATGTCTCCAAATGCACTTCATTGATGTGAGGAATTGCTGGAAGTTATACATCTGGGCTACATCTACGCTGCAAGCTTCTTGAGCAAGAACTATTTTGAGCAAGAGTTTTTGCACAAAAGTTCTTGTGCAAGAGCGCGTCCACGTTAGCGGGTTGCTCTTGCGCAAAAACCTCCTCCCCAGAACCACTTTGGACAGGGCAAATGGCCACCAGTACCTTCCGCGGGCAGGGGCTGGAGTCCCTCTGAGACACGTGCTTAAAGGTATCTCCCTGGACAGCTGTCTCTCTGCTGCTTCATGCTTTGGGACCTCTGGTAGGAACTAAAAGCTATAACAGTGCCTGTTGTGGTTGCCCTGAGCCTCTTTGGACACCACAGCTTGTGCCCTAGTGCCTTTGTCTCCTTGATATGCCATGGAACCAGGGATGGCCCTGTGCCTGCTCTGGCCCCACATGGCCATTTTGGAGTGTGTGTAGCTGCTACTCCTGCACGAGCTTGATGCCAAGCTCAATTTGGACTCCCTCTCCCTGGATGCAGTGGCTTTGCTGTGGCATCCTTACCCAACTGTGGAGAGGCGATACTGGAGACTTGACACCAGTTCTGACTGGTGGGACCAGCTGGTCCTGGAGCAATGGGACTAGCAGTGGCTCCAGAATTTTCGGATGCAGAAGCAGACAGTCCTGGAGCTCTGTGGCTGGCTCAGCCCTGCACTCCTCAGACACAACACCCAGCTGCGGCCCGCCATCCCCGTCAACAAGAGGGTCGCCATCTCCCTGTGGAAGCTGGTCACCCTGGACAGCTACCGCTAGGTGGCACACCAGTTCAGGGTGGGCAGGTCTATAGTGGGTGCCGTCTTGATGCAGGTAAGGCCCTTGCGGGGGGCTGTAGTCCCTCCTGGGGGAAGGGAAGACTCCAGGCTGGGGAGGGATGGGGGGGGGAAAGCCCCATCACCCAGGGGCTAGTCCCGTCCCTCCCTCACATGGCCCTGCTGCTTGGGGGGGGGGTCTGGGATGAGGGGGCCCAGGGATGTTTGGGGGAAGAGGGCATCACAGGGGGGGTGGGCACCCCCCCCCCAAAGGCTCATGCACCTGTCCGGTCTCATTCTGTGCATTCCCTGTGTTTCTGTGTGCCCTTCTGCAGGTTGTCAGAGCCATCAACGACATCCTGCTCAGGACGGTCATCCGCCTGAGGGACATATATGCAACCGTGGCTGGCTTCACTGCCCTGGGGTTCCCCAACTGCAGGGGAGCAGTGGATGGGACCCACATCCCCATACAAGCACCGGAGCATCGAGCAGCCTACTTCATCAACTGGAAGGGGTACTTCTCGATGGTGCTCCAGGCCCTCATGGACCACCAAGGCCAGTTCATGGACATTTATGTGGGGTGGTCAGCAGGGCACATGATGCCCACGTCCTAAGAAACTCCAGCCTGTTTCGCAGGCTGGAGGTGGGCACTTTCTTCCCCCAGTGGGAATTTACAGTTGGGGGCGTCCTCATGCCACTCATGCCATGGCTGATGCGGCAGTACTCATGGACCCCGGCCAGGAAAGATTCAACCTTCACCTGAACCGGGCCCGCAACCAGGTGGAGTGTGCCTTCAGATGGCTGAAGGCAAGATTCCATTGTCTGCTCACCTGTCTCGACATGGATGAGCAGAACATCGTGGAGATTGTCGCAGCATGTTGTACACTACACAACATAGTGGAGCGGAAGGGGGAGGCCTTCCTCCCAGGGTGGATGGCAGGCGAGGGCCGGGCGTTTGAACAGCCCCAGACAGCCGCCATCCAGCAGGTGCACCATAATGGGGTGTGCATCTGAGAGACCCTCAGGGAGATGTTCTCCCAGGCCCCATAGTAGGGTCGCTTCTGTCTGGCATCCACAGCTTCCTCCCATCCCCAGCCCTTCCCTCCCCCCCTCCCTCACCTCCCAATAAAAACAACTGTTTTTGTTTAAATAACAATAAACTGTATTTATTTACATGGCAATGAGGGTGGGCAGTAGGAGGGGGTTCTGAACTGGGAGGGGGAGGAGGAAGGGGCTCTCAAATAGGAAAGGGAGGAGGAAGGGGCTCTCAACTGGGAGGGGGAGTTATTGCTGGGAGGTTGGGTGGCTCCTCCCAGTGTATCAGCAAGTGCGGAGGCCTCGGTGCCCTTCAGTCCGGGTTGGGGCAGGCAGCACGAAGAGGTGGGCAGGACGGGGTGCAACAAGGGGGCATAGGCACGGCAGGAGGGGCAGCAGGAGGGGGTGGCAGGAGAGGGCATGGGTGCAGCAGGAGGGGGCATGGGCATGGCAGGAGGGGCAGCAGGAGGGGCCATGGGCATGGCAGGGAGGGCAACAGGGTGGGGAAAGGCCATGCCATAGTGCACGGCAAGGCCAATGTGCGACGTTAGCAAACCGATGCTGTCACACATGCTTTCACAGTGGTGGAAGAACAGGCCCAACACCTGCTGCTGCCACTCCTGGTCGGCCCGCAGCTTGCTGCTGACCACCTCCTCCATCCTCTCCACGGCCTGCATGTGACACCGGAGGAGCTGGTCATGCTGCCTGGCCTGTCAGACTGTTTCCTGGGTGGTCGGTGCCACCACCTCAGGGCTGGAGGGTCCCTCGCTCCCAGGTGGTCCTGCTGCAGAGAATACAGAAAACAGTCAGCCCTGCTCACAGTGTCCCTGAGCCCCATGCCCTCCTCCCTGAGCCTCAAGTGACACCACACAACTGTGGCTTGGGCCCAATCAGTCCCCTGTTATGTTCACATAAAGGACTAGATCAAAATCCTGGGAGTGAAGTGATCCTCCATGGATTGTAACCCTTGGGAGACATCACTATGAATGAAGACCTTGTCTGCATCCTAGCCACTTGGCATGCTGTGTCTGTCTGCGTAGCACTGTGAACACTCCCTCCCCAAGGTAGAGCACATAGCCTCTACTCTTGTCACTGTCTGTGAGCATACACCATGATGCTGTAGTCATGTTTGAGTACACATCCGCATTGCATGGGCGCAAGCGTGGCAGACGAGGTCTGGGTTCTTGGACTACTGTCATAGATTTCCTCAAAGATGGAGCCAGAGCTACTGGGTAGTGTACCATCCCTGCAGACTCAGTGGGCCAGAGGCCCGGGCTGCCGCCTTCCCCCCCTCCCTCTCCCCCAGCCCTCGGACAAGTAGCCCAGGGAAGTGTGTGGCTGCAGTGGGGGGATTCCCGTGGGGGCAGCAGAGGGTGGGGAGCAGCGTGGGGCCTTTTGGGGGGCCGCACGCACAGGTGTGGCTCGCTGCGCTTTTCCCAGGAGCACCTGCAAGCATGGGCAGGTATGGCTGCATACTGTCTGTGTGCGGCACCCTTCAGGATCTGTGAGGTGTGGCCTGTGCCCTTGGGGCTTGGCTGCTTCCAGCCGGCATTCCCCCTTCCTCCCCCGGGCAGGACAAGTGTGAACAACAGGGTCCCAGGCGTGTCCTGCAGCTGCCTGCCACGTCCACATGCCACACAGTCAGGCTGCATGAGGTTGCATGTGCTGTGCACTGCTGTATGACATGCAGCTTGAGCTGCCTGAGTGGCGTTCCCCCCCCCCCCGCCCCAGGCACCCAGCTCCCTCGCCCTTACGAGTGACAACCACAACACTCACCGGAGGATCCGTCGCTGGCCTCGGATGAGATCCGGGAGACGTCCCGGCTGCTTGGCACTGACTCGAGATAGAGAGTGATGGTGCTAGTGCGGTCCTCTCCCTCATCCTCTGATGAGGTGGTCAGGTCGCCCTCCTCCTCCAGGTCAGGCAGCCTGCCCACTGGGGTGCACAGTCTGGTATCGACCGCCAGCACGGGCCCTTGGACCGTCGTCTTCCCTAGGATGGCATGCAACCAGTATTACTGGGGGCAGGTGAAGGCTCCTGCCCCCCCCCAGTGGTCCTGACATAGCCCAGGCGCATCCCCTTTACCTTGGTGTCCCAGAGGGAGTGAATCGAACCCGTAATGATCAAGCAATCTCTCTCCTGCCATCCATCTCCACCCTTTCACAAACAGAAGCTAGGGACACCATTCCTTACCCGTATTGGATAACAGCCATTTATATGGACTTAACCTCCATGAATTTATCTAGTTCTCTTTTAAACCCTGTTATAGTCCTAGCCTTTACAACCTCATCAGGCAAGGAGTTCCACAGATTGACTATGCCCTATGTGAAAAAGAACTTCCTTTTATTTGTTTTAAACCTGCTGCCCATTAGTTTCATTTGGTGGCCCCTAGTTCTTATATTATGGGAACAAGTAAATAACTTTTCCTTATTCACTTTCTCCACACCACTCATGATTTTCTATACCTCGATCATATCCCTCTTAGTCTCCTCTTTTCCAAACTGAAAACTCCCAGTCTCTTTAATCGCTCCTCATATGGGACCTGTTCCAAAGCCCTAATCATTTTAGTTGCCCTTCTCTGAACCTTTTCTAATGCCAGTATATGTTTTTTGAGATGAGGAGACCACATCTGTATGCAGTATTCCAGTTGTGGGCATACCATGTATTTATATAAGGGCAATAAGATATTCTCCGTCTTATTCTCTATCCCTTTTTTAATGATTCCTAACATCCTGTTTGCTTTTTTGACTACTGCTGCTGCACACTGCGTGGACGTCTTCAGAGAACTATCCATGATGACTCCAAGATCTCTTTCCTGATTAGTTGTAGCTAAATTAGCCCCCATCATATTATATGTATAGTTGGGGTTATTTTTTTCCAATGTGCATTATTTTACATTTATCCACATTAAATTTCATTTGCCATGTTCTTGCCCAGTCACTTAGTTTGGTGAGATCTTTTTGAAGTTCTTCACAGTCTGCTTTGGTCTTGAGCAGTTTAGTATCATCTGCAAACTTTGCCACCTCACTGTTTACCCCTTTCTCCAGATCATTTATGAATATGTTGAATAGGATTGGTCCTAGGACTGACCCATGGGGAACACCACTAGTTACCCCTCTCCATTCTGAAAATATACCATTTATTCCTACCATTTGTTTCCTGTCTTTTAACCAGTTCTCAGTTCAAGAAAGGACCTTCCCTCTTATCCCATGGCAATGTAATTTTGAGGCAAGAGCCTTTGGTGAGGGACCTTGTCAAAGGCTTTCTGGAAATCTAAGTACACTATATCTACTGGATTCCCCCTTGTCCACATGTTTGTTGACCCCTTCAAAGAACTCTACTAGATTAGTAAGACATGATTTCCCTTTACAGACACCATGTTGACTTTTGCCCCCAAAATTATGTTCTTCTATGTGTCTATGTGTCTGACAATTTTATTCTTTACAATTGAGGGGAATTACTGAAAGGGATGGATCTGGTGGACAGTTTCTTCTCGTCCATGAAGAGATTTTTGGCATTCTCTAGAACATGTGCCAGGCTTTTGATGCGTTTCTAAGACAATATAAGAAATTGTGTGAAAAAGGGTCTTGCAAGGAAAACTGCCTTCTAGGTACAAAATGAGCTGTGGATACCTGCATCTGCAGGTGCAGACACCTGTGCCTTTAAAGTGGCTATCTATGGATTAGCAGGTCACAGGTGGATCTCTCTGTGGGTCCCATTAGCTGATGCTGGCTATTGCCCACTCATCCTGGCTTGATGAGTCATGTGGTGCCCAAGCTGCATGACAGCTGAAGAGGTGGCAGCGGGCATTGGCTAGATGGCAGAGCTGAGGATTTGGTTGGTAAGACGGCAATGCCTTGCAAAGCCTGGGCTTGCTGTCTGTGCCCTTTCTCTACCTAGGCTATTGTCCTGCACCTCAGTGAGGACAAAGTGAGCCCCAGTGACTTATAGCTCCAGCGGTGCCTTGCAAGGAGAGTTCACCCAAGACTTTGCTCACCCTCAATCCAAGGTGGGGGATAGTGGGGAGCTCTCCATTGGCAGGTGAGCTCCCTGGAGCCTTGCCCTGGCCTCAGGGGTGGGGGCATTTCTGGGAATGTTTTAAGTAGGCATGGTGTGATGGGCCAGCTGCGGCCCACACTAGACATGGTGGGACACCAGCCCCGGCCCCAGCGTGAGGGCAAGGAGGCGCACTGCAGCAGGCGCAGGGTCAGAGCACCGGCCCCACCAATCCCCACACCGGGCAGGGCAAACTGGCGCCAGGAGGGGACGCCGGCCGATGGCAAGGGGCGGACTACCACTCATCCCCCTCGGCACACCGTGACGCAACCCTGCCCCCGGGAACCCGACACTTTGTGCATTGAGACGTCAGGAAAGGGGCAGAGGAGGGGGGAATGAGCCCCAGCAGGGGCTTCAAAAAGCACCCAGAGAGCAGGAGGAGGAGGAGGACCGTGGGGCAGCGGTTCCTTCCCCCACGCTTGAGGCAGGAGTACCGGACCCCGGAGAGAGGCAATAAGGAGCCTGAGAACCCCATCGGAGTGGTAGGTCCCTGGATGCCGGGGCAGGAGACCCGCAGACCAAGGGAGGCTAGGAAGCCGCAGACCAAGGGAGGCTAGGTGGGACCCCATCAGCTGGATAAGGGTGATACCCGAATCCTTAGGGCCCCGGGCTGGGACCCGGTGGAGAGGGTGGGCCCAGGTCCTCCTAGCCCCCACCCTCATTGCTTCCCATTTACACATTGGGGAGATTCTGCCCCGGTGATACTTGGGTAAAGAATACGGACCCTCTGGGAGGGGGAAGGGCCACGGTGTACCCCGGACAGTGGGCTCGCTGGGCCCCACTCAGCCCAAAAGGGGGAGTTGGGAGCTCGCGCCCGTATAGTTGCCGTGCCCTGGGTCTCCGAGACAGTGGGCTTGCTGGGCCTCATCCCTGCAGCTGGGAGTGAGAGTTCACGCCTGGATAAAATCCGTCACACCTGGTGGCAAATGTGGGTAATTTGACCACACCCGTCGACACGGGAAGAAAGAAAGTGAAGGTGTTTGTATTGGCGATAGGAAGTCGACGCCGAGGTAATCAGCATGGAGCCATGACAGCTTCTAGAATGGGTCGGGGAGACCCAGAGACAGCAACAGCAGCAACAGGCGCAGCTGCTACAGCAACTGGCTATCCAGTTCCAAGACCAGCAGCGCCAGGTGGTACAGGAGTTGGCCGTGCAACAGGAACGATGGGTGAACGCCGCAAACCAGGCGGGCCGAGGGACAACCCCCGTGGCAGCGGGAGGAATGGACAAAGCTGGGGTGGGCGCCCTCCCCATCCGCCTGACTAAGATGGGCCCCCAGGATGACTCAGAGGCCTTCCTGACAACTTTTGAATGGGTGGCGACCGCAGCCCAGTGACCACAGGATCAGTGGGCCACCCTACTCGCCCCTTATCTAACGGGCCCTGCCCAGCTGGCATATTGGAGTCTAGCGACCAAGGATGCCTTACATTACTTTAAGGTCAAGGAGGTGGTACTAGACCAACTGGGCGTTACACCGGAGACATGCCGACAAAGGTTCCGGCAGGAATGTTTCAGGCTGGGGGAACGACCGTGGGCAGTGGCACAGAGGCTCTGAGAGTGGGCTAGGAAGTGGCTTGACCCCGACCAGAAGACCACCGCCCAGATAATGGAGGCCCTGGTCCTCAAACAATTCATCCACATATTACCACGGGAAGGACAGAAGTGGGTGAGGAAAAACCAACCCACGACGGTGAACGAGGCCGTGTCCTGAATGGAAGCCCACTTGGCAGTGGAGACCGAGGAAATGAGTGGCCCCAAGGAAGCCTGGCCCAGAGCCAAGGTAGGGGGATCACGCCCTGGCGGGGGACAGAGTGGAAGGGGGAGGCCCGGATTCACCTGCAGAGGTCGGTAGGCTGGCAGTAAGCTAGCACCAGTCTGGCCCGAAAGGACTGCTGAGGTGATGGAAGGCGAGGGGTCCTGGGAGATGGGGACGGAGAAGAAGAGGCCCCCCTACCCGGGGAGCCTGCTTCCAGTGTGGGCAAGAAGGACATTTAAAAAAGGACTGCCCCATGATGGACTGTACCCTGGGCCAGAGTACTGGGCCCCGGGGTTCCCCGAGGGGTACTGGAGGAGGGACCCACATACTGGCGACCGTAAAGGTGGAGAGAAAGCTGCTCAAGCCTTGGTGGATTCCGGCTCGGCCGTAACCCTGGTACGGGAGGACCTTATTCTCTGGGGCCGTGCGGAAGGAACCCCCGTGTTGATGTGCTGCATACACGGGGAGGTCAGACCTTACCCCACAGTTCAGGTTCGGTTGGCTGACAGCTGGAGGGAGGAAGTATGGGAAGTGGGGAACGTTCCCATTCTGCCGTACCCAGTACTGTTAGGATGGGATTGGCCCCGATTCCCTCCAGTTGTTGCAGTCGTGGGCACAGGCCTCCCCTGGAGAGGGGGTAATAGCCCCACAGGAGGTAGAGGGGTTCCTAGTGCCAAGGGGCGACAACCCCAGGACCAACGGCCACAAGGTGGCGAGAGGAGCTGAGCAACAGGAGGATGAGGAGGAGGAGACAGGGCAAAGTCCCGACTTCATTCGGGAGCAGAGGGAAGATCCAACACCCCAGAACGCCTGGGATCAAGCCTCGTTGGAAGACAACCTGGAAGAGGACCCCCAGCGCCCACAGCAAGGACCATACTTGAAGGTACAGAACGACCGGCTGTATTGGGTAGTAGAGGGACCTGAGGGGGTGGGAGAGATGCAGCAATTGGTGGTACCCTCCCGGAGCTGATGGGCCATGCTGAGTCTTGCCCACGCCAACCCCTGGGTGGGACATTTAGGCCAGGAGAAAATGCTAGCCAGGATAACCCAAAGGTTTTATTGGCCGGGCGTGTACCGAGTGGTGCACGATTTCTGCGCATCGTGCCCAGAGTGCCAGAAAACCGCCCCTGCTTGGGTGCTGAAGGCCCCATTGATATCCCTCCCCGTGGTGGGGACCCCCTTCGAACGCATAGCCCTAGACTTGGTAGGGCCCCTGGAGCCATCCCGAACAGGGCAACAATATATTATGGTGGTACTGGATTACGCAACCCCCAAGGCGGTGGCCCTCCAGAACACCAAGGCAGCCACCCTAGCTCAGGAGCTGGTGAAAAAATCTTCTCGAGGGTGGAACTGCCAAAAGAGATCCTGACGGATCAAGGGCCCAATGTCACCTCTCGGGTAATGAAAGAGTTATGCGAGATGCTAAAAATCAAGCAGATCAGGACCTCGGTTTACCACCCACAAACCGACAGGTTAGTGGAGAGGTTTAACAAGACGTTAAAAGAGATGCTAAGACAGTTCATGCAAGACGACCCTCCCCGGGGGTAGGATCAAATGCTTCCCACCTTATTGTTTGCCATCCGCGAGGTACCCCAGTCCTCGACAGGGTTCTCCCCATTCGAGCTGCTATATGGTCGGGGGCCACAGAGGATCCTGGACCTCCTAAAGGAAGACTGGGAGGAGCAACCCTCCATGAGCCAAGGAACAGCCCAATATATATTACAGTTGCGAGGGAAGTTAAAGAGATTGGGAGAGTATGCCCGAGCCAACATGACGAGGAGCCAAGAACGGCACGCACATTGCTACAATAAATCGGCACAAACGAGGGAATTCCAACCCGGGGATCGGGTGCTGCTCCCCCAACCAAGCCACAGCTCCAAGCTCATGGCCCAGTGGCAAGGGCCTTATGAGGTAATCCGAAAGGTGGGAGCATTGGACTACGAGGTCCACCTATCCGGGCAAAGGAAGGATACACAGATCTTCCACATTAACCTCCCAAGAAATGGGTCACCCAGGAGAGCCTGTTGATAAACCCTATGACCCCAGCGGATGAGTGGGCCCCTGGGGGGGCGTGACTGTCAAGAAGAGACTGGAGTCAAGGTGGGGAAGAACTAACGTCCAGCCAGCAGCAACAACTCCAGAACCTCTTACAATGATACAAAGCAGTGATCATGGGTGCCCCCAGATAATCACCGAGGCTGGCAGGACAATACGGGAACCGCTCCGACCACTGCCACGCAAAGTATGGAAAACGGTATGGGATGAGCTGCAGCTGATGCAACAATGGGGCGTCATCGAAGAGTCACGAAGCAAGCCCCATTGTGTTGGTGTCGAAGCCCGATGGGACCACCCAGTTCTGCATCGACTTTCAGCGGGTTGACACTATCTCCCGCTTCGACGCCTACCCGATGCCCCAGGTCGACGAACTCTTAGAACGATTGGGACAGGCCAGGTATATGTCTACCCTTGATTTAATGAAGGGATACTGGCAAACTCCCCTGGACCGAGAGGCCAGAGAAAAAAAACGGCATTTTCCACACCATTCGGTCTATTCCAGTTTGTGACGATGCCCTTCAGTCTACATGGGGGCGGCGGCTACCTTTCAGTGGGTGATGGACCAGCTGCTAGCCCCACATCGAGCCTATGCCGCCGCCTATATAGACGACATTGTCATATACAGTACTAACTGGAATGACCACCTACGCCACCTAGAAGCGATATTGACAGTCCTTGGGAAAGTGGGTTTGATGGCGAACCCAAAAAAGTGCCACCTGGCCAAAACAGAGTTATCCTACTTGGGTTACACTGTGGGGAGGGGAATCTTAAAGCGTCTGGTGGCTAAAATACAGGGGACTACCCACCCCCTAAGTTGAAAAAACAGGTGAGAGAGTTTTTAGGGCTGGTGGGGTATTACAGGAGGTTTGTCCCAGCCTTTGCCATGATAGCAGCACCCCTGACAGAGCTTACGAAAAGCACAAAACCCTCACGGCTGCAATGGACACCTCAAGCAGAACGGGCCTTTGAGACACTAAAAAGACGCTTATCTAGTGCACTGGCAGACTTTGAGAAACCTTTTCTTCTTCATACAGACACATCCAAAGTGGGATTAGGAGCGGTGCTAGCACAGGATCGACAAGGAGCTGAGCACCCGGTACTATATCTCAGCCGGAAACTCTTGCCCCGGGAACAAAACTGCGCCACAGTTGAAAAAGAAGCCCCGGCGGTGAAATGGGCAGTGGAGTCCTTACGGTACTATTTATGGGGAAATAAATTCCGATTGATTACAGATCACGCCCCGTTAGTCTGGCTTAACTCAATGAAAGACATGAACGCTCGTATTATGCGGTGGTATTTGGCATTACAGCCATACGATTTTGAGGTGAGCCATCACCCGGGGAGCAGTCACCAGAACGCCGATTTCTTTTCAAGAATTTGGGACGGCAACGCAGACGAGTGCCCCGAGCCTCGCAGCAGGGAGGTGTGTGATGGGCCACACTAGACGCGGCGGGATGCCGGCCTCAGCCCCAGCGTGAGGGCGAGGAGGCGCACCACGGCAGGCGCGCGGCCGGAGCACCGGCCCCGCCGATCCCCACACCGGGCAAAGCAAACGGGCGCCGGGAGGGGATGCAGGCCAACAGCAAGGGGCAGACTACCACTCATCCCCCCTCGGCGCGCCGTGACGCAGCCCCGCCCCTGGGAACCCGAAGCTTTGTGCGTTGGGACATCGGGGGAGGGGCAGAGGAGGGTGGAACGTTCAAAAAGCGCCCAGAGAGCAGGAGGAGGAGGAGGACCGTGGGGCAGCGATTCCTTCCCCTGTGCTTGTGGCAGGAGTACCGGACCCCGGAGAGCAGCGATAAGGAGCCCAAGAACCCCGTCAGAGAGGTAGGTCCCTGGATGCCAGGGCAGGAGACCCGCAGACCGAGGAAGGCTAGGAAGCAGCCCAGGGCAGAGTGCTTTTGGTGCCTGTGGGCTGACGTGTTACAGGGTGGGACCCCGTCAGGCGGGTAAGGGTGATACCCGAACCCTTAGGGCCCCGGGCTGGGACCCGGTGGAGAGGGTGGGCCCGGGGTCCCCCTAGCTCCCACCCTCATTGCTTCCCATTTACACATTGACCTGATACCAAACTAAGGAATCTTGGGAGGGGCATCTGCCCCAGTGATACTTGGGTAAAGAATACAGACCCCCCCCCCCGGGAAGGGGAAGGGCCGCGATGTACCCCGGACAGTGGGCTCGCTGGGCCCTGCTCAGCCCGGAAGGGGGAGTTGGGAGCTTGCGCCCGTATAGCTGCCATGCCCCGGGTCTCCGAGACGGTGGGCTCGCTGGGCCTCATCCCTGCGGCTGGGAGTGAGAGCCCGCGCCCAGACAAAATCCATCACACATGGTCTATTGTACCCAGCTTTTGATGATTACCCATGGCACAGTGGGACAGATGCCATGTTAATGTGCTCTGTAAAAATATGAGGGGTGGCTTGGCTTAGACCAGCTCCTAGCTCTTGCTTGAAAAGCAGGCTTAGGTCCTTCTCTGCTCCATCTTGGGGGGACTAGTTCTTCCTGTGGCAAGTGGAGCCATTTTGTGTGTGTGTGTGTGTGTGTGTGTGTGTGTGTATATGCACATCTGGGGGGGGGGGGGAGTTTCCTTGCTGCTGGAAGGTGGAAGAAGGAACAGCAGGCCCTGTGTGTGGGGGTTGACTGGGCTGCTTCTCTAAGAATAGCGTCCCCTTCCTCTATAGACTGCCTGGGCATGGACCTCATGGAGAGGATTCCCTGGCCCCCACAGGCTGTGGAGAAGCTCTCCCTGCAGCCCCACCACAGCTACCAGAACTTCATACTCAAGTTTCACAAGTGAGTGCCTTATCTCTCCAGGTATGAGGGGTGGAGAGGCCTGAGTGACTTGACGTTGCTTTTCTTACCAAGGGAACCACCAGAGGAATGATGTTCTGGAACAATCTCCCAATAGGAGTTGCAGGCAGTGCTGGCCCGTCAATACAGGTGAACTAGGCAGTCGCCTAGGGTGCCAAGATAAACGGACGTTGAAAGCTTTGGAGGCGGGGGCACCGATCGTGTGCCGATTGCGCGTTTCACCTAGGACACCAGTTGCCAGCAGCTCATCTAGGGCCACTCCTGGTGGCAGGGGCAAAATAAGTTTTGACAGAGAGTTGGACAAGTTTGAATGCGATTGTAGGAAGGTTGTTTGTGACAGTGGGGACTGGTCTCAACAGCCCTGGAGGAGGGCTCACAGTTTGTCTTGAGTCAATAAAGGTCCTTTTCTGGCAACAATGTCTTCCAACTCTTCACCCTCTTGTGTCCAGAAAGGCTGTAACTTTCCAGCTGGGCTGCAACAGTTCAGTTCCCCTTCTGGAGTGCCTTAAAGTCCAGGCCTCATTTCAAACTTTGGACTGTATCCCCTGACCCTGTTTTTCATCCTTTGCCCCCCCGTAATCTGTTGATTCCTGGGTCCAGTGGTCCCTCCCGCAAGACTGGGGGAGAGGCATTCAAATAGTGCTGCAAGAGGGCCGGGGCAGATGTGCGGAGGCCTCCCCCCTGTCCAGCTGCCCAACCCTTGACTTCCGCCAAATCGTCCACCTGGACCTACTCTTCGCCCCTTAAGGGTGTAGCCACTGCACCCCCCCCCTTTTTCCACCTGGGACTGTTGTGCAGCAGTGGGCAAGAGACTGATCCCACAAGTCTCATGGGTGCACTCCCCTGCCCCCTGGTCCTGGCCCCTCCTCCCTCGTCCATTCTTTTATTCCTCCTTGTTCCCCCACCACAGCAGCTTGCCTCCCTGCTACCTGCCCTGCCCGAGTGGCTCCCTTGCTTTCCCCTTTCAGCCAAGGATGTCAAAGCCCCGCCCCATTCCCTGCAGTCCCCTTGATGTTGCTGTAGACATCCCCTGTCCCAGTGGAGCCAGAGGAGCTGGCACCCCCGCTCTGCACCTGTAAGCTTGCCCATTGTGCTATCCTTCAACCAAGGACCTCAAATATGAAGCAATGTAACTTCAAAGAGTAGATTGTTAGTGAGCCCCAATTAACAGGCGCAAAAGACCAGGCCTTCATTTTCATAAATCATGAGTGCTCATGCACCCATTGTCCTGTCCCTGTTTCCCCCTTGTGACACTGCCCATGCCTCTATCCCTCTCTATAGCATCTTCCTCCTCTGCCTGCAGCTAAGCTGGGAGCACTGGTTGCTGCCCCCCCCCTTCCCTCGGTTCCCCCTCACTCTGTGCCCTCTTCCCCAGCCTCCAGTCTAGCGGGGAGGAGTGATTGCTGCCCCACTCCCAGTCAGTTCCCACATTTGGTGCCCTCCTCCCCAGCTTCTGTTCCCATGGGGAGAAGAGGACACTACTATGAAATCTCCACTCTGAAGCTTGGCAGCAGTGCACCAACCGAATGTGAAGCACCCACAGGTGAGTCACTTCCTCTTCCCCCGGATGAGCATCCAGCCTTCCAAGAGGAGGCAGAGGGCTGGTCTAGCAGGGGCATGGGGCACAGGCGATACTCATTGGGGGGGGGGGGTTGGTCACGTTACCGGAGTTTAAGGGAAGCAGCCAGGTCACTGCTGTGCCCATGGGGGAGTGTTTGCCCCAAAAGTTGGTACAAAGAGGGCCATGTGAGGTGTCAAACAAAAGCTTACTTTCTACTGATTCTGTATATGCTCTTCATATATCTGTATAATGTCTGCGTGTGGAGTTATGAATATGTACTCTGTATGGAGACTGGGAGTTTCTCTGTATGTGGTTGAGCAATGAGCTCAGCCTATGGACATGCTAATTAGCAAGGCTCCAGGGACAATAGGTCTCTTAAGTACCAGAGACCCACCTATGAAGGAATCACCCATGTGACTCTCTCCAGCTTGGAAGAAGGGGGGTTATAAATACGTGAGGTGGCCACGGCTCCAAGGAGGTCTTCAGATCTGCTCCAGACCCCAGATGCGGCCTCGCAGGGAATCACGAGCCGGGAAGAACTGTGGACCCATCCTGACCTAGGATGTGCAATGAGGACTTTTAAGCCAGCACTTATAACATCTCTGCTGTGCGCCTGCATCGAGAACTGGAAGATTCGATGCATGTAATGTATGATACTTTAACAACCTTACGCTCACGCTTTTCGTTCTTTTAGTGATAAACCTTTAGATTTTAGATTATAAAGGCTTGGCTCAGCGTGATCTTGTGGGTAAGGTCCAGAGGGTAAATTGACCTGGGGTCTGTGGCTGGTTTCTTGGAACTGGACAGAACTTGTTCGGGGAAGGTGAGATTGGGCTCTAAAACCCCCTCACCTGTGTATGAGGCCCAGGGCCATCTGTGGTGTTGGTGGGGTTTTGCTCTTGAGGCTTCAGGCAGGCAGCTGAAGTGCTCTGTGGGACTGGTTTGTGGCCTATTTGGGAAGATCTCCAGTCTGGGGGCTGTAAGGAGCCCCGAATTTGAGCAATTCACCCTGAGCAGATGCCCTCAGCTGTGCCCAGACCCGGCCTGGTCCGTCACAGGGGTCTAGGAAGTAAGGGAAGAACAACAGGGGCAGGGAAATCTCCCCCTGGGATGAGGCCTCTCCTTCATCTGGCAGCAACTGTGCCTCACTTTCCTCCGGGGGGGCGCCGCCAAATCAGGTTAGACAAAAGTGCAGCTCACCTGCTTTCCTAAGGGCACTGGAGGACAGAGCCCAGCACCAAAGCGGAGCCATTGGCAGAAGGAAGAGGGGCAGCTGCGGAGGCCGGACTACCAGTGGGGGTCAGCAGTGTAGGGGCCAGCACCCTCCCAGACCCCAGCAGTCCTGTACAACTCCTTCAACTGGGCTAGAGGCAGTCCCTCCAGACTTGCCCAGTCTCCTGGTAGAGGGAACAGTGGACCTCCCCCGAGGAGTAATGCTCCTGGTAAAGGTCCCTTAGTAGGCCACCAGGAAGGACCCCTCAAGTGTCACCTCGTCTCTCGCTGCTGGCGGCATTTGCAGCTGTACCTGACAGTGAAAGGACAGCATGTGGCAGAGGGCAGGGTCCTCACAGCCCAGTAGGAGTGGTCTGATAATAGAAATGGGTTTCCCTAAAGTGGAGGGGACAGGCAACAGGGCGGCATTAAGAAAGAAGGGAAGGATGGATGTTCGGACCACCCACATTCTCAGGTCCTCTAGCGCAGGGGGTCACCAACCTTTTTAACCACAAGATCACTTTTTCAGTTTAAGTGCAATGTAAGATCTACCTCCAACCCAAACACCCTTGCCTGGCTTCCTTTCCCCCTTCCATGGGGCCCTGACTCTTCTCCACCCCTTCTCCAAGGCCTCACCCTGCTCGCGCTGTTTTCCCCTTCCTCCCCGAATCTCATTCACTTTCCTCAGGCTGGGATAGGGCATGCAAGCTCTAGTCTTGGGCGTGTGGCAAATGCCCTATCCCCTAGTGTCACCTAGCCCACCCTCCCCGTGGGGTATGTGGGGCGGGGGGGGGGAGGTTCCCCTCCTAGCAAACAGCAGGGTCCCATCCTGGGCTTATTCTGGGCTCCTTTTCCACTGGGTGGAGCTCTCTGGCCCCTGGGGCTGGGCCTATCTGGACCCACCCCATTACCCAGGGAGCCGTTTACCATATATATATATATATATATATATATATATATAAATCGGCTTAAAAAGTCCTGGTCTCACGCCTGCTCACCGCGGCATGCTTCTTAGTACCCTCCATGTGTGTCCCCTCCTCACAGGAGGTTAGTCGGGCCATAGTCCTGTCAGTTCATCCCCCCCCGCCCCCAGTCCCTCCATCCACTTAGCGTGGGGTAGGGGAACTCGGGCCCACCCGCGCTCCCGAGCTCCAGGACCCTCAAAGGTACGGCTACTGGGCCATACCTGAATGGTGAGTCACACCGACCCACTCACCACCCCTCTCAGGGGTTCGTCATCTGTGGCGATTCCCCCATCCTGGGCTTCTGCCTACGGTGGGTAAATGCTGTAGCAGCGGCGGTCGTTCCTCGGTCCCGGCGGGGTCTTCGCCCCAGCTCCCGGGCATCATGGTCCCTGGCACCCCAGGTCTGGGTCTGCTGATACCGAGGGGTCACCCTCCGGGGGTGCCGACCCCCCAGTCCTATGTCCAGAGGCCCCTCCCCGGAATCACTCTCCTGGGCTGCCTTCCCCCACTCCTCCAGACCCGGAG
This sequence comes from Pelochelys cantorii, assembly GCA_032595735.1. NCBI lineage: Eukaryota > Metazoa > Chordata > Testudines > Trionychidae > Pelochelys > Pelochelys cantorii. The sequence continues at coordinate 12,105,538 of CM064341.1, forward strand.
GGATGGAGGTCCTTCTCCCTCCTGCCCCCTTGCTCCACTCTCCTCTTTCTCCACACCTTTCCCCCCCCAGACGGCCCGGTGCCGCATTTAAATTCCCCGCCAGGCTGCTGGAGCATGCACAGCAGCAGCGGGGCACGCCGCCTGGTGCCACCAACTATGTCAGCAGCCCGGATGCAGCAGCACTGACATGAGGGGATGGGCTCACCTGGTCACACCCAGGCCAGTGTTTCTCAACCTTTTTTTATAAAATACCCCTTTTTCAAAAAAAAAAATTATAAGTACCCCCCAGGATCTACAGTTTTTACACACACACACACACACACACACACACACACACACACACACACACTTTTTTTCCCACCATTGCAACACATTCGTTTAAACAACTTAATTGTAGCTGGGCGGGTGATGAAATACTTGTGTGCAAAAAGTACAAAAATAATACAAATGCTGTAAAACGTAAAAATTCAGTTTTCTCAGGTGCCCCCAGGCCACTCCAGGGTCCACACCCCTTGCCTTTGGGGAGTCCTCTTCCTGGTCCACCCCTGGGGCAGTCTGTGTTGGTTGTCCAGCTGCTCCCAGGACTTGAATCCACCACCCCATGTTCTCGAGGTGACTGTACTATGCCCTAGGCCACTCCAGAGCTGAGACCACCCCCATCTCCCTACCTTTGGTGGGTTCTGTATCCTGTGTTGGCTGCTCCCAAGGTGGGCAGAGGCTTGGGTTGCTGGGGGAGACTCCAACCCTGTCCTTCTTGGCCAAGTGCTGTATCGCCTGGTCCACTCAAGAACCCACTATCCCTGCTGGCCTTAGGTGGGGGGGGTGGGTGCCTTGTCCTGTGTCTGGTTGCTCCCAGGGTAGGCAGGGGAGCTTGGGCTGCCTGGGGGCAGTGGGAGGGGGACAGGACTTGCGCCTGCCACCATGTGTTCCCCCAGGCAAATACCCTATCACTTAAGCAACTCCAGAACCCACCCCACTACCTTACCTTTGGCATGTCCCTTATCCTGCCTTCCTAATACAGGTGCCAGGTCCATCCCTCGGGCAGCCTGTGTTGGCAGCCCAGTCATTGCCTGGGTGGGTGGAGGGGGTGCACGAAGGTAAAAATGCTATTCGGTCAGAAGTCTCTAGACATATTGGTGGGGCATATCTCATGCTTACATTGCACAGTATAAGGAAGTGAAGATTCAGGGCCCAGTGTTTGACCACAATATGTATCAGGTACCTTAGCTCACTCTCCTTTCCCTGTTTCAGCTGCAATAGCTGCCTTCCCATAGCCTGCTTGAAAATCCTTCCGTACTCCAACCACGTCATGTCTGGAATAATCATCCTGATGCTGGTTGTGGTCCTGGATGTTGCTGGCATGTCCCTGCAGACCCTAGCAGGGTCACCACAGGTGGGCTCTATGTGCTGTCCTTGCCTGCAGATGCTGCTCTTGCAGCTCCCATTGATTAGTGATGGAGCCCCGTGGAGGCTGTGGGGTTGGAGTCTCTTGTGGATGGTGTGGGGGGAGGGGGGGGCAAGGCTGGGGTCTGCTTGACTCTACTGTTGACTGTCCCTACTGTTCCCAGGGTTGTTGGGACTTCAACCCACCACCCTGCATGCCCCAGGGGACTGCCCTTGTCCCTATGCCACTCCAGAACCCACCCTGCCTTTTGACCATCAGAGGGTCCCTTATCTTGACCATCAGAGGGTCCCTCCCTAATGAGGGAGCCAGGTGCATTCCTGGTGCAGCTGGTGTTGGCTGTCTGGGGGGGTGGGAGCGTGGAGGGACTCAAGCCTCCAACCCTGCACACCTCAGGCAAATTCCCTATCTTATTCTCAGATATAATGAACGATAAGGTTTTCCTAAAGTAAGAGAGTCCCATGACAATCTCATCCATGAAGAGATTTGCCGTGTTCTCTACCACGTTTGCCAAGTTTTTAACTCATTTCTGAGGCGATATAAGAAAGTGTGTGAAAAAGAGTCTCGCAAGGAAACGCCATATATATAGGGAAATGCTGCGGCAGCGGTGTGTAACTCCATTCACAGCTTTCTAAAACTCATGGCTGGGAACACTAACTATTGTTACAAAATGTCTCAAAGCAAACTTCATTGATGAGGGGAACAGCTGTTTCTATTCTGATCTAACGCAAGATAAGAATTTCTGAACGTGAGGCGGTGCCAAGCACATCTCATCCATGCAGAAATTTGTGGAGCTCTCTAGAACGTGTGACAGTTTTCTAACGCATTTCTCAGGCACTATAGGAAATGGCGTGAAAAACAGTATCACAAGTAAAACTCACCTACGGGACTGCTGAGGTAGTGGTATGTAAAGCTTTCTGAAGTTATTGTGTGGGAATACCGTAGATTTTTCTTGACAATGTCTGCAAATGCAGTTCCTTCATAAGGGGACTTTCTGAATGGGATCGATCTGGTGGAAAGCTTCTGCTCAGCAATAATAGATGATAAGGGTTACTGAACATAAGAACGCCCAAACAAATCTCGTCTGTGAAAAGACTTGTATAGTTCTATAGGAAGTGTGATACCTTTCTCATGCTTTTCTGAGGCAATGGAAGAAATTCTTTGAAAAAGGGTCTCAAAAGCAAAAACCCAATCGGGAAAGGCTGAGATGGTGGTGTGTAACTGTAGTCAAAGCTATCTAAAATTCGTGGCTGGAAACACCCAAGTTTAAAAGAGGCGATATAAGAAAGTGTTTGAAAAAGGATGCCACAAGGAAAAACCATGTCACGAAATGGTGAGGTAATACCATGTTCACCGCGTCCTCAAATGAATGGCTGGAACCAAGCTAACTCTTGTTGACACGTGTCTCAAAGTGAACTTCATTGATGAGGTGACCAGCCCTTGCTACTCTGAGCTAATGAAAGCTAAGCATTTCGGAAAGCAAGCCTAGTACGTGCAAATATCGTCCGTGAAGAGCGTTGCGGCGCTCTCTGGAACGTGTGACTATGTTCTAATGAATAGCTGAGGCACGGAAAAAACGCACCGAGGGGATTGCTGAGGCTGTGGTGTGTACCCTTAACCAATGACTAATGTGTGGGAATAGAGTACATTTTCTTGCTACTGTCTGAAAAATGGAGTTCATTTATGAGGGGAAATTTCTGAATGGGCTAGAGCTGGTGGAAAGCTTCTTCTCAGGTATAATGAACAAGCGCGGGGTTTCAGTGACGTCCCTGTGAGGAGTAAAGAGTTGGGAAAAGGTTCTCCAAACCAAAGTGCGGGTCCAGCTGGGCTGGCGTTTAATAAAGGTCAACGCCTGGAACCAAACCCGGGCCATAGAGAATGAGAATCAACGTCCGGAGGGAACCAATTGTTCTCCGCAGCAATGCGATAAGACGTCTGAAGAATGTAAGAGCCGTCCTAAGGAAGGTGGGTTCTTTAACGTTGTTTGAAGGCATTTGGGTACTTAAGAATGGAGGGAACCTCTCTGGACCTAAAGGCTTTAGGGACTGCCTTGAGGAGGGGCCCTCGCCATGCCAGGGCTGAAAGTGGCTCCGAGAATTTTCTGGCAAACGCAACCACCTTGAGAGGAGTAATTTCAGAAAGGAGCGCGCTGACGTAGCATTTCTCACCTAAAGAAGGAAAGGCGTTTGGGTGACGCTAAATCTTCCCCGCAAATCTCGTCAAGAAGAGATTTGAAGAGCGCTCTAGAACGCGGGCCCTATCCGAGACATTTGCGGCAATATAGCATTTCGTGAATATCGTCCCAAAGGAAATTCCCGTGGGAAGGCTGGAAGGTGCTCCTGTCATAGGAAGACGCTAACGTGTGGGAATACCAGCCGCCTCTCCAATACATCGCAGGAGGGACTTGTGAAGACCTAGGGCTGGGGAAAGTCTCCCAGACTCAAATAGGGCCTGAAAATAGCCTTCCAAGCTAGCGCTCAGAAAAAATTGTGGAGTTGCCGGGAAGTGATATGTTCATTCTGGGAGGGCACCCGAACCGCCATGGAAACCGGTCCCAGGAACTCCCGGGAGCGGTACTTACCCGTCGAAGCCACTGTGTGGAATGCCGCAGGGTTTTTTTGGCTTGAAAATGCGTTCACTAGGGGGCCTTTCCTTTCTCTGTAATGGACGATTTTTTCCTAGTTGCCCTTTTTTCTCCGCTCTAAGAATTTGTTTTCCGACAAATTCTGCCCATGCAATGCTCGTCACTGAGGAGAAATGTAGCCGTGGTGCCGCCTTCCCAAGAAAGGAAAAACTTCCCTAAGGACCAATGGGAATGTGGAGGAACTGGTAACTAAGGTGAACGGCCAGAAGGGGGAAAAGGGCGGAATGGGTGATTGAAGGGGAAGGATGCGAGTGCCTTCGCCACCACTGAAGATAAGGGCCCCCCCCCCCCCCCCCCGCCCAAATTAAGAGTGGCGGAAAAACATCTCTCTGAAGGATTTGTTAAATTTGAAATTTCCCTTGGGGCTGGTGGAAAGCTTCTTCTCAGGTATAATGAACGAGAAGGGACGGGGTCCTGACAGTGTGATCCGTGCCCATCGCGTGTCTGACGCAGTAAAAGAAATTGTGCGAAAAGGTGTCTCACAACCCAAAACCGTCTCGGGAAGTGCTCATGTAGTGGGCTGTAGCGTTAATCAAAGCTGTCTAACGCCCATGGCTGGAAACACGGCACATATTAGTGAGAAATGCAGCAAAGTCAACGTCCCTGATGAGGGACACATGTGTCTCTCCGCTGAGCTAATGAACGATAAGACTGTCTGAAAGTCAGACTGGGCTAAGCAGCTCTCGTCCATGAAGAGAGTTGTGGCGTTCTTTTGAACGTGTGCGAGTTTTCGAAGGCATTGCTGACGTACTCTAAGAACATGAGAGGGAACCTGTCTGGGACGCTAAAGGCTTCTAGGGCACTGCTGAGGTTAGTGGGCCCTCGCCATAGCCAGAGCTGTCTGAAGAGACTGTGTGGGTCTACCGTAGATTTTCTTGGCAAAAGCGCCAACTACTCTTGAGAGGAGTAATTTCAGAAAGGGAGCGCGCTGACGGAGCAGTTCTTCTCACCTATAATGAAGGATAAGGAGTTTGGTCTGAAGCTAAGCCAATACTACAACTACACGTCATTGCTGAGGGGACTTGCTGAATGACCTAGGGCTGGTGAAAAGTCTCTTCTCAGACATACTGACCGATCAGCCTTTCCAAAGCATAGCGCCTCTAGGAAAAAAGACTTGTGGAGTTCGCCGGAAAGTGTGATACGTGTCTAGCCCATGTCTGAGGCACGAGAAGCAACGCCATGAAACCGGGTCTCGCAAGGCAAACTCACCTAGGGGATTGCTGCGGTAGGGCGTTACAGCCGTCTGAAGCCACTGTGTGGGAATGCCGCAGGGTTTTTATTGGCTTGCAAAATGCGCTTCACTGAGGAGGGCCTTTCCTTTCTCCGCGATAAAGGACGATTTTTTCCTAGTGGTCCCTTTTTTCTCCGCTCTAATGAACGATTTGTTTTCCGACAAATGCATGTCCCATGCAATGCTCGTCACTGAGGAGAAATGTAGCGCTCGTTAGAACCCGTGCCGCCATTCCTGAGACAAGAGTTAAAAAAGCGTCTCCTAAGGACAATTCATATAGGGGAATGCTGAGGAACTGGTGTCTAACGAGTGCCAACGCTGTCTCAAGCCAAGGTGTGAGAATACCGCAGAGCGCGAAATGCGGTGCACTGATGAGAGAATGTTTGAACGGGATAGCGCTAGCTGACAGTTTCGTCTCAGCTACACTGAAGATAAGGGGATTTCCCCCCCCCCCCCCCCCCGCCCAAATTAAGAGTGGCGGAAAAACTATCTCGTCTACGAAGCGATTTGTCAAAACCTTCTCCGATATGGTCCATTTTTTTGACGCGTTACTGAGACGATCTAGGAAAGTGTGAGAAAAAGGGTTCCGGGGGGGGAGGGGGGAACAAATAGGGAACAGCTGAGGTAGTGGCGTGTTCACCGCGTCCTAAAACTCGTGGCTGGAACCACGTTAACTCTTGTTGACACGTGTCTCAAAGTGAACTTCATTGATGAGGTGACCAGCCCTTGCTACTCTGAGCTAATGAAAGCTAAGCATTTCGGAAAGCAAGCCTAGTACATGCAAATATCGTCCGTGAAGAGCGTTGCGGCGCTCTCTGGAACGTGTGACTATGTTCTAATGCATAGCTGAGGCACGGAAAAAACGCACCGAGGGGATTGCTGAGGCTGTGGTGTGTACCCTTAACCAATGGCTAATGTGTGGGAATAGAGTACATTTTCTTGCTACTGTCTGAAAAATGGAGTTCATTGATGAGGGGAAATTTCTGAATGGGCTAGAGCTGGTGGAAAGCTTCTTCTCAGGTATAATGAACGAGAAGGGACGGGGTTCTGACAGTGTGATCCGTGCCCATCGCGTGTCTGAGGCAGTAAAAGAAATTGTGCGAAAAGGTGTCTCACAACCCAAAACCGTCTCGGGAAGTGCTCATGTAGTGGGCTGTAGCGTTAATCAAAGCTGTCTAACGCCCATGGCTGGAAACACCGCACATATTAGTGAGAAATGCAGCAAAGTCAACGTCCCTGATGAGGGACACATGTGTCTCTCCGCTGAGCTAATGAACGATAAGACTGTCTGAAAGTCAGACTGGGCTAAGCAGCTCTCGTCCATGAAGAGAGTTGTGGCGTTCTTTTGAACGTGTGCGAGTTTTCGAAGGCATTGCTGACGTACTCTAAGAACATGAGAGGGAACCTGTCTGGGACGATAAAGGCTTCTAGGGCACTGCTGAGGTTAGTGAGCCCTCGCCATAGCCAGAGCTGTCTGAAGAGACTGTGTGGGACTACCGTAGATTTTCTTGGCAAAAGCGCCAACTACTCTTGAGAGGAGTAATTTCAGAAAGGGAGCGCGCTGACGGAGCAGTTCTTCTCACCTATAATGAAGGATAAGGAGTTTGGTCTGAAGCTAAGCCAATACTACAACTACACGTCATTGCTGAGGGGACTTGCTGAATGACCTAGGGCTGGTGAAAAGTCTCTTCTCAGACATACTGACCGATCAGCCTTTCCAAAGCATAGCGCCTCTAGGAAAAAAGACTTGTGGAGTTCGCCGGAAAGTGTGATACGTGTCTAGCCCATGTCTGAGGCACGAGAAGCAACGCCATGAAACCGGGTCTCGCAAGGCAAACTCACCTAGGGGATTGCTGCGGTAGGGCGTTACAGCCGTCTGAAGCCACTGTGTGGGAATGCCGCAGGGTTTTTATTGGCTTGCAAAATGCGCTTCACTGAGGAGGGCCTTTCCTTTCTCCGCGATAATGGACGATTTTTTCCTAGTGGTCCCTTTTTTCTCCGCTATAATGAACGATTTGTTTTCCGACAAATGCATGTCCCATGCAATGCTCGTCACTGAGGAGAAATGTAGCGCTCGTTAGAACCCGTGCCGCCATTCCTGAGGCAAGAGTTAAAAAAGCGTCTCCTAAGGACAATTCATATAGGGGAATGCTGAGGAACTGGTGTCTAACGAGTGCCAACGCTGTCTCAAGCCAAGGTGTGGGAACACCGCAGAGTTCGAAATGCGGTGCACTAATGAGAGAATGTTTGAACGGGATAGCGCTAGCGGACAATTTCGTCTCAGCTACACTGAAGATAAGGGGATTTCCCTCCCCCCCCCCCCGCCCAAATTAAAAGTGGCGGAAAAACTATCTCGTCTACGAAGCGATTTGTCAAACCTTCTCCGTTATGGTCCAGTTTTTGACGCGTTACTGAGACGATCTAGGAAAGTGTGAGAAAAAGGGTGCCGAAGAGGGGGGGTGGGGGGAAAAAACCAAATACGGAACTGCCGAGGTAGTGGCGTGTTCACCGCGTCCTAAAACTCGTGGCTGGAACCACGCTAACTCTTGTTGACACGTGTCTCAAAGTGAACTTCATTGATGAGGTGACCAGCCCTTGCTACTCTGAGCTAATGAAAGCTAAGCATTTCGGAAAGCAAGCCTAGTACGTGCAAATATCGTCCGTGAAGAGCGTTGCGGCGCTCTCTGGAACGTGTGACTATGTTCCAATGCATAACTGAGGCACGGAAAAAACGCACCGAGGGGATTGCTGAGGCTGTGGTGTGTACACTTAACCAATGACTAATGTGTGGGACTAGAGTACATTTTTCTTGCTACTGTCTGAAAAATGGAGTTCATTGATGAGGGGAAATTTCTGAATGGGCTAGAGCTGGTGGAAAGCTTCTTCTCAGGTATAAAGAACGAGAAGGGACGGGGTTCTGACAGTGTGATCCGTGCCCATCGCGTGTCTGAGGCAGTAGAAGAAGTTGTGCGAAAAGGTGTCTCACAACCCAAAACCGTCTCGGGAAGTGCTCATGTAGTGGGCTGTAGCTTTAATCAAAGCTGTCTAACGCCCATGGCTGGAAACACCGCACATATTAGTGAGAAATGCAGCAAAGTCAACGTCCCTGATGAGGGACACGTGTCTCTCCGCTGAGCTAATGAACGATAAGACTGTCTGAAAGTCAGACTGGGCTAAGCAGCTCTCGTCCATGAAGAGAGTTGTGGCGTTCTTTGAACGTGTGCGAGTTTTCGAAGGCATTGCTGACGTACTCTAAGAACATGAGAGGGAACCTGTCTGGGACGCTAAAGGCTTCTAGGGCACTGCTGAGGTTAGTGGGCCCTCGCCATAGCCAGAGCTGTCTGAAGAGACTGTGTGGGACTACCGTAGATTTTCTTGGCAAAAGCGCCAACTACTCTTGAGAGGAGTAATTTCAGAAAGGGAGCGCGCTGACGGAGCAGTTCTTCTCACCTATAATGAAGGATAAGGAGTTTGGTCTGAAGCTAAGCCAATACTACAACTACACGTCATTGCTGAGGGGACTTGCTGAATGACCTAGGGCTGGTGAAAAGTCTCTTCTCAGACATACTGACCGATCAGCCTTTCCAAAGCATAGCGCCTCTAGGAAAAAAGACTTGTGGAGTTCGCCGGAAAGTGTGATACGTGTCTAGCCCATGTCTGAGGCACGAGAAGCAACGCCATGAAACCGGGTCTCGCAAGGCAAACTCACCTAGGGGATTGCTGCGGTAGGGCGTTACAGCCGTCTGAAGCCACTGTGTGGGAATGCCGCAGGGTTTTTATTGGCTTGCAAAATGCGCTTCACTGAGGAGGGCCTTTCCTTTCTCCGCGATAATGGACGATTTTTTCCTAGTGGTCCCTTTTTTCTCCGCTATAATGAACGATTTGTTTTCCGACAAATGTATGTCCCATGCAATGCTCGTCACTGAGGAGAAATGTAGCGCTCGTTAGAACCCGTGCCGCCATTCCTGAGACAAGAGTTAAAAAAGCGTCTCCTAAGGACAATTCATATAGGGGAACTACTCTTGAGAGGAGTAATTTCAGAAAGGGAGCGCGCTGACGGAGCAGTTCTTCTCACCTATAATGAAGGATAAGGACTTTGGTCTGAAGCTAAGCCTGTCCCGCGCAAATCTCGTCAATGAAGAGATTTGAAGAGCGCTCTAGAACGCGGGCCACTATCTCGACTCATTCCTGCGGCAATATGAGACATTTCGTGAATATCGTCGCCAAAGGAAATCTCCCGTGGGGAAGGCTGAAGGAGTGCTCCTGTCATGCGGAAGACGCTAACGTGTGGGAATACCGTAGAGTTCCTTGCCAATACTACAACTACACGTCATTGCTGAGGGGACTTGCTGAATGACCTAGGGCTGGTGGAAAGTCTCTTCTCAGACATACTAACCGATCAGGTGGACTGAAAATAAGCCTTTCCAAAGCATAGCGCCTCTAGGAAAAAAGACTTGTGGAGTTCGCCGGGAAGTGTGATACGTGTCTAGCCCATGTCTGAGGCACGAGAAGCAACGCCATGAAACCGGGTCTCGCAAGGCAAATTCACCTAGGGGATTGCTGCGGTAGGGCGTTACAGCCGTCTGAAGCCACTGTGTGGGAATGCCGCAGGGTTTTTATTGGCTTGCAAAATGCGCTTCACTGAGGAGGGCGTTAGGTAGTGGGCCTTTCCTTTCTCCGCGATAATGGACGATTTTTTTCCTAGTGGTCCCTTTATTCTCCGCTATAATGAACGATTTGTTTTCCGTCAAATGCATGTCCCATGCAATGCTCGTCACTGAGGAGAAATGTAGCGCTCGTTAGAACCCGTGCCGCCATTCCTGAGACAAGAGTTAAAAAAGCGTCTCCTGAGGACAATTCATATAGGGGAATGCTGAGGAACTGGTGTCTAACGAGTGCCAACGCTGTCTCAAGCCAAGGAGTGGGAATAGCGCTGAGCGCGAAATGCGGTGCACTGATGAGAGAATGTTTGAACGGGATAGCGCTAGCTGACAGTTTCGTCTCAGCTACACTGAAGATAAGGGGATTTCCCCCCCTCCGCCCAAATTAAGAGTGGCGGAAAAACTATCTCGTCTACGAAGCGATTTGTCAAACCTTCTCCGATATGGTCCAGCTTTTTGACGCGTTCTGAGACGATCTAGGAAAGTGTGTGAAAAAGGGTGCCGGGGGCAAAAACCAAATAGGGAACTGCCGAGGTAGTGGTGTGTTCACCGCGTCCTAAAACTCGTGGCTGGAACCACGCTAACTCTTGTTGACACGTGTCTCAAAGTGAACTTCATTGATGGGGTGACCAGCCCTTGCTACTCTGAGCTAATGAAAGCTAAGCATTTCGGAAAGCAAGCCTAGTACATGCAAATAGCGTCCGTGAAGAGCGTTGCGGCGCTCTCTGGAACGTGTGACTATGTTCTAATGCATAGCTGAGGCACGGAAATAACGCACCGAGGGGATTGCTGAAGCTGTGGTGTGTACCCTTAACCAATGGCTAATGTGTGGGAATAGAGTACATTTTCTTGCTACTGTCTGAAAAATGGAGTTCATTGATGAGGGGAAATTTCTGAATGGGCTAGAGCTGGTGGAAAGCTTCTTCTCAGGTATAATGAACGAGAAGCGACGGGGTTCTGACAGTGTGATCCGTGCCCATCGCGTGTCTGAGGCAGTAAAAGAAGTTGTGCGAAAAGGTGTCTCACAACCCAAAACCGTGTCGGGAACTGCTCATGCAGTGGGCTGTAGCGTTAATCAAAGCTGTCTAACGCCCATGGCTGGAAACACCGCACATATTAGTGAGAAATGCAGCAAAGTCAACGTCCCTGATGAGGGACACATGTGTCTCTCCGCTGAGCTCATGAACGATAAGACTGTCTGAAAGTCAGACTGGGCTAAGCAGCTCTCGTCCATGAAGAGAGTTGTGGCGTTCTTTTGAACGTGTGCGAGTTTTCGAAGGCATTGCTGACGTACTCTAAGAACATGAGAGGGAACCTGTCTGGGACGATAAAGGCTTCTAGGGCACTGCTGAGGTTAGTGGGCCCTCGCCATAGCCAGAGCTGTCTGAAGAGACTGTGTGGGACTGCCGTAGATTTGCTTGGCAAAAGCGCCAACTACTCTTGAGAGGAGTAATTTCAGAAAGGGAGCGCGCTGACGGAGCAGTTCTTCTCACCTATAATGAAGGATAAGGCGTTTGGTCTGACGCTAAGCCTGTCCCACGCAAATCTCGTCAATGAAGAGATTTGAAGAGCGCTCTAGAACGCGGGCCACTATCTCGACTCATTCCTGCGGCAATATGAGACATTTCGTGAATATCGTCGCCAAAGGAAATCTCCCGTGGGGAAGGCTGAAGGAGTGCTCCTGTCATGCGGAAGACGCTAACGTGTGGGAATACCGTAGAGTTCCTTGCCAATACTACAACTACACGTCATTGCTGAGGGGACTTGCTGAATGACCTAGGGCTGGTGGAAAGTCTCTTCTCAGACATACTAACCGATCAGGTGGACTGAAAATAAGCCTTTCCAAAGCATAGCGCCTCTAGGAAAAAAGACTTGTGGAGTTCGCCGGGAAGTGTGATACGTGTCTAGCCCATGTCTGAGGCACGAGAAGCAACGCCATGAAACCGGGTCTCGCAAGGCAAATTCACCTAGGGGATTGCTGCGGTAGGGCGTTACAGCCGTCTGAAGCCACTGTGTGGGAATGCCGCAGGGTTTTTATTGGCTTGCAAAATGCGCTTCACTGAGGAGGGCGTTAGGTAGTGGGCCTTTCCTTTCTCCGCGATAATGGACGATTTTTTTCCTAGTGGTCCCTTTTTTCTCCGCTATAATGAACGATTTGTTTTCCGTCAAATGCATGTCCCATGCAATGCTCGTCACTGAGGAGAAATGTAGCGCTCGTTAGAACCCGTGCCGCCATTCCTGAGACAAGAGTTAAAAAAGCGTCTCCTAAGGACAATTCATATAGGGGAATGCTGAGGAACTGGTGTCTAACGAGTGCCAACGCTGTCTCAAGCCAAGGAGTGGGAATAGCGCTGAGCGCGAAATGCGGTGCACTGATGAGAGAATGTTTGAACGGGATAGCGCTAGCTGACAGTTTCGTCTCAGCTACACTGAAGATAAGGGGATTTCCCCCCCTCCGCCCAAATTAAGAGTGGCGGAAAAACTATCTCGTCTACGAAGCGATTTGTCAAACCTTCTCCGATATGGTCCAGCTTTTTGACGCGTTGCTGAGACGATCTAGGAAAGTGTGTGAAAAAGGGTGCCGGGGGGCAAAAACCAAATAGGGAACTGCCGAGGTAGTGGTGTGTTCACCGCGTCCTAAAACTCGTGGCTGGAACCACGCTAACTCTTGTTGACACGTGTCTCAAAGTGAACTTCATTGATGGGGTGACCAGCCCTTGCTACTCTGAGCTAATGAAAGCTAAGCATTTCGGAAAGCAAGCCTAGTACATGCAAATAGCGTCCGTGAAGAGCGTTGCGGCGCTCTCTGGAACGTGTGACTATGTTCTAATGCATAGCTGAGGCACGGAAATAACGCACCGAGGGGATTGCTGAAGCTGTGGTGTGTACCCTTAACCAATGGCTAATGTGTGGGAATAGAGTACATTTTCTTGCTACTGTCTGAAAAATGGAGTTCATTGATGAGGGGAAATTTCTGAATGGGCTAGAGCTGGTGGAAAGCTTCTTCTCAGGTATAATGAACGAGAAGGGACGGGGTTCTGACAGTGTGATCCGTGCCCATCGCGTGTCTGAGGCAGTAAAAGAAGTTGTGCGAAAAGGTGTCTCACAACCCAAAACCGTGTCGGGAACTGCTCATGCAGTGGGCTGTAGCGTTAATCAAAGCTGTCTAACGCCCATGGCTGGAAACACCGCACATATTAGTGAGAAATGCAGCAAAGTCAACGTCCCTGATGAGGGACACATGTGTCTCTCCGCTGAGCTAATGAACGATAAGACTGTCTGAAAGTCAGACTGGGCTAAGCAGCTCTCGTCCATGAAGAGAGTTGTGGCGTTCTTTTGAACGTGTGCGAGTTTTCGAAGGCATTGCTGACGTACTCTAAGAACATGAGAGGGAACCTGTCTGGGACGATAAAGGCTTCTAGGGCACTGCTGAGGTTAGTGGGCCCTCGCCATAGCCAGAGCTGTCTGAAGAGACTGTGTGGGACTGCCGTAGATTTTCTTGGCAAAAGCGCCAACTACTCTTGAGAGGAGTAATTTCAGAAAGGGAGCGCGCTGACGGAGCAGTTCTTCTCACCTATAATGAAGGATAAGGCGTTTGGTCTGACGCTAAGCCTGTCCCACGCAAATCTCGTCAATGAAGAGATTTGAAGAGCGCTCTAGAACGCGGGCCACTATCTCGACTCATTCCTGCGGCAATATGAGACATTTCGTGAATATCGTCGCCAAAGGAAATCTCCCGTGGGGAAGGCTGAAGGAGTGCTCCTGTCATGCGGAAGACGCTAACGTGTGGGAATACCGTAGAGTTCCTTGCCAATACTACAACTACACGTCATTGCTGAGGGGACTTGCTGAATGACCTAGGGCTGGTGGAAAGTCTCTTCTCAGACATACTAACCGATCAGGTGGACTGAAAATAAGCCTTTCCAAAGCATAGCGCCTCTAGGAAAAAAGACTTGTGGAGTTCGCCGGGAAGTGTGATACGTGTCTAGCCCATGTCTGAGGCACGAGAAGCAACGCCATGAAACCGGGTCTCGCAAGGCAAATTCACCTAGGGGATTGCTGCGGTAGGGCGTTACAGCCGTCTGAAGCCACTGTGTGGGAATGCCGCAGAGTTTTTATTGGCTTGCAAAATGCGCTTCACTGAGGAGGGCGTTAGGTAGTGGGCCTTTCCTTTCTCCGCGATAATGGACGATTTTTTTCCTAGTGGTCCCTTTTTTCTCCGCTATAATGAACGATTTGTTTTCCGTCAAATGCATGTCCCATGCAATGCTCGTCACTGAGGAGAAATGTAGCGCTCGTTAGAACCCGTGCCGCCATTCCTGAGACAAGAGTTAAAAAAGCGTCTCCTAAGGACAATTCATATAGGGGAATGCTGAGGAACTGGTGTCTAACGAGTGCCAACGCTGTCTCAAGCCAAGGAGTGGGAATAGCGCTGAGCGCGAAATGCGGTGCACTGATGAGAGAATGTTTGAACGGGCTAGCGCTAGCTGACAGTTTCGTCTCAGCTACACTGAAGATAAGGGGATTTCCCCCCCTCCGCCCAAATTAAGAGTGGCGGAAAAACTATCTCGTCTACGAAGCGATTTGTCAAACCTTCTCCGATATGGTCCAGCTTTTTGACGCGTTACTGAGACGATCTAGGAAAGTGTGTGAAAAAGGGTGCCGGGGGGCAAAAACCAAATAGGGAACTGCCGAGGTAGTGGTGTGTTCACCGCGTCCTAAAACTCGTGGCTGGAACCACGCTAACTCTTGTTGACACGTGTCTCAAAGTGAACTTCATTGATGGGGTGACCAGCCCTTGCTACTCTGAGCTAATGAAAGCTAAGCATTTCGGAACGCAAGCCTAGTACATGCAAATAGCGTCCGTGAAGAGCGTTGCGGCGCTCTCTGGAACGTGTGACTATGTTCTAATGCATAGCTGAGGCACGGAAATAACGCACCGAGGGGATTGCTGAAGCTGTGGTGTGTACCCTTAACCAATGGCTAATGTGTGGGAATAGAGTACATTTTCTTGCTACTGTCTGAAAAATGGAGTTCATTGATGAGGGGAAATTTCTGAATGGGCTAGAGCTGGTGGAAAGCTTCTTCTCAGGTATAATGAACGAGAAGCGACGGGGTTCTGACAGTGTGATCCGTGCCCATCGCGTGTCTGAGGCAGTAAAAGAAGTTGTGCGAAAAGGTGTCTCACAACCCAAAACCGTGTCGGGAACTGCTCATGCAGTGGGCTGTAGCGTTAATCAAAGCTGTCTAACGCCCATGGCTGGAAACACCGCACATATTAGTGAGAAATGCAGCAAAGTCAACGTCCCTGATGAGGGACACATGTGTCTCTCCGCTGAGCTCATGAACGATAAGACTGTCTGAAAGTCAGACTGGGCTAAGCAGCTCTCGTCCATGAAGAGAGTTGTGGCGTTCTTTTGAACGTGTGCGAGTTTTCGAAGGCATTGCTGACGTACTCTAAGAACATGAGAGGGAACCTGTCTGGGACGATAAAGGCTTCTAGGGCACTGCTGAGGTTAGTGGGCCCTCGCCATAGCCAGAGCTGTCTGAAGAGACTGTGTGGGACTGCCGTAGATTTGTCTTGGCAAAAGCGCCAACTACTCTTGAGAGGAGTAATTTCAGAAAGGGAGCGCGCTGACGGAGCAGTTCTTCTCACCTATAATGAAGGATAAGGCGTTTGGTCTGACGCTAAGCCTGTCCCACGCAAATCTCGTCAATGAAGAGATTTGAAGAGCGCTCTAGAACGCGGGCCACTATCTCGACTCATTCCTGCGGCAATATGAGACATTTCGTGAATATCGTCGCCAAAGGAAATCTCCCGTGGGGAAGGCTGAAGGAGTGCTCCTGTCATGCGGAAGACGCTAACGTGTGGGAATACCGTAGAGTTCCTTGCCAATACTACAACTACACGTCATTGCTGAGGGGACTTGCTGAATGACCTAGGGCTGGTGGAAAGTCTCTTCTCAGACATACTAACCGATCAGGTGGACTGAAAATAAGCCTTTCCAAAGCATAGCGCCTCTAGGAAAAAAGACTTGTGGAGTTCGCCGGGAAGTGTGATACGTGTCTAGCCCATGTCTGAGGCACGAGAAGCAACGCCATGAAACCGGGTCTCGCAAGGCAAATTCACCTAGGGGATTGCTGCGGTAGGGCGTTACAGCCGTCTGAAGCCACTGTGTGGGAATGCCGCAGAGTTTTTATTGGCTTGCAAAATGCGCTTCACTGAGGAGGGCGTTAGGTAGTGGGCCTTTCCTTTCTCCGCGATAATGGACGATTTTTTTCCTAGTGGTCCCTTTATTCTCCGCTATAATGAACGATTTGTTTTCCGTCAAATGCATGTCCCATGCAATGCTCGTCACTGAGGAGAAATGTAGCGCTCGTTAGAACCCGTGCCGCCATTCCTGAGACAAGAGTTAAAAAAGCGTCTCCTGAGGACAATTCATATAGGGGAATGCTGAGGAACTGGTGTCTAACGAGTGCCAACGCTGTCTCAAGCCAAGGAGTGGGAATAGCGCTGAGCGCGAAATGCGGTGCACTGATGAGAGAATGTTTGAACGGGATAGCGCTAGCTGACAGTTTCGTCTCAGCTACACTGAAGATAAGGGGATTTCCCCCCCTCCGCCCAAATTAAGAGTGGCGGAAAAACTATCTCGTCTACGAAGCGATTTGTCAAACCTTCTCCGATATGGTCCAGCTTTTTGACGCGTTGCTGAGACGATCTAGGAAAGTGTGTGAAAAAGGGTGCCGGGGGCAAAAACCAAATAGGGAACTGCCGAGGTAGTGGTGTGTTCACCGCGTCCTAAAACTCGTGGCTGGAACCACGCTAACTCTTGTTGACACGTGTCTCAAAGTGAACTTCATTGATGGGGTGACCAGCCCTTGCTACTCTGAGCTAATGAAAGCTAAGCATTTCGGAAAGCAAGCCTAGTACATGCAAATAGCGTCCGTGAAGAGCGTTGCGGCGCTCTCTGGAACGTGTGACTATGTTCTAATGCATAGCTGAGGCACGGAAATAACGCACCGAGGGGATTGCTGAAGCTGTGGTGTGTACCCTTAACCAATGGCTAATGTGTGGGAATAGAGTACATTTTCTTGCTACTGTCTGAAAAATGGAGTTCATTGATGAGGGGAAATTTCTGAATGGGCTAGAGCTGGTGGAAAGCTTCTTCTCAGGTATAATGAACGAGAAGCGACGGGGTTCTGACAGTGTGATCCGTGCCCATCGCGTGTCTGAGGCAGTAAAAGAAGTTGTGCGAAAAGGTGTCTCACAACCCAAAACCGTGTCGGGAACTGCTCATGCAGTGGGCTGTAGCGTTAATCAAAGCTGTCTAACGCCCATGGCTGGAAACACCGCACATATTAGTGAGAAATGCAGCAAAGTCAACGTCCCTGATGAGGGACACATGTGTCTCTCCGCTGAGCTAATGAACGATAAGACTGTCTGAAAGTCAGACTGGGCTAAGCAGCTCTCGTCCATGAAGAGAGTTGTGGCGTTCTTTTGAACGTGTGCGAGTTTTCGAAGGCATTGCTGACGTACTCTAAGAACATGAGAGGGAACCTGTCTGGGACGATAAAGGCTTCTAGGGCACTGCTGAGGTTAGTGGGCCCTCGCCATAGCCAGAGCTGTCTGAAGAGACTGTGTGGGACTGCCGTAGATTTTCTTGGCAAAAGCGCCAACTACTCTTGAGAGGAGTAATTTCAGAAAGGGAGCGCGCTGACGGAGCAGTTCTTCTCACCTATAATGAAGGATAAGGCGTTTGGTCTGACGCTAAGCCTGTCCCACGCAAATCTCGTCAATGAAGAGATTTGAAGAGCGCTCTAGAACGCGGGCCACTATCTCGACTCATTCCTGCGGCAATATGAGACATTTCGTGAATATCGTCGCCAAAGGAAATCTCCCGTGGGGAAGGCTGAAGGAGTGCTCCTGTCATGCGGAAGACGCTAACGTGTGGGAATACCGTAGAGTTCCTTGCCAATACTACAACTACACGTCATTGCTGAGGGGACTTGCTGAATGACCTAGGGCTGGTGGAAAGTCTCTTCTCAGACATACTAACCGATCAGGTGGACTGAAAATAAGCCTTTCCAAAGCATAGCGCCTCTAGGAAAAAAGACTTGTGGAGTTCGCCGGGAAGTGTGATACGTGTCTAGCCCATGTCTGAGGCACGAGAAGCAACGCCATGAAACCGGGTCTCGCAAGGCAAATTCACCTAGGGGATTGCTGCGGTAGGGCGTTACAGCCGTCTGAAGCCACTGTGTGGGAATGCCGCAGGGTTTTTATTGGCTTGCAAAATGCGCTTCACTGAGGAGGGCGTTAGGTAGTGGGCCTTTCCTTTCTCCGCGATAATGGACGATTTTTTTCCTAGTGGTCCCTTTATTCTCCGCTATAATGAACGATTTGTTTTCCGTCAAATGCATGTCCCATGCAATGCTCGTCACTGAGGAGAAATGTAGCGCTAGTTAGAACCCGTGCCGCCATTCCTGAGACAAGAGTTAAAAAAGCGTCTCCTAAGGACAATTCATATAGGGGAATGCTGAGGAACTGGTGTCTAACGAGTGCCAACGCTGTCTCAAGCCAAGGTGTGGGAATAGCGCAGAGCGCGAAATGCGGTGCACTGATGAGAGAACGTTTGAACGGGATAGCGCTAGCTGACAGTTTCGTCTCAGCTACACTGAAGATAAGGGGATTTCCCCCCCTCCGCCCAAATTAAGAGTGGCGGAAAAACTATCTCGTCTACGAAGCGATTTGTCAAAACCTTCTCCGATATGGTCCAGCTTTTTGACGCGTTACTGAGACGATCTAGGAAAGTGTGTGAAAAAGGGTGCCGGGGGTCAAAAACCAAATAGGGAACTGCCGAGGTAGTGGTGTGTTCACCGCGTCCTAAAACTCGTGGCTGGAACCACACTAACTCTTGTTGACACGTGTCTCAAAGTGAACTTCATTGATGGGGTGACCAGCCCTTGCTACTCTGAGCTAATGAAAGCTAAGCATTTCGGAAAGCAAGCCTAGTACATGCAAATAGCGTCCGTGAAGAGCGTTGCGGCGCTCTCTGGAACGTGTGACTATGTTCTAATGCATAGCTGAGGCACGGAAATAACGCACCGAGGGGATTGCTGAAGCTGTGGTGTGTACCCTTAACCAATGGCTAATGTGTGGGAATAGAGTACATTTTTTGCTACTGTCTGAAAAATGGAGTTCATTGATGAGGGGAAATTTCTGAATGGGCTAGAGCTGGTGGAAAGCTTCTTCTCAGGTATAATGAACGAGAAGCGACGGGGTTCTGACAGTGTGATCCGTGCCCATCGCGTGTCTGAGGCAGTAAAAGAAGTTGTGCGAAAAGGTGTCTCACAACCCAAAACCGTGTCGGGAACTGCTCATGCAGTGGGCTGTAGCGTTAATCAAAGCTGTCTAACGCCCATGGCTGGCAACACCGCACATATTAGTGAGAAATGCAGCAAAGTCAACGTCCCTGATGAGGGACACATGTGTCTCTCCGCTGAGCTAATGAACGATAAGACTGTCTGAAAGTCAGACTGGGCTAAGCAGCTCTCGTCCATGAAGAGAGTTGTGGCGTTCTTTTGAACGTGTGCGAGTTTTCGAAGGCATTGCTGACGTACTCTAAGAACATGAGAGGGAACCTCTCTGGGACGCTAAAGGCTTCTAGGGCACTGCTGAGGTTAGTGGGCCCTCGCCATAGCCAGAGCTGTCTGAAGAGACTGTGTGGGACTGCCGTAGATTTTCTTGGCAAAAGCGCCAACTACTCTTGAGAGGAGTAATTTCAGAAAGGGAGCGCGCTGACGTAGCAGTTCTTCTCACCTATAATGAAGGATAAGGCGTTTGGGCTGACGCTAAATCTGTCCCACGCAAATCTCGTCAATGAAGAGATTTGAAGAGCGCTCTAGAACGCGGGCCACTATCTCGAGACATTCCTGCGGCAATATGAGACATTTCGTGAATATCGTCGCCAAAGGAAATCTCCCGTGGGGAAGGCTGAAGGAGTGCTCCTGTCATACGGAAGACGCTAACGTGTGGGAATACCCTAGAGTTCCTTGCCAATACTACAACTACACGTCATTGCTGAGGGGACTTGCTGAATGACCTAGGGCTGGTGGAAAGTCTCTTCTCAGACATACTAACCGATCAGGTGGACTGAAAATAAGCCTTTCCAAAGCATAGCGCCTCTAGGAAAAAAGACTTGTGGAGTTCGCCGGGAAGTGTGATACGTGTCTAGCCCATGTCTGAGGCACGAGAAGCAACGCCATGAAACCGGGTCTCGCAAGGCAAACTCACCTAGGGGATTGCTGCGGTAGGGCGTTACAGCCGTCTGAAGCCACTGTGTGGGAATGCCGCAGGGTTTTTATTGGCTTGCAAAATGCGCTTCACTGAGGAGGGCCTTTCCTTTCTCTGCGATAATGGACGATTTTTTCCTAGTTGTCCCTTTTTTCTCCGCTCTAATGAACGATTTGTTTTCCGACAAATTCATGTCCCATGCAATGCTCGTCACTGAGGAGAAATGTAGCGCTCGTTAGAACCCGTGCCGCCATTCCTGAGACAAGAGTTAAAAAAGCGTCTCCTAAGGACAATTCATATAGGGGAATGCTGAGGAACTGGTATCTAACGAGTGCCAACGCTGTCTCAAGCCAAGGTGTGGGAATAGCGCAGAGCGCGAAATGCGGTGCACTGATGAGAGAATGTTTGAACGGGATAGCGCTAGCTGACCGTTTCGTCTCAGCTACACTGAAGATAAGGGGCTTCCCCCCCCCCCCCCCCCGCCCAAATTAAGAGTGGCGGAAAAACTATCTCGTCTACGAAGCGATTTGTCAAACCTTCTCCGATATGGTCCAGCTTTTTGACGCGTTACTGAGACGATCTAGGAAAGTGTGTGAAAAAGGGTGCCGGGGGGCAAAAACCAAATAGGGAACTGCCGAGGTAGTGGCGTGTTCACCGCGTCCTAAAACTCGTGGCTGGATCCACCGCTAACTCTTGTTGACACGTGTCTCAAAGTGAGCTTCATTGATGAGGTGACCAGCCCTTTCTACTCTGATCTAATGAAAGCTAAGCATTTCGGAAAGCAAGCCTAGTACTTTTGCATAACTAATGAGCCGCCATTTTTGCGTAAGAGGCTCTTATTTCCATTATGCCTGAAAATAATCAGAATACCGACTTTGCTCAAGAGTTTTTCTTGATTTCTGAACGTAAGACTGTCCCAAGGAAATCTTGTACGTGCATTGAGTTGTAATGTTAGAGCATGTGTGCCAGGTTTTTAAAGTAACCTAATTGTAGCCGAGCGAGCTATGAAATTTTTGCATGTGAAAAGTAAGCGTATAATAAAATGCTGTAAAACTTAAAACAAAAAAATTCAGTTTACTCTAAATTTCAGTTGTGTTGATGTGCCGCCCATACTTCTCTCATGTACCCCTACGGGTCCTTGTACCACATGCTTTGAAATACTGTTCTTGAGAAAGCCACAAATGTCTTCATGGATGAGCTTTGGTTGGACATTCTTACTTTCAGAAAACCTTAAGGTTCATTAGATTTCAGAAGAAACGTTTCACAAGCCCTAGACCTTTCAGCAATTCCCCTCATCAATGAAGTGTATTTGGAGACATGTCTCCACAAAAATCTACGGTATTCCCACTCATTGGCTTCAGATAGCTGTGACTAGTGACACACAACTACCTCAGCATTTACCTAGCTGAGTGTTCCTTGCGAGACCCTTTTTCACACAATTTCTTATATTGCGTTAGAAATGCGTTAAAAACTTGTCATATGTTCTGGAGAACGCCACAGATCGCTGCATGGATGAGATTTGTGGGGCACATTCTTACTTTCAGGAAACCTCGCACATCTGAACAAACTAAAGATTAATGACTAACCCATTCATATAATCATTTTTGTTACAGTATTGCCATCTAGGATCAACTCCCTATTGTGATAGTAGGCATTGTAAAAATGAATAGCAAGAGAGACTTCATGGCCCTAGACAACTTACAGAGATTTAGAGGAGGGGAAAAATAATCAAAG